>JAUNZM010001035.1:0-600000 GCA_033459285.1 Clamator glandarius | reverse complement strand
TATAAGCAGTGGTGTCTGCTGTTAATGGCCAGTGACAAAGAGAAAGCAGCTCAAACTACTCTAAAGTGGAAAGGAAAGGAAAATATTTCTTATTGCCCTCATCAGATGTTTCTCTTCTGCTTTCCATGTGACTGTGCTGATGTTCTGGGTACCACTTGTTGAACTGGGCAGCAGCAGGGGAGGGCTGTCGGCACAATCTTACCAGGCTCAGCCCAGGGATGGGTTCTCCTGAGTGTGGAGGAGGAGACGTGAGCTGCTGTGGCAGAACCGCTGGCAGAGCCCAGCCGCGAGCAACTCTACTCTGAAAGAGAAAGTTCTGCTTAGCCTGGTGATGATTTCTTTGTAGGCAATTTTGGCTGCGCTCAAGAACCGGACCTGCCCTGGCTCTGCAGCCCCAGAATTGGTGCAAAGTTATAGGAGCACTAAGGGGAGAGCTCTGTGCAGTGCAGAGCATCCTGGAGAGCACTAGCTCGATGCTCTCTCTGTAAGGAAGTGGATGAGGATGGAGGGTAACAGGGATCAGAGCGGGGATTTGCATGCGTTACCCTTCACCACAGCACTGCGTTAGTGCTGGAACAGTCCATGGGCAGCCCCAAAAGCCTCAAACTGTGATAATCCAATTTAGGGGGATCCAAAACTATGAATCATAAAGCAGAACCACCCAGGTATGAGTGAACAGGAGCTGCGTTCGCTGGGGATAAAACCAGCCTGGCAGGGTCTGAACAGGATGCTGAAAATGGAGCTGTCATCGTTCCCAGTTATTGAAAATGCAGTTGTAAAGGCGGCTAGGCTTCTAGGCAAAAATAGTCAGCGTGCTTGGGAGGTCGTTCGATCAGAGCCTCCCTGCATGCAGCCGCTGCCTCGGGAGATCCGAGTCCCCATAGGACAGGGCTGCTCTTCTCTTTCTCTTGGTCCCTGTCACATTCCCACTGGTTTTGCAGACTGGAACTCTGTACTTTGGCTTTGTTCTCCATTGGTGTGAAACGGAGCAGAAATCACAGGCAGGGTGGACACCTGGGAGCGAGAATGGCCTGGAGAACTTGGCAGCACCCTCTATGCCATCTCATCTGGCTTTATGGAAACTCTTCGCCTGTGACCCCCTTGCAAGGAGCAGCAGGTTTGGGGCATTGGGGCTCTGGGGATGCTGCAAGCAGGGACCAGGCACCAAGGAGCAGCAATTCCAGGGGAGATTCCCATCCTCGGGCAGCTCTACCACCCTGGCCGTGTCCATTAGTGATTTGTCTGAGGATTACACAGCGCAGAGATGTTATTCAGAGCTTAGCAAAGGATTTGAAAGAAATTCATAAGAGGGATGAGGAGAAGACAAAAGCTGGGAACAGAAAGCTATAAAAGAGCAGGGAACGAAACAGGAAGACAAAGGATCTAATTACGAATGACATTATTTGCATTCTCATCAACTTAATTCTGTTTTATTTTCTTATTGCTTTAATCTTTGAGCTTAATTCAGTGGAACGTAATGAAGGAAGGAGGCAGTGAGATCACGTGGAGTTTGTTGGGGCAGGCTGGGCGGTGGATGCGAGCAGCCCCAGAGATGTTTTGCTGTGGGCTGGATGTGTCTGTGTTCAGTCCTGGAGGGTTCAATTAAAATAAAAGGTGATAAAAATTCAGCATCTCTCCCTGTGCTTATGTGAAATGGGATCTGAAATGGCTACAGCTTCGATTGGATACCCAGTGTGACCTGACATTTAGTGGAGGATGAGAAAGCACAGGTATATTAAAGAACAGGAGGAAAGTAATTCTGACATTGTGCTCTTGATGAGAAAATAGCGTTTTCACGTTACACCGTGGGTTACATTGCATTGCAAGTGCTGAGGTGAGTGACGCTCGGAGAGCAGTACATTTGGACTTGCAGAGGGAGCTTGTGGTGCTTAGGAGGGCTCACGTGAATTTTAAATTAAATTATTAAGCAAAAATCTGGCCCAGAGCTGAGGGACAGCATCCCATATCTAGTCTTTAAAAGTCTTTGAAATGGTACTTGTGGTAGGCATCCCACCGTAATGAAGCAGTAATTAGCCTGAAACAAATTAAGTGATCTAAATAGCTGAAGCAACAAAACATGGGTAATGTTGCTCATGGGGAATAACGCACTTGAGGAGCAAAATGGTTCTTATGACTCTGCTTCTCTCCTGCATGAGGACCAGCTGAGCTGGAGCCCTGGGTGCATCCCACCTTGCAGAGCGGTTGAGATCTGCTGGTGCTGCAGGCGAGGATCGACCGCAACAGCAGGATGCTACCGGCACCCATCAGCCCTTCGGAGGCACGGGGAGCTCTGTCCGGAGCTGGTCTCCGTCTCCCTTTGGGTCCTGCTGTTCCAGCCCAGCAGCAGCTCCCTAGGGTTTGCATTTCACACCACGCAGTCCTTTCCCCACCTAGGTGCGGATTCACTCCCCGCGCTGCCAGCAGGCAATGCCTGACCTTCCATCCCAGCTCCCGCAGAAGCAGGAACATTCACATTTTAAATTACAGATATCTCAGCCCAATAGCCTATTTGCGTTCAGTCTTTATTATCACCGCACGCTGTTCTGCAATCAACTGCAAGCAGGTGTGGGTTGATTCGGGGGCAGATAGAGCGCTGCGTACACGCAGCCGGCAGATCTCCATGCATTGATTTTTGGGCCAGCTCCGAGAAAGGCAATCCAATAGACAATTAAACCAGCAGATACATTTGTCATTTTTGGCCCAAATGAGATCCTGAGAAGAAATTGCCCTGCCATCAGCTCAGAGTTCATCACTCTGCAAGGAATACTCTGTGTTAAAGCCTCAGCCATCACCAGGCTGGGAGTCTGCTGCAAACTTTATTCTCTTTGCAGATAATCCCAGCAATACACCTTGGAACAGAGTTATTGGCTATAATCAAACCCAGAAACTTGGCCCAGTGTCTTTCCAGACAAAATTAGGCAGGGCTTCTACTATGAATTTCAACATTTCCCTCTTGGTTTGTGTTGCGGCTGTTTCCGCACCCACTCTGTGCCAGTGCCAGTAACGCAGGGGGGAGTGGAAGCAGAAGTGGGGTCATGCTTACATTTTTGTGTTTGCTAAAGGCTAAAGGATTCCTGCCCACCTCTGCATTGGGAAGGGCCAAATTCCATGATCGTGCTGTTGGTTTGCACAGACCTGTCTGCAGCGGTCTGTTTGCACAGACCTTTCTGGCTAATTGTGCACCAGCCCCTGCCATCTGCTGCCGGGTTCCAGAGTTGTGGGGGCACAGCTGCACGCAGAGCGCTTAGCGAAACGACCACGAGCTTTTATAGGTACTTATAACTTCAGCAACAATGAATCTGTTCTAATTAGCACTAGAAATAAACGTTTATGATGTAGGAAATGACAAAATGTATTTATCACTAAGCTAATAATTCACCATAGAGGGAACTTAAGGCCAAACCATACGAGGGGAATTGCAATGCTCCTTTCTCTGTTGCAGTGTGGATACACAGTCACATTTGCTGGCAGTGTGCTAATTAAACAAGAATATCCAGTGTAAGGCCTCTCTTATTAGGAACAGACATTGGCTACCAGTGTCTTGGAGCTCTTCTCTTTATTTTCTGTTGAGCCAGGCAGGAGCAGCGGAGCTGCTGAGGCTGCACGGTGCCCACAGCTCCCGATTCATCCCATGGAACCCACCCTGGAGGAGAGCTCGGAGTGAACCCATCCAACCACGGGCACCTGCTTGCCAGCATCCTGCTCATCACGCATGTGGAAATGCAGATGGGAGAAGAAGTTGGTCCATCCCACCACAGCTCGGAGCACTGGGAGCACCATGCACCTGAGGAAACCCCTCGGTACTTCGTGCCGGCTGTCTGACGGGGACCTTGATGGCTTGACTTGTCTCCCTCGCACACCCACAGGTCTCCCTCCCTTTTATCACTTCTTTCTTTCACAGCTGCTGCCCAAATTTGCTTCTCTTCTGACCACGATAAGGGACAACAAGCCCTTCAGGCTGGGACTGATGGCACCGCTGGGAGCCCTGCAGCCGAACAGCCACGCAGAGCAGCCGGCAGTGGTGGTTTTTCAGAAGCTGTCAGGGTGATGGAGCACCCGGGCAGGGCAGCCAGGGCTGGACACGGGCTCACCTGCTCCTGGTGGAGCCCTTGGAGTTCAGCTGGCACGGAGCTGCAGGACGCAGGAGCCTCTGGGCTCCCACAGGAGCTGGGCAGAGCCCAGGAGGGGGATTCATTTCCACACCTCACCAGCAGCTAAATCAGAGGATGACTGAGGTCTGGTTTGAGATTGAAATATGCCTGCTGTGGGTCAGGCTGCTTTCAGCTCAAGGAGGTGTTTCAGGCACTTTAGCACGGGGCATTGGAGCCAGCCGTGTGGTGCTGGAGATGCCCATGCTTGATTCCAGAGCTGATCACCCTCACAGCACGGGGCACCAGGACAGATTTCCAGCCAAGCCTTTTGCTGTCTTTCTTGCTGACGCAGGGAATTTTCATACCCCAAATGCAAATTCGTTGCTCCGGTGAAAAGCAAATACAGAGGGTTTGCACTGCTAGGTCTCCAAATAGTCCTCCTAAAACTAAACTGTGTTCTTACCAAAGCTATTGTCTCTTAAAAGAGAAAAGCCCTCCTGAACCCCCAGGAATTTTTAGCCTTTCTCTCCAGGAGCTTCCCACCTGATGTTTTGATCTCTTCCCCAGTCAATCTCTCCCCTGCTGAGCCAGAGCCTCTGTTCCAAGGACTTTATCTGCCTCGCACACTGGGCTCCGTGGGCTGGGGAGGCAGTGGCTCTCCAGCACTCATTTAGTCAAAGTTCACAACCAAACCTTGGCTGATGGGGCTGCTCCGCATGCCAGCTCCCAGCCAAGGGCAAGGATGATGTGCAGTGGCTCCTGGACCGCAGCGAGGGGACATCCCAGCTTGTCAGCATCCCCCTTTAAAGCAACATTCCCTTACCAGCTGTGAGGAAACGCAACTGCATACACTGCTGTTTGCACCATTATCACTGGATTGGCATCCAGAGCTTGTCTGATGAGGAGGCTTTTCTCCCTGCTCCTAGCCCAGATCCACAGAAGATTTTATCTCCTTCCATAAGGTGGGACTGCACTACATTTCCCCTTTACAAACCTGTCTCCTCTGGCTTTTGCTGGGCTCTATGAAATGAAGCTGAGCTTGGCTGCTGACCCTGCAGCCGCACTGGAAGGCGGCAGCCCAGCAGGTGCCCTGCATCCCTTGGGGATGGATCTCAGCCTCCTTGCTAAGGTCATTGCTCCTGCAGCTCCAGCAAAGAGGAATTCACACAGGTGGCCCTGGGCATCGCTTCAGAAGAGGGCAAATGCAGATCTGCTTGGTTAATTAGCTGAGAGTAGCCTTAAGCAGTGCTAGGGAAGAGAGAGGAACGCCCTAATCACACCTAATTGTCTGTCAAGAGGGTGGGGGGAGCAGGTCCTGCAATTATGTGCAGGTGGAACTGGGAGATTCGTTACTGCAGAGCATAAATCCTGTGGGGCAAGCTCTTTGATCTTTTTGGGTGTGTGGTGTTCATCAAGATGCTGCTAGGCTGGAGGAATATTCATAATCCACAGCACAAACATAAGTGATTTATTTGTAAATGCCTGTATGAGCTGCAAAGTTACTTGTCTTTCTTCTTGAGGATTCAAAATCACTGATCTGTTTCACAAAACCTTCCTCTGGTTAAGTTGTTTGCCCCTCAGTTACAGTGAGCGAGGGGAAGAGAAATTTGTCGTTGCATTTGTGGTCCAGAAAAAATGCTTAATTTCCCAGTCAATACTGACTTCCTCACCTAAATTTGATAGGAGTGATTTGTAGAGATAATATCAAGATGGTGATGCCAGGTATCTCTTTGTTTTTAAGGAGAGCCTTAAAAATATTCATGGCTGTGCTAAAAGCTCACTCTCTGGATGTTCTTGTGAATCCCAAACAGGAACAGATTTCAGAGCAGCCCTTTTATTGCTCTGTTAGTACTCAATGGCTGAGAGAAATGCCCGAGAGATAAATGAGATCTCATCGCCTTCTCATGCTTCTCAGTTTATTTCACAGGACATATTTCCCCACTCTTCCCTCTCGACAGCGCTTTATCTCTGCTTCTCTTCCATTACCTCTCTCCCATCTTTCATTATTTTTTTTTTTTCTCCAGTTCTCTTTAGTTTTATCCAACGGCTTCTCTGGACAATCTGATTAGAAGCACAATAGACCAGCTTCTTCTTTCTCTGGTTTACTTTTGGGTGCTATCTTAAGTTTCAGGCAACTGCTGCCGTGCCTGGGGACCCAGCTCTGAGTCATTAAACTACAAGTTTGACTGAGAGACCATCAGAACCTGAGGTTAACTTTCCCAGGACCCAGGGTGTCCCTGGGAAGCCCTGGAGATCTGGGAGTGGTGGGTACCTGGTGGTTTCAGGTAGGGCTGGTTCAAGCCTTGTTTTCTGGGAAAGGAGGTATGTGAAATGACTTTATTAAGCTTCAGACTTAGAACTGGAGAACTCTGGAGTGAAGTGAGACTGGTTCTGGTGCTGCCAAAGCATGTGTGGTCCTGGCAGAGCAATGGGCTTGGTGGTGGGACAGAGAGCGCAACGGGCAGGCTCTCCATAAACTGAGTATCCGTAGATCTATTTGTGGGGGTTGAATTTGGGGGTTTTTTTTATGGTGTGGAAATAGGGGCTTTTTGTTCTGTTGCTTGGTGGTTTCTATGGTGGAAGAAGGCCAGCCTTGAGAGAGGAGCGGGCATTGCTCTTTGGGTGCTTTCAGCATCCTTGCACACCTGTGGCTGTGCCGGAGGCTCGGCTGATGATCAGTGGTTGTGCTGCATCTTAACATGTCATTTCTGACACCGTCCCATCGTACTGCTCTGGTCTGGCCACCCACCTTCATACCAACCCCCTGCACCCAGGCAGAGGGCACTGCTCAGCACAGCAGCGATGCTGAGCGCTCCCCTCCCCGAGTCCCGCACAGAGGGATCCCCAACCCTCACACAGAGTTTGTGCCCCCAGAGAACGCCCCATCAGGGTTTGGGGGATGCATTCACTGCTCTGAACACAGCAGCCTGCGCCCCTCATAAAGGACACACAAAGGTTTTCTTGCCAAAGAAGATAACAGCACCTCTGTGAAGTCATCTCCCTCCTCTCATCTTATTATGATGCAGTTGCACAAATGGATTAAATAAACATATCTGCATACAAATGGCTCCAAGTACTTTTTGATGATTCTCATGACCTGAATGAAAGGTTCAGTTTGAAGCAAATGAATAGTTTCCAGTGAAGTTTATTTTGCTCAGGCACTGCTGCTCAGATGGGAACTTCCCTGGGAGCAGCCCAGCTGACATGCAGGCATCCGCTCGGAATTTTAAGCAGCCTCTGGTACACACTGACTGGAGCAGCAGGAGATGTAATCGATAACAAATATTCTACACCAGCTCACTCCAAAGATAATTTCAATGCAAGCATTTGCAATAACATGCTAGGAACTAGAATACTTCCTGATTTTTGGTTCCCTTTCATTCTCTCTCTTCTTCCCCAGCATCACAGGACACATCACACTGCAAATTGTGAATGTCTTCTCCACTGAGCTTCACAGACGTGGTTTATTGCTTTGCACCCTAAGGATAGGGTCTACACCAACTCATCCCAGACGCTCGCTCCAAGCTGCCCAGCCTCACGCCAGGCACGTGGCTTCACTTCAGTCCTGCAGCTTGTGTTCCCATGGCTGCATCCATCCCTCCCCATCCTTCTTCCACTGGGACCAGTTATCAGGTGTGGTGGGAGCCGGTGTGTGTTGCAGCATCCTCAGCAGAGCTCGAGCATCACCCAAAACCCTCTGTGCCCCTGCACCAGAAAGATTGCTGGAGTATCACATCTTGATATTCCTGGTAAGATAACTCCCCTCTTATGGTCAGAGGGTCTTTAATTACCTGATCCCACACTGCTGGGCCACATTATGAACAAGTCAGGAGATCTGAACAGGTTGATCAGTGTGTGAGGTGTGAAACACGGTGGCTGAAGGATCCCCTCTCCCATGGAAGAGGGAACAAAGCTCCAGCCACGCTTAACACGTTACTACTAATATAAGAAGAAATTCCTATCAGAGTAGATAATGATCTTCCATTAATCGCAGGGTACGTTAGTGTCTGCATTTGTAGGATAATTGTCTCTGCAATTAATGGTAGATCAGATGCTGCCGTCAAGCTCCTTGTCCAATCGATTACAAGAGGGATGTTGCTTCCACAGAGATAATGACAGGGACTCTTCATCTGAACCCCACAAAGAAGAGAAACGGGGAAAACCTGCAAAAGCCTCTCCTAGAGAGAGGGAATGAACCACCGAAGGGGCTTGTGCAAAGTCCTGTGTAAGTGGCTCATACAGGTGATGGGACAGAACCCCCGTGAGCCCTTGGGAGGGCTCGGATCCATGGGATCCTGTCAGATCCCTCCTCTTGGGTACAGCCCGAGTCACAGCACAGCCAGAAGTTAGTTATTTTCCTCCAAGATCTATAATATTGCTGACAGCAATCTTAATTTTCTGCATGGAGAAATTAGAAGAGAATGCTAATAGGACTCGGATATCAGAATCACTTGTATCTGCCTTTCCCTGGCAAAGGGGTTCCTGGCTGTATTATTTATCTGCTATTTGCTATAAAATATTAAAGTTAAGCTGACAGAATCAAAAACTATCTTGCAGCACTAATTATAATGAAAATAGTGCTCAGCGTATTCCTGCAAAAAACATTTAAGCCAATGTATTAAAATCTTAAACTCTGCAAACAAACCTGAAATTACAAATGTCCTGGGTTTGAATTGGGAAACACTGAGTCTGTGTAAACAGAGCGGGGGTTCCATGAAATTGGGAGAAATTAATGGGTTTTGCTTTCATCTCGAAAGAGAAAAATCTCTGCTCCCCGCTGGATGGGTGCAGGTGGAGAGTCGGATTCCCCTGTTCTCCACCAGGAGATTAGAAGGAAGATTGTGTGTGTGTGTGTGTGTGTGTGTCCCTTTGGAATGCAGCAGAGGTCTTTGTTCAACACCTGCATTTGCACTTCTTAATTATTTGTTGTCCACATGCCCCAGGCGTTTCTTGCTTTCATGGGATAAAGTCTTTTTATCAAAAAATCCAAGCATGGCTTGGGAAGCAGCTTGCCTTTGTCTCAGCCTCTGTGGAGTAACATCCCATAAAATTACCCCCCACCCCTTGTGCTGCATTTCCCAGCTCCCCTGGGTCAGCGCAGGCGTCGGGGGAGGCTGCAGCCTCTAAGAGCAAAGCTTCTGGCTGCTCTGGCACAGCGCATCCTCGATAAACATAACGTTGGGGAACTCGGCTTGGGTTTCCTGCACCATGTGGCATAATAAGAACTCACAGTCGTGTTTTCCCATGACCTGGATCATGGAAACTCCTCCTAATCCCAGGCTGGATGGGGCTTTGAGCTCCCCAGCGCTGCCTGTGGCAGGGGGTTGGAGTTTGATGGGCTTTTGAGGTCCCTTCCTACCCAAATCATTCCATGACTGGGACTCTACAAAGTTCTGCAGAGTTGTCCAGCTCCTCAGAAGAGCTCTGGGAGGCTCAGAACACTCACTCCAGCTGGGAGCAGAGTTTGAGGAGGCTCAGCCGTGTGGGTCGAGGCAGCGCTGGGCTCCCTCCTGCTTGCAGATTTGTTTCTACCAGATGCTCTAGGCCCTTTCAAACATCTTTCTGGAATAAAGTGATTTCCCACTCTGTTTACATCCCTGTTGTCCTCCTTTACCAAATTCCTGTGCCTCCTCTCAGCCCGCAGGCAGCCACTTTACACGTGGTACGTGGTAACGTCCATGGATGCTGTAAATGAACACAGAGACTTTCTGGGGCAGATTAAAGTGAAAAATTGACGTTGTGTTCCTAGCTTCATTTCACTGTGGCACAATTCATTGGTGCCATCTGTCTTAGTCCTGTTTAAGTGGCAGCTCTCTGGGATTGATTGGCAAGGGAATGGATTTCCTGCCACGAAGTTTTGAGGTCAATCAATCACTGATGCGTATTAATTATGAAGATCTTGAAGTTGCAGCGTGCAATTTCTTGACTTAAGTGAGCTACAGAGTTGCTCAGGCTCTTTTTACACAGCCTGGTTTTTCCTGTTGGTCAGGACAGCGAGCGGGATGCCAGCAGCCCGGTCGCCAGGCTCTGCTGGGCTCTAAGGGCACAGGGGTAGATGTCCCTCCCCAGATGAGGGAAAGACCTGGGTATTCAGGGTATTTAGGGCTTTATAACAATTTTTTCAAGAGTGGCAATGAAAGCTGTTGAAGCAATGAAGCGGTGCTCATCCCGGCACCGCTGGTTGTTGGGTGCCAGCCCTGCTGCAGGCTGGATGCTGCCCAAGCTCTCTGGGAAATAACAACGTCGTAAAGTTGCCTCATGTTCTGTGTGGATTTGCGGTGCTGCTATGCACAGTTAAACAGATAATGTTTTTCACCCCGAGGAATCTGCATTTTTACAGTCAGAGCAACGATTCTTTATGCGCTCGATATTTTCCTGTACCGAGCTGCTGACACACGAAATGCAAAATATCGGCTGTAACCGGGCTGGCAGTACGTACACGCACATGAATTTCAGTTTGCATCTCAGTAACGTGGTGAAGTGGGGACAATTAGAGCTGGAATTTGTGCGCGAGAACTTCTCCGGATGTTGAATGTTTCCAGGAATTTGTACAGTGAGGCGAGTCGGAGCCACCCAAGCGCATCCCAGGCAGTTTGTTGCTGCCCAGAGCAGCGGTGGTTGGTACCCTCCCGCCCTGCCTCTGGCTCTGTCTGGGTTTCAAGCTCAGCTGGAGTCCCTGTGGGCAGTGCTGCTGCTTTCCTGCATGGGTTCCCAATAGCATCTTGGTGACCAGGGGAAAATCCAGTAGAATGTGTCTTTAGAGCACTAAACATCCCCTGTACGTGTGTTTGTGTAGGGTAATATTGAGGCTGGGGGCTGCCTGTTGAGGTGGGCAGGGATGGATGGTGTGAGGTGGGCAGGGGCCGGGTTGGGTTGTGCTTGTGGTCGGTTTTGGCTTTGGACGGAGCTGCTCGATCTGCAGCAGGAGGGGAAGGTGGGTCGGATCCTCCCTCTGTGGAGGCTGGGACAAAAGATTCTTTCGTGGTGTTCCTGGCCAGTTCAGACGCAGGTGGCTGGAGGTGTTTTTGTAAGAGGGTTAAAGAGAAACTGTTTAAATTCTCTATTATATGAATTGAATCTAACTCCAATTTGTTGGTGAGGAAACGTCTAACAGCCTCTGCGGTGTTATAACAAGCATCAGAAAAGAAAGGAACTGGTTATTTTGGGAGATACAGCGCTGCCTTAACTAATTGCAACTTCTGCTGAATGGAGAGAAATATTTAAGTGCATTTTGGGGGACGTTTAAAAAGCTTTATTTTCTCCATAACTGGGTATTAATGCTTTCATAAGTTCCTCCAGCTGCAGCAGGAAAGGCATTGTAATACCCACCTTGGCAATAAGAGTGGTGTAATTAACACTTCTCCTTAGCCCCAGACACAATGGAGGTTTCCAAGATGAACTGCTCATAGGAGCAAGTTGAATGCCTCGACACAGCAATTAGTGTTTTATGGGAGCTCTGTGCGCTGCTCCCACCCAGCTCTGCAGAGCTCCCAGCGAGCATCCTGCCTGCGAGGACACCCCCATCCTCTGCTGGGAACCAGGGGAGCTCTGATCGCCAACACCCCGCTGTGTGGGACCCTGAGCCATGCCCTGAGCATCCCTGGTCTGTGCCGGGAGGCAGCTCATCCCTGCTGATTCTGTGGGAGAACCTCTCATCTCTGACTCTGACAGAGGCACAGAGGGAAAACCTCCCCTTCTGCAGGAGCTCTGAGGTGCCGGGTGCTCTTCCGCATGACTCCATCCCTGTCTCAGTCCATGTGCAAAGGGAAATTGGGGCTGCGATCTCTGCAGCAAGAGGAGGGTTTGTAAATGATACGAGTGTAATAATTTGTATGTGAAACAGCTTTCCCTCCAGCTACAAGCCCATCCGATTAAAATTCCCAATTTCTTCTTGGGGGAATAGGTTGTAAGAAAACCCAAGGCTGCAGAGCTGCCGGCACTTGTAGGGTTCTATTTATCGCAAAATAATTTCCCACCTCTGTTTTCTAAACTGGTTTGACAGAAACAAAGCGGCAGGTCAGAGCGTGGGTTTCGCTCTGCAGCGGCCGCGTGGAATTGCAGGTTTGACCTCATTTTATCCTCTGAGTATTTAGAGATTGCTTTCATGCCCGGGAACCATATGAGAAGAATATAGATTCTTTCCAGAGCGCAGTGAACTTGGAAACAATAAGTGACCTCTAATGCTGAATTCTATAGCATCAAGAATAAAGAATTTCTTTCTTTAGGAATGAAAGAAACAGGTTTTACATCAACGCAAGAAGAACACCTGCTCAACTAAAAATAACCAATAAAGTGGAAACAGAAAAGCTGTTTCCAATTCACATCCTTTTGAAGAAGTCATTATGCCATTTCTGTGATTCCCATATGCTTTTCCATATCAGCATCACTATCTGAACGCAGAGGCTGCAGGAGTGTAGGGATTCGATAGCCTACGGTGCTCCTGCTCTGCACACGGTGCTGGCAGAGAGAAGCCGCACCAGATCCGCTACTGGATTCAATACTAAGAAAAATGGGCAAATTTCCACTTAGACAATGGGATGCCCAGAGGGCACTTTCACAGAATAGGAGGGAAAGAGAGAATCCAGCAGCTTCAGGCTATTTGGGACAGCTTTCCATGAGCAACAGGGAAACGCGGTCATGGAGATGAATACGTGAGTGAGCTGCTGAGATCTCCCAGCCTCCTGCTCTCCTGCAGTCTCTGGGTTAGCGCATCCTCCTCCTGGCTTTGGCCTCTTCCCCCTCCAAATCTTGCTCACCAGCCACCACCTGCAGCTGTCACTGGAGCTCTTGAGTGCTGAGACCCCCCTCCCATCTCTGGCTTTAAGGTGAGAATTTGCCCTTAAAGCAATTTCCAACTTCCAGGACAGTTTTTCTCTTTTCTGCTTCTACTTCTGACTTCAGGTTTTGCTCTGTAACCCTTTTTATTTCTCTGCTTCTCTCCCCTGTCCCTTTGGCAGTGATGCAGGATAAATGAGAGGAGGAAGGAGAGAGACACCAATATCAAAAAGAAAGAGAAAAATACACCAACTTCAAAAACCTTGAAAGCTTTTTTTCCCTCTTTCTAAATAACACAGGCAAGAAACCTCACAATCACCCAGGTGAAGGGCCTGCACAAAAAAACCCCTTTGGAGGCTTTGGGAAGTTTGAAAGCAGAGCGGGTGGTGGGTCCCCAGGGCAGCAAGCGGAGTCCTGGGCTTCTGGGTTGCTCCCCTCACCCCAGCTCCACTGCCAGCCTGTGCAAAACGTTCCCTGCACAGAGAGGGAACGGTGCTTCGGCTCCTGTGCCCTGTCAAAAACTTTAATCAGGTGTCCCCAGACATCCTAATTAATTTGTTCTGAGTGGAAATAAATGTCTCCAGACTTCTTTTGTCATTTTCAATCTCTTTTCAACTCCCATCTGTTCCCTTCATGGTCTGCGAATTAAAAAAGAAAAGGGGGGAGCAGAATGGCAAGGAGTTGATTTGAATTTTCCTTATCAAATGCAGCTCCTGTAGTTGGGCTCTGGGGAGCTCGCAGAAAGGTTGCGCAGCCTCTGCTGGAACATAAACAGCTGGGGGAAATGCCCTTTAACTGCAAATGTTGCATGGAAGTCATTAATAATGTGCAGTTTCATTAGATATCACCAGATGTTATCTCCAGTGCTCTGGGAGCACAACTGGAGGTCGCCGTTAGCTCCAGACCTCGTCCCGGGCCAGGGGGATGCGGAGCGGTCCCTGCAGCTCCTCGCTGCCTGGGGAACCTGCACTGGGATCCCCTCTGTTTGCAGGGGAGCAGAACGGATCTTCCAGCACAGCTGCAGGACGGTGCTTGTTATTTTGAAAACCTTGTTATAGAAAGATTAATCCCTGTTCCTGATCTCTGTTTAAAGCTGAGCACTCGAACACGCCGGCAAGAGCTGGGTGGTGATGAATTGTCTCAGAGCCTGGACTCGAAGAAAGCAAAAACTCATCAAAGTTAATTTTAAAGACTAAAAGTCCTTTTCGAGTGCAAGACAGATGATCATTCAGCTGAAAATGGACACTCTGGAGCCAGCCAGGAGGGAGGCTCAGGGAAAAGCTTTCCTGGTGCCCAGAGCAAGGAGAGCTGCGAGCGAGGTGCTGGGTTTTTCGAGCAGCTCGTCCCCCATCCCGGATCCACCCAGGGCTCCCTGCTCGGTGCTCCTGCCCAGCCTGGGCCCTGTGAGGGTGAACTGTGGTGGGCTCGTGGGTGGTGGGTGATGCTCATGAGGTTGGTGAGTACCGGGGGGGAGCAAACGCCTCCCTCGAGGTGATGGGGCTGAGGGAAACACTGGCTCTTGCAGCTGGGGAAAGGCAAGCAAGCGCTGCAAGGCGCTAGAAAAGCCAATTATGTGCTTTTCCCCAAGAGTCACTGTTAATACCCAGGAAAAATTGAATCTGTTCAGGTCTTGGAAGATCAAGTTCACCTCTGATGCCATCACAACTGGGGTTTCTGCACTGGAGATAACACATTAGAGGAGCTCCACTGGTTATGGGGCTGGGCTGCCTCCTCTCCCCAGCCCATCCTCGCGCGTAGGGTCTGCGGGAGCAAGGGAGGCACGAGGTTGGATGGGGAGAGCTCCCCAGCTCTGCGAGGTGAAGGTCTCTTTCCTCCTCTGCTGAGAATAAACTCAGTTATAAAGTGTCCAAGCCACTTCAGTTGGGAACGAGCAGGTCGTTACACCTGGCAGTTGATCTTCATCGCTTTTTTTATATGGCACATTAGCAGAGTAACAAACCCTATTACAGTTTAATAAACCTTATTTCAGACTGAACAGCCTTGTTTCAGGGCTGGCTCACGTTCAAAAGAGTGGGACAGCCTGCTCAGCTGCTCACTCAAGATGCTAGGAAGAGAGCTGGAAGCAGAGAGAGAAGCCTAAGTGGAACAAAAATCGCTGGCAAGACACGAACTCCAAGTTCTGGGCTCTCTGCACCTCTCTGCATCCAGCAGGGAGCTCGGGGCTTGGGACTGTGGTCCCAGAGATGTTCCTGGAGCCAGTCAGGGTCCCAGCTGGGACCCTGACTGGCTCCAGGAACATCTCTGGGACCAGGATGGGCTGCTCCTCTCCTGACCAGCCGAACACCTTCAGTGGGAGCGTGGAGAGGGGCAGTGGCCGTGAAGGTAGCTCGGATGAAGCTTCGGAGCAGGGCAGTCCAGCCACCCAGCTCCCTTCTGCTCACCGTGACCTTCTGCGTCGCTGTTATTCCTGGCAAAATGAATTTACTCTCCATGTAATTATAGAAAGAAAATAGTTTTGACCTCAGCTTCATACTTTTCAGCTTAATGTGTATAATTGCTTTGCCAGCCGTTTATTACTGTCAGCGTTTCCAGGCAGGGGCGGTGGGGAGCAGCGGAGGGAGGGCACGGGGGACGGAGAGGTTGGAGGTGTGCGATAATAAAAAGCTGTTTACAATCGCATATTAATAATAGACACAGGGCCAGATGGAAGAAACACCTCGCTGTCCTGGGCACCAGAGACTTGCTGGCAAGGATAAAAACGTGGGTGAGCGTGGGGCATGGTGGGGCTGTTGCGTCCCTGTTCACTGGCCCCCGGTCCCTGAGAAGCTGTGACAGACTGAGCAAACCTGCAGGAGGGTCCCTGTGACCCTCGTGAAATTGCAATTTAGAGACCAGTGCCAGCCGTTTCTCTGCAAACAGATTATCCTGCAGAAGCAGAGCGGTGCCGTGGGGGCATCGCGTCCCGGCTGGTGCAAAGCGAGAGCTGCAGGTGCCCCAGGCTGTGCCGGAGGGTCCGACGCAGGGGCACAGCCCCTGTCCTCGCCCTGCCTGCAGGAAGCCTGAGAGGCAGGTATGGTCAAGACTAATGAGTTATCGATCGCCACATAATAGGAGCAGCTTTATTTCTAATGACTGGATTGCTTATCGATCGCGTTCGCAGGCAGGGGGAGGGAGGATGGGTGTACAGCACCTGCTCCCCAGCGAACCCTGGTAGAGATCACGCCGTGCTGGGCATCGCGGCGCCGCGTCTGCTGAGACTTGGGGTAGGATGGAGACCCAGGAGTGTCTGTAAATCCACCTGGATTTGAGCACCTTTAGCGACGAAAGACAAACCAGCTGCTGAAGGTAACCCCTGTAATGGGGGAGAGGAAGGGAGGAACTCCCTGTTATGAACAGGCAAAGCCTGGAAACTGCCCGGTACACTCGGCATCCACACGAATCCTGAGGGGCTGAAGTGAGAACCAGACACTGCTTGGAGCTCTGGGCTCTCACCAGTACAATAAGGATTTATGGAAGTCAGCCAGGTAAGAGGAGAAGGGCCAAATGTTGCCCAACAGTACAAACTGTTACAGGAAAATAGGTTTTTATCCAAGTTATTACTTACCTTTTGTCCTTTAACCCTGCGAGACTGCATGGATATCTGAGCTGTCGTTAGAATTTGCATTTCAAAGTAATATATGCAAAAATAACTGTACTTTTTAGCCTTCACAATATCAGCAGATTAAAACAAATTGACTCGGTGTCCTTGGCATTTATATCAATTAATTCCCCCTTTCAGCACCCCAGGAGGGAAGGGAAAAACATCCTGAGCCAAAATCTGCTGCGGAACAACCAGGGTAGGGACCCTTTCAGGAGAGATTCATGCTGCTGGCAGGTGATGGCGAGAGGGAGAAGCTCCTCTCCCATCGGCGCGTGCCCAGGTGGCAGCGGCTGGGCTGGAGCAGGGACCTCGCCCTCCCCGAGCTCCCCCTGCGACTCCCGTCCAGCGCCAACACGCTGTTATTTGGCAGTCGGTGCGGAGCTGTCTCGCTGCGCTGCGTGTAGGACGTGTTGTGTCCATACCTGCGGCACACAAGAGAGGCTGTCAAGCCCATCCTGACGGCTGCTGAATTCAGGATATTCCCTATTTGTCTGTGGATAAGCCCTGGAGCGTGGAGGGGAATGGCAAGTGGTGATTTGCTCAGAGCTGTCAGTTCATCTCTCCCCGCGCCGCTGCCTCACCGACAGCCTCCTGCTCGGGCTGCACCGCAGGCTCCTGCTGTGGCTTTTGCAGCCTCTTCGTCTTCTGAGCTTGGTCCTTGAAGCTGCTGCCAGATCGAGCACCCCAAAATGGTCCTGGCTGCTGGAGCAAGCAGGCCTGAGCAAGGACTGCTGTTGAGGTGACCGACTGCAGCTTCTGATCCAAGGCAAATTAAAATACAGAGGGCAGCTAGCAGCAGAGTTACCCTTGACACTGTCTGCCTTATTGCTCGCCTCCGCTTTGCCTTCTCCATCGCAGCAGGGCTGCAAGTCAGTCTCTCAGCAGGGCTGCACAGCTGGATCCGCACACAAACCCTCAGGCTGGGCTCCGTGAGGCATTTCCCATGTCCCATTTTGCCCTGGGTCTTGTCTACATGATCGCTTCCCTTTCAGTTATTGTCTGACCTTGGGCTAATGCAGGGTCGCCTGCATGCAGGTTCCCGTTGAACAGTGCTCTTGGTCCCCTTTCTGGGGAGGAAGAGGAGGGAGCTGTGCCCAAGCGAGCCCTTCCCTGCAGAGCCAAGTGCCACGCGAACGAAACGCCCTGAGGTGTCGGTTGTGCCCGTCCGAACACACTGACTTGGGTGGTGCCAGTCACAGCTGAAACGAAGCCCCAGGAACTGAAGGGAAAGCTCTGGCAGCCCAAGGGCCGCACGCTGCTGCTGCTCTGATGTGTCTGACAAGGGTCAGCCTCGCTGCGACGCGCACGAGCCCCGCAGAACTCATCTGGCAACCATTATCAGCAGCGAGTTCATTCAGAAAACACACGGTTCAGTGACTCACGTTCACTGTAAACCACACCCCGGTGTTTAATCATTCATGAGCAGAGAAAAATAATGATAAATATTTCAAGCCTCTGAGGCTCTGATGCCTTCGGGATGGTAGGAGCATCTTTCACTTCGTCGTCGCTTCCTTCCCCCTCACCCACCCGCGCTCCGAGCTTTTAACTCACACAACAACAGGAAACCTCTCGGCCCTGTGGACCTGGAAAGCATTTCTCTTCTGCACTAAGAAACTGAATTACATCCAAAATGGTTTGAGACCTGAAGGTCTCAGCAAGGGTAATGGGTTTTCATTCTGCAGGGATGCGAGCTCTAGGAGAAGAGCATCTGCCCTTTGTTGTAGGTCTCGGGGCCAGAGATCAGGACTTCTGAGCTCCATCATGTCCCTTCCAGTGGATCTGCTGCACTTCACTGAACACACTGAGTCTGCGGCGTGTGGGAATTCCTGGGCGCTCACGTAGAGCCTCCGTCCGCCCCTGCCTCTGCGGGGTTTGCCCCTCAGCCTGCGACAGGAGAGGGCAGGGAGCAGGGACAAGCTCCTGGGGATGGGGGGCAGTGGGTCCAGTCCCCAGCAGTGCTAGACCTGGCTACAGCCTGGTTCTGTCACCGTCTGAACAGTGACATGCAGTGGCAGCACCGTGCAGTGATGCTTGGCGTGAACAGCTTCTTTGCAAACTACAGCAGCGCTGGTTGTCATCAAGAAGATGCCAACAAGACTGAAAAAGTCAGTGGGTTTGCGTTGTGAATCAGAGACCATTAACTGGTGAAGGGCACCCGGCTGCTCCAGCAGAGCCCGAGGGGATAATGACGCGCAAAGCCCTGCTGCTCCGGGGATGTTCAATGTGTGGGTGCAGGCTGGCGCTTCCCGGCTCTCAAGGATGAGTGTGGCAAAGGTGTCTAAGCTTCAGAGAAAAGCTCCTGCTGCTGTCCCCGTGGCTGGTGGTACGGTCCAACTCGGATGCGCACAGCTCAGGGTGTGAGAAGGAATCGGTGAGCCCCACTGGGAATAGAATTGGACCCGAGCAGGGCTGTGGAGGTTATAGAGAGAGAAGCAGAGGCGGTAGAATAAGCAGCACACAGGATCTTAGGGATGACTTGACCTTCATCACTTCCAACTCCTTCAGTCATCTTGACAAGCCAGATTGATCGGGTTTGCACAGTGCAGCAGGAACTCCCAGGCTGACATTTCTGGGGGACTCGCAGCCAAACAAGCGCTGCCCTCAGCCTGGCTCCGAGGAGCAGCCGCAGCCTCTGCCGGGCACCCACGGCGCGAACAGCCAGGGTGCATGTGGGCAGCAGAGCAGGGCAGCGCCTGGCAGGGGTGAGGAGCAACACGGCCAGGAAAGGTTAATTCTCTTCTGTGGGGTGTGCCGTGTGAGGATAAATGGGGACAAAATTGCTTCTGTGTCAGAATTCCCCCTGCGCCTGCATCGAAAGTGTCTCGTGCCCTCATTTTGTGGATGAATGCTGTCACATCAGTGCAAACCTTGAAATGTCAGTGATTTCTGAAAACTTTGCCATCCCCTGGTGAAAGAGAAGCCAGAGACAATGACTGGAAAGCACAGAGAACAGGACCTGAGATGCACTTGGGCACAGAGGAAATTAATTGGCTTTAAGGTGGAAAGTGAAGTCTGATAAAAGGGGATGGGACAAAGTGAGACTGTGCGGCACAAAGAGGGGCTGTAGGGCACAAAACTCTTACTCAAGCAACACAAATCCCTATTCAGGAGGAGGAAGTTTCTTTCTCTCACCAGATGTTATTGCACATCCCAATTCACAAGCGTGTGTTTTCTCCTCTCTGATTAGCACTAGCCAGCCAGCCAGCACGCAAATGCCACCAGCCCCACACTTCATCATCTCCCAGTCTAATTACTGGTGAAGAAGGCTGCAGATGAGCAACAAAATTGAGTGCATTACTGACTGTTGTGCTCCTCAACAGCTCCACGAGCAGGACAAAGCTCAGATATTAATCCTCCGGGCACTGCAGTTCTCCTCCAGTTTGCCACCACATCAAATACTGCCCATAGAATTATTTAACTTGGCATTTGGTTTCAGCAGCAGTGGAGAAGGGTCCATAGCTAAAGGATGGGGTTGGTTTTGCTTGCAAACAGAGCTGGTTTCCGTACAACAAGCTCTCCCAAGGACAAAGCACTGGGGAGCCTAGAGCAGGAGGAAGCAGACTCAGGAGGGTGGCAAATAATGAAAATGCACCTCAGGTGCTGCCCAGCATACCCAGGGGTGTGTCTGCAGCCCCTCCAGTGCACGCAAGCGCTGGACTCACACCCAGCACCAGCACCGGGCTGGATGCAACACTCAGTCCTGGCACTTGCTCTGCTTTAATCCCCTTCCAGAGGCAGGAGCTCCCTGTGGCTCCGCTGCTCCCCGAGATGCCCCTCACATCCCTCTTGCTGCTCCTCCTGGAGCTAAGCATGGATTAGCAGGGATCTTCCCTCTTGCTTGGGAGGATTAATCATGTTATCCCCCTGCAGTCATTATGGATTCAGTTTATACCTTTCATAATAAAAAACGGCTTTCATTTTTGAAACGTCTGTTTTTCAGCCCTTCAGAGAGGGCTTCTGTGTTTGCCTGAGGGAAAACCAGAACCTCTGGGAGCCACCTTCTCTCTGCCCCAGCACCAGCAAGGATTTGGAACAGGAGGATGGGCTGATCCTGCCAGTCAGACCACCCTCCACACAGCATCTCTGCTGCAGTTCTGTGCCCCGGCCAGAACCCCACACACGGCTCGGAGGCACCAGCAGGGCTGAGCAGCAGCCGTAGCATCCAGCTCCCACCCCTGCTGCAAAAAGGAACCTTTCCCTCCTTTGTAAACCCTTTGTAGGCAGCTGGTTGCCAAAGGCAGCTCCAGGGCCGTGGAACTCATGAGCTCAGTGTGCTGGGGTATTCTGAGATGCCAGTGCATGTACTGAACGTGTTGGTTTTACTGTAAGGACCGTGCTGGGAGCTGTGCATTAACTCCTGGATGGAAGGGAAGCTATTTTCTGTGCCAGCCTGGCCTGGGCAGGACAAGAATCAGGGCAGGAGCAACGTACCTTAATGAGGAGGAGGTGACAGAGCCTGGCAGGCGTATTCTTGGCTGCACAATTAGCAATGAACAACTCCCTGATGGTTGTTATAAAGTTTTAAACCAGTTAATGGGTCCTGGGAAGAAGTAGTTCATTGAGAGTACAAAGCATAAAAGAGCAAACACAAGCTATGACATTTTAAATGAGAAGGCAGGAACCAGTCTCTTTGCAAGTGATTATGGAATTATAGCACTGCCGCAGTTATCCGTTAGCCAGGGATGTGCTGGGAATGCAAAGCCCGGGCAGTGCATACGGCTTCCCAGCACCCAGGGCTGCCTGTGGGGCTCCTGACACCCGAAGAGCCAACTTCTCCGAGCCATGGGGTGCCCTGGCTGGTGCTCTGCGCCCAGGCATGGTGATAAAGACATGAGATCCCATGGGGGTCGGTGCTCGCCTTGCCTGGGGCACGGATGCTCAGTGCTGCTCCCCAACACTGCAGTGGGAGCCCCTTTCTTAGCCCAGCACAGGAGCTGGGGGCACTTTGGCTCACGAATGTTCTTGGAGTCTGTAATTTCTATCACTCCTATCACAAGCCATCACCTCCTGTGCCAGCAAATCACTTTGTGCTCTTCCCTGTCAGTCTGAGCATCTTCGTGACCTTTCTTTCCTTCTCAGGCTTCATTCGTGTGTTCTTTGCCTGCAGAGAGGCACCCATGTGCTCCCTCCTCCTGCAAAGCTGCAGCCCGGATCCAGAGAGGAATCCTGGCAAAATCCAGTGGTCCAGCAGCCTGGGGGACAGGGGCTGCAGGATGGAGCTGGATCCCTCCTCGCCTCCGCTTGCCAGGCAGGGCACAAGGAGATGGGTGAGGAACACTCAGTGGAACCTGCAGGAGACTCACAGACTGTGCCTCGCACATGGTCAGGGATGCTCCCCTGGGAGAGGGAGATGCGGTGACAACCCAGCATGTGCCAAAGCCACCGGAGGGCCGAGGCAAGGCAGAAGGTTTAAATGCTTTTGTTAGATTAATGTGCCGTGGCATTTTAAATTAGGAAAAATTAATGTGGAAACCATGGGGATGTGAGTGGGTTATTTTTCATTCCCCTCAGCAGGTCTTAAGGAAAGAGAAGGCTGAGGGAGAGCTGTGTCAGAGGAGTTCCCCCTGCCCTAGGTTAATTGTCCCTCAATGCTGCTGGGCGAGAGCAGCAGCCGGGGGGTTCCGTGCAGCAGCAGAGCCGCACGCTGGCACCGGAGAGGCTCTGGATGGGGCGCTGGGTTTGGGGGCAGTGCCTAAGCTGTCCACCCTGCAGATCAGGAGCCTCCCCTTGTCCCCTGCCACCGCACGGAGACCCCTGTGTCCCCTGGGCACAGGGAACCACGTCGCCGGCTCCCAGGACCCTGCAGCCCCCGGCCCCCTGCCCCCTGCCCACCGCGGCAGGGCTGCCAGAGTTCACACCTTCCTCTTTTATTTATGACTTTCATTCCACTTTCTGCTGACTTGCCGGTGGCACCACTCCAATTTAATTAAGTAAATAAATAAGTCATTAATTTAGATGCCAGAGAGGCCCGATAGCACTCCTGGCTGCAGGCTGGGCTGGAGACACCCTCCATCCAGCCCATCCCACGGTTCTCTCCAGTCCCCCCACGTGTCAGACTGTCTCCCACGGGCTCAGCACGGAGCTGGACTCGCAGACACCCTCGTGCTCCCACGGAGTGGCTGGCACCAGAGAAAGTTCAGGAATCCCAACGGCATCCCAGGCTCCAGCGACAGGCAGAGAAGCTGGACTGCGAGGACAGGAGCTAATAAAGTCAGTCTGGGGCTTTGTGGATGCAAAAACAGTCTAAGCAGCATTTTTCCACTTGGGGTTGATAGAGAGCATTCCTTTAATTCCATTCAGATGCAATGTGGAATAACTCTGTTAGTATCCAATTATCTTTGCTATTGATCCAGCTCTCCCCGTCTGCACAGTGCGGGATGTTTCCCTCAACGCGTTATATCCAAGTAGCCATGAAATTGCACAGGATTACGTTTGATGGGAACTCTTCCTACCTGGAAGGTTTCTGAGGGGAATAGAGACAAAAACGCTTTAGTGTGTCAGTGAATTAGGAAGAATATTCCTTGGCCCAAAGGGCAAATTCATTTATCGCTTCCCTGTTGCGGAGCCGGAGAGGACGATCTCTGCGAAGGGCACGAGCAGACCAGGAGTATGGCAAGAGATCCGTCTCTCGGAGGTGCAGGAAAAGAGATAGAGCAGGTATATGGAGATAAAGCTAATTAAATTGAGATTCATGGATACAAAGAAAGACTAAAGGAGGTGCCTTATCTGGTGCTGAGGGCAGAGGAGAGGGACTGAGGACATCGGGCTTCTAATCTCAACTCTCCCATTAATGTGTTATGTGGCCTAGAGCCAGTCACTGAATTTCGGTTTTTTGCCATTTAACCTGCTCTAAAGATAAGCCCTTCCAGACATCTACGTGCTCTGCAGCATTCCTGGAGCTTGGAAATGCTTGAGGTCCCTGTCTTTGGGGAGGTGCCGGGCAGTCATGACCCCCAGGTCCCACTGTGGGCACATCCCAGCCTGCCCCACCAGTTCTGCCCAGTGAAAAGATTCAGATGTGGCTGCTGAGGTATCTTGCCTTTCTGCACACCCTCTTGCCCTTTTGGCAGCAGAACCAGCAGCTGCAGTTTCATCACAGGGAAGGGCAGAGAGGGGAACGTCCTTTACCCTGCGGAGCAAGCCCAGGCGGTGCTGGGCACAGGCACATCAGCAGCATCTCAGGGAGAGACGCAATAACATCTGCAAGATTAAAAAAACCCGGGGCTCCTGGCTAGTGGTGAAGGCAGCAAAAAGATCGATACCATGGCTAACGACTACAGAAGGGCAGTTTAATCGGGCACTCTGCTTGATAAATTATTTGTAAAGCTATTATTTGCGTTGCACTCTGACTGTGTCGCAGACCTGCGGGCTCAGGGGCAACTGAGGCTGCTTGGGGGGCAAGTGAGCCAGCCCCACAACCCCAGCCGGGGGCTTAATGGTTATACTCAACACTGGCTGCTAAACTAACAAGTCACCAGGAGGAAAAATGAAGCCAGCACGTTTTCAATTGGGTTTTATTTCCCCCTCCCTGTTTAGAATCAGTTTGGGAGCAGGTCTTTATTTGAGACGAGGTGTCAGAGCATGGGGTGGAGGTCACAGCATCCTCCTCACCCTGGGGACCTGCGGCTGGTGTGGGATGGGGCAGAGGCAGGTGCAGCACCCTGCAGCATCCCTCTGCCCCAGAGCCCTTTCCTTGAAAGAGGAGCACAAATCAGTGCCCTGCAAAGCTTAAAATGGAAGTGTTATAATGGATTAAGTGAGCCTGTTCAGCGAGCTGTGTACTCCTACAGCTGGATTAGTGCTTAACGAACAACTACACGGATTTACATCTCAAATTAACTTTGGAAAAACTCTAGTGGTCTGTTGATTGCCTGAAACACGTAACAGTTCTTTGCTCTCACATTTAAGCCCATAAAAATGCTGCTGTTACTAAAAAACTGCTGCTTTGGGAATTCGAGCCCCACATAAGCCAATTAAATTTAAATACTGACACCATTTCCTCGCAACTTTTCCTATTATTTAAAGATCACCCTGTGCAGTTCCTGAGCCATGGCCAGGGACACGCTGAGGCTGGATGGTGTATGAACATCAGCCTCGGGCATCCACGCGTGGAGGTGCATGAGGATGGAATTGCATGGATTTAGCAAACAATTTTTTAAAGGATGCAAAAGATTCTTTTTCAGTAAGGACGGTTCAGAAGAGAAGAGCTGGCAGCTTTCTCCAGCCTGCAGCGTTTCTGTCCTGAGCCAGGACCAGCATCCCTGGATACTCTCCTTAGCCTCTTATCCTAAGCCTCATTTATGGAAATCTGTCATCAAAGTGCGTGTGATGACAGGGGAGAACCTGTGGGCGTAAGCAACACAACTGTGTTTCCTCTGCATCCCACAACCACCCCTCAGAGCTGTCTCTCCATCACCTCGGGCTGCTCTTTCCTCCCCCAGGAGCCTCCCACCCTTGCACACGTGAGCTGGTGCTTTCCAGACCCGACTGCCCCTTCCAGGCGTGGGTCCAGGACGATGTGATCCCAACCAGCCCAAGGTGGACAGAAAGGCAGTTTTAGGTGAGCACCTTCTGCAGCCACAAGAAGGAGCTTGGCCGGCACTGGTCATTCCAGCCAAGAGTTCAGAACTGTGCATGAGTCTGAAGGGAGTGTGTTCTGGCACCCTTTCAAATTGATTTTAAATATGAACTCCCTTTAATCCTCCTCCCCATCTCATTCCCTACATTCATGATTCCTCATCAAACAGTTTAAATTAATACAAGCCCGCCGTCCCCTGCTCTGTTATCTCCCCCCGCCATTTATGAATTTTAAATCAACCTGTTAACAACCTACTTAGTTGCATAATTTTGCCATAATAATCCGTGCCCCTGGCCGATTGCATATTAATTCTGGAGATAACAGGCTCTGCAGCCGGTGACAGGGCAAGCTCAGGGCTGTGCTCATGCTGCTGGCAGCAACTGCAGCGCCAGGAAAATACATTTGTACAGACCAGTATCCCGGTGGCCACTGGGATGTGGGGCTCCTGGAGCTTTGCGTCCTGCCGCTGCTCTCCAGCCCATTCCCACCACACCAGAGCAGGAGCCCGTGTCTTGGTGCTGCACAGGGGACGTGCGATGGCTTCATTGCCGAGCAGCGCACGCTCCCTCTCCTCATTCCCACAGCCCAGAGGCTGGAGAGCAAGCTGTGAGGCGGACAAGTGCTGTTTCTGAGACGGAAGCTGAAGATACGATCTATAAATCATTTCCTAAGGGCTGCAGTAATGGGTTATTGATTAATAAGAGAGGGTAGAGAAAACATGGGAAGCACTGGAGGTCATAAATCCTGTAAATTAGGTAACCAAGTGAGCCGAGTGCTCTGGTCCTCGAGTGGCAGCGGCTGCATTGCCTGCCTCGGTGAGGTGTTAATTCTCACCTGTGCCAGGGCCGGGCTCAGCGTGGCCCAGGCTCTGAGGAAAAGCTGCAGGGAAAGCTGCAGGGAAGGCAAGGCTGATGAGCCCTGTGGGTTCTTCCCTCATCTCTGCAGGTGAAGGTCACCTCAATGAGATGCTCAGAGGAGCCTCTGCTCTCAGCTGCTCTACTTTCCATCCCAGGGAGGTTTAGCTCCCCTCGCACACTTTACTTTCTTGTCCCTCTTAAGTCACTGACAGCCACACTCCTTTTTCCACTCACACTGTGCATTAATCCCACTTGTTCTACTTCCAGGGAGATGTGCTCAGAGTTCAGGAACTGATTTTTCCTGCTTATAATTGGTTTGGGGTTTTTAAAATTTCATGGCTAAAGAGAAGCTATTTGATACCTCTAAGGACACAAACTAGACAGAGGACAGCAGCGAGCGGGGTCTACCTTAGTTTCTGCATTTCCTGCTCTCCGGTGCCCATCCCATGCTGGGAGCTGCCGCGGTGCCAGGGATGCTCTGGAGCCTTCTAGGTGCCAGGGATGCTCTGAGCCCCCTTGGATCTAGGGATGCTCTGGAGCCTTCTAGGTGCCAGGGATGCTCTGAGCCCCCTTGGATCCAGGGATGCTCTGGAGCCTTCTAGGTGCCAGGGATGCTCTGAGCCCCCTTGGATCCAGGGATGCTCTGGAGTCTTCTAGGTGCCAGGGATGCTCTGAGCCCCCTTGGATCCAGGGATGCTCTGAGGCCACTCGGATCCAGGGACGCTCCGGTCCCGCATCCCGGTACCCGCCCGGCCTCGGGGCGGCCGCGCAGCGCCCCCTGCGGGCCCCGTCGGGAACGGCAGCGGGAGGGACCGGGAGGGAGAGGATGGGATGGAGGGATGAGGGGATGGGATGAAGGGACTGAAATGAAGGGATGGGATGAAGGGGTGGAATGAGGGGCTCAAATGAGGGACTGGGATGAGGGGCTTAGATAAAGGGATGACAGGATGAGAGGCTGGGATGAGGGAACGAGAGGATGTGATGGGGATGACAGGATGTGATGAGGAGCTGAGATGAAAAGATGAGAGGATGAGGGACTGGGAAGAGGGGTTGGGAAGAGAAGATGGGATAAAAGGGTGTGGGACCCCAGACAGAGGCCAGGATGAGGGGCTGCGGGATCCCAGGCAGGGATAATGGGCTGGGATGAGGGGTCATGGTTCCACTGGCAAACAGCTCCAGAGCTGCCTGGGTGCCCCTCGGGTCACGCGGCACCCGCAGGGGCCCTGGTGCCCGGCTGCACGTAGGTGCCAGGCAGAGCTGGAGCCGTAGCTGGGGACAGCTGGCGATGCTCCTGCAGCACCGAGCTCTTTGCCAGCAGTGTCGCCTCTCGCCCGGGTGCACCAGGATCAAGGGATTAACCTCCGGGATGTCTCCAGGAAGGCGGTACTCACCAGCCGGTTTGCTGCAGTCTGAGTTGAAAGCAGATAAAAGCAATGAAGATGTCAGGGCTGTGACACACGGCGGCGTGGGACATGACTCTTCATCACTGAGTCATCTGGCTGCAGCAGCGATTGCATTTCACACGGTTTAGTGCAGCTCAGAGCCTGCTCAGCCTTACCGCTCCGTTATCTGCAGGTGCTCCTGGGACGGGGAGCAATGGAGGGGTCAGCGAGTGCCTTGGACCCTGCGCGTGGGAGCAGCTCGGGCTCCCGAGGGGCTGCAGTGACACCAGAGGGGAGCTTGGGAGCCCAGCACCGCTGCAGCCTGATGGGGAGGAGACGAAAACGAGATGCTGAACCGTAACTGCAAACAATTAAACTCACAAAACCAGGCTCATTCCTATGCACAATGTGTGGCCTCTAATTAAATTTCAAACATGCTTCATTTTCTGCCTTTTCCCCCTTAATTTTCCATAGAAGGTAATTAGCTATCTTCTTTTCTGTGGGTACATAATTAATTAATACTTTGTTAATCGTGGCTAGGATCATACTGTTTTGATTTACTCGGTGTTAATCTTTTCCTAGTGCAACCGTTCCCAGCTCCCAGCCCAGCATCGAGGGGCAGGTGGGATGGATCAACTCCCCACAGCCCTGGGATCATCTAGATCCCATCCCAGCTCCCACCTGCACCCCCCAAACGCATCCATGTGTGGTTCCTGCTGGTTGCAGTGCTGACCCTGTGCCAGTTCTTGTGCTAAACGCTTGCTCCTGGTCTCCAGGGCAGAGTCCTGAAATGGGCCCATCCTGGCACCGCTGGCATCCACCACCCAGGATGCGGGGCTGGCGGCAGCCCCGGCAGGAGCAGAGGTTCCTGCTGTGCCACACTGGGAATGAGCCTTTGCCTTCACTGGGTCAGCCAGCGATGCTGTGGGACAAATCCACCCCTGGGGCAGGTCACCAGCTCTCTGCCTCAGCCCTAATTCTGCCAGCGATCAGCCCTTCTGGCTGTAAATCTGCATGTCCAGCGCTCCAAGCCACCAGCACAGCCCCTTCTCATGATTAATAGTAATAATTAAATTCATATCAAGCCACAGAGCAGCATCATAGGGCAGCACGGCAACAGCAGCCCCTATCGGGAGGCTGACAGCCCGAGAGGCATGAGTGGGCGATGCTCTGTGGCCCCAGGAGGCTCTGCTGATTTACAGCAGGGTTTATCAGTTCATCCCTGGGCATCTATGGAAATCAGCCTCACATCTCCCTCCTGCCAGGTCTGGTGTCACCCGGGGTGTCCAGGAGCCTCTCCTTCCCCCAGCATGCAGGGCACGGGGCACAGCTCTGGGCACGGACAGGCTGCGGCACCTCCCAGCCGCGGCAATCCCAGTGCTTGGGACGTGTCGGGGCCCATCGTGGGGCTGGTGCAGCCTCTTCCCACCGACCAGTCATGGCACATGGCACAGATAGGACCAACCAGCCTTTTGCACAAACCCCTGCTTTGCCTGGCTGGCCCGGAGGCACCGCGAGCACCTGTGGGCACTCCGGCTGCAGCGCCCTTGGACCCCAGCGCCGCCCACCGCGGCTGCACCTGAGCAACACAAGGACGACACTTGGCATGAGGCAGAGCAAAGGTCTCAGGTCCACCCAGGGAAAAAGCCCGAGCAAAGGGCAGCAGGGATTGTCTTTGGCAGTGTTTGCAGGGAGCGCGGTGCCTCCACCCTAAGCTCTACTCACCCACCGAGCATCGCTCACCTTCCCTAATAGCTCCATGACACCAGCAAAGGGCTCTCGTTAACAGAATATAATGTGCAGTGAAAATAATTGACGATCATCTTGTAGCGATTGATTATCTGTCTCCTCTAATGCAGCTCTGCTCATACACTCAGAGGCCGCAGTGCTCCCTGCTCAGTCCCTGCCAGGCAGCACAGGCTGAGCCGTGGCCACTGCCCACAGACAGCCCTGCCCTGCTAGCAGCCTGAGGAGGAAGAGGAGGAGGAGGAGGAGGAAGGCTTCTCCAAGGGCCACAAGTTCCTCTGAGGGTTCCTCCTTCTCAGCTGCAAGCCTGGGGGGTGGGTGATGCAGGGAAAGGCATCTCTGCAGCCCCAGTTGATGCCAAAGCCTCAGCAGAAGCAGAGACGGGCACAGCAGGGACCCCACACCCACCGTGAGACTGTGGCAGCCAACAGCAGCCACCCCGTCGTGGCACCTGGGGACATGGGTTAGTCAGCGTGGTAGCGCGGGGCTGGTGGTTGTACTGAATGACCACGGAGATCTTTCCCAATCTCAACAATTCGAGAACTCCCCTTGCCCTGTTCCAGTGAGGGCACCCACTGCCTCGCTCCCAGCCCTCCCTCACCGCACGGCTGGGAACGCCGCGGCTGTTTGCAGAGCAGCAGCCCCGGGCACTCGGCTCGAGCTGCACACTCAGCAGAACCCAAATCTCCTGAAAAACCTGAATAAACTCAGCAGGCGCAGCAGGAGCCGCACAGAGACCCAGATCCCCTCCTCATGCCTGTCACATGAATGAGCTCTGTGGACGGGCTCCCCCCGTGCCAGGATGGGGATTGTGCCGCATTGTGGGGAGGATTAGGCTGTTCTGGGCAGCCGGGAGCTCCGGGGCAGCAGAGGTACCAGGGGCAGCAGAGCAGGAGCTCCCCCTGCCCCAAGGCAAGGAGCAGGGGGTCCAGGGCACCTGCAGGGTCAGCTGGGTAGCCCCCAGCGAGGCGCTGGGTTGGGGAAGGTAGCCCACGGCCACCTGGTTCACCCCCTAGCTCCCACCGAGGTGGCCACTGGCCCTGGGCAGAAGTTCCCATACAGCAACCAGAGCTACTACCCACTCCCCCCGGCTGCTCTGGAGTATTTCTGGCCAGCAACCGCAGATGTTTAGGAAAACAAACTGCACGGGAATTAGCGCCCAAGTATTTCCTCAATTCTGCATGCTATGAAGGGAATTTTATTTTACTACGCCAGGAGGAAGGAAGGGGGCCTGGCGCAGGAAACCTGAGCAATAAGGCAGGGGCTGGCTGCGCGGCCGCAGAGCCCAGCGCCGATGCCCGCTGCTCGCCCGCTGCAGCCAGGACACCCCCAGGCCCTCACAGGGCTCAGCAGCTCCCAGCCTGCAGCAGTGGAGCCCACAGCAAGGGGCCAGCAACCCATCTTCTCACAGAGCAGCAGCTCCACAAAGGCACCAAGGGCCTGAGCATCCTCCACCACAGCTGGAGTGAGGGCTCCCACCAGTTACACCACATCCCAGTGTATTTTAGCTCCCATTTTTGAGTAGTTAAAAGCGAGGGGCACTGCTCTTGTATTTGCCAGTATCACAAACGCCTTTGCTCATGGAAATAACACTACTCAGCATAGCTCTGCTCTCTTGAGCAGAACCACAAGGGAGGAAGAGGCAGGGAGAGAGCCCCTGCACAGCCAGGCTGCTGCAGGGCAGAGTCCGTGCCCCACAGCAAGAGCCTCGTGCTCTGTCCTTACAAGCCTGGTAGTCCTGTGACATCGAATCCGAATCACTTTATAGCCTAACACAGGGCAGGAGCGCTGCTCCCACCCCCCCACACACACCCCCCTCCACCTTCCCTCACACTTTCCCAGCAGTGGGGCAGCCCCACAGGAGGCTCCAGAGAGGACACGGAGCCATCGGGGCTGGCACCCAGCTCCAGTCCCACAGCACAGAGGGGATAGGCCATGGAGGCCATGCCTAGAAAACAGCCCAGGGCTGACTACCCAAATGCCCCCAGCCAGCCATGCCCAAGCACCAGGAACTGCTCGTTCCTTAGAGAATTTGCATGAGGAGCATCTCATCCTCACTGGATGAGGAGCAGCTTCCACATCCAACAGGACCCACACAGTGGGTGGAACCCAGGTGCTACCACAGCTCCACTTGCCTCTCCCCAGAGCTGACCCCGACACAGGTCATCTGGCACACAGAAGAGTGATTCTAGGAAAGAAGTTCAACATCTGATGGGTAAATTGTAAAAAACCAAACAAGTTTATTTGAAAAAAAACTCAGCCTCTTACATTATTTCTGATCAACATTTACTAGAACTTGAGAGCCATTAACCTGCTCCACGTACGTTGAGATATTTTCCAGCACTAAAAAATAAAAAATAAATACGTACAAATTCTTTCCTCCCCCTTACATGATGTGAGTGGTTTGGCATCCACCGCCTTAAGGTCTCAGTTGAACAGAAGCAAGTAAAAGAGGTTTCTCTACAAGATAGAAGAGCAAAAGCAGAAGGCCTGTCTCAGGGATGTATTATCTCCATCTGCCCCACCCTGGCACTCCTGTCCAAGGGGACCAACCAGGGCAGGGATGCTCGGGTGGAACCCACCCCACGGGAGGACCGAGAGCATCACCCGAACCTCGCACCCGTTTCACATCATCCCGCGTCTGGTTGAGAAGAGGCACTGAGGGGACAGGGCTGGGGGGCACAGCAGGACCCCAGCCCACCCCACCGAGAGCTCAGCCACAGGCACCGGGCACAGCGGGACAGGCAACGCTGCCCAACCCGAACCACGGCTGTCCCTCTCCAACCCGAATATCCCATGAGAGCACGACTACAAAAGAGGGATTTTTAAAGAACTACAGTAGCTAAAGTGTTTTCAAAACATACCTAAAGACCACCTACAGAGCCAGGAGGCACCCAGCACAGGAGCCAGAGACCACCCTGCCCCGTGCCGATCTCCCCCTCCTTGGGGGGCCTGCAGTAAGAAGCGTGTGAAGCAGGATTCATCCGGGGCGGCCCTGAAGCCCATCGTGCTCCAACAAATCCAGTATCCTGCTTTTATGGCTTTTTAACAAAAACTTCCCCAAAACACACGCGTACATACACACCCACCCCCACGAGCAGAATACAGAGCTAAAGCACAGCTTAGAGTTAAGGCTCATCCAGATTCGGCTAGGTACAAAGACTGTAAGGCACATGAGATTAGTACATTCATGATACTGTTAAAAAGCCAGACTATAAAAAGCCCCCCTGCCCCCCAACACGAGGATACTGCGCATGTAGCCCTGTTACCTTTGTTGAACACAGATGGAAAGACAGTTCAGAGCCTGGTTAAAATGAACCCCTGGTTTAAACACTTCTCACAGCCGCCCAGCGCCAGCGGAGCATTGCCCGGCCGCCGCGCCAGGGCAGCAGCGCTTCCCGACACTCCGGGTTTGAGACCGGTCCCTCACATGTGGCTCTCCTCCTCTTTGACACCATCCTCCGTGCTTTTCTGAGGCGAGGGGGCCACATCGTTGTTTGCCTCTTTCTGCTTCTCTGCCTCATCCACGTTGGTCTCCTCCTCCTTCCCTTCCTTCCTCGCCTTCTCCTCTGCCTTCTGCTCCTTTGCCACCAGGCGGTAGTTGATGCCCATGCCGATGAAGAGGTAGATCCCAGAGACAATGAGGATGATCCCGCAGGCCCAGTACGTGTACTTGTAGTCACCATACATGTCATTGAGTTTCCCTGAGGGACAGATTGGGGACAGCTTAGCAACACCCTCCCAGAAGGGCTCCAGATCATCGAGATGTTTCCAAGAGCAGCCCAAGCCCACCACCCTCAGCTCCAAGCCTCAATTCCTCCGCCCCTGGTCCCTCACCCCAGGCCAGGGGCTCAGCCCCCACCTTCTCAGCCATCCCCAGGGCTGGTTCTCCTCCACTCGCAGCCCTGCTGGGGTCCGAGCACAGCTTGGGGGACACAGGCAGAGCATCCTAGCAAAGGACAGCAGACCCTACCTAGCAGAGGGGGTCCCAGCAGCACAGGGCAGCACTCCACGATGGTCACCAGGCCTACAGCGCTGGAGAAACGCTGTGCTCCCACCAGGTCCATCAGGGTTTCAAACAGGACTGAGCTCAGCCAGCCAAAGGCAAAGCCGAAGAAGCCAGCGTAAATGCAGAAGCCAGCGTAGGTGGTGGACATGGGAGCCAGGAGGTGGCACACCCCATTGTAAATGACAGAAACAGCAAAGAAATACTGGACTCTGGGTCTGATCCACTTGGTGTTTGCCACCAGTCCCATTGAAGGTCTGGCCACCATGTCTACAAAGGCCAGGATGGAGAGCAGGAAGGCCGCAGACTCATTAGCAATCTTCTTGCTCTTTGCATAATTGCTGAGGAAAACCAAGGGAGTGAAGAGGCCAAAGAACATGATCACATTGCCAGAGAGATAGAGCAGGAAGCCCCGGTGCGTGAACAGCGACAGGTCCAAGAACTTGTTGATCGTCTGGAAAAGCGTAGTCTTCTCTTTCTTGGCCTTCCCACCCATGAGGTCTGCGCTGGTATCACCATCGTCCTTTTTCACCACCTTCCCCGCTTCTTGCAGCACCTCCTTGTTGGCCTCTTTCTTCAGCTGATCTGGTTTGGGGCCAATGGGCCGCATCAGGGATCCAGCAACACAGCAGTTCAGCAAGAGGCCACCGAGGATGAGGAAGCTGCCACGCCAACCAAAGATGCCAAAGAAGAGCTGGTTGATTGGTGCCAGGGTGGAGAGGAAGACGGGGCTGCCGGCCATCGCCAGCCCATTGGCCAGGGGACGCTTCTTGAAGAAGTACTTGCCGATCATGGTTAAGGCTGGGTTCAAGTTAAAGGCAAGTCCAAGGCCTGGAGGAGAGAAGAAGGGCTCAGAGTGAACCACCCCCACCAGCACACACTGGGTGGGACAAGGGGGTGGGAGGTTTAGCTCTGGGGGTTTCACAGCTCTGGTTCAGTTGTTTCAGCTTCCCGACTGCACAAGCAGCACCTGGCCACAGCTGACACGGGACACGGTGCCAGGGCAGCAGCAGAGCCGCACGCAGCAGTTTGGGAGCCAAAAGGGGAGAATTGCCCTGGCTTGTGGCAAGCAGGCCTACAGGAAAGCTGGGGGGGGGCTCTTGATCAGGGAGGGCAGGGATAGGACAAGGGGGACGGGTTTAAAGCTGAAAGAGGGGAGATTGAGATGAGATCTTAGGGAGAAATGTTTTGCTGTGAGGATGGGGAGGCCCTGGCCCAGGTTCCCCAGAGCAGGGGTGGCTGCCCCATCCCTGGAGGGGTTCCAGGCCAGGTTGGATGGAGCTTGCAGCCCCTGATCCAGTGCAAGGTGTCCCTGCCCATGGCAGGGGTGGGACTGGGTGGGCTTTAAGGTCCCTTCCAATCCAAATCATCCCATCATTCTATGAAACCTTACATGGGCTGGTGGGGCACAACCATAACACAGGACAGGAAGGACCAATGCTCTGGTTTCAGTACCAAATCCTCACCTTGTGCACAGTTACTGTTACCTTACCGAGGGAATCTTACTAGAAGACTTAATGGCAATCAGGATTTATGCAAAATAATTTTGGGCATTCTGTAGTAATTACTGGGTTTAGGTTGCTCCTCTGGCAGCCCCAGGAGAAGCCTGATTGGTGCAGATCCATCACCTACCCCCTACGACCCCCACACAGAAGTAGAGCTCCTCCACGGTGTTGCAGAAGGACGCTGCGATCAGCCCACAGCCGGAGAGGCAGCCGCCTGCGATCATGATGGGCCGGCTGCCGTACTTGTTCACCAGGATGCTGCTGATGGGACCTGGGAAGGACAAACACCCAGGGATGAGTTACCTTTGCACGAGAGACAATCCAGACGCAGGAGGCTTATTGCCACAGGCTTCCAGCTTTCACACAGTGACACTTCACCCAGTGAGGGAACTGGGGCAAGGGGAAAGGACAGAAGGTCTGGAGAGATGGAGATAAGAGCCACATTTGCTCAGAGCACACACCAGACCCCAGATGAAGGAGTGAGCCTCCAGCCAGTGCCACCAGTCCACAGCTTCTGCTGCGCACCAGAGGCTGTTTGTGGCTGTGATAAGCTGCGACTTCCCCAAGCAAGCTGCCTCCTGTGGGATAAATCAAGCTGCAGGCTCACAAGCCACACCCAGGGATAGAAGCTCGGGCCAGGGTGAAGCTATGGGCTCCATACAGGCTCTGCCCTGTCCACCACAGGTTGGGGTGGCAGCAAAGTGAGAGCACAGCAACCACCCATCTCCTGAGAGATGTTTCTGTTGGAGACCAAAGCTGTGAGGGAGCAGCTTTGATGGGCGCAGGGTGCTTCTGTTTTCACTGCTACCCCTGTGGTAGGAAAAGCCCAATTGCTCAGTGCCTGCCTTCTAAGTGCTTCATTATTAGGAGCTTTAATCCAAAGCAAACAGTGATTAGATACTGCAAAGCTTGCTCTACAGATACTAAAATGTATTTAAATAAACTGAACGAACACCCATTGAATATTAACAGAGCTCGCTTTGCCATTAACGGATAGCAACGTTGTCAACATGTTATTCATGGGTCCTCAGATGCTACTTGACCTTTTTGTCCAGTTTAAACAAAGCCTGGAGAAGGCTACAGAAGCCCAGCTGCCACGGCAGCTGCCCCGAGCCCCCAGCATCCTGCTCCCCGCATGGTGCCTACGTGCCAGCCCTGACCCAATGTCATGGCCCTGGACACAGGAGACGCAGCACCCAGGGGCTGTCACCCCACCCCAGGCCCCAAACGCTTCCCCACAGAGTGCTCAGTGCTTTCCAAAACCTGGACCTTGAACTCTGCAAACGTGATGCCCCTGGACAGAGTCTAAAGGCAGCAGTTGGCCTTTCCTCCAGGAAATCCAGCAGGGAGCAGTGGCTCCAAGGGCAGCACCACAGACCTTGGTGGCAATTCCCATCCCAATCCCTTTAATGTTAACTAAAAGAGGAAAAGAATTCAGAACCATTCCTACATTACAGATTCAGACAAAGCATTGCTGACTAAATGCCAGTTGATCTATTTTGATTATTCACGCTTTGAAAAAAAAATGCAAGTAACAGAACCAGAGTCCTCTCTAATGCTGATCTGGAGCTGCAAAATTGGCATTTGCAATGCTAACACCCCTGTACCCTGACTGTGGCCACACACAGGCTGTGTCAGGGTACAGGACACACTGTTCCACATCCCCAGTCCTGTCTGGGACAGGATCTGCCCCAGCTCTGTGTGATACCATCAGCCCAGGGTGCTTTGCCAGAGTCTCAGCTATTTTTTGTGCCTCCAAGCAAACGCACAGTTCCAGTAGGAAGGTGTTCTCAGGGATGGAGACCAGGGTGCCTACTGCAACCACCCCAGCACAATTCACATCCAGCAGAGGCTGCCAGAGCCCTGGAGTGAGCAGGGTAGCTCCAGCATCCCTGCCACCAGCTTTCAGGCAAAGCAGCTCAAGCCTGGCAAGCTGTTGGGATTTAGCGGTACCAGTTTAAGGGGAGCCAGAGAGGCAGTGTCAGTGTGGACAGAGGGGGACAAGGGGACGATTCCAGGGTTGGAGGAGGGAATTCTCCAGCTGCCAGGCAGCTCCAGGCAGCTCCAGGCAGTGTTGCCCCCAGGGCATCCAGAGGAACCAGCTCAGAGCTGTTAGGAGGGGAGGAATGGCCCAGATTGAGTCTCATTAAGGCAGTTACACGGTTTACAAGCTTGTTATAGCATCGGAGCAGGGAAATGTGCTGGTCGCTTCGCTAGCTGAGCGAGGACAAAGCAGAGCCTGTTCCCCAAAGGAAAAGCCTCATGCTCAGCCAGGTGCTGACGTCAGCTCCTTTCCATGCACAAATGCAAGGAGGACGCAGGCAGTTTGCCAGCTGGGATGGCAGCGGTACAAGCTCCGATTCACCTCTGAAGTGGACACAACAGCCAGCTCCCAATAAGAGCTCCTTTTAGGCAAGTGCCCCAGCGCAAAGCTGTGTTTGCAGGCAAGACACCGTGGTTCAGAGACCAGCAAGGGCCAGGAGTGCATCACCCTGTGGGGAGCCTGTTCCTTGCTGGGTAAAGACAAGTGTGAGGCACACAGCCTGGGGATTAAAAGACTACAAGAAGCAGTTTCTGAGGGGTGAGGGAAGGGAGCTGCTTCAGTTTAAGTAGTTTTGCTTTATTCTGCTCAAGTCTGTTTTCACTGCACCCTCAAAAGGCAGAAGCTGCCCACAGCGCTGCTCAGCATCAACAAGGAGGAGCAGGCAGCACCGGGTTCCAGTGCCCTCCAGAGCAGAAATTGGGACAGACCCCTAGATACAGCCAGTTTGCTCAATTAAAAATGTAAAATTAAAAAAATCCATGTCTTGTCTAAAAGCAACCCTGTGAGCAGGACTCCTACACGTGGTGCAGGCTTTCCCTGGCCTTCGGGCGCTGGAAGCAGACACAGCATTCGCCGTGCCCCGTAACAAGGACAAGGGCAGAATTATCCAAGTCATAATTCCCCGGAAAGATTTTACTTACAGCTTTACAGAAGAGAACAGATTAACCTGGTTTTCACATTCTGGGCATTAAATAGAACTTTTTGAGCAACCTCCTTCAAGCAGACTTGCTCTCATGTGAGAGAATTCCAACTTTGGTGAAGTTCTGGTTGCTGCCACTACTGCGAGGTGCAAATCAGAGCCAGCCACACTGCGATGCTCGAGCTCACACGCCACTGCCTCAGGTCCACTTACCTCCTGCGTACATAACAGCCAGCATGATGGAGGAGATCCAGGAGACTTTGCTGCTGCTCGCACTGAAGATGACCTCAATCTCTTTGAAGAACACTGTGATGGATTTGGGGAAGGCATAGGAAAACCCGATAGAGATGAAGGCTCCGATGACCACAGCCCATCCCCATCCTCCTTCAGGAGGGGTGTAGCCCACGGGGCCTCCAATGGCCGGCGGCATCTTGAACCGAGTTGGCAGCGACTCAGCGGGTGTTCAAAGATCTGCAAAGGACGAAGTATTGGCTCAGGTGAAAGGAGGAAACTGTGTCCCTACTCCCCAGCGTGGGACAGCACGGCACACACTGGCACAGCACTGGTGCCCCAGGAGAGCTGCTCTGAGCGATGAACACTCTGTGTTCAGCAGCACACAAGCCTCAAGGCTGTCCCAAAATACACACTCAGGTTGCTGCTGGCCTTCAAGATCCCTGGCCAGCAGGTATTTATAAGCCACACATTTCAGATATGACACCCTGACCCGAGCCGCAAAGGGCAGGCAGCGTCCTTGTGGCAGCAGCTGGGGTGCTGGGAACACTGAGCAGGGCAGCAGCCAGGGTGCTCAGAGCTCGCCTGCCCAGGCAAAACCCCAGCAGCCTCTCCAGGACCGCAATCCCAGCACTGCAAAACCTAAGGAAGCCCTGGGCCACAGCCGGGTCATGAAATGCAAACAAAGCAGGGGAAATAAGTCCACAGGCAGAGCCAGGACACCCCCAAAGAAAGGGGAGGCTGGAATCACAGCACCCCCACTAGTGCTGAAGGTCACGGGCTGTGGCTAAACTTAAGCCTGAGCGGTGACTGGGGAAGGTTCCAACATGCTGCCAGCACTGCCCAGCAGAGCACCCCAGCTCTTCATGGGTTCAGCCCCAGCAGGGTGCCCCCCCCCCACCCAGCACAAGCAACACTCCCTCTCCCACCAAAAAGGCTACAGCAGGTTTCACAAGAGCACCTAGGCATAAAAACAATGCACCTTAAAAACTCAAAGCCAGAAGGGAGTAGAAAACAAAATCAATGGGAAAGCATCATCCAGGCTTGCTGAGGTGTGGGATCCCCTTGGAGAGAACAATTGCAAGCAACTTGCAAAGCACCAGGATCAGGCTGCTCATGCCTCCCCCGTGCTGCAGCTGCTGCACAGCTGGATCACACTCCGGGCTGTGGCAAACAGGCTGTTTGAGGCGGCAGAGCACGGCACAAGCATCCCAGGAGGAAACGCAACCAGCGCAGCTGCTCACAAGTGTGGTTTACACTATTCAAAGCAGCAGGAATGGCTGCGCTTCCCAGAGCTCCGGGCTGCCCCTGCAGGTCTGAGAGGCCACTTTGACTCCCACAACCAGAGTCACCCCTGCCCGCTCTGAGCCTGATCAGCCAAGGGCAGGGGGACACCAGGCTCCTTCTCCAGAACCCACCCCTCGCTCCGCCGCTGTCTGCTCTGCTGCTCAGGCTTCCACTTGAAGACAAAGCCCCCTCCGAGTAGAAGAGCTCTCCCAGAGCTGCTCGGGGCCTCCAGGCACAGCAGCAGCCCCAGAGCAGTGAGGTTCAGGGCGGTGCAGCCTCCTATTTATAGCAGGCATCCATTTAGGCTCACAGCGAGATTACCATCTCACCCACGGCTGCTGACATGCCAGCATCTACCTGGCACGTCCCCGCATGCCCTCAGCACACCACACGGAGCAGAGACACCAGCCTCGCTTTTGCTCACTCCGCATCACTCCGGTGCCATCCAAGGATCCAGGTATCCTGGTGGAAGTGCAGCCAGCGGCCGAGCTACAGGGAGACCCCACTCCTACCTGCCACCAGAGTCACCGGATACCACACCGGGTTTGCCTGAGCCACCTGACACCTGGATGTGCTCAGGTGATGCCTTGGACCGACACGGGGCACAAGGAAGCAGAGCACGGGAAGCTGGTTTCCGTAAGCTGCTAAGCCTGGTTTAGCCCGACCCAGCCTGCGATTTGCACTGGCGGGTATTTTCCTGCATCCTGGCCAGTGCAACACATGACCATCACAAGTAGATCCAAGCCACCCACTGTTCCAACAAAGGAATCATTTACAAGATGCTGTCCCAGGCACATCCACAGCCAAACTCTGCTCAGGAGCCGGTTTCCCCTCTTGGATCCTCGGGGACCACAGCCCCGCAGTCCAATTGACACCATGTAGCCCATCTGATGCTGGGATGCCCAGCTGCAGCATCCCCGGGGCTCCCACTGCATCCTCAGGCACCAGCGAGCAGAGAGGAAGGTGCCAGGCTCTCCAGAGACCTCGTACCTCTCAGCACAGGCAGCAGCCCACCCACCTATCATGCTGCTCTCTCTCTCTGAAAGCCCCTGGGTTCTGCCTCGCATCACTTTCCCACAGGGGCTGCCCAACAGAGCTTCCAGCCACTTCTTGCTTTGAGTCACACTGAGCTCCGTGTTCCGTGAAGTATAAAGCATCATTAACTACACTGTGCCCAAAACATTTTTGAAATATAAAAACCACCAGTAAGGAGCACAGCCTCCTTGGGAGCACTAATTAAAACTACTGGCAGTAACAGCTACCCAAAGCAAAAGCCAAGGCTGCCTATGTGCTGGAGATTCTCCCCTTTTGCCCCCGACACACGCTCACAGGTTTAGTTCTTCCACTGCTCTCGAGCTAAACTGCAGGGGCTTGGCTCCTCTGTTCGTTCTTTCCCTGCGAGCAGCTTTCCTCCTCCTGCAGGTGCTCAGGTGGCACCTCTATAAAGACAGGGCTGCTGGCAGGTTAGACATGACCCCTCTTGCATTGCTGATGCACAGTGAAACACCCCAAACCGAGCAAGGCTTGAGACCACAAAGCAAGATTCCCAAAGCCTGATGCCAGAGGCTTTACAGGACGAGTTCTGCATGCCGCAACATTTTTCCCTGACTCATTGAAAATCCTTATTAAGAAACACCAGTTTTCGAAAGCTCTTCCTTCAACCACATGAAGGCTTTGTGCCTATTTCCTCCTTGTCCCGACACAGCAGCAGTTCCAAAGAAGAGAGAGGGGGGGAAAAAGAAAGCACATTAGGCAGATAGTTCAACTGGAAAAGCTTCCCTCCCCTTCGCAAAAAAACACCCAGTACACAGTTATGACATTTACAGCTCTGTTTTGGAAGAGCTGCAACATGTAAGAGATGTTTGGAAATCAAATTCACAGCTGCCAGGCAGCCAGCTACAGTTTGCCCTGTTATGGAATAAAATAAGCATATCTGCAGTAATTAAGACTGATGAGACCAAGTAATGATGGCAAGTATCAAGTCTGCTCCCTGTAAGCCTCCTGACTAACACAGGAATGGGTAGCCTACAGCAACCTTCTGCACAGCAACGGGGACTGGGAATTGAGGCCTCTCGGCAAGGAGGGCTCTTATCACCTCAAAACAGACCCTGAAAAACCTAAAACCCTTCCCATCTCCGAGGTCCTACACACAAGCACAGTCTTCCCTGCTCCAGAGGGGCCCAGAACAGAAAGATTAAGACTTTTAGTTACATAATGTGGCAAATTGCTGCACTTTTAAAGTCCCAGCCTGGCAGGACTCCAGAGCGGAAAGACAGAGGCTTGCATTTATAAAAGCACTGCAAACGCCACAAAATATTTCTGGGGCAAACCTTTTATGAAAGCATCCTCACTTCATTTAGGGGTCAGAGGAAGAGGGACAGCCTCCACCCAAGCAGGGACCATGCACTGTACACATATGCTTCCCCACACACCCCTCCAGTTCAGGGCTCTCCTGCTCCAGGCACCCACTCACCTGGCATTTGGCATCGCGTGAGCATGCAAAACCCTTCCCACAGAGCAGGGCAGCTGGCAGAGCTGCACAGATCAGGCTGGAGAAGGGCAGGCCCCCCGTTCCAGCTCCCACAGCTGCTCCCCGCAGGCAGAGCTCACCCAGCACCTCCACATGCAGGAAAACCATGAGGCTCACCCCCAACACTGCCGCTCCCAGCCAGCTGCTCCGAGCACCCTCTCCCAGCTCCAGAGAGGGATTTGGCAACACTTAGAGCAGGATCTTGGTAGCAAAAAGTTCTCCTGGCACATCCCTGCCACACAAGAGCCATTTGGGCTCCTCACACCTCCTTCAGCTGGACCTGGCCTCCACCTGGCCAACAGCAACACCAAAACACCCAGGACAGGCACAAAGCCGACCCTTGACAACAGCACCAGACCCTGCTCTGAGAGAGCTCCTGCCCTGCAGCCCTGGCAGAAGGAGCAGACACTGCTCCCCAGGAGCCTGGCAAGTGCCCCTTCCCACCAGCCCCGTTCTGCAGCAGCATCCTAAAGAGCACAAGACACATCTAACTTTCACCCAGCCTCCCAAAGTCAGCTCACAGGGATGGGCTCCCCCAGTGCTCTGCATGCTCTGGGGCAGCACAGGGTGTAAACACCCCTCCAGGACATTTCTCTGCAGCCCGTGTGTGGATCTAGCAGACCCCAAGCACCCCATCTGGTCCTCACAACCAAAGCAAGACCTCGTACCCACCGCTGGAGAAACAGAGGTGCTGGCAGCCGCAAGCTTTTCACAGCCAATAATGCTTTACAGCTTCCAAACTGGCCTTTTTCTGGCCAGAAGCAAGATGAAATAGAGATTGTTACAAGCTAATGAGACACTACTTTTGCTCGTTTTAAGCGGGTTTATAGCATTAAGTGCGGGGCTGTAATTCCAGCGGGTGCCCACAGCCGGGGTTTAACCTGGTGCACATGGTCTACGTGACTGCCCGGCGCTCACGAGGGCTCCGCACCAAGACAATGGGCAATTGAGGTCCCGCTCGGGCGCTGTAGTGGCTCACGGGGTGAGGTGAGGAGAGCAAGACAGGCAGGCTCTGCTCGAGGCCAGCAGCTCGCACGGGCGAGCTCAGGGGTTTTGCCAGAAGCAGTTCACCGCAACGGCCAGCGTGCCTCGGCTGTGCCATGGTCTGCCAGGTGAGCCAACCCAGGCACGCAGACAGGCAGACGCCACGGGGCACGGCGGCTGCCCCACTGCTCCCTGCTGCACCCTCTGCCTGTGCGAGCCCCAGCCTGCAGAGGCACCAAGCACCCACTCACCCCGCGGGCGGCCGGCGCTCCCAACCTAGCACCCTTGGCCGCTCGAGGACTGCTCCCAGCACAGCGGCCACAGCATGCAGGCTGTGAGCTGCCTTGAAGCGCGATGTTGGGATGGTTTGTCAGGAGCTTTAGGGGGAATGACCAATCAAACAGCAGGACTGGCAGCTATTTCTGCCTCCCAGACAGGTCCCATCCTGGACTGCTGTGCCCAGTTCGTAGCACCACTGATGGATGAGCAAGGACCAAGCAACTTCTTGGCACAAAGAAGTGTGAAGTCAAGCCTAAGCACGACATCAACAAGTGACCAAGGCAAACCCCCTGGCTTATTCCTCTGCTGTAGCCCAGCCACAGCTCTCCCAGAACCCTCCAACTGAAAACTCCGCAGGCAGAGCCAGAGGGGTGTGCAGGCAGGTTATGTTATGCAAAGCAGCTCTTTGGATATCTCCTCTGGGCTCACACCAGCTTCAGCCCCAGGTACAGCATCTAGAGCCACTCTGTAATCAGCTGCTGCCACTTCAAATCAGGGAGGTGCAGGGGTGCAGAAAAGGCACAGCCTTGTGTGGAGTTTCACACACAGGTTTGAGGGACTCAAGCAGCCCTTACACCACAAGGTGCCATCTCTACAGCTCAGAGGCGATGGGGATGGAGCAAAGACACTGCTGGGCGATGGTCACAGGCTCAGCTCGTGCCCCCATCCCTCGGGAAGGGCTTCCACAGCCTCGGTGTCCCCAGCCTGCAGAGCCTCCCAGGCTCAGGAGGGGACAGGGACTCTCAGCCCCTGTGCAGGGTTCAGTGCCAGCAGGAGCCGTGCTCTGCCAGGGAGCAGAGGCGATCCTCCTCGCACCAGCACTGCTCAGGAACACCCTGTGCCCGCCAGGAAATCCTCAGAATGAGAAAAATGTGGTCCCGGATAGCACTGGCATTCTTTCATCAGACACCTGCACCGCAGCCAGGGACAGGAGCTGCAAAACCAGGGACCCAGAGCCACCCCAGAGCACGGGTCCGAGCTGTCCCTGTCCCCAGCCACCACCAGTAAAGCCCCAGACCAGGGCCAGGAGAGGGGTGGAGGCAGAGAAACCCACCCAGCAGCGCTCAGGTGCCAGGAATCACCTACAGCCCCACACGAAACGCCTTTGGCTGCAGCGCAACCACCCAGCAGCGGCTCCAAGGACACGTTTGCATTGAGTCATGCAGGCACCGCTGGCGAGAGGCTCCCACTTTCCTCAGGCTGATTCCACAGAAGGAAAAAGGAAAAGCCGTAAAAGTGCAACAATGAGATTGGAGCCGCGGCTCCTAATGGGATGCACCTCGCCCCCCTCAGCCTACGTGCAGCTTTCCAGCTCCTCATCAAGGATACGCGAAATAATTGCGTGCATCACTGGGTATTTTCCACCTTCGCTGCCAGATAAATCAGGCCAGTTGTGGGAGGTAGGAGCCATTCGCACCTCCGGGAACCTCCTGGAAGGGGAGGATGCTTCGCACCTTCCCAGGGCCGGGACACGGCCACTCCCGTGGCTCTGGGGCAGGGAGCTTTGCAGCACATCAGCAGAGCGCTGTTGGTAATTAAGAGATTCACCACCCCAGGGATTAATCCGAGAAAGCCTCTCAGGCCAAAATCTCTGCTCCGGGGGTTTCTGCCGGCTGGGAGCGGGTCTCTCCCCGCCCCATCGCTCGGTGGCTTCTTCCCTCCCAGGCACAGCCAAAAAAGCTCAAAGCCACCAGGCAGCACTAAATTACCCCGCTTAGCATGAAAATGGGATGCCGGCACGCCACGAAAAGGCTTCGGGCTCGCCGAGGAGCACAAAACCCGCACCAGCGGTTTTCAACACTCTAGTGATGCAACTAAGAAAAAAAAAATATCAACCTTTTGTCGTCAGAAGAAGCTTAAAGGTGCAAGAACAGGGGGAACGGCCGCACCAAGAGCCCTCGCAGAGCGGGGAGGACACAGCGGCCACCGCGGCTACACGGTGGCACCGGCCCCGGCCCGAGCGCTGCTCAGGGCAAGCTCCAAGCCCCTAGGATGGATTTGCGGACCCCCTGCCCGAGCCAGGACTCCCCTCCATCCCCCCGGCCAGAGCGTGTCCAGGAGAGCAAACAGCCCCGGGGGAGCCCCCAAACCCCGCAGCCGAGGACCCCGCAGCGCAGCCTCTGCGAAAACGCATGGGAAAAGGCTCCTCGGGTGATGCCAGCGGGGTCCCCCGGCTCCCTCCCCCCGCAAACGGGAGCCCAGCAGCCGGTCACATCGCCGGGAGGGCTACCGCGAGCATCCCGGCGGGGTGCAGGCCCTCGCGCCCCAGCAGCGCTCGCACGCCCCGGGGTGGGGGGACGGGGAGACCCCCCCGTTCCGGCCTCATCACCGCAGGCTTCCCGACCCCCTCTTCCCTGCCCTTACCGGGTGCCGGAGCCGCGGGTCCCCTCGCTATCGCCACCCGCAACACCGGGAACGGGACTCACAGGAGGCGACGGGGACCCCAACAACCCCCCCAGCCGCCCGGGACCCCCAGATTCCGCCTCCAGCCAGACGGGGGCACCGGGACAAGGGCGCTCCCCCTCCCCGCACCGACACGCACAAACACGATCGCTGCGGGACCCTCACCCACGCGGAGCAATCAAACACCGCCCGGCCCCGGTCACCCCGAGCGGAGAATCCCCCCGAGCCGCAGGGACCCTCCCTCTCCTCCCAAGCCGGGAACTCCAGAATCCCGGTGACCCCCTCCCTCCCCCGTTTCCGAGCCAGGACCCCCAGAGCTGCAAGGACCCCCTCTCCCGGCCCAGGCCCCTCGGAACCGCAGGGACCCCCGGAGCTGCGGGGAGCCCCGTCCTGGCCCGGGACCCTCGAGGCCGCGGAGACCCTCCCGCCGGTGCCGCCACGTGGCCGGCCCGGTCCGTACCTGCGCGTGCCGCCGCCGGCCGAGTGCCGCCGCCCCCGCCCCCCGCCGCTATAAGCGCGGAGGGGCCGCGCCGGGGGCGGTGGGAGGGGGCGTGGCCTCAGGGGTAAGCCCCGCCCGCCACGCTTGGCCCCGCCCACCGCAGGGCGACTGGCAAACGACGGGGCGTGGTCTGACACAGCCCAGGGTCCGCCCCCTGACCCGGCCCCGCCCACCGCCGCGCTCTGTACGCGGGTGGGGGCGTGGTTTCTATTTCTAAGCCCCGCCCCCCAGCCCGCCACGTGCGCACCGCCCCCCCGGCCCCGCGGAGCCGTGAGCCCCGGCACGTACCGACCCCGGGGCTGGAGGCGGCCGGGGCTGCCCACGGCTCCACTGGGCATGGGACCGAGGCGGGGTTTGAGTTGGACGGGTCCAAAGCCCATCCAGCTGCACCCCCCGCCCTGGGCAGGGACACCTCCCGCTGGATCAGGGGCTCCAAGCCCCATCCAGCCTGGCCTTGAACCCCTCCAGGGATGGGGCAGCCACCACGGCTCTGGGCAACCTGGGCCAGGGCCTCCCCACTCTCAAAGGAAAACATTTCTCCCTAAGATCTCACCTCAGTCTTCCCTCTTCTAGGTTAAAATCGTTCCTTCCCTGCTATCCCTGCTCTCCCTGATCAAGAGCCCCTCCTCAGCTTTCCTGGAGCCCCTTTCAGGACTGGAAGCTGCTCTAAGCTCTCCCTGCAGCCTTCTCTTCTCCAGGCTGAACAGCCTCAACTCTCTCAGCCTGGCCTCGGAGCAGAGGGACTCCAGCTCTTGGATCATCTCTGTGGCCTCCTCTGGACCCATTCCAACAGCTCCATGTCCTTCCTGTTTGCAGATTCCAGATCTGGACCCAGGACTCCAGGTGGGACTCACCAGAGCGGAGCAGAGGGGCAGAACCTCCTCCCTCCCTGCTGCCCACGCTGCTCTGGGTGCATCCCAGGACAGGGTTCCCCTCTGAGAGCTGTCCCATGTGAGCAGCTCAGCACAGAGGTGCTGGGGTCCCCCTGTGTGTCCAGTGCCTTCACCCTCCCGCAGGAGAACTCCCAGACACTGGGAAGTGTCTATTAAAAACCACCAGTTCCCCTTGCCGGACTACAGTGTTTTACATGTTCACTACCGATTTCTGAGTATTGGAGTCGCAGATGCCAATCTGCATTTCCATTGAGAGGATGTTCCTGGTGTATCCACAGTTTGGCTGGAGCGAGGCCATGGGCTGGGGAGGAGCTGGGTGCTGTTGGCGTTCCCCTCACAATTCAGTTTTGCGGGAGACAAGGGGCCCAGTGCCTCAGCGGGTCCAGTGCCTCAGTGTGCAGCTCATCCACATATCGGCGTCCAGAGCCGTGGTGGCTGCCCCATCCCTGGAGGGGTTCAAGGCCAGGTTGGATGGGGCTTGGAGCCCCTGATCCAGTGGGAGGTGTCCCTGCCCGTGGCAGGGGTGGAACTCGGTGGGCTTTGAGATCCCTTCCAACCCAAACCATTCCATGATTCTGTGATCCCAAGCAGAGCTCCCCGGCCTCTGGGTGTGAAATTGCCTGTGCTGTGGCCCCCACACATCAAGCACCCCTCATTCCCTACCAGTGCTGAACGCCACACGGAAGGACGGTTATCTGTGAATGTTTTTCCCTAGCTGCTGCCTCCGGCAGCCTAATGACACTAATTGTCCTCTGGGTTACACGTCTAGTGCTGTAATTTGTTTTAGAGCTGAATGAAGTGTGGTATAGTTCAACACGGAGCTGAGAGAGGGAATGAAGGAAGAAGGCAGTGATGTTCTGCAGATGGAGACGGAGCAGCTGTGAGCCCTTTCCTATCAAAGGGAACTAGCGTGTCTGCGGGTGTGCTCCGTGCATGTCACGGCACCGTGCGGGCCAGGTGCGGCCGATAAAAGCAAAGCAGGGACCACAACAAACTCATTCGCCCACTTCTGAGGCGCTTTCCGCCAGGAGCGAGTGGGCGGGAGGTTTTCTCGGTGGCTCTGCCTCTGGGTGGCTGAAGGGAGAGGTCTGCGCTCTGCTCTGCTTGGGCAACACGCTGAGTAATCAAAGGGTAGGTTTGCATCAAGTGCCAGCGAGCTCTGCCATTCTTTAGCTCCCCGACCAGGGTGAGTGCCTGGGCTGAGCGCTGGAGGGGATCTCAGCCGGGATACGGGCTTCCAGTTTCCCTGGAGGAGCCCCAGCACCACCAGGGTGGATGGAGCCATATGACTGCGTGTCCTTTCTCTGGGATGATGCCCCGAGCACAGCCATGTTTTGGAGAAATGCAGAAGATGAGGGGCCAGGAACAGCCAAGCCTGGGCGAGCAGGGAGCTGCCGGAGCAGCAAGGGGGCTGAAACAGCAGGAGAAAAGCTGTGGGAAGCACTGCAGCTGCTGCTGCTGGTGCCCGTGATGGTGTTTCTTCATCTTGTGGAAGGTGGAAGGGAGTCCTTCCTCTCTGTGCCGCTGCGTTTTTGTCTCCTTTCAAAGACGGATTTAATATTAATCCCATTAGGAATCTTTTTCTTATGAGGAAAACAGGATATTGTTTCAGGATATTGGGCAACAAAGCTGTCCTTGAAAAGCAGCGCTAAGCAGCTCTGCAGCCTCGCTGCTCGACCGTTTGCTGTGGTCACCAGTTGAGTTCAAAGTCAGGTTCAGCCAAACCATCTCCCTTCCAGAGCACAGGAGAGGCCCCGGCAGAGCAGCTCGAGTTCAGGGGGTCTGTGTCCTGCTGGAAACACTAGGGACCTGTAGTAAACTTCATATGTAATCACCAGCTCTGGTTTCTCCTGGAATTAACGTCTCTACCAGGTGTAAATCCACTTTTCTGTCACAAATACACATGTTCTTCTTGATAAGAGAGGCAACAACATGAGTCCAAATCCAAGAATTATTGGAAATCTCTTGGGAAAGTCTGTTCTTCTGAGATATCCATCCTAGCTTCCTGACTAGGCTTTGGAAAAAAGGGGTTTCTGAACTTTTGGATTCACATTTCACTTTAACAGGCTTTGAGTTTACCCATCATAGCAACCCTGTGACAATGGATGGGGAAGAGAAGGCGTTTCAGATGGTCCTCAGGGAAGGCCAGGGCTCTGCCTGCCTGGATGACAAAGGCAGAGCATTGTTGGGGAGGGTGCTGGTGGAACGGCCTCTGTCATTGTTTAGAAACTAATCTGTTTTCGGAAGAAAGTGTTTGCTGATAAGGTGTTCCAAATGGCCCCTCATAGCCTAAAGAACCTTTGTATTGTGGTCATCTTTACGCTCATTGAGGCCAACCCTTCTCACCTTGTGGGCTCCTCTCACTCCTCTGGCCTCCCCAGTCAGTGTCTCCACAAGGCAGTCCCACATCCCCTCGGTGCTTGTGACCACGTCAGGGGTACCTGTTTTGAGCTGAAAGAGGGGAGATTGAGATGAGATCTTGGGGAGAAATGTTTTGCTGTGAGGGTGGGGAGGCCCTGGCCCAGGCTGCCCAGAGCAGGGGTGGCTGCCCCATCCCTGGAGGGGTTCAAGGCCAGGCTGGATGGGGCTTGGAGCCCCTGATCCAGCGGGAAGTGTCCCTGCCCATGGCAGGGGTGGAACTGGATGGGCTTTGGGGTCCCTTCCCACCCAACCCATTCCATGGTTCTACGATCCCCGTGTGACGGCTGGTGACAGCAGGGCTGGGGACACCCTGTTTGCCAGGGCTGAGGGGAGCCCAGCCCTGTGGCACCGCTGTCCCCTCCTCCCAGCTATGAGAAAAATGAACTGGAGAGGGAAATCCCTCTGGGCACCTACCAGTACCCGAAGAGTCTCAAGGACACGATCCTGCTTGGACCCAACACTGGTGCCAGCTCCAGTTGGTCTGCCATGCGGTGAGTCCTCAGGTTTTGGCCTCAGGCTGCACCGGGGGAGGTTTGGATTGGATACCAGGAACAATTTCTTTACTGACAGAGTGGTGAAGCCCTGGCAGAGGGTAACTGTGCACTGCAGTGGGCTTTGGCTTTTCCATGTCCTGCCAAAGAAAGACAAGACTGTACCATGCTGCCTGCCGGCTCCAGCCTTCATCCCGGCAGCTGAGGTGCCTGATATTCCCTGCCAGGAGAAGGATGCTTTCCTTGGCAAGCTTGCCTAGAAAAAAGGGATCCTTGACAGCACAGACACCACCCAGCAAATGTTGAATGGTGTCACAGATGCGCTGTGGTCCTCCCGTGACCCTCGCCCTGTGCCTCTTCCTCATCTTTTGGAGCGAGTGCTCTCTGGCTCCTTTCCGTGGGCCCCTCGTGCTGAACATACACCAGCACGTCGCCTTTTGCCACGGAGCTTATCTGTCACAAGAAACATTATCTCTGTTCCTCCTGCCTTGGAGCCAGAGGAAAGTGATGCTGTTCAATGTACTTTCCAATGCTAATTTGCTTCTACACAAGGACTCTGGCAGCATCTCTGCTTGCTCTTCAGGGAGTGTGGGGGCTGCTGTCCCCTGCAGATTGCCATCCCATATGTTCCCAGAACAGTGATTCGTTCCTTCCACGCTTTCCTTCCTCGTTTCCCGAGCGCTGGCTGACTGACAAGCACATCTTGGCAACTCCATTCCTGCACCTGAGGAGGCGGCGCTGCCTACGGGGTGCATGGCAGATGTGGTTGGTACCCCACGCAGGCAGGGCTGGGGCCAGAGCTCCCCAGGGAGCCACGAAGCCTTTGGAATCCTGCAGGTTGCCAGGATGGGGCCTCGCCACGTGCTGTAGGTGATCCATCCTCAGAGTGATGCTGATGGATGAGCAGCCCAGGGCGCTGATCTCCCCCTCCCATGGGGCCAGCACCCTCAGGACACCCAAACCAGTCTGACCAGCCAGGAGATCCTGTTCGGCTGCATACATGGATGCTGGGATCATCTTACTCAAAAAGCTTCCTAGCATCTGGGGACCCCTGAGGAGAAGCAGGAGTACCAGGTCAGGCCACCGTGTCCAGCTCTCCCGTGGGATTGCTGCTGTCCCAGAACATGCTGTTTTAATGACTCTATTCCTGTTCTTGGGGTGGAGAGGAAAAGGTGGGGGCTTTGCAAATATTTTAACCATGTCCTGCACCAAATAACTTCATATTTCGATAGCCCTGCCTCACCTGCATTTCACTCTCCCTTGTATCCTTGACCAGAGAGCCTGTTTCTGCCTTGTTTTATAGCCTGCCTTGTGTGATCCACAGCTGTCAGGCGCTGCTAGAATTCATGGCTGTGCCTCCTGATCTTCAAACATGCTGCAGCACCTCTCCATCTCCACATGACACATCTTTAGGACTGCTTCCCACTAGGCTGCTTCTGGGAGGATGGCACTTTCAGTGATCTTAGGATAGCATCACCGTGGGGATAAGCTGGGGCTCAGGCTGCTCTCCAGCTCTGGTCCTGCTTTGCAGCATCTGTAGCCCCTGATTCCTTGGGATGTTGCACAAAGCCTGGCTGCTCTCCACAGTACTTGAAATTGTTGGTCCTGTGTACTCTCAAATCTCATAAAAAGGAAAGGAGAGGACTGCAGGCAGCCTGAGAGCTCAGAGGGCTGCGAGCAGCCTGCCTTCCTCCAGGCCCAGGGCTTGCCCAGCCGGCTGTGACACCGGTGGAGATTCTTCTCAGTGCCCGGGTGCTCTGCTCTCACTTCTCAGTTGCAGAGGTTGCCCTCATCCATCCCTGGTTGGGGGTCCCCGGGGAGGCACAGGGTGCTTGGTGCTTTGAGATGTGGGTGTGCGGAGTCTGGGAGCTGTGGGGCACGGCGGCAGGGCTGGCAGACTCCTGGGCTCTGCCGAGAGCCGCTCACAGAGCAGGAGGAGGATGGAGCAGTGGGCAAGCAGTGGCCAGGCAAATTCCCACCCCCAAACCCCACAGGCGGCCTCGGCTGCTGCCAGGGCCACCCCTGGGCAATAAGCAGGGTGACAGAGGATGTGTCGTCTGGCTGAAATGTGGCCCATGACTGCCGAGACGTCACGGCTGCGCGAGTCCCCAGGGAGGCAGTGACGCTGAGCCAAGCGCCTGCCGAGAACAGACAAAACACAGCCCCCAGTATTTGTTCTGAAACCGGCCCAGAATTGCTTTGGCCTCAATGAGACTGCAGGATTATTTTCCTTAAGTATTTTTAAACCTGGAGCCTGGCAAGTGCCAGAGGGCTGGGATTTCCTGGCTGGAGCACACAGGTCATGGGCAGCGAGGAGCCTCCACATGGGAAGCCCTGGCTGCCAGCACAGGATGGCCAAGCCTGGGGAGGAAGGCACCTGCAGCGCGGGCTGCGTGGCCACCACGGGCTCCATGTGTGCAGACTCCAGGGCTGAGCACCCCTCTGATTCCCTCAAGGTCACACAGCCCTCTGCAAAGCCCTGTGCCGCAGCAACTGCCTGGACAAGGTCTCCATGGCTGGGAGCCGTCAGGAAGCATGGGCAGAATTTGCAGGGAGGAGGTCAGGGTTGCTCTCACTTTCTTCTGCATCAGTAAGGAGGATGCAGAAGGGGTGAGCTCCTGGTGGTTCAGGTTGGGTGTCCAAGCAGGAGCACCTCTGGAACTGAATTTGTGCCTGTGAAGCCAATGTGACCCAGATAGTGAGGCTGGCACAGCCACAACGCTGTAGATGAGGGGATGCAGAGCAGGCATTGCTCCAAGTTCTGTCCCCTGGCAGCCCTGCAAAGGTGCTCTGCAGAGGATGCAACCACAGGGATGAGACCACAGGACCATCCAGCCCTGCTCTCCCTCTCTGGGCTGGTTCAATACTTGAAAGTTCCCCCAGAGCCCACTGGGTAGTGAAAGAGGAGAGAATGGTGGCACCTGCAGCAGGCAGTGCCAGCAATGCCTCAGCCAGTGCAGCCACCTGCTCTCTTCTCTGCAGGCACCGCTTCACTGCCAGTGCCTCCAGCACTGCTGCTGGTGCTGAGGGCTGCTGTGCTCCCTGTCCCCGAGATCACCAGGCATGGGGGGCAGGAGAACGCAGCTCAGACAGGCTGCCCTGACACAGTGTATTTTCTAAGCGCCTCTTTGCCCACAGCCCCACAGGCTGCATGGAGTGAGCTGGGGTGAAAGGCGGGGAGCACAGAGCTCTGCGCATTGGCAGCTGCTTTCCCCGCGTTGCCCTCGCTGGCAGGACCAGGCAGCGGGACGGTGAGGTTTGCTGCCATTCAGCTCTGGTGAGCACACGACCCATTGTGTGTGCGTGTAAATACACATTGGTGCTGCTTATTCCAAAACCCAACTTGTTCTGTTCCCAAAGAGCCAGGACTGACAATGTCAGGAAAGCCACCATCCCCCCGGCTTTGTTCGACCGCACTTGTTTGGAGGAAAGATCCCTGGAGAGGAGCTCGGCACAGGCTTCTGTTGACAAGGAGCAGCCCCTGCTGCAGGCAGGGGAGCCCATGGGCTCTGCTCCTTCCCAGGGCCATGCTCAGCATCATTGCCTGCTCTGGGGAGGAGGGAGCAGGGAGCAGCGCCTGTGGGACAGGGAGAGGAGCCGTGGGGCCCTGGGTGCTGGCTGGAACCTGTCCCAAAGGCTCCCTGGGAGCTGGCTCCTTCTAAAGTGGGTCAGGTCCTTTCCCTGCACAAACACCGGCCTAAGTCCAGCACCGCCAAAGTACACTGGCAGCTGGAGGTAGCCCTGGCCCCCACACAGGCTTTTGGGTCTTCCTGCTGGAAGGCTGGGACAGCGAGGGCTTTTGTCTGGGAAGCAGCTGCTGCTTCATCAGGACCCAGTTGCTGCCCTGTCTGTACACTGGTCCAGTCTCTGTCCCGCTGGGATGCTCTGCCCCAGCTCCCGCTCCAACCTCCCTACGTGTCTGTGGTGCCGTGCGGCTGTGCTACCTGCAGCCTGAGCAGCTACGGAGGAGAAAACACACTTACAGACCCAAGTCCTGCCTTCCAACTCTCTCCTACCAGGGATGAGGTTTAGGTAAATACAGCAAAGCGTTTGTCAAAACCGTTTCTCACTGGCAAGTTCAGTCTGCTTCTTGTGCTGGGTTTACACAAGCCCTGGTGGCTGAGCTGTGCAGGCAGAAGTAGCGTAGAGCAGTTTAATGAGTCTTACGAACAAGCTGGGACTGCCTCCTCACCCGGGCAGGTGAAAAGTCTCTTCAACCACCTACGCGTGGCCACAGAGCAGCTTGTGGCAAGCGCCAGCACAGGCGCAGGGTGCGGGCAGGCTCTGTCTCCTCCAGAGAGAAGTCAACAACCACAGCCACCCCCTAAACAAATCCCAGATCGCCCACAAACAGAACACAGGGTTAAATGTGCCCAATGAGCTGCTCCTTCTCTATTATCATGCCTGCTCTAATAATAGCTGATAAGTCAGTCTTTTGTGGGACAACAAACATTTCTGTTATGCCCCAAGCCCAGCTCTGGGATAAATTACACCAGCCCTTGTTTTTAAGGAGGAGACCATGCTCCGTCTTAAGATAAAGGCACTGCTACCCTTCCCCTGCTTTACAGGCTTGAGAGAACAAAATATATGGAGTGATAGAAAAAGTTGGAGAAAATGAGAGTGGGAGTCAGACACATTTGCATTAAGCTCCTTCCACATGTGTGTCTAGGAGGTAATCCCTTATCACCTCTGTCCAAAGTTAACCTTATGGAAAACTGCAGTGGGAGAGCGGCTACACCTGCAATGTTTTAGATTTCAGGGTTTCAGCTGGGCACAAACATCTGAAAAAATGCTCTAAATGCTTGGTTTTGATTAAACCTTTTGCTGCCGGGTACAAACACTCATTTTCTGGGTGGAAGTTCACTGGGGCACAAGCACCAAAGATCATTAATCCCTGGTAAAACCAAGCACGCAGCTCGGCCGGCAGCTGCTCTCTTGGGGCTCGGCAGAGTTGCCTCGCAGTTTCCACTTCCCTGTCCTAAACCAGAAGGACGAGGAGGATGCTGAGGTTTCCTACAGCCTGCTGGCAGCCCCGGGCTGGGGGGATGTGGGCAGTGGTCCTGCCGGGCTGGAGGCTCGTGGTGGGAGCCGCACTCTGCTCCCAGCAGCGCTCCCAAGCCCCCCACATGGCTCTGGGCCCCCAGCTCCACTCTCCATCATCTCCATCTCCCTGGGGCTGCGGGGCTGCAGCGGAAGCTGCGGTCACGGCTGTATTTCTACCCTAGCTCAGCTGCTATTCTTACACACTTCGGGGGTTGAGCAGTGTTTACTCTGTCTCAGAGTTGGGATTTGGTTCCGCTGTGCCTCAGAATAGCGTCCGGCTGTGCAGCAGGAGAGGGAGGCTCGGGGTCTGGGCTTGTCATGGGGCTGGCAGCAGCCACAGACCTCGCTTCCAGCTCCCACACAGCATCTCAGTCCCCTCTGCCTCCAGGGACACCTGGATTGCTGCTCCCCCAGGATACCTGGGGCTCAGTTTTCCTGAGATGGGCACTCTGTCTCTCTAAATGTGGCTCTGACAAACCTACCCGCATCAGGGGAGCCCAGCACTGGGGGCACATGGTGGGCAGCCAGCCCCTGAGTCTGTGTGCCAGCTGGGTCCCAGCACTGGGTCCCAGCACTGGATCCCAGCCTCTTGTGTACCTTGGATACCCCTGATCCCAAACAGTGCCTGCCCCCGGTGACTGACCCTGCTCTGCCACATGCTCGGAGACCCAGCTTGTCAAAGGCTCATTCCAGGCAGGTCCTCCCGCGTCACCAGCCGTGGGCACGTCGGGGCTGCGCATGCACGTGGCGGCGTAACCCCGTAACGAGATTACCCTGTGACATGATGGCTGTGAAATAATCCACAGTATCATTCAGCAAATCCCAGGATCCAATTACCCTTCCGCATGACACCTCCTCGCAGCACGGGGAGGCTGGTGCCCATGGCCCAGCGCGCTGCCCCTCCGGCAGCCGCCCACCCACCTCCTCCACTCTCCTGCACCCTCTGCCCCCATGTCAGTCAGGATTAGCAGAGCTGGCGTTACCCTGCGGGACCCCCAACCTTCCTCCAGGCTCTGTTGTGTTTTCTCGCCCCAGCACTGCGCTGACCTCCCTTCCCTCGATGGATCCAGCTGTGCCGTTGTTCAGCTGGCTCGGGCGGCGATGCTGGGAGGATCAGGATGCAGGAGAGGGGAGCAACACCACGCTGATGACCCCAGCCATGCACCCTGCCTCCCACAGCCTCACGGTTGTTTGCAAACAGTTTCCTAAGGCATTTTCCTTGTCCCAGCAGCCAGCGTATCCCTTTCTGTGAGAATAAAGCCCAGCAGCGGTGCCAGGGCATGCAGGATGCCCCGTGGCCAGCTCGGCGCGCTCCGCTGCAGGCGCCGCAGTTGCTCCTGGTGCTGGCAGATGTTCAGACACCAGATCTGCTGCCAAACCAGGCAGGGAGCGTGGCCAGCTGCAAATCTCGAGTTGGTTTTTGGAGCCTTTGAATCACTGGCCGGCTGCCAGGTTTGTTATTTGTTAGTCTAAGTATTTTTTTTCCCAAGTGAATTTGAAGCTGGCGAGAGGAGCCGGACAGAGGGAGTTTGCATCCTCAGTGCAAGGGGAGCCAGGATGAGGACAGGATGCTGTGGCATGGTCCATCCTGCCCGTGAGACACGGGGCAGCCGGGCAGCGGGATGCAGTGGTGCTGGCAGAGCCCTCACATCAGGAAACCCTGAATTTCACTTCAGCTGAGGAGGGAATATAGCCAAAACTCCCACACCCTGGGCAAAGTTCATGGAGTAGGGTCTGTGACTTTGCATCCCCATAACGCTGTGCAGGATCCCTGAGGTGTCTCAAGCCTGCGAGCCCAGGTGTGGAGCACCAGGCTGAGCAGGGGATTCGGAGCACCCAGCTCCGTCGGAAAAATGCTGGGGTCCCACTTGAGGCCATGTAGAGGCTGAGCTCTGTGTCCCAGATGGGTCTGCTCAGCTGGGTGCTGGACTCCACGAAGGCGCATCCTGGCCCTGCACTCGGACCCTCCGGCACAGGGAGGGCTCTGCAGCTCCAGCTTTGTCCTTGCACAGCCCTGGGATGCAGGCAGCTGCCCTAGAAAGGCTCCCAGCTCCCACATCCAGCCGTGCAGCCGTAGAGGCATGGGCAGAGCTCACCAGGGTGGCCCAGGGAGCCTGTAGGCAGCCACCACGGTGCCCAAACCTGCCCCAGCCTCCCTGCCTGTGTGAGTGGAGTCAGCAGAGATCAGGAAGCCGAGCAAAACAAGGGCAATTTGCAGGGGAAGAAATGGCTTTTCCACCTTGGAAACCTGAGCTTCAGGTCCATTTTCCTCCAGAGAAGAGAGACAAAAGCTTTGTGAGGGAAGGGCCGGCCAGGTGGCTCCCTCAGAGGGTAGGGGAGGAGAGGGGCCAGGCCAGAGGATGGCAGGGAGCCATGGGACCAGGGACAGGACCATGGCTGGGAGGCAGATGCCAGCAGGAGGGAGCCTGCCAGGCTGTGGCTGAAGCAGAGTGCAGGTGACTGGACTGTGTGCTGCTGTCATTCCTTTGCTTCCCAGCTCCCCGCCACCTTCCCTGCCATTGTTTGGCAGCCCCAGGGGTGAGGCACGGTGTGGAGACCAGCCGCCCTTCCTCCCTGCCCCGGCTCCCTCCCCATCGCCTTCAGGAGATGCCCATGTCCAGCTACTGCGGCATGAGCCATCAGCCACCCAGCGAGGTGGGACCAGGGCACGCTCCCCTCCTGCCAGCCCTGACACCCAGACACGGCGGCAAACAGCAACAGGACACATTTCAGTGACCAGCACCTCCCCAGGAGCCAGCCCGAGGCCAGGGGTCCCACACAGACAGGGATGCTCCCCAGCAGCCAGAGGCGAGGGTCCCGCGCGCCCTATCGGCCTCCCTGTTCAGACAGACAAAGCCTCCATCCTCAGGCAAAGCCATTTCTGTCCCATTACTTCATTCCATTGACATTAACGTGGTGGGTTTTGTAAGGAGACCCTTCCACCTTTATTCCTGTGGCCATGCCACGGGGTCTCTCAGCAAGACAAACCAAAGCCAGCTGGTGGCTGCAGAGAAACCAGTCCCCAGCGCAGTCCTGCAGCTCTGCTAGGGGACGGCAAGGTCCCTGGAGGTGTTCGCCCCTGCAGGGACCCCACCAGCACCCCCAGCACAGCGCCGGCAGCTCACACGCTGGGAGCCTCACGTGCAGCCCGGGTACTGGGCAGAGGGGAACGCAGGAGCGCTCAGTGCCACAGCTCCAAGCCCCAGGCCAGCCGGAGAGGATGATGACCATGTCTCAGTGCTTGCTTTAGGCATCACCACAAAACAGCAGGCTCCTGCTCCAGGGCTGCGTTCGGATAACGGTCTTGGTATGAGAATGAGATCCCCTGGTGAGGTGCCCTTTGGAGAACTTGAATGGGGGCTCCAAAACTGGTTGCAGAAAAAGAGATTAAGATCGGTATTTGACATTTTTTATCCTTTTTCCTTCCTACTGGAGCAAAAATATTCCTGTTTATTGCTGTAAGCCCTTGGGGGCTGTGTGGTAAACTCCCAGTGGGAATGACTGTCTCAGGAGATCAGAGATCTGGAGGACATCCCCTTGCCAAATTTACAGTCGCTGCTAGCTCTAATCAGTCTTGTTTATCTCTCCCTGGGGTGGCATTTGGGAAGCTCACACAGGTCAAATACCGGACAGTTCCCTCTTTGTTACCAGACACCTGAAACCTCCCTTCAGGCCACAGGGAACCTGTCATGATGTGGACACCTTCTTCACCTCTTCTCCTGGACACCAGCTCCGGGCCACCATAGTTCTGGGAGTAGCGAGCAAATGTGGTGCTCCCACTCCGAAAGCACTGCCAGGAAAGGGCCAGGCGAGGAAGAGCTCTTGGCTACTCCTGGCACTGGCTGCTGTGCTCAGCCCCATCACCCCAAAGGCAGCACAGCTCCTCTAGCCATCGCTGACCCCACTCTGGTCCCACTCAGTGCAGCCACCCCAGCCGCTCAGCCCTGCCTGCTCCCGGGAGCAGGGACAGCTGCAATGCCTGTGCGCTCACACCCTCTCTACTGTATATTCTTCCTAAGAAAATAAAGCATCACTGTCCAATTAATTATGTGAGTTACGGAGCAATATTTTTCCCAGAGTCACCTACTGGTTCACATATTCGTCTTCCAGGCAGCTTAGCCAGTAGCCTGGCAACACGGTGACCTTGTGCTCTGCTCAGCTTTGAGCATTTTATTAGCCACACTGGACTCTCTCCACCGCTCCATATTGCTGAGCCCCTCATTAGTACAATTAATAAGCTGCTTCTGTCAATTCAATCAAATGTCAGGCTTGACAGCAGGAGAAAGCTTTGGCAGATCAAGTAGGGGAAATTCTGGGTAGCACTGGGAAATTGCAGGAAACCTTTCATCTCCCCCAAGGAGCTGAACAAGAATGGGATTGTGGGATTGGGATTCTCTCAGGTCATGTTTATTTATCGGCAGCTCGTTAGTATAATAAATCAGGTCCCCTGTCACTTTGAATGAAGTCATAGGTTTGCTGGAAGGAACTTGGCAGAACACCTTGATATTATTAGTGATGGTGCGGACAAAGCCTCGTGAAAGGCGATGCCCAGGCACCCTCACACGCACCCACTCATCCCTCACCCGGCTTGGTCATCCCAGGGCAGCGCCTGGGGACCAGGATGGTCTCAGGACGCACAGTGCTGGTGGCACGACTGCAGCGTCCTATGTCCCAGGTACCTGACAGCCACGGGAAGGGATGCTTTTCCCTGCTCCTGCTGCCTGCTTGAGGAGATGTTCATGGTGGGAGGCATCGCTGCCCTGGTCCTGCTCTCCTCCTTCCTGTGCACATAGCCAGGATGCGGCCATGGCAGCGCAGAGCAGCGGGCAGGCTGCACAGGCACTGGTCCTGCGCCGGCTGTCACGTGTATCAGGCACGTGTGACGCACTTTGCCCTTCACACCTCCCTGCATCCTGCCAGACTTTGCCCTGGCTCTGCTCTCGGTGTGCTCTTTGGATCCCACGCCGGTTCCGGGAGCTCCCACGGGGCCCGGAGATGTGGGGCGGGACACAGCTGGTGAAGGTCCAGGGCTCACAGAGCTGTGCGGTTGCAGCTCCTGAACGTGATGGGTCCACGTGCCCCAAGCAGGACCTGCCAGCAACAAAGGACCAGGAGGTGGCTTTGCAGAGCTTTTGGCATGATGCCCCCCCTGAACCAGGCACCCTGGCAGGGGTGAATGGGACGTGGAGGTCTGCCGGAGATGCTGGGGATGTCACTGATGTCCTTGCCTGGATCTGTGGCTTTTCCACGTTTGAGAGCAGCTCTGCAGGGCGGTTCCTATCCTATCACTGAAAGTAAAACTGGGTGGCACCAAGAAAGAGCCGTGGCTGCTCTGACATATCTGAGTGTCCCACATAAAGCAACATCACAGCTCTATGGCCCAAAAGCGTCCCTAAAATAAACTTCCCCATGGGACTCCTTGGATCTGGTCTGACCACAAAAGTGTAAACCTAAATAAAGTCAGATATTTAAAATATTCATTTTCATTTAGTTTAAATGTGGCTGAAAGGTTATAAAATAGCAGCTCTATTTTATTGTTTAATTTGTCACAGTATTTGGTCTCCAAGCTGGGAGATATTAAATATTAAAGCATTCCTCATTTATTGCTCATGGACCCTCTTTTGGGGGCAGTTGACTCTCGATTCCATGGCCTCTGAGCCCCCAGGATCCTTGCAGTGCAGGGTCGCCTGACTCAGCTGCAGGATTTTCTCCAGACCAGACCAGACCAGCCCAATTCCTATCTCCATCCCCTCCCATGCCCCCGTGCAGGTCCCATTGGAATCCGCCTGCCTGGGAAGCGCCCGGGGCCCTGCTCCCGCTCATTAGCTCGCTTGACTCCAGCTAACCCATAAATGTTGAAGGAAACAAACAACCGGGAGGGGAGGGAGAGGAAGGGCTGCAAGTGTTGGCCACACATCTGCAGAGCCAAGCCCAGCTCCAGCTGAAGATGCTATTGTCTTGCAGTGATTTCCCAGGAAAAACAGGCCTGGAGCTCTCTTCACTGTCCCTTGTAAGGGCTTGGTGACCGGCAGGGTGTGTCTTGGGGCAGCTCAAAGGCCATGGAGGTGCTGGGAGCTTTTGCTGTGACTTCTTGGCCACGCCGTGCATGACACCATGAGCAGACATGACTGGAACCCCGCAGCTCCGTGTCTTCGGGCTGCGCGACACACACGCACACGCTCCTCGGCCACTGCACGTCAGCAGCTCTGGGATTGTGTCCCTGCAGCCTCCAACCCCAATGAATCTGGGCTCGGGGAGGAGAGTGCGGCAGTGAGTGTCTCTGTGTGTGCTCTGAGCAAGACCTGCAAGCCTTGGCCAGGTCCATGGCTGCTGCTCTTTGGACTTTGCCAGCCTTTTGAAGGGTCGCTTGCAGGTGGGGTGGCTGTGGAGAGGTTGGTGCTCAGCTCCCAGCACGGATGCGCAGCAGCCGGTGGCATCACAGCGGTGCAGGAGGAGGCAGCAGTGCTGCCAGCCCCCCAGTGCTTGCACCTTGCTGCCAGCCAAGGCACGGTGCCCTGGGGACAGGGACCATGGGCACACAGGGCCAGAGGCGCCTGCTTGCACCCCGCCTCTCCAAGGCTTCTCAGGCCAATCCCCCGAATCCTTTGCAAAGCCTGGCCTAAATAAACCCCACCACAGCATCCCATGGATCCCCAGTCGCCACTCAGCCTCTGCGTGGCAGAGTGGCAGGCTGTCTGGGAACAAAATGTCCTCCTTCCCCTGTGCTGCAGGGGACCTTGCAGCATCCGCCACCCCTGGAAAGCCAGTAAATGCCCCCTCCCTTCTTATCTTCCCTTTAGCAGCAGGGGTCTTGGCATCTCCTTAGCCCCCGTTTCCTCTCCCAGCTCTTGTTGACGCAGCGGCCGAGGGAGAACAATGGGGCCAAGGGGAGCAGAGCCACAGCCTGCCCCTTCCTCTGGCCGCCCTCTGCTCACCAACCCGGGCACCCAGTTCCCAGGGACCCACGGCAGAGCTGACGAGGTGATGGCATTGGGGCAGCCAGACTGCACAGGGGAGCCACAACCCACTCCCCATCCCAGGAGCGCGGCACTGGGCATCCCACAGGGCCCTGGATGCTGATGGGAGCCATCCCAGTGTGGGGACGGACACAAAGGCACTTCTGTTCTGTCAAGGAGCCCCCAGAGCCAGGAGAACAGGGCTGAAAGCAGGACAGGGCAGATGTGGGAGAAGGAGATGATCAGGCAGTCGAGGGAGAGAGAGGCTTTTACTGTGAGTTATCGGCCGGGCTGACACCCTCTGCCTTCAATATTAAATAAAGAGCTCATTTCAGCCCGTGCTTGTCAAGGCTGGCAGGCTTAAAGACCTCCCCAACCTTCCAGCCTGTGAGGAGCAGGGAGGGGAATGCACTCTTATCTGGAAGGAGTGTTGATTGGGAAAAGCCCTTTGTGTTCCCAAGAAGCAGCAGGGTCTCCAGCCAGAGGTGTGGAAATATCACCTAGTCAAGGTTGGAGTCTTGCTCTGACCAAGCACCAACATTTCTGAGGGCTGCGAGGAGGGAGTGGAGCACCAGGACTTGGAGCCCAGCACCACCAGGCTTTCCCCACTACCCCTTGGCACCTCCAAGCACCCCTCAGCACCTCCAGCTCCCCTCGGCTACGCCCTGCAGCCCCCTGGCCCTCCCAGCCTGGAGCAGCCGGGGTTTGCTCAGCACCCATCACCTCCCCGGCTCCTCCGCCGGGGCTCGTGTGCCACCCAGCGGCCAAGCCCCGGAGCTCCGGGCAGGGAGGGAGGCAGCCACGCTGGTCTGGAGCCTGCGGAGCATCCTCAGCACAGGGGGGGCTCGGAGAGGAGGGGAGAAGCCCAGACACTGGGCTCACACCATCCCCGCCAGGGGACCGAGGGCCTCCCCATCCTGAGCCGGGCTGGCACTGCTGGCCGGGGAAACACCTCCAGCAGGACAGGCTGAGGGAGTTGAGGTCCCTCAGCCTGGAGAAAAGAAGGCTCCAGGGAGACCTCAGAGCAGCTTCCATTGCTGAAAGGGGCTCCAGGAAAGCCAGAGAGGGGCTCTGGATGAGGGGGTGCGGGGACAGGATGAGGGAAAACAGTTTTCAGCTGAAAGAGGGGAGATTTAGACTGGATATAAGGAAAATATATATAAATATATTTAAGATATATAAGAAGCGCTCCAGCTCCTCAATGTCCTCCTTGGAGCCAGGGACCAGAATTGAACCCAGGATTCAAGGTCCAGGAGATCTGTGGCTGCTCTGCCCACAGTTCCTGACACAGACCAGGGCGCCTTTTGCTTTCTTAGCCACACGAGATGTTTCGCTGAGAGGGTGGGGAGGCCCTGGCCCAGGCTGCCCATGGAGGCCGTAATGCTCCATCCCTAGAGGGGTCCAAGGCCAGGCTGGACGGGGCCTGGAGCTCCTGGCCCGGTGGGAGATGTCCCTGCCCGTGGCAGCGGGTGGATAGATGGGCTTCGAGGTCCCTTCCCACCCCACGGCTCTGTGTGCAGAGGGGCAGACACCGAGCTCGGATCCCGGAGCTGGTGGAGCGTGAGGCGGGAAAGGGGCGCGCACAGCCTCCCCGCACAAGGCCCGCACCTCGATTGGCCCGCGCCCCCCGTTCCTGCCCCTGATTGGCTTCTCCCCCCTGACCCCGCCCCTCATCTGCACCGTTCCCACATCTGATTGGTCCTCTCTATCCGGCCACACCCCCTCGCTGTCCCATCCCCTCTCCGATTGGCCCCGCTCTTCCATCCCTGCTTCTGATTGGCCAAACGCCTCCAGGCCTCGCCCCGCACCCAGGCCCCGCCTCGCGCCTGCGCGCTGGTGGCGGTGCCGGGCGGGGCGGGGCGGCGGCCGTGCCGGGGATGCGGGGCGCGGGGCCGGGCGCGGCCCGGGGGGCGCCGGGGCTGCCGCTGCCGCTGCTGGCGCTGCTGCTGCTGCCGCTCTGGGCCGGGGCCGCGGCCGCCAGCGAGCCCTGCGCTGCCGCCGAGCCCTGCGCCTGCCGCCGCGGCCTGCTGGACTGCAGCCGCCACCGCCTGCCCCGCGGCCCCGGGCCGCGCCGCATCCCGCCGCTGCCCCTCGGCACCACCGCGCTGTGAGTGACCGCGGGTCGGGGCTCCCCGGGGTGCGGGAGGGGTGTCTCGGGGTGCGGGGCCCGGGGTTGCGAGGCTCTAAATGCAGGGCAGGGTTCCCCGGGGTTCATAAGGCAGTCCCCAGGGTGCAGGAGGCGATCCCGGGGTGCGGGGCTCGTGGTGCGGTAGAGGGTCCCCACGATGCGGGGCTCTGGGTGCAGGGCAGGGCTCCCCGGGGTTTCTGAGGGGCTCCCCCGGGTGCAGGAGAGGCTCTGTCTCTTTGAGGTTCGGGGCAGCCCAGCCAACCGTGCCGCACACCCTCGGTGTGCCGGGAGCTGGGCTCCAGCCGCTGTGGGCAGGGGGGATCCACACAGCCTGAGGGGTGTCCCGAGGGTACAGCCTCCCCTGAGGTGGGAGCTGCTCCAGCTGCAGTTCGTACTCCATTTTGTGTGTTATTGGCATTTAGGATTGTCTTAATGCCAGTGTATATTGGCAATCAGCGGCTGTATGCGTGTTGTTCTCTTCTCCAGGTTCCCTTGATTCCTTTTTTTGTTACTTGTAGGAATGAGTAGTTGTTTGCGCACCCGTTTGCTGCTGTAGCTGTGTGACTAAAAATACCTTAACAACGCTCTGACTTGTGACACCCCGGATTTCAATAATTCATCGCTAGGGCTGTGTCTTTACTGCTGAGCCAGAGTGGAAGCTGATGGCAGCCTGTCAGGTCCTTCCCTCTCCCCATGGATTGGGTTGTATGGATCGGGAGCGCTATCAACGTTGCCATGATCGCAGGGTGGATGATGCCAGGTCCTGCTCGGGTTCTCTGGTTAGCAGGCAGTCATCACTGCGCAGAGGGGTGTTGTCACAGCGCTAACACCCACCCAGGGACACATATGGATGCTCAGCAAGGATTAAACTTGTACTGCAGCCCCTCCCTCAGCAGGGGCACCAATGCAGGCTCCATTCTTCACCCAGACATGGGGTTTGGAGCAGCTTTGTGCCTGTTCAGGTTCAGCTTCAGTGTAGCTGATGTTGATCACAGGTCCACAGGGATCGCAAGAGCGACTGCCCTGGCCTGTTCATCAAGGGGAATGTTCTACCTACAATCAGTTACATTTTACTGCCCTTTCTAGCAGCTATGCAGTAGCTTTGCGCTTAAAGAATGGTTTGTCTACTGTTTCAGCCTCGCTGCGTGCTGCCTAATGATCCTAAACTCAGCCCTAATAAACACGAACCGTGTTATCCTGTAACCACAGAAGAGGATCAGTGACACAGGACCTCATCTGGAGGTGAACAGCTCTTGCTGAGAGGAGCTCATGGGGCCTCTGTCCTTGCTCTTGGAACTGGATGGAGTGTATAACGTGGTGCCTTGCTGACAGGCAGGCACAACTTGCAGGGCAGACTGTTTGATTTGATAGGCAATGTTCAGTTATACAGACACTTACTAACAGTTAACTGGCTGTGATGAGGGCATCGTGTCTCACGAGCACAGTGGCATGGCCAAGCCTGTTCCGACACACAGCGGCTCGGGCTTTCAGCACAAGCTTCATCTCTCTTCTGGATTTGTAGCAGAAAGGGATCAAAAACATGAGTTCGTTGCACTGGTGGGAGTGGTGTCTGCCCTGACTGGTGCAGCTGGAACCAGGCTTCCGTGGTAGACCTGACTTGGTTGTGGTCGTGGTCACAAAGTGGAGATGGCTCATGCCCCGAGGTGGCACGCATTGTGGAGATGGTTTTGCTTTTCTCTTATCTTCTTTCTCATCGTGTGCACCGAGTCCTAGGCAAAAGGAAAATGCTGCTTTAAGGTTAAAGCGATAGGAATACCATCACCAGCCAGTCTGGGCATTAAAACCAGATGTGACAGCACTCTTGCCTGTTGAAGCAACCCAGCTTTTGTGTTTGTTTTGCATAAGCAGAACCGACTGGCACTGACGCGTGCCTCCCAAGAGCTCCCCAGCCTCGCGTGTCCCTCCCCTCCAGCTGGTTTGGTAATGGTGTGGCTGTTGTTCTTGAAACCCAGCCTGCCTTGGCCAGTCAGTGGCTTTGGAAAGCTGGGCAGGCAGGGAAAATGGGCATTGTGGCTACAGAAACCATTCAGTAATGGGTGTTTTGTAAGGAACTCTTCGCATCCCTGGAAAGTTGCTCTTTTTTTGCTATAGGCCAGTATTGTAGATAAAGCCAGGATTTAAGGAAAAAAATACTCTGACCAGAGAGCATTTTTTTTCCCAAGAAGCCTTTTTAACACAATTTATTTGATTCAAAGAAATAGAACTGTCTGGGTTTTATCATCAGTGACCACGAGAAGGAGCTGAAACGAACCTTGCCTTCTTCTGGTGGAGGAGGGATTGCATTTATCAAACCTGGTTAAGCCTTTAGGTGGCATGAAGTGTACATGTTGGGGGTCTTTTTAGAATAAGTTTTCTTTTTGTTTTCCAGGGATTTAAGTCATAATCATTTATTGTCATCCAACTGGAGCATCGATCTGTCTGTTCCTACCCTACAGGAAGTGTAAGTCTATTTTTGAGGATAACCTACAGGTTTTGTACTGATTCTAACGAGCACAGTTCATTGTGTGTCTAGGTGTCTGGTCTGACTTGTAGAAATACTCCATGCCAGTTCATTAAAAATGGGCTCTCTATGCTAGCAGCACCTTTTATGTGTAAAACTGGTGCTTTGTGAGCAGAAAGCATTTCCTTTAAAGGTTACAAGACCAATATTTTTAAGAAATAATGAGGTCTTTAGTTTGACTGTAGCTGATTCTGAGTTACAGAGAAGAAATGGCATCCGTGGGAATGGTAAAACCAGCATGCTTTGGATATTAAATTGTTCATGTTATTGGTATTTAAGCTTTTAGGGAATCTTTTCTCAGCTACTGCATGTTCTTAATATAACAAAAGTGTTAAGGTGCTCTGTGACGTGTTGTTTCTGGTTGGTACAGAGGCGTTTTCCCTTTGATGGGTCAGTAGTCTTATTTTATCTTTTTACTTAAGGAAAATGAATTACAACGAGTTAAGTGAAATTCCATATTTTGGAGAAACCACTTCCAACATCACTCTCCTCTCGCTGTAAGTACCAGTGTGGCTGCCTTTCCCTGTGTAACAAGTGGGAGAATCGTGTTGGAATCCTGATACTGGTTTGTAGGAAAATACTGCTGGTTTTGTTTCAAAATGCGACTCCTCTAAAGTGCTTCAGGAGATGCGTAAGCATGCTTTGCAGAAGTACAAATCAGTCAGACAATCAAGTCACCCTAAATTACTCATAAAATGCAGTCAGCCCAGGCACACAGCTTTGAAGGGGAGGAATTCAGTCTTGGAATGACAGTTTCCACAAGGAACAGCCCAGCCACAGGCTCCAGAAATTGAATCTTTTCATATGTCAAGGTGGCAAATGGCTCTTGGAATTTCAGTGTTGGTTTGGAATCATAGAATAGAATCATAGAGTGGTTTGGACTGGGGGGACCTCAAAGCCCATGCAGTTCCTTCGCCTGCCTTGGACAGGGACACCTCCCACTGGATCAGGGGCTCCAAGCCCCATCCAACCTGGCCTTGAATCTTTCCAGGGATGGGGCAGCCACCACTGCTCTGGGCCACCTGGGCCAATGTCTCTGCACCCTCATCATGAAGAATGTCATCCTAATGTCTAATCTAAGTCTTCCCCCTTCCAATTTAAAGCCATTCCCCCTTGTCCTATCACTCCAGGCCCTTGTAAAAAGCCTCTCCCAGGAGCCTTCTGTTCTCCAGGCTGAACAACACCAAATCTCTCAGCCTGTCCTCACAGCAGAGGTGCTCCAGCCCTTGGATCAACTCTGTGACACGTTCCAACAGTTCCATGTCCTTCTTATGTTATGTTTTAGTTAGGAATTAACTCTCAGAAGTGTGTGCCCCATGTCCCATTTGAAAATCTTGCCCGTAATGATATACAGAACCCTGTAGCTATTCCAGGTGCACAGCTTGAAGGGACTGTGTTTTGGTAACAATGTTTGTTGCTGGTGTTTTTCAGGGTACACAATACCATTCCAGAAATAAATGCTGAGCAACTCCAAGTTTACCTTTCATTGGAAAATTTAGACCTTAGTTCTAATCTCATCTCAGAAATTAAAGCTTCTTCTTTTCCACGGATGCAACTGAAGTACCTGTAAGTATGAGTGATCTGTTATGCCTGGGACCCTTTGCTCTACATGGTAATGATGAAGCCTTTATGTGCTCTAAGCTGCTGTCTTAAAGTAGGCAGCCTTGTGTGGTTTTGCACCAGTAGCAGTGCTCAACATAGCTAAAAATGTCCTTAAAATAAAACACTTTTCACATCCATCTATATTGCATTTTCTCATATTGTAGAGAAAACAGTGACTGCTGTTGTCAACGTGCAGGTGCTTTGGCCAGCAGCAATTTCTGCCTGGTTTTATTAAATCGCTCTTGACATTGTCTTGGCCATTTCTAAGTCATCATGGGCACGCAGCAAAAATCAGCTCCTCACTCCGATTCTTTTGGGAAGATGATTTAGTTTGATGTTCTAGAATGCAGATTTCTAATGCAACTGCATAAAGAATTTGAGTTGTAACAGTAAAGAGATCGCTGTGGCATGCTTGTGCACTTGTGTTCATGGAAATTCTGCACATTTGGAAAGGCTTCTTTTCCTCTCCTAGGAACCTGAGCAACAACAGGATAACTACTCTGGAAGCAGGCTGTCTTGATAACTTATCCAGCTCACTGATGGTGGTGAAGCTGAACAGGAACAGGATTAGTGTGATTCCACCAAAGATCTTCAAGCTGCCTCACGTGCAGTTCCTGTGAGTAGCAGTCTCTAAAGCATAAAAACACAGCATTTCCAGCTGTGTTGTTCAGCTCTGTTTGTGTGCTTATCAAAAGGCATCTTAACATTTGAATCTTGTATTTATAAAAGGGAACTGAAAAGGAACCGGATTAAAACTGTGGAAAGCCTTACATTCCAAGGATTGGAATCCCTAAAATCCTTAAAAATGCAGCGCAACGGGATTAGCAGACTGATGGATGGAGCGTTCTTTGGCCTGGGTAATATAGAAGAACTGTGAGTATGCCTGGTCTTGGAATTTCTTTTAGGGACTCTAGCGGTGGGGCGTTGTGTCCCATACGGCTTTCCTTACATCAGAGCTGTGCAGAGATGTTGCAGTATCCCATCTATCCTATTCACAGGAAGTTAATTTAAAGGTCTGCATTTTCCCATTATGTTGATATCGTGTCAGGTCACTTTCAAGCTGGAAAGATGCTGGTTTTATTCCCCGTCTTCTTCCCACTGGGTGACCAAGAGCGCTTGGACTCCGTAGGTTCTTTTGCTGGTGTCCACTGTGCTCCTGGTGACATGGGATGGTCCTTTGTTGCGTGAGCATTGGGTGAGGGCTGTGTCATGCGGGGTCAACTAAAAGTTTTAAAGGAGATGGTCTTTGAGAACAGAGATTATAGTTTTGCCTCTGCAGCTGTTGTTGAGTTACTCTGTTCTTTATATGCTTTAGTTCCCACTTTTGATATCGATGGAGCGAATATAAAGGTCCATTTCACATTGCCTAAGGTTTCATGTTGGTAAATCACTTTGAAATCCACAAAGTCAGATTTCGTAAGTATTTATTTCATTGATTATCTATTTGGCAAATGTTTTTCCTTCTAATTCCATAGAGAACTGGAACATAATAACTTAACAGAAGTAAACAAGGGCTGGCTGTATGGTCTTCGGACATTGCAACAGCTCTATGTTAGCCAGAACGCCATTAGCAGGATCAGCCCAGATGCGTGGGAGTTCTGCCAAAGACTTTCTGAGCTGTAAGTCTGGGGTTGCTTTTCAGTGGGGATTGGGTAATGGGCGAAAACCAGATCGGATAGCACATATGCAGCAAGAATGAATTACCAAAGGAAGTACTCGGTTTCCTCGTTAGGCCCATGGTAACGCTGTGTTTTACTCATAAGCATTCTGTAGAGAAATTAAAACACAGTAGTTAATCAAGTTTGATAGTATCTTCAAATTAATCCCCCCCCCCGCACTTTGCCTCTAAAGCACATGTTCGTTGTTTCTAGAGACTTGTCATACAACCAGCTCACTCGCCTCAAGGAGTCTGCCTTTGTGGGACTTGGTCTGCTGGAGAAGCTAAACTTGGGCGACAATCGCATCAGTCACATTGCTGATGGCGTGTTTAGAGGTCTCACCAATCTCCAAATGTTGTAAGTACAGGAAGCTTCTGGTTGAAAACTTGGTTTAATGCAGCAAAGCTTTTGAAAGTAAAGACAGAGTGGTATTTTGGCCTTGTTGTGTGGCAGGGCTGCTCATCTCTGGGTCTGCCGAGGTAACGCTGCTCCAGCCCAGCTAAAGCCAACCAACCACTTCAATTTTAGTGAGGATAAGAGGTGGCTGGATGACCTGGAGGTGCAGACAGTTAGCCTATGTAAATGCCAGTTGTGGAGCAAACAGTCAGGCTGGCCCTCTCTTTATTCCAGAGGGTTGGAGCCCCAGAAACTGCGTGACAAATGTTTGATGGCAGAAGGTACAGCTCAGCCTGACCAGCTCATGTGCCAGAGTCACAGGCAGGAGGAGTGGGAGGAGTGCAGAGTTCTGGCTGTCAGAGGCCCAGCTCTGTGCTTGCCAGCTGCAGCTGTTTGCCATTTCTGACAAGAAAAGCCCCAGTCCTGGCTCTTGATAATAAAGAGAAAGTGTCCCAAGTAGATGTAAGCAGCTGTAATGATCCCAAACAAGGGCAGTTGAGAAAGGAGTGAAAGTTTATAACCCCTCTGTCAGTTTGATAAATAAATGCTTAAACAGGCAAACTCACCAGAGAGATTTTATGTAAGCAGTCATGTTCTGTTAACCTTCGTGCAACCTTTTAATGAAATAATTAAACCTAATTTCTTATGTTTAGAGCAGCATGGAAAAGAATAAGAGCAGATTAATTAGTAGGTTTTCCTGGGCTCCTCAGGGGTATCAGCAGTGTGCAGGCCAGGCCGGTTTCTCCAGGGCTGGAATAGGCAGGACAGAGGGCAGCAGTGATTAACAGGGCTCCAGGCATTCGTGCCCAGCCAAGCGTGGGGGGCCAGCAACTCGCTCACACAATGAGGGGCTTTTCTTTTGGGTTGCTCTCTCCTTTTGCTAAGTGGGCTGAGTAGTGGAGTGTAAAAAACCTTCAAACAACAGGAGATAGTAGTTTGTTGTCGGATTAGTCCCATTGTTGCTTGTATGCTGGCTGTGTCCATACGAGGGCTGACGTAAATATTTCTGTGTACATTCAGCTCCTGCTGCTGTTCTGCAACATAGCTTTAATTACTGAGAATTAACAGTAAAAGCTGTATATTGACTCCAAGGTAATAAGAGCAAGGTGGGATTAAAGGTATAGCTGAGATCGGTACTGGCAGAGGCTGCCCAGGGCAGTGGTTGAGTCACCACCCCTGGAGGTTTTAACAGATGGGTAGATGAGGTGCTCAGGGGTATGGTTTGGTACTAGAGAGGCATGGTTGGACTTGATGATCTCAAAAACAAAATGCAAGTGAATTTATTTCCCGTTCTCTATGAAAAGTGTTCAATGCTCTCCGAACAATATCTTTGTACTGCTTCTGCTGTTCAGACTGCTCTTCTACGTGTGAGGCCAGAGAGCTGTGCAAAGGTCATGCAGAAATCCTATTAGCTGCTAACGAGATTTGTGAGCAGAATATCAGCTTCAGTCTGCAAGCCTCCTGCTTGGTGCCTGGCAGCCGCACACTGTAACCTGTGTGTAATCTCTTCATATGCTAATGCAGTTATAAGCCTGTTACTTGGGAAGGTTAATGCTGCTGGTGTAGTAGTTAATTCACTTACATGAACCATCTTGCTTCAGGAACTTCTCCCACCTCCTGGTAAGTGCTCCATTATACAGTGAGCACAGGTCGGGCTGGGCCTTTCCCTAAACACCCATCAGGAGGCTACACTGAAGAATTTCTGTGGTTCTGTCTGCAGTGCTGGTGTTGAACCAGTCTATTTTCCCTTGCATCTTGGAAATGACAGGCTAAGAGAGTTGGGGTTGTTCAGCCTGAAGAAGAGAAGGTGTTAAGAGTGGCTTTCAGTACTGAAAGGTGCTCTAGGAAAGCTGGGGAGGGACTTTTTACAATGACCTGAAGTAACAGGACAAGGGGTAATAGCTTTAAATTGGAAGGAGCAAGATTTATATTAGACAGTAGGAAGAAATTCTTCATGCTGAGAGTGGGGAGGCCCTGACCCAGGTTGCTCAGAGTAGTCATCGCTGCTCCATCCCTGGAGGTGTTCAAGGCCAGGCTGTACGGGGCCTTAGCCACCTCATCCAGTGGGAGATGGATCTGGATGGGCTTTGAGATCGTTTCAAACCCAAGCCATTCTGTGATTCTGTGGTAAATTGAATATGCATCCTCTGGCAAGCTTAGTTTTATGAAAGTTGTGGCCCTGTACGACAGCAAGGACTCTTACCCAGCTCATCACTAGCATTGATCATGACAGTGTGACAAGGCTTCTTTGAGAGAAATCTATTCTTCTGCAGGGATCTGAGGAACAACGAGATCTCCTGGGCCATAGAAGATGCAAATGAAGTGTTTGTGGGACTCAGCAGATTGAATAAACTGTATGTATTGCAAACCATTGCTGTGATGGTACTCCCTAGGCATGCGGAGTAGAGGGAGAGTGTAATATTCAAGAGTTCTAAATCAATGACATGAGGCAGAAAGCCACTCCAGTTCGCAGGTTTGCCAGATTGGTGTAAGGGTACTATTGCTCCACTCCCCGGTTCTGCTTACCACTGTCATTTCACTGACTTGAATTGCCTTCTGAACCATTTCTAGCCCACATCTCTAAGTTAAAAGTGGAAAAGAAACCCCATCCTTGTGAATATTGGTTGAGCCTTTAAGCTCTAAAACCAGTATTTGATCTTTTAGCTCCAGTAGGAGTAGGAAAAACTTAGTTAACGTCATAGGGAATTTCTTTGGGATCTTATTTTAAACTCTCTGACATTCAGACTGGTTTCTGGGTTTGGGGGCTTTGTCTTTCAGAATCCTTCAAGGAAACCAGATCAAGTCAATTACCAAGAAAGCATTCTCTGGTCTTGAAGGACTTGAACACCTGTAAGTACTTCCCTCTGTAAAGCTATTCATTATCTGTCGGCTTTGGTCTTGTGTTCTCTCTCTCCAGTCTTCAGGAGTTTAATTAAGTAGTGGGTGAAATCACCCATTATTGTTCTCTTTGCTTAACTTGCAGAGATTTGAGCAACAATGCAGTGATGTCCATCCAAGAAAATGCGTTTGCCCAGGAGCACCTGAAGGAGCTGTAAGTTCATGAGAGCTATTTACAGGTTCTTTACAAGTCCTGCCTTCGGTAGCATTCTCTGCAGTGTTACATTCTTTTTAAAGAGGAATGGGAGAGCTGTAGGGGCAGGCCTAGTGTTATTTTTAGAAGGTGAAAATCCAAGGCTGTATTCTTCAGAATTGAAAAGAAAGGTAAGGTTTTGACGCTGACCTAGAGGGAAGTTTTTGTGTTAGTTATAGCATATATAGCTGACTTTCTATAATGCATACCCACAGGCATAAAAATGCTGTGAAGTTTGACATTCTGAGCATGTGTGCTTTAGGTGATTTTGCTGCATGAAGTCACTTGTAGGAGTGTGAAATGCTAAATGTTATTCATGCATTTGTTTTGCCTTGTTTCTGCAGAATTCTGAATACCAGCAGCTTGCTGTGTGACTGCCAGCTGAAGTGGCTGCCTGAGTGGCTGACCGAGAGTGGGTTGCAGCAGGCTATGAACGTCAGCTGCGCTCACCCGGAATGGTTAGCAGGGCAAAGCCCGCTCAGCGTCGACCCTGATGACTTCGTCTGTGGTTTGTATTTCTTTCGATACAAAACCTGTGTAACACAGCTCGGTGCAAGTGCCTGTCTGAAACCAGGCTGTGGCACTGCTGGAAGTACTTGGTTCTGACAGTGATGTGTCTGTGGGCCTGTGTGCATCGCTGGGTGTGCTTTGGAGTTGGGGATTTCATGCTTCTTTTCACTCTTTTCCTCTTTGCGCTGTTGTCTTGCATTTGAGCACTGATGCTAATCTGAGAGAACAGTTCTGTGAGGCTGCATTGGTTTTCATTTAGGTCACTGTTAAACTTTATGTTTCCATTCTCCCTGTTCGTAAATGCTGTCGGCTTTGCGAGGGTGGTTGGACACTTTCTTGTTGTCTCTTGTCCATACCAGCAAGACCAGAGTAGTTATTCTGGCACATTTTCTGATACTCCTTGTCTGTAAAGTTTATCTGGTCTCTGCCACCATGGTTTCAGACATAAGCCTGTTTATTTTTGTAACCGAACTGTGAGATGGAAAACCAAGAGACTTTTTGCCCAGAGTCATGTGTGAAGTCTGTGGCAGGCCTGGAAATAGTCTGCGTAAGCAGCCTGCTAGGTGTTACTCATGTGTACTCAGTTCTTTTGGTGGTAAAAGCTACAATAATCATCATGTGGGCACAAGAAGCACCCACTTTTCCTTTCTGGTATCACCAGCTGGTCAGTGGTGCCTGACACGGAACACCGTGTGTGCCTGTGAGCATCTTTGAAATCATAGGTATTGAAGTAACTCATTGAGTGGGATGAGGTAGAGTGAATTGCCAGCTTGCCATGCTTCATATTTGTAGGACTTGAAGGGTCATCGAGGTATTTAAAAGATCTGAAAGTAAATTTCAGTCCTTTGTAAAACAGTCTGGCTCTTCAACTGAGCCCAGCTTTTGTGTGTGATCTAAATGCAGCGAGTTCCAGAGTTGGACACGTACAGGGCATTTCTCAAGACCACAGTTCTGTATTCACTGTTCTCTGGGCTTATTCTGTATGCCTACGTGTGCTTTGAATCCTTTCACAGCTTGATTTCCAACTGAAAACAGCTGAATATGTGCACCTCAAGCAGGACATCTGTTCCCAAAGCTTGCTGTCTACTCGTGTTGCCTTTCAAGTGAGTTTCTTACAATATGAATTGCAAATTGAAGAGGAAAGTGCTTTTCTTTTCAGATCACTTCCCCAAGCCACAGATCAGAGTCCATCCTGAGACCACAGTTGCCCTGCGGGGCATGAACGTGACGCTAACGTGTACCGCGGTGAGCAGCAGCGATTCGCCCATGTCCACTGCCTGGCGCAAAGACAGTGAAGTGCTGTACGATGCTGAGGTTGAGAATTTTGCTCGGTACCAGCAGCAAAGTGGTGAGGTGGTTGAGTACACCACCATCCTGCACCTTTTCAACGTGAATTTCACCGACGAAGGGAGGTATCAGTGCGTCATCACCAATTACTTTGGCTCCAACTATTCCAACAAAGCCAAGCTGACTGTCAATGGTAAGCACTTACAGCAGCAAAGGAGACACTTAGCCTAAAGATTTATTTACATAGCTACAAGTCTTCTTCACTACAGCTGGCCCAGTATAGTCTTGCAAAACCGTTGCTGGTATTTAGAAGTATCAGCATCTTTTTATACAGCAGAAAAGAAGGAATTTTTGTGTGTGTAGATGAAAAGCTTTCTGTTCACTTCACAGAAGGGGCAGGTGTCTCCCATGTTTTCACTATAGCACAATTAGTTGTTTGTGCAGTTAAATGGAGGCAGAAGTCTCTTAAACTAAAGGCTCCCTCTGCTGTCTTTTCAGAACTAAGCACCTTTACTTTATGTCTGTTAAGGTAGGGAAGATTCAACTGGAAATAACTGGTGGGACTGGAAACAAGCTCTGCAAAAGTCAATTATGAAAGCCTTTGGTTATAGCCATAATGGCTCTGTTGTTTTGGTTTGAAGGAAGAGAGGTAAAAAGACAATGCCCACACCAGTCAGTGGAACACTGGTGCCCTCTGTCTGAGAGCAGAAGCGCCTCTCTTGCTTTCACTTGTTATGAACAGATAATGCAGACTTGAGCTGATGAGGTGGGATTCGCCTTCCCTGTTACCAGGGAAGAAATGACAAAGGGCTCACGAAGGTGGCTAAACATTTTCCCTGTCTTTTCCCCATGAGAAATGTTGTCCTTCTGGTAAATGAACACTGTAGATACTGTGTTTAAATGTGATGGGCAGACTCTTGGAAAAGACCACTGAAAGTCAGTGCAGCTCAGAAGAGTTTGCCTTTCTCTCAGGAAGAACATCATGAGTGTTTAGATTTGGTTACTGCCAGACCTCTGTGCTATGGAGCTTCTGCTGCTTTTTCCCTGGTGCTGAAAATACTGAAACTCCATCTCATTTGATCCAGAGCTGCCTTCTTTCCTGAAAACCCCCATGGATCTCACTATCCGCACCGGGGCGATGGCCCGGCTGGAGTGCGCTGCGGAGGGACACCCCACCCCGCAGATCTCCTGGCAGAAGGACGGTGGCACAGACTTTCCTGCTGCACGAGAGAGGAGGATGCATGTCATGCCCGAGGACGATGTGTTCTTCATTGCAAATGTGAAAATGGAAGACATGGGAATCTACAGCTGCATGGCGCAGAACGCTGCAGGAGGGCTGTCAGCAAATGCCACGCTGACAGTGTTAGGTGAGTGCCCTGCTTGTGTACAAATCCCTTCACAGTGTAAGTGTAGCTCATCTGCAAGCACAGAGTTCCCTTTTGCTCTGGCTGTGGACAGTGTTCTGCGATAAGGGAGAGAAGACCTTTTTGCACATGATTGCCCTAATTCCTCTGCCCAAGATTTTAAATTCAAGGATGATGCTTCTGGAACAGCATCTCTTATTGCTTTGCTTGGATTTGGGGTGTTTGAATGCAGGACTCAAAATGGTTTTTGATCAGTGAAGCTTTAGAAGCGGAGCAGTCCTGACCCATGGAGTTGGTGTGGTGTTTGTGAGAGAGGACTGAGACTCAGCTCAATCCTGCAGTGCAGAGCAGATAGGGAATTGCTGTTGTCTGAGAACAAATTTAGCCAGGGATAACATGAGCGGTGTTAGGCAGTAATGGAAGGGCAGTTCCTTCTAGCGTGGAGTGTGTTTTGAAGGCACTGACTGTTAACATGATGATCACAGGCAAATATAGAAATGGAATATATAAACTGAACTGCAGCCAGCATAATTTTGGGGATGTTTGCTGTACGTGTGCTTGCTGCAGTGCTCCAGAGAAGAGCTGGACCTTTGGGTTTTCCTGCATCCTGTGTTCCACTGCTCAAGTGCATGATCAGGGTTTTTAAATATCATGAAGTGCACACTGATGCCACACAATGAAGTTATGCTACAGCTTATTTCTCTCCCTCTGCTGTCACAGAAACACCTTCCTTTGTCCGGCCCCTGGAGGACCGCACGGTGACGCGTGGTGAAACGGCTGTCCTGCAGTGCATAGCTGGTGGCAGTCCCACCCCTCGCCTCAACTGGACTAAAGACGATGGCCCTCTGGCTGTCACTGAACGGCATTTTTTTGCTGCGGCCAACCAACTCCTTATCATTGTAGACGCTGGCCTAGAGGACGCTGGGAAGTACACGTGCATTATGTCTAACACGCTGGGCACAGAGCGTGGCCACATTTACCTGAACGTCCTGGCTTCCCCCAACTGCGATTCTTCGCAGAGCGGCATCATCCATGAGGACGATGGCTGGACCACAGTGGGGATTGTGATCATTGTTGTGGTGTGCTGCGTCGTGGGGACGTCCCTGGTGTGGGTGATAGTCATCTATCACATGAGAAGGAGGAACGAAGATTACAGCATCACTAACACAGGTAAAGTGCCAAAACAAGCCTGGCTTTAATCCAAAACATTTGTTGGGAGTGGTGTTGGGAGTGGTGAGATTACAGATGGTAAGATTGAAGAACTGAAGATTTCCTGCTAAAGTCTCTTGAGGGATTTGCTCAAATTCCTTCTTTTTTTAAATATCAAAAGTGTTAATCTTATTCCTTACACAATAGATTTGCTCTACATTGAGGGAAAACAGTAGTTTTGGAAATAAATATTTGAGTAAATTTACCAATGTTTACAGGACCCGGGATGACGTGTAAATTTCCATCCTGGCCTGTTAGTTTTGAACCTGAGATACAATTTTAGTGTCCTAGGTAGTAAAAAAGATAATTCTGTGAGCTGAAATTCTGGGTGATGTTTTTATTCATGTGGATGATGGTATTAGTGCAGCCTTGAGATCTTCACGCTTAGCTGTTGATGTCATCCATGTTCATTCTGCCTTGCAGAGGAGATGAACCTACCTGCAGACATTCCCAGCTATCTGTCCTCCCAGGGAACTCTGTCGGAGCCTCAGGAGGGCTACAGTAACTCGGAGGCAGGGAGCCATCAGCAGCTGATGCCTCCAGCTGGTAGCTACGTGCATAAAGGCACAGAGGGTGAGTGAAGCCTGCATGTGTGTTACTTTGTTTTTCTTCCTCAGAGCCCTTCCAGCTGCCTTTGTGGGGAGTGAGCAAAGACTTGGTTCTCCCTCCCTCAGCAGGACGCTGGTGCCCGGTCGAGTCCTCCCAGCTGGCAGCAGTGTTGCACAGTGCCGGGCGGTGCTGCATGTTAGCACAAAAGGTGGCTTTTCCTAGAGAAGAATTCAGGTTGATATTAACATTCCATTGATCCTTCCGAGTTTGAGGCATCTCCTGGTTGTGTTCTGGTGTTCATTTATATTCTTCTGTCAAGGCTTCTGCATTCCAAGCATGTTGCTTAATCCCTGGTCTGGCAGCATCTGGGCTCCCAGCTGCTTTGAGTGTGTTTGCATGTCGATGCCGTGACTGCTGTCCTTTGGGAGCCAGAGCAGCACAGTTCCCTCCAGAGGTGCTTTGCTTCAGGGTTTGGGATCTGTTTAGCGAGGCGGTGATGCCATTAGGGAATTCCTTGCTTAAACATCAAGGTAGAATTTCATGCAGTTTCTTCCCTTTGGCATCTCAAGAGTCCAGGCAACAGAGGTGGAAACCAAGTTCACTTGGAAGATGACTGTACCTTTGTCCTCAGCATAACATCACTGCCTCTGCCAGACGTATCGGTTGCCACAGTCACAACTAAAGGGCCTGCACTGTTCTCCTGTTGCCACATTCACTGTATAAAGGCCTTTCAAACTGTGCTGCTGTAGTACCAGATCGTGCAAGGACATGGAGCGTTCCATGGAAGTCAAGTGTCCTTACCATATATTGTTTTTCTCTCATGTCTGTCAGGTGGCGCAGCATCACTGGTGATCTGCTCAGACTGCTATGACAATGCCAATATCTACTCCAGAACACGCGAGTACTGTCCCTACGCCTACATCACGGAAGAGGACCCCCTGGATCAAACGCTTCCGAATCTCATGGTGCAGATGCCAAAGGAATCATACTCTGTTCGCACCCAGCATGAAACCAGTAGCCTCAATAACCTTTTAGCAGACAGAGACATGTCTGTCTTCCTTGCCAGCCGTGACAAAATAAGTGAAAAGAAAATCTCCTCCCAGCAGATTAACGGTGAGTGCCCCCTTTTCTCTTTCATTGCTCTGTGTTCCCTGGTAGCGCTGGATTTGACCATAGTCTGTGGAGCAGCTCATCTGTGTGTGAACTGCCTGCTCTCGGAACTAGCCCTCGGTTTGTATTCTGCACCCAGGAGCGGTACCCTGCCCTTCCTTTCTTAAAGCCTGTGGAATGAGATCCTTTGCACGTACTTCAAGGACATCTGTTTGCAGAGAGTTACAGCTTGAAATTCAGCCTTGGAATTCCATAGGAAATGCCAGTTGCCCTTCTGTTGGAGCTGGCCTGAATCAAAGAACTCCAAAACATTCATTTCCCCCCACCTCCTGCAGATTGATTTGCTTTATGTTGAGTTCTTTCCAGGCAGCCTTTATGAAACTCACACTGAAACTGTGTGTGGTGTTTCTGGTTACTGTGACATCGCTGAACGGGAGGACATCCAGTGCAATATGATCTCAAAATAGAGAAAATAGCCTTGGAAAGGAGGTTATTGCCAAGTTGTACAACTCAAATCTAAAATTTTCTTGTTCATCATGATCTGCTCCTGTTTATCTTCTGATTTTTCTTCCTCAGAGCCCTTCCAGCTGCCTTTGTGGGGAGTGAGCAAAGACTTGGTTCTCCCTCCCTCAGCCTTCCTGCATCAGCCATCAGCCCGGGAGACCCCACGACCTCTTCGCAGTGAGGGCGGTATTGACTGTGACCGGGACCAAGGTGCTTCGCCCAGGCCTTGCCACAGGTTGTGTGAACATAACTGTGATTTTAACAGGACACGGAATGTTCATGACTACAGTGAAACCACGTAAGATGCTAAAATGAAGTCGTGAACGCAAATCCACCTCACCAGACTCTGTAGTCTCTACCTCAGGACTAACCCCAAGGCCAAAGATACCTGTGTGTGCGTGTGTCCGCAATTACAGAGTCCAAGTCTCTAGGTGGGGGCGGCACAGGCCCTTTCTCCTTGTATTTCTCTGTTGGAAAATGGGAATGTGCAACAGAACACATGGATGATCAATGCTATCTGTTGAAACATGGCGTTTGTGATGCTGAAGCAGCCTTTGTGTTGGTGCACACTTTGAAAACCTCTCAAGAACGCAGAGCTGTTCCACACTGTGTTGTGTGCTTGGAACAAGAGTTCAGGGCCTCTTCATGGAATTCCCCAGCAACCGTCGGCATAGAACTCTGGGCCAGCTCTCAATCCCTCAGCTGTTGGCAGGAGTCTGTTCCCAGACTGACCTTGGGGCTCCATTTCTCCTATGAACAACTCCAGTTGTAAATAAACTTGCATTTATAAATATTTTGTATACACGAAGCATATAAAAGTGTGGGCTGTGCTGTAAATATGGTTTTTGTTATGCCAAAGTCTGTTAGCCTTGACAGCTGCCTATCAAGCCATATGGATTTTGAGGAAGCTGGTTTTGGAGGGACCAGAGCTGTCTGTTTTGGAAGGCAGGGAGTTCATTTAGGTATGTGGTGAAGCTGCAATAGTGATGGATTTCATCCTTACACACCTCTCTGTACACATCAAACCTGGCTGCAAGCTGCTCTGTGTTGTGACTTCAGCAGATCTCCAAGTTTGACCCTTTTGCGTGTTGAGGGAGTCCTTAAATCTCCATTCTCTGCCCAGCAGAGCCCGCGTTAACCCACAGAGCTAAGCTGCATTCTGGGCTGCAGCATCCAACTTCCAGCAGTTCTGTGAAGCGCAAACAAGAACAGTTCCTTCTAGTCCTCTGGTGAAATAGCTCTGAGGTGGGAGTACCGAGTGGTTTGTTTCACAAGTTTGTCTAAGCTTTTCTCTTTAAAACAGCCTTTGCATTGCGTGTGCTGCCTAGAGGTCTTCATCTTTAAAAAGTATGTTATGTTGAAAACCATAAGATAAACTGGGAGAGTGTCTGGTAAATACTCTGTTAACTGCACTTGTGTTGTAAAATAGCAGGTAAAATGATTCCCGTGCTGAGCTCTCAGTTCCCAAGGCCTCAGCATGGCCAAAATGTGTACATTTGCAGGTGAGGGCCAAGACAGCATGCAGGGAACTGCTCCATCTTGGAAATCAAACCTTTGCTAGGGCAGAGGAAATGTGAACTTCATTTGCCTTGACAAAACAAGGAGGAAGAACGTTCTAAAGACTTCCTGAAAAGATCTTTCTTCTGGGAAGAAGAGATGAGACCTGGCGCTCATGTTCAGACAGAAGTTTTCTGTGTTGCAGGGACTCAGTACTGTTTGTTCAAATGTTGATGAAGAGGTCCAGGCATGAGATCACAGCAGCAGCAAAGTTTTGGGCTGCTCCCTGCTCCCTCCAGCTCTTCACACTGGCTGCCTTGGCCAAGTGCTCCTTGGCAGGCACAGAGCCATGATCTCCCACTAGCGGAAAAACAGCACCCCTGTGGCTGCTCTGTCTCCCTCAGCGTTTGGAAAAGGCTTGTTGTATTCCCTTTCATTTCTCAGTGGAGTTAACGTAGCTCTGTGACAGCAGGGCTGTTGTGTCCAGATTTTGGGCGTGCTTTGAGCACAGCTCCTTGGTATGACTGAATTTCTGCTGAGTAGGGGCGACAAGCTGGGCCAAGGCTTTAAAAACTCTGCTGTCCGCACTGGACAAACTCGTGTGCCAGTTCTTGAAGCCCCTCAAGAGCTCCAGCTGCTCTTGATACTACAAGATACCAGCCTGTAAAAGCTGCCAGTGTTAATCGGGACGCTTGCATCCTCCCATGAGCAGTGTTATCTCCTAAGCCTATAGCTGGTTGTGAACAGTTGGAGCTGGTGAGCAAGGGAACACCTTACTGTTCTCAGCACTGTGGAAAAGCTTTCCAGGCAGGCTTGGAGCAAACGTAATTTCGCTCTGCTTTCCCCGTTCCTCCAGGATTGTGGACACGACAGGGTGCCCATCCTGTTCCCAGTAAATGCAAATAGTTCCTTCAGCCAATGCCAAAGCAATGTCAGTACAGGAACGGTGTCCATACACAAAGCTGCTCCTGGTCCCTCTCGCTCTTCCCTAGTGTCTATTTATATTTTTTCCACATAAGAATGTATATTTTGTACAGCGTGTGTAATATATGTGTGTCTGTTGTAACATACTCTCACTCAATAAAGCACTATCCATGTTGGGCATACAGCATAATGGTGTCTCTTTGCAGATTAAAGTTTGTTCTTCTGTGATATTTAATTTTCACAGGGATAAAACCCAGTGAACTCTGCCGCCTGGACACGTTTTGGGGCAGCTGGCTCAGAGGCTTGGACAAGGTGACTTCCAGAGGTCCCTGCCACCCTCACCCCTCTCTGATTCCATGATCCTTGTTCCAGTTTTCTCTTGGGAAACACCTTGTGCCATTTTCTGAAAACATGTGGGCGCTTCTCTAGCAGTGCCCTTGACTCCAGGCCAGGAGAGTGGCTGATATCCGTGCTCCCAGCACTGTCCTCCTGCTCTTTGGATCCTTTGAAGAACCAGGGGGATTTTCTTTCTGGCAGCAGACTCTCTGGATAAATGAGGTGGTAAGAACATGCACCTGCATTTCTGTTGAGGAGAACCAGGGTAAGTTGTTTATTCTTTTGGATACATCGCTCTGTTTCCGTTGCTGTGTTCTTGTACTAGTTGGTGTTCTTATAATCAATCACCTTTGCTCTCCTGTGCTCCACTGTGATTCACTGTTATATCTGCTTGCAGCTCAACATCATGCAGCTTTTCCCAGGTTAACCTGAGCTCCTGTCACTGCCTCGTCCTTGCAGTGGCTGGCGAGTGGTGCTCGCATCCAAGGAGAGTGTGGTCCAGGATTGCTGGCTGTGTGTGCAGCCTGGCTCACTGCTGTCGGTGAAGCGTGGCACATGAGAGCCTCTAGCACGGGGCTGTCCTCTCCTCCCAGATGCAGCAGCGCAGGGTCGGTTGGCAGAGCCTCCCCAGGTGCCACTTAGGGAGCACTGCCGGCTCTGCGGTGAGGCTGGGAGCCTCAGCTAGGACCCTGCCCACTTTTCTATGGCACCGTGTGACCCGTTTGGCAGTGCTGCCAGGTTCCTCTATTTGCTCCCGCACATAGAGGAGTGTGTTGTGTCTGTAGGGCCCACGTTGAACCATCCACAAAGCAAAGTCAGCCTGTGTCGTTCCTTTTGGTGTTTCCAGAGTAGGAGTTCCAGGGCTGCCCTGTCTCTGACTATAGGCTCTTGGCTTCTGCATCCATCACCTCCCAGCCTGGTAACTGGTAACCTCAGGCTGTAGCTGGCAGGCAGGGACAGCAGCACTGCCTGACACCCTGTGCCAGCTCAGGAGCCTCCTTTGCATTTATAAACCACGTGGAGTTTCTTGAAAGACCAGAGCTAAAGCATTCCAAGTGTCTGCAGCATTCCAGATCCCACCTTTTTGCATGCTCTTGTGTTTCCAGGGCACCACAGCTGCAGAAGGATAACAGGAGCCTGCCACGAGCTGTGATTTACCCAGGAGCAGCAATGCCATGAAACCCCACCCCATCCTGCAAGGGTTCTAACAGCTATTCCCTTTCCTGGTGAGTTCCACTCTGCCTGGTTCCTGATGCGTGGCTCAGCTCTGGCACAGTGTCAGCAAACCAGCAGCTCCTGGAGAGAAGATACGGAATAGTTGATACTCTCTGTTACTCAGGCATATTTAAAAATTAACGTTGAGCCTGGTGCTGGTGAGAGTGAAGAACTGGGTCATCAAAGAGAGGAAAAAACAGAAAACAGTTGCATCTGCCCTCAGGCTCTGTTAATAGCTAAGTTTTAGTGGAAGTTCCTATCTCTTCCTTGCTTTAATCCTTCAGTGGTCTGATGTACCAGATACCTTGTTAAACCACCTTCTTTCCCGCATGCCATCTTCTCCTTCACGTCTATCTCAGCATCGCAGGCTCCCTCTTTCATCCGCTTACCTCAAGATGAAACTGGGCCTTTTGAGGCAGACAGAAGTGTAGGGAACAAACAAACTAAACCCTAATTTTTATGGCTTTTGCCCCGATGTAGCTAACTGGGAAAGCAGGGAGCCGGGTTCCTTCACCTTGGAAAGCTTGTGGCTGCATCATCAGCATGGGAGCACCGGGTCCCGACAGCACGGGCCGTGCATGGGAGCTGCCAGGGCAGCAAACACCATGACTGCTCGCCTGCGGATCCCATCGTCAGCTGAGCTGGGGTGGCGGAGGGCACTGGTGTGCATCTGGCTGCACATTGGAGATGATGCTTCTGACGCGCTTTAGGAAAGCGGGTGAGCTGGGACCCTGGCGGCTGTGGATGCTGAGGGAGGAGGGAAGCAGGAGGGACCCAGGTGGGCTCAGGCCTGGGCTCTCACCTCCCAACAGGACTTGGCTGTTGGTGAATCTGCTCACTCTTACCGCACTGAGCTGGTCGGGATGGAAAATAGGATGAAATGCAGCACAGCAGAGAATGGAGCAACCTGAGAATCCTTCAATCCAAGGCCTTTTCCCGCTGCACCTGTAGGCGGGCTGCATTGGGGTTCCTATTTGCAGGGAAATGGAGCGCAATTAAGGCTGCTGTTTATCTCATTTTCTCCCGATGCAATCCTATCGATTCGCTCTCTGGAGGGACGCTTGCTGATTAAACTGTGAGTATTTATCGGCAGGCACTGACGGCTGCTGCACTCGAGGCTGCGTGTGGGACAGCTGCTGCTGCCACGGGGTCACTCCTGCTCCAGTGCCGCTTTCTGATGGGAATGTTTTACATGGGGGCTTATCTTGTGAGCTGCCAGCTGCTGTATCCTGCAGAGGGGAAGCACACCGCAGCCTGTTCCCAGCGGAGCAGGGCTGGGATAGCCTTCCCACCCCTTGGCGCTAAGCTGTGGGATCCTGAAGTGGGATCCTGGTGCTGCTCCTGTGTAGCAAACATGAGCCACGCTGCAGCCGCTGCTGCTGTCTACCTGCAGCACCCACCACCTGCAGCTCCCACCACGCAGCCTCACGGCTCGGGGACCTCATGGCCACTCTGTGTGGAGCTGGGGGTTCCATGTGGGCACAGAGCAGGGCTGGGCCAAGGGAAGGGTTAAAGCTGCATCCGCAAAGCCGTGATGCACGTCTCCGAGGGCACAGATCACAGCTCGCAGTTCCAGCTCATCTCTCTTGGCAGAGGCAGATTTTCTCTAAATGAGATGCTCTTGCTCATAACCTGCGTGTAACACAGGGTAGCTGCTCCACTCATCTCTGTGAAGGCCATTGCACAGGAGGATCCATGTGATACTCCTCCATCCCCGTCCAGATTTATCACCGATTCCATGTCTCCTGGCTCTGGATGTTGTGGGCACATCTATCGAATGGCAGGCTGTGATTTGTGATTCGCCAAAGGGGATTTCAGCTTGCAGAAATAAATGTGCTCAGCTCGATTAACAGCTTAGAGCCTGCTGTGTGTGGCCCTGGCAGCATGCTCGGCTTCGGAAGGGCTGGCTGAGTGGGGTGAGGAGCTGCTCCGCAAAGCAGGACCGATCCCCTTTGGAAAAATTTAATTAACTTAAAACAAATGCTCTGGACAGAGAGAGCCGTTTGCTGCCTCTGCTTCCTGAGCCTCATCTCTGCTAATTAAGCAGCGTGTCAGTGCCAGTGACCTACAGACGGCGCAGTGCCCTATTTGCATTTAAATTAAAAACCATATTTTTAAAATAAAGGTTTCATTAAGGGCTGTTTGTTTGTCTTGCCAGGCATCCACATTAGCAAACCCCTCGCTGATTTTATGGAGTGGCCTCCGGACTGGCAGCAGCCCCAGGGCTCCAGGTGGCACATGCGGGTCCAGGCTCTCTCTGCCCATGGATGCTCCGACACAGCCAGATCCAGAGCAGATGTTTTTGAAGGATGCTCTGCCACCCAGAGCCCCGTCCGCCTCACTCATCCGCAGGACGGTGCTTCTGGCAGTGAGTGGCCTCGGTGTCTGTAAGCGCTGTCAGGGCTTGGCTGCATTGGGCAGGTTGCTTCCCAGCCGCTGCTGTAACGGGATTTGAACCTTTGTGAGTAAAATGGAATCAACTGAGCTTGGGCTCAAATTAACTGTGGGGGAGCTGCGAGTGTCCATAAATCCAGTGACTTTGTGGAAGGGAGCTCTCTGTGCCAGCCTCACCTGGGCAGGTCTCACCGGCCTGAGCCACGCGGCGCTGCGGCGTTTTTAGCCGGGATGCAGCTGCGAGGGGGCTCTGGAAATTGCCTGCCAGCAATCGCTGCTGCATCCCACACGGCTGTTGCAGCCGTGCCGAGGGCTAGGGGCAGCTGATGCTGCCTGCTGAGACATGTCCCTCTTGTCCCCGAGCCAGCACTGCTCTCCCACTGGTGTTCCCCCCTCTGCCCTGCGCCTGAAGCCCTGCTGAGAGCCCGTGGGCCCCAGAGCTCGGCTCTTGGAGCTGGCACAGCCTCACGGAGCCCGACACCTCTGGATACCTTTCATTTCTCTGTCTTTCAATGCCATCAGATGTCCTCTGACTCGTTTTCACAGGGACTGACGCAGAAGAGCCTGGCCGGTCTCCATCCCCTCTGCAGCGCAGGCGCTGGCACCTGGTGCAGCCCTGCCCTGCCTTCCCGCTGCCCCGCGCTCCTCAGCCGGGCCTGCCAGCTCCGATCTCTTTCTCCGGGTAAAAGACCAGGAGGTTTTTTGACAGCTGCCTTTGCCATTATTCTTCTCCTAATGCTGTTGTTGTTTTGTGTTACTGTCAAATCGCATCTTATTAAAGTTCTTCCCATCCTGTCAGTGGCAGAAAAGATGTGCGAAGGGCTGCGTAATCTCCTGGCTCTGGCTGGGGAAATTGCCTTTTATTATTGATAAGGCAACACTGCCTTTGGAGGACGTGACTTTGCTGTTTGATGGAGTGGAGAGCAGCGTCCTTGGCTCTGCCAGTGCTGCGGTGCTGCTGGGTGCTCACAGGGAGGGAGCCTGCGCCAGGGGAGCAGAGCCAGGAGCTGCCGCAGCGAGGTGGGCATCAAGGTGGGGATGATGCTCTTGGTGGGCACCTCTTCTAGAGAGCCATGGCAAATGGGCTGATCCTGTCCTGAGCATCCCAGCTGCTCCTCCTACATCCCAGAGGGGAGCAGGGCATCCACCTCCTTCCTTTTTTCTCGCTGCTAGTGTGGAACGGTCAGCTGGCACCCACAGGTGTGCATCCACCTTGGCTCAGACAGGAGCCCCGTGATGACCAGAGCCCGGGCAGGGAAAATGCACTGTCCTGGCTTCTTTGAGCTGCTCCCCTGTGAGCAGCAAGGGCATGGTGTGTGTCCATGTCCGTGGTCCTGCCCCACACAATCCCCAAGGGATCCAGCAAGGTGTCTGGGGGAAAGAAATCTAGGCCATCGCAAAAACTCTTTTTCCACACATTAAATATTTACATGTGTTTACAGGCTGTTCCAGCTCCAGAGGAGCGGCAGCGATGCCAGAGCTGCACGCGGGCAGGCGCACGTGTCTACGAGCGAGGGCGCAGGTGGGACGTAGGCAGCTGCCGGCCCCTCGGCGGTGTCAGAACTGGGTATGAGGATCCCTGGACCACGTGCCGTGGCTCCGCTGCTGCGTTCTGAGGGTCCCAGCCACGCTGAGGTTTGCTTGTAGCACTGGTTATCAGCCTGATGGGCAACTGGTTCTGGGAGCTGGAGGTGGAGGACCAGGTGGGGAGTGCTGGCCGGGAAGGGAACGTGCAAGGAGAGGACGCTGGTTCCCCGAGAGCTGATATCCCGTTTCCAGGATGGGTTTTGATCTGCTGATGAGCTCCGGTTACGCTTTGCTCTGTGAACATTTGCACCTTTGCAAAGCAACTGACACTTCCCACGGCTTGCTAAAAATTCCTTGGCACCAGAGCGGTTCCTCGGGCTTTGTTCAGCTGGCAGGAGCTGTTTCAGCCAGCAAAGTCCTGTATAAAATGGGTGCTTCTTGGGGCTGTCCGGCCTGGGGAGTGGGGCAGACCCAGCTCCAGGGCGTGGGAAGGGGCAGCTCCAAGCGCCAGGGGTTCCAGGAATGGGACAGGAGGTGCAGAGGGTGCAGGCTCTGCAGGGAGTGCCCGTGTCTTCCCGAGCAAGTTTAATCCTTGGACATGGCAAATGCTTCTCTGCTCCCTCACTTCTCCTCGAGGCAGCCACACAGAGACCTCCTGCCCACAGCGGGCATGGGGCTGGCACAGCTCCTGGCCTCGCGTGGATCCCAGGTCCCGGTGGGATGTATCCTGGTGGCACTACAAGCGGAGAACCAGGGTCCAGGGCTCTGCTGCCGGCTCCCCGTGGGGATGGACAGGGATGGGACCTGCAGAGTCAGCACCAGCCCAGCGAACACTCTGCTGCATTTGTTGGAAGCCACCGCAGCAAGCAGTACCTTTTTGCTGATAAATCTTGTTTTTAAATTAACTGATTGTCAGGCTGGTAAATAATGCATCTTGTATGAGGAGAGCCAGGCTGGAACAAACAGCCGGAGCTGCAGGTACGGCAGGTCCTGTGTGGCATGGAGAGTGAGCGGTGCTGGGAAGCAGGTTGCCTCCTGAATTGCTTTTCAAACTGCTTCTTAAAATCCTTATTTCCCACAACGTATTCCATGAGCTTTTCCCATAAGCATAAATCTGGGAGTAGCTTTGATGGGAGATGAGAGGTTTTGGGTGTGTGAACTCAGCCAACAGCAAGAAGAGCAGGAGGCTTTAGAGGGATCAGCCTGGGGAGAGCCAGGTCGCTCCCTCCTTTCAGGAGCCTTTGCAGGAAGGCTGGGAGTGGGGGTTCAGCCCATCTGCAGAGCTGCTGCCCACGTCCGAGCGGGTGAGCAGTGCGATAGACTCCCTCAGTACTGCTAAATGGGCAGGGAGCAGCTAATTAAAGATCTGGGCAGTTTCCAGGAATAAACAAAATGGAATTGTCAAGGAGCTTGTGATCCATTGTAAAGAACAAAGTGCTTCACTTTCAGAGCTGAGGCAGCTGCCCAGCATCCTCCTCCTGGCCGCGTCTCCTTGTCCCCGAGCAGCAGGAGCCGGTGGCCGTGGGGATGTGGGGGGACGTGGCCCCCGCTGCGGTGCTGGGGTCCTGCCCGTGCCGGGGCTCCTGGCTTGACTGGACACGGGGAGGAGGAGAAGCCGCTCTCCAGCCACCGCTGCTGCTTCAGCTTCAACTCCAAAGACCATTTCCCACAAAGATAATTTTCTGCTTCTCTGCCTCAATTCTATTTGTCTTCTAGAGGGTAATTAGCATCACTTCACTGTTCTTTTATGCCCAACTAATTGCACCTTGTTTCAGGAGTGAAAGTTAATGCCTCTCCATGTGGGTTAGTGCAGCAATTTATGATTAAGGCTGGGCAGTACCGCTGCCAGCCTGGCTTGAGACGCGCTGCCCAGCCAACCCCAACACCAAAGCCACCGGGACCAGAGCCTCCAGGAGCATGTCCAGCTCTGGACATGCTGGACCCTCATCTCTGGGGCTTCAGCTGCCAATGGTGCCGGGAAATGCCGGTTCGGAGGCCTCGTTTCAGGGGCTGCTCATCAGCCATCAGTGACTTTGATAGCGTCAAGGACTAGAAAGTAAATACTTCCCCTATAAATCTCGTCTGCTTTAAAGTAGGTTATATTTTCAAAGCTCTTTAGTTCTTAGGAATTTAATATTGCGATGTCAATTGTAAGACAAGTAATTGGATGGGGAGAAGGTTGTTACTGGAACCTGAGATTAAAGGCAGGATTTGAAACGCGGTGTAGCGTGCGGGTGGGTGGTTTTGTTCACTGCAAATATGACTCTGGGGGTTTCGCAGGCAGCGTTTCTGTTTGAAGCCAGCCCTGCTGCTCCATGTGGTTTCTTGCGCCTGTGCTGTGTCCTACAGCGGCTGGAACACGAGGTGACTTGTGGACCTGAAGGTAGGAAGAGAAGGTGCTTTCAAACCAAAGCAGCCATGCAGCAAAGCACTTGCATGAGGTTTCTCCAGCATCACCTCCCCCTGGCGTCCCAGAGGGGTCAAAGCAGAGCGGTCAGGGGCAGAAGCCACATCCAGGATGCTCACCCAGGTGCAGTGTCTCTATGCAAGAAAAGCTCCAGACCTGTGTTTAATGCTCCCCGTGAGTGGGTCGCTTTAATCTCGCCAAGCACTTTGTGTTTTAGGGTATGAAAAGCACCTTGCACCCACACTGGGAGAGACTCCGGCTGCTCCCAGGGAAGCCTCCACCTCCCTGCTGCCCGCCCTTTCCCTCTCCTGCCTTCGTATGGAGTTTCCAACATCCCACGAACAGCAGTTTCCCTGTCACATCGGCAGCAGTGTGAGCCAGCATCCAGCTCTCGGGGTGAGCAGGAGCAGCTGAACCCCGACTGTCCTTGCCAGATGCCCCGCAGTGGGAACGTGGCTTTCTCAAAGGTGCGAAACGGTGCCAGCAAAGTCCTGGAGCGCTGGGAATCGTGCGCCTGGTGCCATGTTCCCACCCAAGGAAGCTGGACGCTGCTCCGCAGCCAGGAGCAAACAGGTTTGGTTTAAGAACAGGGGTTTGATATTCCCAGTCCTGATCTTCCTGCAGAACAGCGGCTGCTGGGTAGGTGAGCTGGCCAGCTGTGCCTAATGTAGATGGATAGCGGATCGGCTTCTCTGTCTTAATTTGCTTATGACCTAGAGAATTAGCGGAGTGACTCTGCCCTCCTGCCAGCGCTGCCACTCCTGCAGGCGCAGGGCTCCCCGGGGAGGCAGTGGTATTTGCTAACCTTTCCCTGGCTCACTTTACATAATCGCACACTCCTCCAAACGTCCGCAGCGTGACTGGCTTGTCCCTGCTCCTTTCTCCTGCCAGGCATTTTGCTTGTTAAATTTCAAGAACATTGTTCAGCAAGGTGTCTGGATGCTTCAGGCCATCAGTCACCTGGGCACAGTGGGAAGGAACCCGGTGGCCAGAGCTGCCCACGAGGCAAATGGGGCTGGTGGCCACCAGGGCTCCCTGGTACCTCCTGGGATATGCTGCTGGGGTTCTAGTCCTCAGATGCCCAGAGGGAAACGGGGAAACCACAGGCAGTGATCCCCTCATCCCAGAGAGCTCCTCCTTGCTGCCAGGGGCCAGGGCATCCCGAGTCGAGTGGCCCAACATGTGGCTGACACCAACCGTGGGCGTCCCAGAGCCCCAACACCCACCCTGCTCCTGCTGCCAGTGGCACAGCTCAAGAGCTTGAGGAAAAATGCTGGGGAAGCTCTTTCCTAGCATTTGATGTTGAAAAATGACCTTTAGGAATGTCTGAAAAGGCTTGTACTATTCATCTGGCGGACAAAACCCATGGCTCAGAAGGCTGTGAGTGTTGTTGCTGCGTTTGTTTCAACACCGTGGGGTTTGGGTTTGGTTTTTTTAATAAGAGACTTAACCTTTCGCATGTTTGATTTCAAGTGCTGCTCAAATATCTTGCCGGGAAAAATAATGTCCCTGCTCAGCTGAGTGTAAGCAGGTGGTGCTGAGATCGCCTGAATTATGTTCAGTACCTTTGGTAATTCAAGACTGAACCTCTGCTGGGCCAGGACGGCAGCTACCCAGCTGGAAAAGCAGTGGAGTCTCCTAATCTGCAGTCATGGGACCAGGAATCCAGCCTGGATTGTAGCTTCTAAATTATTTGGGAATGACTTCACGTTCCTTGGCTGTGCCGGTGAACACGCGGCTGGAGAGCAGAAACTGCTGTGCCTGCAGAAATTGGAAAGTAAATGAAACCCGTGCACCAGCCATCAAGAATCTCCCACCCGCGGTGCCTCGGAGCCCGGAGGATGCAGCAGCCCTGGTGATGATGATGGTGATGCTGCGAGGAAGGCCTGCAGGTGTTGGCTTCCATCGCTGGGGCTCTTTTACCCGCTAATCAGCCAGGTATTATTCCACCGTGAGTTCAATCCTGTCTCTCGGAGAGGGCTGTCTGGCACCCAGCAAGAGGATGAGGACAAAGTGGGTGATTACTTTTTGTGCTCTCAGAGATAAGGAGCTTGAGAGAGGCGCGCGGCCTCACCAAGAAAGGATGAAGCCATTCACAGGCTGAAGTTAAAAGAGTGTGAAGAAAGATAAGGAGCTAAAATGAGAATAAAATGAAGGTAGCAGGCTGGCGCAGACAAGTAATCAACAGAAATTCATAGGCTCGTCAGGCACAGGCAATGGGAGTGGAGTCAGGAGCCCAGAAAGTTGAATGGGGTTGCTAGTACTGAACCTGAGCAAACTGAAATTAATTCTCCTCCGTGTGTCTTTGCAGAAGCGTGAGCTGCTGCCCATCTGCCATGAGGCAGAGACCTGCATCGCTGCTCTGCACGGAGAGGCCCTGCCTGACGCCCTGGCGCTCACCAACCGTGCTCGGTGCCGCTGCCAGGTGGAGAGGAGCAGGTGGGAGCTCTCTGCCCCATCGGACCCGCTGAGAGACTCCTTCCAAGCTGGTCCATGGCAAACCCTCCCCGAGGGACGCAGCGTTCTCTGTGGTCCAGCCAGGTAGGAGAAAACGATGAGAAATGAGTTAACCAATTACGCTGCAGCGCTGACCAGGACAAAGCCTGTTGTGCTCAGTGTGGTGGGAGCGTGGTCTGAGGTGTTTGCTGGGAGGAGCATGGGCAGCCTGTGCCAGGCAGGAGCAGGGAGAGAGCGGCTGGTGGCAATACCAACACCCGCAGAGCCTGGAGGATCTCACTGGCACCTGCTCCCCTCCAAAACATCTCTCTGTTCCCCACAGTAAAGCCCCTGTGTCTTGCACCTATGGAGTGGGTGCATCAATGGGGATGCTGAACCAAGTTGGTCCAAGCTGCCACCATCACCTGGTGGGACACACACCCCCCTCAGCCTCCCCGCTGACCAAACGCTCCCCTCGCCTCCCGAGGCATCGATCCATCCCCCTGGCAGCAGCAGCACAGAGCTAGTGGGTGCAGCTGTCGCCGTGATGAGCTGCCATTTACTGGTGTTTTCATTTCTACAGCTTCTTGCCATTAAAAGCCCCTAATTAAGATAATTAGAACAAAGAAATCATGAAATGCCTTGAAATCAGCATGTATTTTAATAAGGTATTTTAATTTTCAGGCACAAGTTGTTAAAGTATTTTTTAAATAATGTTATAGATGTTGACAGTGCGCTAGTGGTGGCAGGGAAGTGTTTATAGAGCCAACTCTTTTAGGGAATTAATGACGCTCATTTCTTTTTTAATCCCTTTCTGTCTGCTGAGCACCCTTCAGACTTCCAGGGAATGTCAGAGCAGACCCCCAGGTGAGCCAGGACGGGGCTGTGGGGAGCTGAGCTGTGCCCAGCCAGACGCTGTATTTGTGGTGGGCAGGGTGGAGCTGGCAGGGGCTGCGGGAGGGCTCTTTACAGAGGTCCAGCTCTCTCAAGGTGCTGCGGTGACATCCTACCGCATGAGCTTGAGTGGCTTCAGATCTCTCCAAAATGCAAAAGAGAGAAGTTCTGGCTCTGGGAATTGATTTCTCACTTTGCCCATGTCAAAGACTGTCCAGAACAGCTGCCGTCAGCATCCACGCGAATGTGTGCTGGCACCGGCGATGGGGCGGGAGGTGGGAAGGGGCTGGCTGCCTCTCCTGCCCTCGTCCTCCCGAGCAGAAGGAGCTGGAGCATCTCCTGGTGCTTCCCACACCACGGCCGGGGCCAGCCTGCCCTCGCCCTGCCCACCTGCCGCATGAGGCTGTGGGAATCGCCCAGCGGCTTTGCCCACGTTCCTGCTTTAGATCCAGAAAACGCCTCCTTTTCCCCAGGCGGCATCTTTGGGAAGGGTTTGGCCCTGACGTCCCCGTGAGGGCTGGTGCCGCCCTAGAGCCGCCAGCCTGGGAGGTGCCCGCAGCCGGGCTGCTGCTGGGGCAGGGGAGGGTGGCATCGCCCACGTCCCGGGGCCAGGGACCCAGCGTCGCTCCGGTTCATCCGACACAAACACGACGCGCCCAGCCTCGGAGCGTTCTGCCACCGGCAGCCCTTCGGTTCCCAGGTTTAAAAATAGTTACCAGCTTTGTAAACAGCCTCGCACTGAACATGACTTAAAACTTGTTTTTCATCCCCTCTGTGTTCCTCATGGGAATGAACGCTCTTATCTCTTCCCTTCTGTGCTTCTTTACTGCAGGAGAGGCACACGAACGATACAGCACATGGACACCCAGCCTCACACCGAGGCAATCATCTGCTCATTTATTTCTGCGTCTACAGTGCTCCGAGTTCTTCAGGAGCTCCAAGAGGAAGCAGCAGCTCAGCAGCCACCAGAGAACTGCTTAGAGCCTCTTACCTACTAGGCAGTAGCTTTCAAACAAATCTGCTTACAGAGGACTGACTTTGGCTCTTTCTCAAGACCTCCTTCCAAGTCCAAGGTCTGTCTGGCACTCTCTGCGCTAATAAACACTCGCACATTAGCAGTTGTGGAGTTTTCATCTTCTGCTGAGAAGGTATGAATTATGCAGCAGGGGAGAGCATGAGTTAGTGGTGTGTAAATCACTCGGTGGCACCAGCTCCACTCTCCTGCAGGTACGTGGTGCAGAGCTGCAAGGAGCCCCGGGCAGCTCTGCCAACCTGACTCCGGCTGCCTGCAAGTCAGCACAGGGGCTCCTGCTGGTTTTGTGCCTCCCAGTTCCCAGGCGCTGACTGGGAAGGCTGTGGGCATGTCTGGCTCTGCTCTCCCTGGGAAGGGCACGGCTGCCCCGCAGCTCTGTGCCAGCGTGGAACGCAGGCGCTGGCTCGACCCTCGCCGTGCACCCTGCTCCGGCTCCCAGGGTTCTCCCAGCGAGAGGCCAGCAAGGAGATCCAGAGTTGCAAGGTTTTGCCGTAAGAAGGCGTTTTCTGTAATGCGCCAAATGCCTTTATGTCATCACTGCACATTAAAGCTCTCCAGGGATGGCTTTAACCTGGAAACAGGTTTGTGTTGGAGGAGATGCCTGGGCTCTGGCTGCTGGCGCGTCCCTGTGTGCTCAGCCCCTTACTCAGCACTCAGCAGTCAAATCCACTGCTGTCTCGCCTCTGTTTAAAGCTCTCCATAAGGAGCTGAGCGCTGCAGCATAAAGGCCTGTTATTTATGATTTAGCAGGCAGGAGGAGTCTGTTGGAAGTCCAGTTGCAAATGAGATGTGGGAAGACGGGTCTCCTGGCAGAAGCCTTCCTCCTGCAGGGATGAGATGGAGCAGGGAGAGTGGAGCCCTGCGCCCCAGGCTCTCCTCACGCCGAAGGACAGATGTAACCAAATGAACTCCAGCAGCTTGCAGAGCTGAGCCTCATCTCCCCGGTCCTGTTACACGGCTCACACCCACACGCCTCTCCTGCTTTACCCACCCAGTAAATCCTGAAAGATTTGCTTTCTTCTTTTCGTTTTTTTCTTTTCATCTGCAGCCTCTGAACAACCTCCTGCTCAGCTGCTGCTCTGTGAGAGGTTTTTCCTTGTGTGATGTAGATTTTTTGAGTTTTCCACTCTTAATATTAGAAGGAATCTTCCCATGAAATAAATAATTCACAAGTGGCAGAGGTGGTGAGGAAACTGCTTCTACAGAGCAGCCCCGGCCACTGCCTCCAGGCTCCTGCGAGCTGAAGGAGAGAGTCACAAAGGAGCAACAGGCACACGGTGTCGTGCAGTTGTATTTTCTCGTAGCAGCACTATGATCTATGAGCTGTAGCAGCAGATCTTTCCAAAGCAGCTATAATCACTCATAAATATTTATGGTGCTTAATCATGAGGCAGCGATGGTGCAGAAGCAATAATCCCTGACACAGTTGCGATGTGCTGGGTGCAGCCAGGACTGGTCTGTTACTTGTCCAGCACGGGGACCTTCCTGCTTTCCTGCTCCTTGTCCTTCACACAGCTGCTGGATGTGGGGGAACAGGTGGAGTAAGGACTATGAGTGTGAGAGCAAGAGCAAGTTTATGAGAGTAAGGCGCTAGCTTGGTTGCAACCCAACAGAATCTGCAGCTTTCATCTTGCTTCTCCTGTCCCAGTGAAAGGGGCCCTGTGCATGGACAGGTATTGGTAGCAGTGTCAGAGCCTCCAGGGCTTTAGGGCTCCTCCACAAGGGCTTCTTGAAGCTGCACCTGGGTGCTTGCACACACAGCCCTGGGCCCTGCAGCTCCCGAGCTGCTGTGAAACAGGCTGCGCATCAGTTACGCGGAGCAGCAGGACTGCACGTGTCCTCCTCCTGAGCAGAGATCAGCCTCGCAGTGCGCTGACAGCTGAGGTGAAACCTCTCAGCTGGAATGGCAGCTGAGGAGTTCGGCAGTGCTGAGGATGTTCTGGTAAGTATTTAAGTTAGGAAAGCATCTTAGGAGTTTCCACAGTCACCATCGTGCACATGGTACCCGTTCCCTCTGCTGGCCTCTAAGCACGGTGTGCCCAGTGTGTAAGAGCAGAGAGCTGAGCAGCAAACTCCTCTCCTGCCTCCTCTTTTCCCAGAGTCACTCCTGGGAGGTCATGTCAGTGCCAGCAGTGCTACCTCATGCTCCGTGTGCTTTCCACACAAGTTACTGTCTGTGGCTTTCGAGAGCCATGCAGCCAGCAGCAAACCCAGTTTTGAGGTGTTGGAAGCTCTGCCTCTGCGAGACGCTCTGAACTTATCAGCCAGGACGCTCGGTGATGGACAAGGTGCTCTGCTTACCTTGCCTACTCAGCCTTGTCTCCCACAGAACGAGCCTCGCCGCCTGCCTGGCTGTCAGTTCCCATTACCCCGCTGCTCCCAGGCTGCGCTTTGGGAAAAACCCCACTGCTCCATCTCCCCATGCCAGCCAATCCTCTGAACCTGATTCGTGCCACCAGGCAGCATTCAACGTGAACCTGCAGTTAATTACACGTTCTTGCTGAAAATAATTGAGTAGCCTGAGTTCTGCTCACTGTAATTGCATCCTAATGAATTTATGTGTCAACTTCTTATGTGCAGCTTCGGTGTGTTCTTGAAATTGAGTTCATCGCTCAGTCTCCGGCTGCCCGAGGCAGCTGACTTCCCAAGCCAAGGAGGATGCAGGGCAGTCGCCAGTGGTCCCTGCTCCATCCAGGCACAGCTCCTCGCCGAACAAACCCAGAGCAGCAAAGGTACCGGCAGTATAAACAGCAGAGCAAACAGGGTGGTCACAGTGGGATGGAGCAGGGTCCTCACTGTGGGCTCCTCCTTGTCCCCAGTGCTTGGCCACAAAGAGGGCTCCATGCCAGATGCTGCCAGGGCCAGATCTGGGCTCTGCTGGGTGAACAGCGGGATGTGCTGCCCGCCCGGGCTGCTGACGGGTACCAGCTGCCAGAAAAATGCTGCTGGTGCTCCTCCAGCACCTGGGAGGGGCTCCTCAACAGCCGGAGAATGAGCTACAGACCCAGGAATTAACCCGGAGGACACAACTGTGCAACCCCAGTGACTTCAGTGAGAGATGCAAGCAAACGCTGCCCCTGATTAATAACTGTTGCCTCCAGGAAAGCAAGAGAGAGGCTCTTGATCAGGGAGTGTGGGGACAGGATTGGGGGGAACAGATTTAACTTGAAAGAGTGAAGACTGAGATGAGATCTTGGGGAGAAATGTTCTGCTGTGAGGGTGGGGAGGTGCTGGCCCAGGCTGCCCAGAGCAGGAGTGGCTGCCCCATCCCTAGAGGGGTTCCAGGCCAGATTGGATGGGGCTTGGAGCCCTTGATCCAGTGGGAGGTGTCCCTGACCAGGGCAGGGGGTGGACTGGATGGACTTTGATGTCCTTTCCAACCCATCCCATTCCATAATTCTGTGATTGAACCAGACCAGATCCCTGCCTATGCTCCATGAAGGAAAGGGCAACTTGAGCAAAAGTCACCAAAACAATTCTGTGCTCCACAAACAGCTTTTTGCAGAACATTGCTTATTGTCATTGTTTTTCACGTTTGCTACCAAAATACCAGCTACAGCTCCCCTACAAAGCTGTGCGTGTTAGTTAACCTCATTAAATCCTAAAGGATTAGTCAGCTGTTCCTCAACCACAGAACTGTCAGGAAACATCTAAACCTCAAAGTTATGCAGCCTGGAAAGTGATTTTCTAATATGCAGACTTCAAAGGAGTTTTGAAATCCTGCAGCGTAAGGGAGACAGGCTAACGCTAATCCACCGGAGTGCTGCTTAATGGCCTGTTTAATTTTTGTCTTGATAGGTCTTTCTAAGCAGCAGAGCAGGAAAGCTGCCTCACGATGAGCAGGGGTTCACTCCACCAGCAGGCGCCCCATCCCGGGAGCTCAGGGCACTGGGATTTCCTCTTCCCAGTGGATGCTGCCAGTGCTGGGGGAGCAGCACTGGGACACGCAGGCAGCGTTTTCCTCCCTAGAAGCTCTAGGGAGCCCTGACCTTGTGGTCTAAGGGGATCAACCCCATGGGGCCAGGCACTGCTGCTCGGCTTCGCGCCTCACGCTGCAGCGGGATGTGCTGGGGGAGCTGCCCGTGCACCGTATGGCATCGGGAACTCATCATCGCGCAGACTTGGGGGGCCACCCTAACTCAAATAAATAATGCTATTAACTGTGAAGTAATGAAGGAATTAAACACTGTGTTTGGAGAGCACGAAGCACCGAAACTCACAACTTAATTAAGCTCCACAGCCCCCCTGTGAAATGCAAAGGTAATTGCTCTGTTCATGGTGCATGTGGGAAAAGAGAGAAGGGGATTTGTCGTGGTGGTAGAGACTCTGGGATGTAACAGCAGAAGCATGAGAGGCACTTCAGCCCTGAGAAGCCCCTCCTGCCTCACCTACATCTCCTGGGGCTGGCAGGGAGCTCTTGCACGGTCCTGTGCTGTGCTGAGCCAGGACAGGGATCCCGCTCTGGTCCTTGGCGTTGGCCACGCTCTGCCGAGGCACTCGGAGACGGCAGAGAATCCCAGGTTCCCCACTCGTAAGCAGCGGCAGACAGCAAGCCAGACTGAATAATGCATCTGCTGGTGTGTTATCAGCGGAGAAACCTGTTAGTAATAAAAATACATGAGGAGAAGCAAGACAACGTGAATGATTTATTGGATGAGGGCATCCTCTAGGATACCCACATCTCTGCCACTCAGGCTGACCCTGTGTGAGGGGAGAGGAGGAGGAGCGCTCCTCGGGTGTAACACCGCTGGCAGCATTTTGGTGCATCTGACATCCGAGGAGCTCTCCTCCTCATCTCTGAGGCTCAGCTCTGCAGCCCTGCAGCATTTGCACCACCTCACCAGTGCACCCCTTGTCTTTGTGCCTTTGGTGAGTCCCTGAGGTGCTTCAGCACATCCTTCCTACATCTTATTTCATTCCCTTAAAAACAAAAGGCACCATGTCACACTCTGGAGACCAGCAGCAGACCCTGGCAGCTGGATGTGATGGTCTTTTCCAATCTAAACGATTCTACGATCCCATGGCTCCTGACCCTTGTTGATAACAGGCAGCACTCGAGCCCACAGAGGCTCTCCACCAACAGGTCACCCTCTTTCTTTTTTTTCATTGGAACTGTTGTGAAGGCTGACACTGAAACATGGAGAAGCACGTCCTCTTCCATCCTTCCCAGCGAGGTCGAGCCAAGCTGTGGAAGCTGGGAATTGGTATCTGTAAAACAGATCCATCAGCAAAGAAAGAAGAGCCCCTGCTTTCTGAGAGGGAAAATTAATTTTGACATCTTAATTATAAGTCGGAGGAGAGGTTGTTGCTGGAACGGTGAGCTTTGAAGATTATTACACTGTCATTATTCATTAATGACTACAAAAGAAACGAGCTCTAAATGATAATGGTAAAGTATAATGGCAAACCCATGAAGCTCCTATTATATCCCATTTGCTCCAAGTGAGTCCTTTGCTATTAACTCAATAACAGAAACCAGAAGCGCTAATCAGGTTCTGGTCTACAGTGACAGGTGCTGCTGTGTAAACACTGCCGGGAACAAATGAAACTCCATCTCCTTGTGTTTTGAGCAATAGCTTTAAAACCGATTGAAATAGAACAGGGCTTCCACAATTGTGGATGTGATAAAGCAGGGGTGGTATTTTTGTCTGGCTGACATGACTGGGCACAGAGGGGGAAGGAGAAAAAAGAGAACTCGGAGACAAGTGTCTGGCCAGTGCTCTTCAAGGGATGGTGACATTTGTAAATGACTGGTGGATCTGAGATGTCCCCTTAGCCATGCTGAAAGCCATGGGGAAATGGAGAAACGCGGTCCAGGGAGCGAGCACGGTGCCGAGGAGAGGTGACAACTCATTTCTGAGTCAGCGGGCGCTTGGCCAGTGCCCCTCACAGCAAGATTGCCGTGGTAGCCGTGGCAAACAGGAGACCTTTATCTCGGGAGAGCAGGGACGTCCCGACGAGTGGCATCAGCTGCCTATATCTGCTCTCTGAGGGGTGGGAAGGGGCTGGGATGGGGTCCCCATGGCCTGCGGGAGCACCCACGCAGGAGCTGGATCCCAAGAGCCTCAAAGCGCGGCAGCGAACCCTGCACGCCATGCTTGAGCTGTGCTCACCCCAGGACACAGCCTGGGGAGGGCCTGGCTGGGGCAGCCCACAGGATCCATTTTCCACCGACTTGGGCTCCAGAGGAGCAAAACAGAGGGGCCAGAACTCTCCCTGCAGATCCCTTCCAAACTGAGGTATCCTATTTCCAAGTCCTTCATCCGCAGAAGCGATACCTGGATGACGTCCCTCGAGGTGAACTCTGTTCTGTCAGAGTGACTTACTTGATCTATGGTACTAAAATGCAAATTAACTTAAGCCTCCAGTAAGGCGCTTAATTCAATAGGAGCTGTAATTACTGCTGCAGCTGTAAGGAAAGCTTTCTTTAAAACTTTTATCAAAGTTATTTTGTGTTATTATTGCTTTCTGTGAAGTGCTTGGTTCCAAACAGCAAATAATTCTGCACTTATCTCAGTTCCTTTGATAATATTTTTATGACAGATCTACTGAGACTCTAACTACATTATTAACATTAGAAAAGCAAGAATGGGGACAGTAATTTCTAACTAAGTCTGTAAAAACCCTTGCATGCCATTGCTGCTGCTTAAATACTAATCATGGAGAGACAAGAAATGTATTAGCATGCAGCTAATACAGAGGAATGTAACTAGATATGAATTATTGTGTTGCTATGAATAATGAACCCAACCACCCTTCTTCAGCGGGGCAAGGTTTATTTGCTCAGATGAGGCTTTGTGAAATGTTACTGCAGTTGGAAGGGATCCTCTGAGTGCCAGCTCCGTCTGCAATAGCAGCACAACCTAAGGCTGGTTGTGTTGGTCTGAAAACACGCCTCAGACACCAGGGAGTGACCCCCAGAGAAGGCTGAGAGCACAGAGCAAGCAACTGGTTCTCCTTCCGGAGGCTGGAGTGGTAGGAGCTGTGTTTTCCTGGTCCAAACAACTCACTGTTCCTCCTTTGCCCTATTTTCTAGAAACAAAAAGAGTTGTCAGCGTGTTGTTGCAGTTGAGCCCCGCTCTGCTCCCTGACAGCTCATCTTTCAGTAGGATCCGTGTAACTGGAGAGGGCAGGACAGCACCTCACCCTCCCGCACTGGTTCAAATCCGCCCTCGCTGCTGTGGCAGAGGCATTTTGTCCTGACAGAGCAGACTGTGGCATGGCCTGCAAAGAACTGCGGGGCTCTCGGGGTCCCACAGGCAGTGGAGTGGGCATCTGCTCTCAAGAAACCGGAGTTTCCTGCTGCCTTTTCCAGTGAAGTTTGACCATATGGACATGAAGCACTTGTATTGCTGCTCCTTGAGCTTGGTCTGCTCCCCTTGTCTCCCCAGCTGCTCACACAGCCGATACCCAGTTAGAAGAGAGGAGGTGACTGGTGAAAAGGAGCAGGAATCAGAGAGGAGCTAGGGATTACATTTATCAGGCAGAGACCGGGATAGGCTTTTGGGCCATGTCAGCTATGCCAAATCCCTGTGAACGGGGCTATAAAACTTGACAGGGCTGCTACAGATATTTCAGATCCTGTTAAAGATTTAAAACCTCTGCCGGAGCTGAACCGCTTACAGATGCTAACTTGGCTGCTGGTTAAGCAGGCTGACACCAGGGAGATGGTTCAAGTGGGATTTGAGTTGGTGATGATCAGAAGCACACCCGGATGGAGACAAATGGCCGAGTTGATGAACACAGTAAAACATCAGCAAAACAAAAGCTTCTGCCAGGTCAGTTCTCACCAAGAGCTGGGCTGTGCGTTCGTGTCCTGCCTTTGCCCTGATTGCACACAGCCAGACCCTCCCTCCTGCATCCTTGCTGCCCAGAGCCCTCTGTCCTGCTTGCCTCCCCCAGCCAAGTCAGAGCATCCTGCTGGTTTCCTCCAGCCTTGATTTTTCTATAAAGCACTAAGCTCTAGACTTAGACTCCACTACTACTTTTTGGGCTCTAAATCCAATACGTAGATTTCAAACTCATGCTTAGCTATGATTCTGTACGACTGTGTGACTCAGTTCACTCTCTGACCAGGCCTTCATCCCCACTTTGCATTCACCAGCATCTGCAGAGCTTGATCATATTACACTGCAGACGTTCCGTGTGCATCCTAGAGCGAGCAGCTGAGGGGTATTTGCACAGGCTGTTTCTTTATTCCCTTTGACAAGTCCTCTTAGCTCTTCTTGTTAACTCTTACACAGAAAGCTACAGCAGCCACCAGCCATACTTGCAGCAGGCAAACGTGGAGCAATCTCTGTGGTCACCTTGTTATTCTGGAAATTCTGACTCTTCTGAGGGAGCTGCACAGGAAAGAGAAAGTAGATGCGAAGTACTTGAGAGGACATTATCGTGCACTGTGTCCATACCTGCGTTACAGCTGCTGAGGGAAATCCTCTTTCAGCAGTGCCTGTTCTGTTCTTCTCTCTCCCTCTCCTTTTCTTTTTTTTTTGACAGCTTGAGGATATGTAAACACCGCTGTCATTGTGCAAAGCGTGTACAGCACATGTCAGGGGCAGACCTGTCAGTTGTCCAAGCTTTGAACCTGTTGACAGATGCACACGTCAAGCAAGCAAACCGTTCGGTGCCATTTTGTCTCGTGTTCTCTAGTGCAGGAACCTACCTGCCCACAGCCTCCTGCCAGGGTAGTTTCTTTTATTTTATGAGCACTAAGTTAAAGGAATTTGTGATGTTTCTGGTATGAAATATTGTTAAGTGTGCAGCTGTGAAGTTCAGACATACAGAGGCTTTGACTTGAATTAATTAACTGTGAAGTCCTGGTCAAAACACAGTAAATTCCCAGTGCAATGCTCCGGTTGTTTGAAAAATTCACATGATCATTTATCAGATGTTCAGCGCCTATTGTGTGTGATGACCCTGAGTTAATATCTGGATTGCTCAAGGGTGGAAGAGGGACAGAGGGAGGAGAGAAGGCCATAGTGCTGTGTGGATGCTGCTCTTGCCGGTGTTGCTTCTTGTCTGCGTGCTGTGGCAACACGTGTATTTAATGCAGGCAGATTACTGGAGCGGCTTTGATCGGTGAGGCACTCATTGATATGGATCTACAGCCTGCTGGGGCTGATCCCCTCTCCCTTCCCAGGTGAGGAGTCCAGACACCGGGGCTTAGTCAGCCCAGGCTGACACAGATCTCTGCTAAGACTTGGGGTTTATTCTCTAAGCTTTTTTGGAGCTTGATGAAATTCCCCGGTAGGATCTGCTTGCCTGGCAGCTTTTGCTCCTGCACAAGTTAATTTATGGCATGTTTAAAAGTTTGCCTTCAGAAAACTTCATTGTAGGGTCACACAGTTTTCAAAGAGACAGTCATGGATACGTCTGTCCACAGAAGCACGTGGCTTTGAACCACTCTTATCCAACTGTGATGTGTTTGTGCTTCCTTAGAGGCACATAGCTTAATGAATAATTTGTTACCCCATTTTTGCGATGAGTATTTGTGCTGGGGAGGAAGGCTGCATCTCCTGCTTCTCCCTGGCATCTATTTCTGTTTGCAGCTAGTGTGATGCAGTCAGCCGTCACCGCTGGTTCTCCCCAAAGCTTCAGCAGTCGCTGTGTGACGGCCAGAGCTCCCGCGTGCCCAGTCGCCAGGAGAACAGGCAGTAACTCGCTTCTACCCGTACAAACGTCTGCACGTTGCTCTGTACCAGAGTACCCTGCTTTCCCCTCACCCTCACTGAGGATAGAATTGTTCTAATTTTACACTTTATGTATTTTGCCTCTGTCTGAGTCTCTTCCCTTTGACCGCAGGGCTGATGAATTGCATGCAGCACCCACAGTTGCATCGCAAGGGTTGGGCACTGGGAGAAGGTCTTTGGAGAAGTCCAAATGGAACACCACCATCCCCTTTCTGTCCTCTCCAAGAAAGTGTGCCTTCACGCTCTAATTAAACAGCAGTCTGACATGTTTTTGCTGTTTTGATTGCCTTTGAACTTTGGCAGTGTGATAAACAAACCTTGCTTCCCGAGAAGTTGCGCTGCCTCAAAGCAGTTTATTCCCACAGCTCTGGTGCAGCAGAGCTCAGCACCCTGTTTTCATCTGTACCTGTGCTGATGCCGATAGCAGAGGGATGGCAGCTGCCATGGCCTGATGGGAGATGAACCAGAGGTGCTGGAGCACTGGTGACAGCCCCTTGTAGCTCACTGAGATTTCAAATACTGGTGCTCGCACAACCCTTCACAGCTCAGCAGGCTGGTGCTGGTGGTGGTGCAGATCACGTTCCTCATGATCATAGTGAGGTGGTGCAGGCACCTCCCACGGCTGTGAGCTGCAAGGAGCGATCAGAAGGGAAGCAGAAGGAATGTTTATATAGCATAAATGGGAATTAAAATCGTCCATCAGTTCCCAAGCAGTTTGTGTTTCAAAAGTGAGATGTGCTGCGTGGGGCCACCCCAATCTCCAGCAACATCCATCCCTGAAGGATGCAGCGACCCCAGCAGAGGAGACAGCAGGGACCCCGTGCCCCAAGGAGCCCCATGGGCTGTGGTCACGCATCTCCTCGGTTTGCACATGCTGCTGGTGCACCCCCACCGGCACTGACGAGGAGACCAGCGGTCAGTGAGTGACACAGGGAACGTAAATGCATTCAGCAGCGTCTACTCTCTCAGAATGCAATGAGACTGGAAGGTACCCGGGCAGCTCCAGAGGAGGATTATCACTCCTGTGATGTACAACTAACCCACACAACTCACTGGCGTTGCGGAGGTGGGGAGCTTCATAAAATTTACCAAAGATTAGGCAGCTTTTCTGTGACTTCCAAATTTATATTGAAGCAGATTCTTAAAGACAGCAGGACTGCCTCTGCAGGAATAGCAGCTTCATGACTTGCTTTTGTCATTAGTGTCATTAGCCAGCACGTCAAGCTCAGTCTTTCTGAAGCTGTCCCCCATTTCAGGTGTGTAAACACAGCGGGGACCTGGCTCCAAGGTTTGAAAGCCTCAGCCAGGGAAAAGAGGGAGTTGTGTGCTCGTGGACAAGGCTTCTCTTTAGGGGGGGTGGCTAACACTGACCCTGGAGCCGAGGGACACTCAGCTCCTCCTCGAGGTGTTCATGCTCTCTCTACACAATTGCCTGTATTCGCTGGAATGCGTAGCACAGGCCACTGGCGGCAGCTCATAAATTACAGATCATGTGCCCTGTGTCACAAATCCTGTGCGAAATGTTGAAGGCTGGATTTAAATTATGTGACAGCGTAGCTTTTAATGTCCAGATTGTGAACACCACACAGCTCTCGGTCTTCTTGCTTCTATTCTGCAAGCATGAAAGAAGATTTATCTCTGGCAGTTTTTTTCCATGCCCGTTGGCAGGCAGCCCAACGCACCTCAAATGGCACCGAGCACAATGAGCTAAACCTACGCAACTCCATTAATGCCAGAGGCATCGCACCTCGGGAGCAATCAGTTAATGTCCCTAAACAAGCTCTGATTGCATTGTTTTACCCCAGCTTTGCCAGAGCATCAGCTCCTAGTGTCTCTGGAAGCATTCTCGCCTGTCGGTAATAGCAGCTATAAAAGTTGCAGGCTAACGGCCCCGGAAAGGTGGAGTGACCTGTAACAGCCAGTAAATACCTGGTAAGAGAAGTTATTGGTGTTTGTTATGAGTGGTTTCTGTGCTACATAGAAATTAACCGCTTGCTGCTGTTTACCATTGCAAAACATTCCCTGTTGGAATGTGATGGATCTGATGTGCGGAAGCAGAAATCCATCATTTTACATCTCAGCAAACGTTCTCTGACCCCTGCAGGTGCCCAGTTCTTCACTTCCTCCTGGGGCAGAAGCATTCCAGTTATGCGGTCACACCTCGTTATTTGCAAACACCGGCAGTGCCACACCTTCGCAGGGCTCAGCAGGGACTTTGGCCCATGGAGCACGGCTGGAGCTTTCCAGACACTCTCAAACACTGCAGACCTCGGTAAAGCCTCCAACCATAAAATCATAGAACCGCTTGGATTGGAAGGGGCCTCAAAGCCCATCCAGTTTCACTCACTGGATCAGGGGCTCCAAGCCCCATCCAACCTGGCCTTGAGCCCCTCCAGGGATGGGGCAGCCCCCACTGCTCTGGGGAACCTGGGCCAGGGCCTCCCCACCCTCACCGTGAAGAATGACCTCCTAATGTCTAATCTAAATCTTCCCTCTTCCAATTTGAAGACTTTCCTTCTCATCCTATTGCTCCAGGCCCTTGAAAAAAGCCCTTCCCCAGCTTTCCTGGAGCCCCTTTCAGTGCTGGAAGCTGCTCTAAGGTTGGTTCCTGACCCTGCAATGGCCCCACCGGCACTGGATGCACTTCTAAACAAAAAAAAAACCTCATGTGGGGAGACAACGCTCCAGATTTGTGTTTTCCCAACAGAAAACGTCCTCCTAGGTATAACCCAGCCAGGCCTCGAACCCTACCCGCCCGAAGCAGCCCTGAGGCGGGCGGCACGTGGAATGGAGAGGGGGCGTGCACACGGGGGCGTGGCCAATGCAAATGAGGCGTAAGCGACACGTGTGGGCGTGGCCAACGCGTGGAGCAGGGACCGGGGGTGGGCGGGGCGTGCGGCGAGGGGGCGTGGGCACCGCTGCTCGCCAGGGCGTGGTGGGGCGGGTGGGCGGGGCCAGGGATGGGAAGGCGTGGCCATGAGGCAAATGCCTGTGGCCTGGTGGGCGGGGCCAAGAAGGAGGGCGTGTCCCCACCTGTGGGCGGGAACATTGGCGTGGGCGAGGAGGCCTCGTGCCGGTGGGCGTGGTCTGTGCGGGGCATGGCCTATTTATGGGGCGTGGCTGGGGGGGCGAGGCCAGTCGGCGCCGGAGGCGGGCGCGGGGCGAGCCCGGGGGGCGGTGCGGCGGGGGGCGGGCCCGGCGCGGGGCGGGCCCGGGGCCCGGCGGGGGGCGGCGCCGGTCCGGGGGCGGCGCGGCGGGGCGGCAGTCGTTCGGCGGCCGCGGGCGGCGCGGGCGGCGGCCCCGGTCATGTCCAAGACGTTGCGGCGGCGGCGGCACTGGCTGAGCAAGGTGCAGGAGTGCGAGGTGTCGTGGGGCGGCGCGGCGGGGCCCGAGCTGCTGCGCGGCGGCGCCGAGCGCGGCGAGTTCCCGTACCTGGCGGCTCGGCCGCCGGGCCCCGCGCTGCGCTCGGGCCGCGCCCCGGCGCCCGGGGACGTGCTGCTGGAGGTGAACGGCACCCCCGTCAGCGGCCTCACGCACCGCGACACGCTGGCCGTGCTGCGGCACGGCGGCGGCACCGTGCGGCTCAAGACCGTGCGGCCAGGTGAGCGCGGAGGGAGGGGAACGGGCAGCGGCACCGGGAGCGGGAGGGCCGGGACCGGGAGGAGCGAGAGGAACGGGTGCCCGGAGAACCGGGCAGGGACACCGGCACCGGGAGCACGAGGAACGAGACCGAGAGGATCGGGCAGGGGCACCGGGAGGAGCGACACCAGTACCCGCTGGTACTGGTGCCTGTAGGGACCAGTCCTGGTACCGGTTGGAGTGGGCAGAGGCACCGGTCCCAGTAACCGGGTGGAGAGGTCTTGGGTCCAGTATCGGTGCCAGGAGGGAGAGGCAGTGGTCCCGGTCCCGGTAACCGGGAGGAGTAACCGGCCCCAGTCCCAGTGCTGGGAGGAGCAGGCAGTGGTCCCAGTTACCAGCTGGAGCAGTGCAGGTATCGATGCTGGGAGGAATGGGCAGCAAACCCAGTAACCGAGGGGCAGCTGTCCCAGTACCGGTGCCAGGACGAACGGGCAGTGGTTCTGGCCTCAGCCAGAGCGGGCAGCGGCACCAGTACAGGCAGAGCCTTCCCCATGTCCCCTCCCGTGGCCTCCTCTGCCCCGGTGCCCTACGGGACGGATGGGGCGTTGGGATGCACTGGGATGTGTTGGGATGCTCTGGGATGTGCTGCTTGGTGGGGCTGAGCGAGGGGCAGGATGGGGCACTGGGACTGAGGAGACAGGAGCAGGGCTGCAGGAACACCACGCTGCATCTTCTGGGATTTGCCAAAGCCAGACACTGAGAACAAATTCTGGCTGTTCTTTTTCCGTAGATTTGGATTAATTTTGAGTATGCGTTAATTAACTAATGAGAGCAGCTGGCTGTGGTGGAAGCCTCTTTGCCCCCATAGCTGTTGTATGTCAGGTAGCGCAGTGGTGGTACCTGCCGACACGTGAGCTGGGTCTCACAGCCCTGTGCTCCTGGTCATCAATCCGGGTGTGAGGGATGTGTTACAGAGAAACTAGCTTTGGGAAAACCATTTTCCTCTGAAACCCAGCAGATACCAGTATCTCCATCACCAAAGCCTGAGTGGTCGGTGCTGATGGGCATCACCTGCTAAATGTGAAAACAGCCACACCTTAAAAACACCTACAGAACCCGGCAGGCTTTGAAATGTCTGTGTTTCCAAAACTGGAAATCCCATCAGAATGAAGAAAAAGGAAAAGAACAAACAACTGCGAATTAAATGTGAAATAAGAGGATAAAAAAAAATGAGGCTTAAGATAGAAAACAATAATAAATCTCTCCTAAGAAGTAAAAGGTTGTGGAAGATGGAGCTAGAGTAAGGAGATCAAAGGAATTTCTTGTGTTTACTACGGAGGGAAATGGGGATATTCCTGCGCTGGGACTTTCCGTAACAGAGACGTCTCGAGCTGTCAAGTTAAAACTGGCAGAAAGATTTGGGGAGAAATTGGTAGGATGGATAGCAGGGAGTTGCCAGAGCTAGAGATGTTTGTTAGGAGTTCCAGATACAGAGCACCAAGCAGCAAAGCCTCTTCCTTAAATCACCTCTGAGTGGGGAATATGGTGCTGATGGGGAACGAGTCCGGATCAACAGGACTGACTTTGGATTCCAGCAAGTCTGTTAAAATGATAGTTAAGAATGAAACTATGGGGCACATGAGTAAATAACCTCAAATGAGGAGAGTGTGTTGCTTTCTGGAGGAAAGCCTGTTGGTTTTTGAAGGTTCCCTAGTTGGTGTAATCAAATCCTTGTGTTTTGGTGCTGTGGATTTTCATACAGGGTTTTGGGGAGGTATGGGCATGCTTTGGATGAGGCTTTCCCTGACGAGTGTTGTGGGGCTGCCGAGAGATAAGAGTGGAATCCTCCTGTGGGTTGGTAACTGGTTAAAACACAGGAACAGTTTTCTCGCTGCTGCTGGAGTCTTGCAAAGACCTGTGCTGTTTAGCATAGTCATCCCGAGTGTGTAAATCCAATGCTGGGCTGAGTTGTAAAATGAGAACTCGCATTTTTATGCTGATTTTATGTAACTATGTCACAAGTCGGGCTGAAGCTCCAGATGCAGCAGTTTTTCCGGGCTGGAACATATTGCGAGCTTATTTATCACATTAGGTGATTTTGCACTAATTTTCTGTCTTAGTCTTCTTAAATGCAGTGTTTTATAGCGTTCTGCTGTTTTGGATCACTGTTCTGCAGCCTGCCCCGGCAGCGCTCGGTGATGGTGTTCCAGTTGGGAATACCAGTTAGGAAGGTAGCTGACCAGGCGTTCTCAACGAGAGCTGTGGCTTGGAGAGCTCGGCTTCTCTCCTGGGGTTCTGTGGGAGGTGAGGGCAGGGAGCTGGCACTCTGTGGTGCACTCGGAACGTGTGGCAATTCTCAGACCCAACTTTGAAGGCTGTTGGGACCGAAGTCTGAGGGGATCCAAGTCTTTATCAGAGCAGCAAAGAAGTTGCCGCCTTTCCTCTGGATTTTAGGGTGCATTTAAAGCCTTGATGCTCATGGCCTGCCTCTGCATTCAGCTTTGGTATTTGAGCTGGCTTTGTCTCCCAGGTGAAGCGGAGCTGATGTCCCAGTGGCCTCGCATAGCGCACGGGGGGCTGGACCGCTTTATTTGAGCAGTGTAGTCCTTCATCAGAAACAGCGACAGCTTTAGTTGACAGCAGTAAAATCTGCCTGTGATGCTTCCAGCGAGCGCATAGAAAATTTCAAATGGAAATTTCAAGATGCTGTTTAGCCTTGTTTGATAACGACGCTTGAAAGAGATGGATGTTAATTTGCACGCCATCTGTTAACCGCACTTCGTAAATGGTGGACCTTTTTGTTGATGGGGAAATTTGCCCTTCCCTCCCTTGCTCTGTCCTTGCTGGCTGAGGAGGGAGCACACGACCGGTGCTGCAGCCGTGCCCAGGCAAGGGCTTGCTCAGGTGCCTGCAGGCTGGCTGGGAAACCTGCAGCTCCGGCATCGGAACGGCCGAGTAGCAAAGCCCACGGGACTGTTCTGCTGCAGTCAAATCTGTCATATTTGAGTCTGTCCTCTGAAGGTACCTGTTGGCTGCACGTGGCATTCGGATTTAGCCAGGAAGGTGTTTGTACGTGCAGGCGAGACTGTGTGCTCATTAATGTGACTTTGTATGCCACCATTCTTCCGTGGTAGCCAAAATACATCAGGACTGGGCTGCAGACTTAAAGGAGCAAAACCTACTGATTGTCTGTGAGTTCTGCTCTCTGCAGCCCGAGTTGCCAGCTGCTCTGTAGGACGAGTGTGTTTGCCTCCCAAACTAAGGAGCTTTGATGCATACAGCTACTTCGTGGCAATCAGTATGGTTTCATGGCCACTGTGACGAGCATCTGGGAAGAAATGGGCAGAGCCCTGCAGCTCTTCCACTTGAGAAATGCTTCCAGAGTGCATCGGTCTGTCCCTTGATTGCTGAGAGAGCGTGTGTTGGCTCTGTTGCATCAAAACTGATGCAACTGATAGCCTGGGTGCTCCTGAACCAATAAACCCTTGGTTCCCACCATATTTGTTTCACAGCTGACTCCCACAGTCCCTCTGGGGCACCCATTTGTTATCTCCACCCTGGACGACTGCGTGCAGCAACGGGTCAGCTCGTGCTCCAGTTTATTTCCCAGCTGCAGCCCACGGAAGATGTACCAGCTGTATTCACGTGATCTTTACTCCTTCAGCCCTTCATGCCGTTTGCGATGCACGCGCTGCACCTCGGCCCAAAGCTGCTCCCTGTGCGCCCCACCATAGCTCACAGCCTTTCACCGCGATGTCTCTGACCACCTCAGGTCTGTGACTTTATTTGAATCAGGATGCGTTCATACAGAGGAGGAGGGGACTGGGGGGATGTGGTACTTGAAGTACTTGGCACCAGGCTGAGTCAGTATCTACCCTTAAATCACATCATGCCCTCGGAACCTGCAGATCTTGAAGCTTGCGAGGCCTGACCATGCCAGATCACTCTCCTGATCAGCATCCAGGACCAGCTTAGAGTGCCAGATTGCCCGATGATCGATCCATAATCCTCCGTTCCCGACAGGAGGTAATGGGAGCACGGAGCAGTCGGCTGTGCACGGAGGTCCCTCCTCTGGAGCAGGATGAATGGAAGCGGTGGTGGCAAACACAGTGACTCAGATCAGGATTCAGCACTCGAGACATAACACTTGAAGCTGAGTGTGTGTACGACTCATTTACATTTTCCCTGGTGCTTGAGGTAGGCACAAAGCCTCCGTGTGGGGGTAAACATTTGCATGTTTGGCAATTAAGGCAGCGGGGAGGGCACGTCACACTCTGAGGCTGTTTTTGCAAAATCAGATGAATTCTCAATGTGCCGTGTTAAAACAGGGATCAGAGTACACCCTAGGATAATTTTGCCTCTCGGAGGAAAGGCATTACCCTAATTCCGTGTGTCTCTGGGAGCTGGCAGCAGGCCAGCCGGGTGATTAAACAGACTAATGTGTTGCTGCGCTCGCTGCGGGGTGCAGGCAGCGGCTCTGCGCCTCCAGTCCTCATGCACCGAGGTGAGGACTGGCGTGGAACCTGGCCCACTCTGCGCCAATCCATATTTGTGCAAAAGAAGGAAAAGTGGATTCCTTTTACCACGCCAAGAAAGGCCAGTGCAGGCAGGGGTGCTGCGAGGACTGTGTAGGGTACCCCAGTTTCATGAAACAGGGCAGGAGACAGATGCGTGGCCTTGAAAACAAAAACTGAAGGAGAAACACTTTCTGCTGGAGGCTGTGGTTTCTCTGGAGCACCATCATCAGCGCAGTGGGTCCTGTCATAGTTGGAGGGCCTCCTTGCACAGAGAGCTGCTCGCTTGTATCTCGGATGTGCAGGTGCATAGGGCTGTCAGGCACTCGCCAAGGGCCAAGTGTTAGGATGTGCCTGCAATTTGTAATCCTGTTTCTCGTACTCATCTTTAGACAAACGTATTATTCTTGGCATAGAACATATCACCTTTCACATACTCCTTTGTTTAAAATCTTACTGCATTGAGCACAGTGTTAATGATTTCACCGTAAATGTGCTCTAATTATTCTGTTCTTTCCTGGTGCGTTAGGCTCAAGTGATAACGGGGCCTCATGTGGCTTTCACTACTGTGCTGGGTTTTATTTGTGCTCTCCTGGTCCCATCAGGAGAACCGAGCTCTCCCCTGTCCCGCTGGTCAGTGTCCCTTGGGAGAGCCCTGGCAGGGTGGTGTGGGGCCAGTGTCCTGCAGGTGGGCTTCCCAAACCTGCCTCCTCCGTGTCCGTGTGCCCTGCTGGAGGGCAAGGAGGCTTCCACTGGGACTGAACGATTAAGCACTTGTATTCCAGTTATTCCCAGAAGGAAATGTTCTCTTTCAGGTAGGCAGCTTTTATTGAGATTCCTGCATATTTTCTAATAAAAAAAACCCCAAACCCGACCCCTAGGTTTAGATGTCAGCATAGAACTGGTTTTAAATCCTTGAAAACATGATTTTGCCACGACTCTGCAGTGGCACGAGGCTTCCTTTCCTCTGTGGTTGGAGCCAAGGATGAAATAAACATGAACCTTTACTAGAAGCCGTTATTTCAACCACAGATCTAGCCTTCATCGTCTCTGTCTAGGTATTGCTCATGAATTCCTAGCTGGCTTTAATGAAATGCTGCTCTGTTGTAGGAAACAGCTGGGTTTTGGCACTCTCAGAAGATGCAATTTCCTTTAATTTTTTTAAAAGACTCCTTATTTTGATTTTATAAAACAAAGGCACTTTAAAACTAAACTGTCTTTTTAGAATATTCCTGAAGTAAACAAACTGTGCTTGTGTAACTTGCTGTGCACCGTTCTCCTTTGTTACAGGAACATCTGCTCCAGGATATTTTTAGCTGATAATACTTAAAAAAAATCTTAAAATACAACCAGGATTGTGTATTCGAATAGACAGCTGAAAAAACTACTCTAGTTTTGGTTGTTGCTCTGTTTTAAGGTCTTTGAATTCATTCTCCTGGTTCTTGTTTTTAATTCATGGTGCTTCCTTTTAAGAAACACCTTGTCACATTCGTGGGCTGTTAGTTAATGCACATCTTGTTCCTTGAATGGGAACAATTTTCTTCTTCAAAGCAATAGTATTCCTGAGAGTACTAGATCTGGATTAAGAAGAATATGATCTCTTTGTGTTTGAGAGTGAATTCCTTGTTTAGTTCTGCTGAGCAGAAGGTAAGAGGAGAATGCAGCAGGAAGACTGCGGGCTTGTATTGATCCGTTACTCTGTCATCAAAACCAGATTCCCAGGTAATTCATCGTCTTGGCTGCGAATTGGTATTTGAATCCATGTTTAAATTCATCTTTCTTGGGCCTGCAGTGGGAACAGGAGCTGCTCCTGGTGACTGGCAGCAGTTGAATACAGTGAGCCGGCATCTAAGCTGATCGGTTGGAAAAACAAGGGCATCTGCTTCTGATGGAGAGTGTCCTGGGAAGGGCGTTAGGGGGGTGTTGGGAGGCTGCAGAGGCACTGATGGAGGAAAGAGAGATTGCAGCGATGGGCGCAGCACCTCGAGAGATGCTGGGCTCCATGCTCCATCCTGGCTGTTAAACCTGTGTGCTGGCCGCCCCTCAGTGCCGCTGTCGAAGTGCAGATCCATGTCCTGTGGCGAGTTCAGGTGCGGCTTTCAGCAGGAACCGCAATCAGAGCGATCTCTCGTTCAAGCTCATGTCACTGTGCTTTTTATGCCAATGCAAGTGGAGTGTGTTAAAGCAATGATCTTATGTGGAAATGCAGTTTAATTTGGAAAGCATGCCCAGGGTGTTAGACATAGTGCTGGGCTTTCTCCAGCAGCGAGCTTTTAAAGCATGTTTTCATAGCTGCTGTCAGAGATGCTTGCTGAGAGCTCCTGCTCAGTATGTGTGTCTCTCAAGCCTGTAATTTCTCATGAATTGTTGGTTCCTCTTAGCTGAATGTGACTTCTTCAAATTGGAAATCACCGGTGTGTTTGCTATTGCTCCAGTGTCGCGCTGCACTGGGTGAGCACTGGTGTGGTTTGTGTAGCCTGAGCTACTGTAAATCATTTTCCTGAAGTACGAGTAAAAAGTTAATGCCTTTAAGCTCTGGATTGCCACCTCTCTTCAATTGCCTGTGTAAAAACATAAAGCTGGAATTCTGGCTCTATCAGATCATGGTACACTTGAATATTGATTCTTATTGTGTTCCGCTCCAGCGCTGTTCCATTACCAGCTTTTGGTAATAAATACAATCAGACTAACGGCTGGTTCCAATGAATATGGATTGGGGGTGCTATCAAAACATCAGAAGTGCTCTGGGCTTGGTGGCTGGAAATGCGTTATTCCCATCTGCATGCTAATGAAGTCTTCTTTCTAAGAGGTAGCAAAGGCAATCAACAAGGTTAATGGGACTGTGTGAATTATTTGTTACTAAAGTTGTCTCTTAAATCCACTGCATTTGGAAATAGAGAACGTTCCTACATACTCAGATCAGTGGTGCCACAATGTGAGAACCTGAGCCAAAATCTATGACAACAGCTGCATTGTGCTTGTAGATGAAGGTGCTGGTTTGGCCATGCTGGGGCCGTGTGGGACCCTGTCTGACGCTGGGGACATGCAGGGCCACCTCTGGACCCAGAGGTTCAGAAGAAGCTGGTAGAATCGCCACCTCTCTGTTGTGGTGCAGATGTCTGAGCGACACAGTGGGGCCAGTCAGATGCAGCAGCAAACAAGGGGGGTGCGGGTCGCAAACTGGTGTTGCCCTCTTCTGCATGTGACATCAGGGAGTGCTTTGAAGGTGACTGCTCACCTCATCTTAGAGACAGGGTGGAGGAAGTGCAAAAAGAGATGTCGCCAGCCTAGAGAAACCTTGGCTCCTTTGGAAGAGAGAGCATGGCAATCCTCCCATCCTGCCTTTGTCAGGCTGTAAAATATGTGTACACGCTTGTCTGTCTGTCAGAACTGAGGATCGTGGCCATCTGAGATGGGGTGTGAGGACGAGCTTGGCACAGGCACCTTGAGAAGAGCCCCTGGTTGCAGTGGAGCCTCCTTGCAGCCACTGGGTGCTGTGGCTGGGGCATGAGTTGGGCAAACCCGGGCTCGGTGCAGCTGGGAATGTTTGCTTTGCAGGGTGTGTTGGTCATCTCTCAGCTCTAATGTGCCTCCCAGCCATTCAGGTGTGACACCCCACACAGAGGACGGAGCTGCAGGTATCAGAGACGCACCTGGGTGCTTCCAGGGTTGATTTGTGGAGCTTATCAACAATAAGAAATAAAGAATTGGCATCTTTGCTTTTAAAGAAACCACATTTCTTAAGCACTGGCTCAGGCCCTTGGGAAGTGTGACTCGCAGCGGTGCTTGCCCTGTTCTGGATTCCCAGCTTGTGGATTTACAGTGTTCAGTAGCCGCCTGCAGACCATTATGGGTTTACATAAAAACACTTTCAGAAGTGCTCAGCTCAAGTTGCATCACAGGCTGAACCTTGTCATCATTTCAAAGAAAAACCAAGCTCCCTCCCTCTCCTGCCCCACTAAAACCCCCACGTTTTAGGCTTGCTATTAGAGATTTCACTTCTCTGTGGTGCAAATGTGAACAAAGATCTCGTGTCTTAGAAATAAAAGCAAAAGGTTGGTATGTTCCAGCATTGTTTACCTCCTGGTAGTCAAATGCAGTTGGAGGCGCGCGCACAGCCGACCAGTTTCTCTGAGCTGTGGAGAGCACCCAAGGCCATTTTTAGTTTTAAAAAAGCAGCTCGGGAGATCTGTGCAGTCATCGTCCAGAAACTGCTCTGAAAAACAACCTATGGTGCTTGGTGGCTCAGCCTGTGCATCACACTTCAAATGTGGAGAGCAGAAAGGGATGTATTTAATGCTGAGTTTCACTGACGTGCCTCGATTGCCTTTGCCGGAGTTTTTTTTGGATAAAACATTTAGGGAGAAATTAATTCCCTTTGGACTGGGATTGTTTCACAGTTGTATTTAGAGAGCAATTCAATGCTGGCTGTTATGTTTTGGGATGCAAATTGTGTCTCGTCTATTAGGGACTGGTTTAGCATGCAGGCGAGGACGCAGCATGCGCTTCAGGAGCTGTTCTGCCAGGACTCATCTGTTCGCACTTTGGAAGAGTCCATCAGCTCTCGTGTGCTCTGTGGGCAGGATGGAGAGTGCTGGGAAAGGGGGAGAGCTGTGACCAGCCATGGGCTTGGCCTCTGGCAGTCCAAGGTTGCCGATTTCTCCTGGAGTCCTCTCCAACAATGGCTTCAGACCATCCTCTTGGATCCTCCTTCCCCTGGGCTTGGAGAAGGTGCAGGTGTCTCTGTGCTCTTTCACAGCCTGTGGCCTGGGCCACAAGTGACAAGGGATAGGATGGGAGGAATGGCCTCAAGTTGCACCAGGGAAGGTTTCAACAGGGTATTAGGAACGATCTCTTTCCTGACAGAGTGGTGAAGCCCTGGCAGAGGCTGCCCAGGGCAGTGGTGGAGTCTCCATCCCTGGAGGGGTTCAAAAAACATGTGGCCGTGGCACTTCGAGCCATGGTTCAGTTGGGATAGTGGGGTTGGGCTGAAGGTTGGAGTCAGTGAGGACTTTTCCAACCTTAATGATTCTATGAATGCGGCATTGGGATTGTGATGGGGAGGGATGCCACTGTCGGTGCCCCCAGGGTCCTGCTTGCTGCCAAAGAGGAATGCCGGCAGGTCTGGAGTGTCAGAGGAGCTGTCTTAGCAGATCCCGCACCTAGGTGGGAGGAGTGCATGGTGCCACATGCACCCGTGTTGTGCTTAGCTAGGAGAAACATTGAAAATCTCCTTTCATGTTGATGAGAGGACAGATGAGAGAGAAAATTCCATCAACAGTGGCTGCTTAATTGCTGTTTAATACAGTTATGTCATTTATCGAATTAAGTTGTTAGTGGAAATAATGTTAGGGTCAAAAATGGGTTTTACTCTAGAGCAGTGACTTTCAACTTGTTCGTCTGAATTTCCTAGCATTGCCAGGTCCTGTGTGGTGAGGTTAAGCCTGTTTTAATCCCTCTGCTTTCCTGAAGTGTTCCGCGCACACCGTGGGAGGTGTTCGGGGCGTCTCCGTTGTCAGCAGCCGCTCGCTGAGCCCCAGCGCTGCGGGGAGCTGGCCAGCCTCTGGTGATGGAGCACAAGGATCCCAGAGAGACATTTAAAATAGGGCTTGGAGGTATTGGATCTGCCACTGAGCAGGTCCTGGAGCATCTGCAGAGCATCTCTGTCTGAACTCATGAAATCAGGCAACTGGGTGAATCCCTGTGATAAACCCAGGTTAATTCTTCGTATCCTAAGAAAAATATTACACAATTTGGTGTTAAGCATAGAAAAATTCTTCTTGTGAGTCACTGAAAATGAAATTCCTGTGGTGGCGAAGCCTGGTAAGGAAAGTTATAAAGGAATGGGTAAAGCATGTGATGACACTGTGCTGTTAACAAAGGTAACTTAAAGATAGCAAAATGAAGGGTAGCTGATCTTTAGAGGGCTGGGGGCTCGCTGTCTCTCCTAGTAAGAAAAGCATCTAGAAGTGTTGTAGCTCTTGACCAGCTGCTGTAGCAGCAGTCGATCTTTAGGAAGGTGTGATGTGTGTAGGATCTGGGGCAGGCAGCGCGGAGCAAGGCAGCGGTGCCCAGCGTAAAACTTCTGAGGCTGGCTGGGACAATCGCTCTCCTGAATGGAAATAGAAAGTAGGAGTGCAGTGCCTGTCTGGATCTAAGTTTTCCTTTTCTTGGTGAGGCTTTTTGGAAGATCCCCATGGAAGTGAAGCTGCAGTAGGAATGAGGGCTGGGTTATTGTTTGCCGAGCTAGTAGCCCACCAGCTTCACCCCTGCAACTGAATGTGGAGATGCAGGTATGGGTGTAAGTTATTTCTTCTTTTCCCAACACTATTAAAAACCAAACCATAAACCCATTGACAAATAACTTGATGTAAGTCAGTGTTGGGTTAAATCTTGCTCTCCTGCACTGATTTCTATGGAAACCACTAAGGACAGGTGGGTTTCTAGATCATTTTGACACGGTTTTGCTCAAAGACATCAACCAGAACACCTAAGCCCCACGCTGCTGACATCCTCCTCTCTGTTTCGGGCCTCGCTGCTGGGGTTCGCAGCTCTCCTTTGGTTACGTGCTGGAGTGCTGTGACCTTCTTAGAGCAGGCCGAAGCAGAGTTTGCTGGTACTACTCATTAAATGCAAGAGGATTAGCATCCAGTTTATTTCCTCTAAAACCACAGAACTATCAGGAAATAACTAAGCCCTGAAGTTTTAGGTTTGTAGAAATTATTTCCTCCTAATGCGTGTACTTGGGGGGAATTTCGGAATCCCGTTACGTAAAAGAGAGGCAGAGCCCTGCATTAATCCCAGGAATGATGTCTAATGGCTTGTTTGTCCTTTATTGGTCTAAAGAATTCCTCAGAAAGCAGCTGACCTGAAGTGCTGGGGAACTATTTTTACCTCTGATGCTGACACTGTTATCGCTCAGTAATTTCACTAATCTCCTTTGTGGCGAGATTAGGCTGCAAATACTTCAGTGCAGGCCGGGCTCAGCGCTGCGGGGACTATGGAGTGGGAGCACCGATACACAAACGTGGGGCTCCATTGCCGAGAAGTGGCTTGAAATATTTATTGCCTTGGCTCTGCTTCAGGTTGACAGAGTCTCCTTGGCACAGCGCGCTTGTAACGTGACCTCTAATGCGTCGTGTTTGGTACGTGAAGAAAAATGCTAATGGCATCAGTTTGAAGACCACATTGCTGTGGTTTTATTTCATATGAGAGTTGGTCCCTATTGTATAAGCCAGTTCTGTATAAATAAATAAGAGTTGCTGTCCGTTATTGCGGATCTTTGTCCTAGTTGAGCCCTTAGCCAGTGGCTGAACAATAGGCAGCCACGCTGCCTCCTTCCCCAGCTGAGGGGAGAGTGGAAAAGGGGCACTGAACTAGAGAGGCCAGGGGCTTGGGAGAGAAACAGCTTTAATAAAACAATAATAATTTACAAACCTGTACTCAGCCCACTGCAGTTAGTGAAGGCTGGGCAAGCGCAGCATTGCCAGCGAGCACTGAGGTTGTGGCTAATGCAGAGAGATCACTGGGTGTGGAAATGGAACTGGGAGCATGCAGAAACGGGACGCAGAGGGCCAAGAGGTCCCCAGGACACTTCCCACCTTGTTTTGCTTGTTCCCAGCACTGCTGTTGCACTGAGCCTGAAACGAGGTAGCTGCAGAGAAGTGTGGCCCCTGAACAGAAAATCCACTGCCCCAGCCGAAACCAGGACAGCCTCTGACATTTTCACATGCCACTCACACTTGTCCTCCTAAACGGTGCATTATGGCAGCATTAATATGCCATATGTACAAACAAACAGATGTTTTAAATGTATTCACAGATGGGTAAGGTATGAAACGTCCGTGGGGCCAGTGATTGAACTGTACGGAACAGCTGAGGTGACAGTGAACTGGCTTAGGCTGCGTGTTATTGAGAATACTGGAAAAGACAAACCCTTTCTCCCTGACAGACTCATGTGCTGCTGTTAGACCCTATTTTGTGGCTTGTTTACAGGCAGCAGGAAAACAGTTCTACTAAATGCAAGGCCTGGAGTGTTGCTCCTGTCGTGGAATTATGAACTACAGCGACTCGCCTCAGAATTGCTGGCTTTTCTATCTGCCCTACTTACTCAATCTAAAAAAACTAATCCTGTGGATTTTATTTCCCTCTCTGTAGGACGGCAGTGAGTAATTACTTTTCTCTGGTGAAGGTAGAGATGCTGGAAAAGTTTAATTAATGCCCATTAGGAGATACTGCTGGTACTTAAATGATTTCATTAGGGCTGGGTGCTTAGTGTTCATCAAAACAGCAAATAATTGCAGTGGACTGAGTGCTGTGCACGCTGTACTGTGCATCGTACCTTTTTGTTCTGCTCCGTTACGCAAAAAATTTCAGGATATGTGGCTCTTCCTTAGCCAGGGACATATTTTCTCACCCCTGTGTAAAGCGTACAGATTCACAATGAGGTTTTGATTTAGAGCATAAATCTCTGCCGCTCTCGCTGCAGGGTTGGGTAATGCAAGGGGAGAGAGGTGCGTGTGTCTGCTGGGCGGTGGGTGCTGTGCTGGAGTGCTGCACCGGCACTGTGGGTTGGTAGCCGAGTAACCTTGTTAATGTGCATCTTCATATCGGTGTTTCCACCTCAGCAAATAACTTGCAGCATGTGGAGAGAGTGCGGTGACTGCACGTCTGCTGCCTCAGGCTGCTCTATTGTAGGAGCGCAGGGAATCCAGAGGCACAGGGAATACGCCACCCACCCGTGAGCTTTGCTGCCAGCGCAGGTGCTGGTTTGCGGGGGTCGTTCATACCGACTGCTCTCAGGGTGCCTGAAGTTTCAGGGTGTTTCCAAAGTGGATCAGAGAGCAGCTGGGGTGGCGTTCTGTGTCTCGCTGCCGGTGGGTGTTGGGAAGCCCTTTTCAGTGGCAGGATCTGCCCTGGGACATCCAGTTTGTGGTTTGAGCCTGGTGTTACCAATATTTGTAAACCACAGGTATTTGTGGTGTTATTCCTAGCATGTTTTTTTTAAACATAAGAGAAAATATTTTTGTGCAGTTCATTTCAAGCTGTTCTCCTGCAGTTAGCCGTCTGCTGTCAGGACAATCAGTTGCTTTTTAGAGAAGCACTGGAAGCGTTTGCGCTGTTCAAACGGTTCCTCATCCCAGACGCTGAGAACTGGAACTCTGGAGCCTGCGCAGCACTGTTAACTGTGCTGTGGTTTGCATAAATTTAGTAAACTTTGGCCACGCAACAGCCTCATTTTAGTACAGATTCCATAACACAAATGGCGAGACAGACGTGCCTGTTGGGAAGCTGGAGGGTATCGGCTCTGGTCTTTGCGGAGGGAGGGAGCACAGAACGAATGCGAGAGCTGCTGTGTGTATGGGCAGCTACTTGCATGATTTTCCTCAGGCTGCAGCGGTGCTGGGGCAGCGAGGGCCTGGGGATGGGGTCCTGACATCTTCTTTAACCTGTATTCGCACATGAGTGTGTAGCATGGCTACAACAAAGCTCTAAAGTATTCAGAACCTACCAACCGTTCCCTGCTTTTTCTCTGGGTTAAAAGTCTGCTAAAAATAGGTTGCTTTTCCTTCGGCCATCAAGCTCCGATTTGCAATGTGAAGTGTCATGCACAGAACAGTAAAAGGGTTTTACCTGGGGAAGTTTTTTCTGTGGGCTCTGTTTTCTCATTCCGGGTGAAATGCAGCAAAGAGAAATAGGACCAAAAGCAATTTCTGCTTTGCTGAGTCTCCTCCGGGGGGCATCACATTTGTTGTTCTAAAGTCCACATTTATTGCCTCCTGGCAAATACATCTGGATGCACCTAATTGAACCACGTTCTTAAGAGGCTCCTTGCTCTTCCAGGTCTGCGTGGCTACGGAGCTGTTGGCCATTAAGGAAATGGCAAAGGAAAACAATGCCTCTGGTTCTCAGAAAACCCAGTTCTTTGACAGAACTTTCCATCTTATGTAAAGAACTTGAAATTGGGGCAGGCGAGCTGGGCGCGTTCTCCAGGCTGCCTGCAATCCCTTGGGAAGATGTAAGGCTTCTTGTTACCTGGAAGCACAGGTTCTAAATGCAAGGTGTGAGGCTTTTCTTGTATTTCACAAATATTGGGGGATGAAACCTGCTGTTTGAAGTGACGGTGCGCATCTGATTGAAATGCAGGACGTGCCAGCGATGCCTGCGGCCGTAACCGGACCCCAGTGCTCCTGCAGATGCTCCTTGGAAGCAGAGGATGGTGGGAATTTTGATCTTCAGGATGTCTCTGAGCTTCTGTGTTGGACAGGTGTTGATTTTTCACAGAACCAAGTGGTGCAGCCACCCTTTCCAGTACTCCTGGCACAGTGACCCTCCTACTGCGTCAGGTATTGACTGCTCTGTGCCAGACATAGTCCCACCTGACTGTGCCTTCAGGAAAGCCTGTTAGTATCTTAATGGGAATTGAAACTGTCGGATAATAATGAGCTGATTTCTATTTCATGACTTTATTTATCTGAACAGCGAGGTGTCTGGTTGTTTCTTTACTGCCAACAGGGACTGAAGGGCCAAGTTTGGAGTTTAAGTGGGTTTATTTGAAAATCTACTGCTGGCTGCATAACCATTGCCTGATTCTGACCTGCTGTGATGAGTGAAATGAGAAGGGGTCTTCACTGTGATCCAGTCACAGTTTTGTGAGAGGATGAGGATTGTTAGGACAGGCACCTGCTGTCAGAATCACTTGGTATCATTCTCATGGTCACAGGTGCGGGACGTTTTCTCCTCTTCTGTCGGGATGGTTTATTTTATTGGTAAATCAAGGTAAATAGATATAAAAAATAAGTGAATCTCTATGGGAGCTCTGTTCGAAGGAGTCTCTGAGGCTGGACGTGTACATGACATTGTATATCACCTGCTTGTATTCAAAGGAAAGAGGTAACCTTTGGAAACTCGCTCTTGGGTTGGTGTTCATGTCCTGGAAGCAAGGAGAAAGGGAGTATTTCAATAAGAAGTACCTACTGTGGATAACAGATCTCTGCTCTGTGAGCTGCTGTGCTCTGGCAATAGTAAAGCATCTCAGAGATGCCTGCAGAACCAAAATATTCGGAGAGGGATGGCAGAAAAGGGAATGATGCAATAAATATGGGAAAAACTACCATGCTGTCAGTGTGGGCTGAATGTCCGCAGCCGCCTCCTGATTGATTGTGAATTGAGAGCAGAAATTAGATTTGGCTTTGCCTTCAGAGCTGTCTCTTTATTCAAAGTGCTTTCTTATGAAATCCCATCTCTCTGTCAGCCCTGAATTCAGTGAGCTCTTTAAGCAGATATGGATGAGCCTGGCCTTTGGAGATGGCTGCGTAAAAGCAATGACTGGCAAGGTTCCCGCTCTGAGCACGCCGCTATCAAGATGCTAAGCGCTCTGAAGGTGAAACTCTCATTATAGGAACCTGGTGACCTTCTTGGTCTCACAAGCCGTACAAATGTTACTATTGCAACATCTACTTTATGCTGAAACTTTAGGGGTAAAAATTAAACTGCAAACAAGTGGCAGAAGTTAATTGCTGAATCCAATGGATTATCACCCACACCATCCTTGTGGACATCTGCCAGGAGTAGCTGCCCTGTCCATTAGACTTTGGCTCGTGTTCGCTGCCGATCCGTCAGTCCTGGGGACATTTATTGCTGGTCACAAGGGAAGCGGTGCCATTTGTCTCAGGCCACAGCCACCGCCCTTGGACCCGGGGACCTTCTAAACTCAGGTTATCCAGGGTTTCCGTGTGGTTGTTCATGACTTAGAGACTTGGGTTTATGATGGAAAGCACAAAGTAAAAGTGAGAATTGCAGTTACCTTGCTATGAAGTCGCTGCCATTACTTTTTGTCTCTGCTTTGACTGGCCACAGTTTATAGCATGTTCTAAAGCAGCAGCAGGAGTTTGTTCTGAAACGGAAAATAACTGGCAATGCAGCTCCGTGTTCCTGGAGCAGGATGACCTCTCCATCGGTGAACAAACACAAACGCCTGCCAGCTAGATCTTGATCTGCTGCAGAGCTGACCTGTGGCCGGGGCTTACAAGTTCCCACAGGTGGCAGTGACGGTTCTGTTTAATGCTCAGTAAGTTCTGCTTATGAAAACCAGACTTAGTATTTAATGAAGAGGTTGTTTGCCCTTTTCGAATCTGCCAATCTCTCAAATGCAGGTGTTCTGAGAACTGTGTAACAGAAGCATTTCTTACAAGGAGATCATCTTATAAACACTCCTTACTTTGGAAGTGGTTTTTTTTAGCTTCTTTTGATGATATTTAGGATCTAAAAGCACAGAGGAGAGGCAGCAAACGAATATTTTCCAAGTTGTGGAGAGCACTGTGTATCAGGTTCTGGTGGCTGTGGTCACACCAAACCTCAGACTCTGCAGTCGAGCATCGGGGGGGATTCGGGAAGCGCTGGAGAAGTGGTTACCTGAATACTCTACCAAGAGCAGCTTCTCGCTGCTGAATTCCATGTGAGGCCACTCTTCTGCATAGCGGTTCCAGCAGAATTGGGTGCTGCTGTGTGGCCAGGGCTCATCCCCACAAAGGCAGCGAAAGGCAGCGAGCTGGGCTTCGGACCAGGCTGCTCCGAAGGGGGAAACCAGATGGGAGGCCAGGCAGAACGTGTGACTCCAAGAGGGTGTGTTATTCCCACCGTGTTCTCCTCCGGAGCTGCAGCAATCTTTAATAAATACCTTGCGATGAGGAAATGGGAATATCTGTTACCTGTTCCAGGGGCTCCCTGAGAGTCATGGATTCAGCAGTCTGAAGGTTTACGTATTAATAGCTGTTAGTTAATAAACTCATTTCCCAGCTTCTTTCCCCACAGACTGGTGGAGCTGCTCTGTTGAGGCTCTTTTCTTCTGAACCACTGATAGAGAAGAGAAAGAAATGCTGAGAAACAGATGTTGCATGGCCGAGCACCCAGCTGTGTGCGAACAAAATGAATCTCAGGGTGATTAGTTAACAATTCCTTGGCAGGCAGAAGCATACGTGGAACAGTAAACTCAGCACAGGGAAATAATAGCAATATTTTGTTGTGGGGTGTTTTTTGGTTTTGTTTGGTTTTTTTTTTTTTTAAAAAGCAGCATTTTCTGAGCTTAAACCATTGGCAGCATGAGCGCAGCCATCTGTGTTGCTGCAAGCGGGCTGTGCTGTGGGTAAGTCACACCAAGGGCAGTGGAACCGACTGAAAGCCCTTAACCCTTTCTGAGTGAAATACTGCATTTCTGTTTTCTAAGCATGGGGCACGTTGTATGTTGAAGGGCAGGGCAGCCCCAGCAGGGCTATCGGAGTTCCAGCTGTCGGTAAGGGGAAATGGTCATCAGTGCTGTGAAGTTGTTCCCTGCTGGCACTGGGAAGCACCAGCACTGACAAAAAAAGCAGACAGACAGACAGCCATTTAACTTTTGAAGTTGAAGGTTAACTCCATCACTGGAGCAGTGCCGCTCCTAATGTGCATGTGTGTATATCCCTGTGGCTGGATCAGACAATTTACTGTGCCATTTAGGCCTTTTAAAATGTAAGTAGGCTTTAAACTTTCTTTAGTAACTCCACAATGTCAGAGCGTATGTAAATAATAAAACTTAAAACCATCAGTATAGATCTGTCCTGTTAATTTTTACTGCTGACAAGTGCTGTGCTTCTGCATTGTTTTCTGTGCTTTAAGAATACACTGGGCTGCCAAATAATTGAGTTTTTATAATGTTTTAAGCAAAAAATATTTTTTTTCTACAGCCCTGGCAGTAAATTCCTTGGCAAACTGTGATCTGGAGCACAAGCATGATGCAGCAGTGAGTTTCTGCCCAGGGAAGTACCCTAATTTAAATTAATTGCATGATGAAACCCCCAGTCATTCCCCGTGAAATGCTGTTTCTTGTCAGATGTCAGAAGCGTGTATGTGTTGTACAGCATATGGAAAACAGCACAATGCAATTATACTAATTAGCTAAGGTTCTTCGAAGTAGTTATAATCTAAGAAGCTGGGCTATATCTCCCGAGAGGCATGTGGTTGCTGTTCCCGGGAATGCCGAGGTGGGAGGCACAGCTGCAGGCAGGTGCTGCTCCGTGTCTGTTATTTCGGTTCAGCAGCTTCACAGAATCATGGAATTCTTTGGTTGGAAAAGAACTTTGAGATCATCAAGTCCAACCATCCATCCTGCGCCGGGATGGTCTGGTTGTCGGCTGGGTTGCCACAACCCTTCCTCAGCCTCTGCTTCCAGCTGCTTCCCTCTTTCTTTGCCACTTGCTGCTAAACTGACCCAGTGCAGCAAACGTCCACGTGGTTCTTGGTTCCGTGGGTGCCCCTTATGGGGGAAAAGGGAGTGCTGGAATGTGGACTTGGGTGTACTCGGAGCTACTCAATCTTTCTGATTTTTGCTGCTACTAGTGTTGCCTTAGAGAGAAAATAACATTTGACTGGGTTATAATAATGGTACTTCTGGGGATAAATAGGCCATTTTTGTAGGAATCTAGCAGTTGAGCTTTGACGGAATTGTGTCCATTGTTGTGATTTTTTTGTGTGTTTAATCCACAGGAATTGTTCAACTGTTGGATTTACCAAATCACTTTTAATTCACCCACTTTTTTTCCCCTCCAATTCCTCCAGGGTCCAAACGCTTTTGTTTATGGAACATTTTGGAGTGGGAACAATAGTGAAGCAAATGGTTTTACTAAATTGGAAGCCTTCAGTGTCTGTATCCTCCTGTTGATGTAAAGCTACCGCAATGCCGTGCATCAACGCAGAGGTTCCTCCTTTATGTTGCGAATTCTCTGCTGCATGACCATAAAAATGAGTGATGACCAATCGATTGGGACAGGAGATGTAATCAGTTAAAGCCTAACGAAGCTTATATTTCCGAGCAGCCTCGTCTGCTAAAATATTGCATTGACTGAATCACTGCTGCAAACAGGGGGCGGTGGTGTCGTCACTGCGTTTCACATTGAGTTACTAATACACCATTTTTCTCGATGCCGCCTCATTATGGCCAGTCTCCCTCAGTCACTGCACTGGACGATTCCAGCTCTTGCCTGCACTCTGCAAGGAAGCAATTGAACCTCCCAGGCTGAGCAGTTCCTCTCTGCCAGCACCTGGCTCTTCACACTTGCTCCTCTCGCAGAGAGCGCTATTTCATCTTTAATTGAAAATCCTGGGTGCCATAGCTGAAAATAAATCTTATCAAATGCATAGTGATGAAAGAATAGGAAAGAAAGGGAAAGGATAAATTCCTTTTATTTTTAATATTACATGATGATTGACTGAGAGGAGAAACACTTCTTGACGTGTGATGTAATTACTCCAACAGCAGTGTGCTGTTGAATCGCGCATGCAGCCTCCTTGCCCGGTTCGGTTACAACAAAGCTGTCGTTCACGGAGTGCAGCCGATGGGATCTGCAGGTGCAGAACAGGTAACGCAGCTCTGTCTGTGATGCAGGGGGAGCTGGCTCACGTCTCCTGCTGTGCCGATCCCTGATCCTGCTCCGCAGGCAGCAGGGCTGAGTCTCCGGGCTCTTTTTGTACTTGGCACACGTGGCTATAGTGCCGGGCAAGAGCTGTAAAGGTCCTTTGCCTGGCATCTTCATACAGTGAAGATGAGAATCGCCTCAGCTTCTGAGTGGGAAGGTTTTTAAGGTATTTTAAACAACGTTGGTAGGTCTTGAGTTGTTTTTTCTATTCCTTTCAGGCTCCTGTGCAGCAGCGCTGTGACTGGGGTGCCCTTGCTGTCAGCCTGCAGTGGGTGCTCGGTGTCCTCGAGTGTTCTGGGGAAAGCTTTAACTTCAGTCAGGTTGCCTAAGGGTGAAACGCGGCTGCTGAGCGCTGTTTGTCAGTTGTGTTTGAGAGAAGGGTGTTTTCATTTTCTCTCGTTACAGCATTAGTGTGACCTGGGCAGGCTGGAGGTGGCAGCGCTGCCCTTACCAGCACCGCAAGGTGTTGTCGGTGGTGACAGTTTGCCGTAACAAGCTTGATCTTGCTGAGAAAAGTGTTGAAAAACTTGAGAACATAAATCCATTTCCCCCCAGCCAGGCCTGTGCCATGGCTTACATTCCCACGAGTGCTGCCCTGGGCTCTCCGCAGAGACTCCTCTTTCATTTCCTACCAGAGCTCTGTGTGCACGCCGGGCTGTCCCGATCCTTCGCTGTGGTAGCAGATGGAATCGGGCACCTCTGGGTGCAGCGCTGCCATGCGAGCTCTGTGCGAGTCAGGCGTTAGCGCTGGTCACAGCTGGCGCACATCTGGCATTACGGGATTTTGCTGAGTGTCTATATCGTGCCAGGAGAGCCGAGGGGGGGAGGTAGGTGATGTTTCCCAATTAAACTTTGTGATGTCTGCAGTTGATACCACCGTGCTGAGGCACATCTGCTCATCCCATCAGAGCAGTGCTGACTTGGTGCTTTGCTGTCAGTGTGTTCGAGTTCCTGGGAGTTCTTGGGAGCGCAGTCGGGCACAGCTCGAATTCAACGTGGAGCTGCCTCTCTGGCCAAGCACAAGCTTCAAGCTGGGAATGCCACAGGCTGCCTCTTGGAGTGCTGGGACTTCCTGAGCTTCTTGAAAAACTGGCTGAGAGGCTCCAATTTTTTCATAAAAAGCTGCCTGATGACTCTGTTCCTCAGAGCAGGGATGGCTCTATTGCCTGGGTGTCCAGCACTCAGCAGAGTCCCTGTTCTGGCCAAAGTGAGGGGCTCCTGCATTGCACGAGTGCCAAGGAGCCCGGAATGCCCATTGCTGATGGGTCTGCATGAGCCAGTGTGTGAGGATGAGCTGCTCTGGTCAGGAACTGTTGTTTTCCAGCGATGTGGAGCGGGGCCGTTTGGGATGGGTCTGCCAGCAGAGAGCCCTGTTTGCACTTGTGTGATCTTGGTTTATGGGTCCAGCAGTGATGGATCTTGTGCTGCCACCGCAGGATGCGGCAGAGGGGTACCTTGACTGAGAACGTTCCCTGCTGCCCATGTCGGTCGTGCAAGAGGTTCTTTCCATTCCAGGAGAACAGGCGTAGTGTCTTTGTGGATGTGGGATCTTTGTCAGGCTCCTACTCTGCCAAATTGGCCTGAAATAGGTTAGTGGGACTAGAAATTATGCAGAGCGTAATTGCATGCTTTGCTTCCTATGGAAAGTGGGCTAAAAATAGACCTCTCTGTGATTTGCATAAGTTCCATTCTAATCAGAACACCAAAAGAAAAAGGTCTTGGCATGTGAACGTGCACTCTTGTGCTGGGAAAGCGGTGCCAAGCCCCGAGCAGATTAAATCGCTTGTGTAACACAGCAGCTGCCGGGAGGTTTTTCTTTGGGATGCGACTGAAATGTGTCGTGCTGTCACACTGCCCGATGCATTGGCGACCAGGGATGGGACGGTGTCCCTGCAGCAGCAGCCAAAGTGGGGTGTGGTGCTAGGGCAGACACAGGGCACCACGACAGGTTTAACCTGCAGCGCCCGGTGTGAGCTCGGGTTGGGGTGGGACACGGGAGCAGCGCCCACGGGGTGCTGCAGGCTATCAGTGGAAAGCAATGAGTTTGGGACTCCAGTAACACTTTGTTCAGTTGTGTACGATAATTGTGCTTTCTAGAGCAAACGAGTTGGTTTGCTGCCTCGGTAAAACATTTTCTCTAGTGTGAATAAGCCAAGACCTCATACAGGTCAGCGAGTGATGTTGACAAGAGGTGTGTGAGGGGTGTCTGCCCTTCACTTAGCAAAATAGGAGGGAAGAGAATCAGCTTGTCAAAATCAAAACTGGCTGATGACCGTGCAGCGGTGCTGCTTGGTTGGGAAATCTGATTTAGTGGTGTTGGACGGGCGTTTTGGGGTTTGATGGTCTGGATTTGCTGGGTTTTCTCCAAATGAAAGGACCATAAACTGGGTTTGAGGTGTCGCTGAGCCTGCTATGGGTCTGCATCCCGCTCATTCCTGGCCTTTGGAGGCAGGCTCTCCTGTGGGTCCCCATGGGCTCCTCTCCGCACCACCCTGCGGGTGTATGACGTCCAGCCAGTTGCTGACGTAGCCAGTCAGGAGCAGCTCACAGACTGATGGAATTCTCCACTCTCTGCCCCAGCGGTTGATCCTGCTGCTGCCATGTGCCCGGCTCCCAGCCTGGGTTTGGGAGACAAAGGCCGAGCATCTCTTCCTCTAAAGCCCTGAGTGTTCTGCTGGAGGATGTAACTTCAATTTGCCAAGGTCGCTGAACCCTGTTTAATGTGCTTCCTGGGAGGACAGCAGGGTACAAAGGGCTGTTTTGTCCCCTTCTATCAGAAGGATGAGGCGGTAGCTCCGCAGCTCGGTTCTGTGTGTGCTGAAGGGGCTGTGGGTGTCTGGTGATGTGACAGCTCCCCTAATGATCCCTGACAGAAGGATTGCACAGAGTAATTGTAAAAAACCTCCCTTTTATCAGCAGTGGTTCTAAAAAAGGAAATATTTTCTTTCTATAATATCAAGAACGCTGATTCCTGTGTGACAAAACATTGAGCTTGGGCACGAAGCCAGCAGGTGTACATGGAATAGAGAGCATTAGCGCTGCATCCTGAAGCAGTTTCCTGCCTGTAGAGACTTGATTTTGATAACAGATTTGGTATTTTCGTTGGTTTTATTGATTTCCAAGCAATTCCAGAATATTGTCCCTGTCTGGTTGAGAGATGCTGAGGTTGGATGGTCCTTGCTCAGCTGTGCCAAACATCACCGTGCCAATTTACTGCAGCAGGGTGGATTTTCCGTTTAGGTTGTTGCATTTAAAACAACGCAGCTCTTTCTGCTGCTTTCTTCTTTGTGATGTTTATAGCCATGAAATGCCTTCTCTATTGTGAGATCCTGCTAAATACTTACAAGTTATTCCTGTTTGTTGTTTTTTCAGGAAAAGTCATCAACAAAGACCTGCGCCACTACTTGAGCCTTCAGTTCCAGAAGGGCTCGATAGACCATAAACTCCAGCAAGTGATCAGAGACAACCTCTACTTGAGAACCATCCCTTGTAAGTATGTAAAGATCAGCCTCATTCGATCTGTTCCAAATAACTGCCACAGAATTTGAGAGCTTTGAATGCCTTCTCGCCTGATCTGGTTTATAGTTTCACCTTGCAGCAGAACTTCTGTAAATGGCTTTGCTAAGATAGATGCATGTCTTATGTTGCCATGAAAAGGCATGGCCAGTATGGACTGACAAGACAGCAACGACTTCTGAATTCACAGCTCAGAGCGTTTCAGGAATATCTGTGTTTCATTCATCAAAAACTCATAGAATCATGGAATGATTTGGGTTGGAAGGGACCTCAAAGCCCATCCAGTCCCACCCCTGCCATGGGCAGGGACACCTCCCACTGGATCAGGGACTCCAAGCCCCATCCAGCCTGGCCTTGAACCCCTCCAGGCAGGGGCAGCCACCCCTGCTCTGGGCAAACTGAGCCAAGGCCTCCCCACCCTCACAGGATGGTGCAGGGGAACTGCTGTTCACTCATCCTGAGAAAGTGGTACAAGAAGGAGCCCAAGAAGAACAGGAAGAAACAGTGCATGGATCAAGTTCAGTAGCAGAGAAGAGCCTATTAGTCAGGGAAATTAGGCTGGACATTAGGAAAAAAATTTTCATAGAAAGGGTCATTGGGCAGTGGAACAGGCTGCCCAGGGAGGTGGTTGATTCACCTTCCCTGGAGGTGTTTAAGGCACAGGTGGATGAGGTGCTAAGGGGCATGGTTTACTGTTTGATAGGAATGGTTGGACTCGATGATCTGGTGGGTCTCTTCCAACCTGGTTATTCTGTGATTCTATGATCAGCTGTGCCGACCTTTCTGCTCTGAGCATCCTCTGGCATCTCTCAGTCTGCCCAGTGCTCGTGGTGACTCGCTGTCAGCGTGGTGCCTAAAGGTGACAGCTCCCATCAGTGGAGGCTTGTGAAGGGACTGTTCAAGGTCCAGGAGTCTCTGACGGCTGCCAAATATCCCATCATTGCTTCTCATCCTCCAGTGCCATTTAATTCCTTAATTATCACGAGGTCATCTGTTACTATGTCCAAAAGGCTCATTGATTAAAAAGACTCATCAGTGATTGTATCTGAATATTCATTGCACTGAGAAATTACAAGTTTGTAGCTAATGTTTTTGTCACAACAGGAATTCCATTCTCAATTTAATGTTATTATCATGCCATGCATGCCTGGGAGTTTCTGACTTTCTTAATAACAGGGGCAGGCGGTTTGTTTACTGACAGCTCTTGTTCATGCTGTTGTCTGAAAAAATTGACGTGTGTTAGGGTAAAGGCTGCAATGAGTCAATGTAGTCCTTTCCAGGAGAGCTTTAATTAAGCTGTTATAACTGCAGGAGGCCCACACTTATAAACAGAACACTTGGTAAACTTCTACAGTAACACAGCAATTTACTGATTACTCTGATGAAGCTTACCTGTAGCTGGGGCTTGGGGTGCAGATGAGTTACACTCTGGATTGTAAGGGTAAAAAAAAGTATGGTTTATTCCCAGATTTGGTGGCCAAAAATCAAATGTGCATAGTCACGCTGACCTTATTGCAAATCAGTGAGCTGGTGCTGATGGAAGCAGCGGGGAGGAGCAGCCCCTTAGAGCACTGCAGCTCTCCAGCAGCTCCCCAGAATCCCAGGCTGAAAGGGCCTGGCCAGACTTCAGCTTCCACTGGATAAGTGTTCAGTTCACTGAGCATAAGAAAGAATTCTCTAATTACCATCTCACCCAGCTCTTTTTCTTCTCCTTCCTCAATACCATAGCTGTCGTTCTTGTGTAGTTCGTGGGCTGAGTGTGTATGCTGGGTTGTTCACTTGCTCAGCAGCATTCTGACTCTCATCACTGTATAAAAATTCAAAAATGTGTTGCTTTGGTACAGCAGGCAGCACCTGGGTGTCTTACGAGAGTCTTTCCTCTGTCTTTTCAGGCACTACGAGGGCTCCCAGGGATGGGGAGGTCCCCGGGGTAGACTATAATTTCATTCCCGTTGAACAGTTTAAAGCACTGGAAGAAAGTGGAGCCCTGCTGGAAAGTGGAACGTATGACGGTACGTCAATGGTGTTAATAGAATGGGAACAAGGACTCGGGTCTCGGGTCCAGTGTCAGTGCAGCTCCCTGTACCCAGGAGGTGCTGCTTCCCCTGCCCTTTGATGAGAGCGGCAATATTAAACGTGTTTTTGCAGTTCCTGCGAAGAGGAGCAGAGTCTTGTGCTGGAGCTCTCTGGTAAATCACCCATTGTCCTTCCAACCAGCCTTGACCCACCCCACCCAGTGATTTTCCCTGTTGTGTTTTTGAGGAAGCATTCTGAAAATGTTTGTGCCTGGTATAGTTTTGTTTCAATGGAATTTATAGCCCGTTTTGTTTAGGCGTTTGAGAAGCAGAGCCCTGTTCTTCACAGAGACGCACATCGAAAGGACAGGAGGCAAGGGGTAGTCTGATACAGCAGGGGGAAAAAAGCATTTGGCAATGAAAAATTGAAGAGTGCTGGACCAGATTGTCTGAATCTGTAGCCATGTCAGTTTTGTTAAATGTGATGAGGAAGAACGTGGTAACGAAGGCAGTGAACCATCAGGAACCAGTCACCCAGAGGAGCTGCAGAGCTGTTGTCATGTCACGGGCTTTTGCTTTGCTTTGAGGGGTTTGATGGCAGTCAGAGGTGACTGTGAGGTGCCTCCCATCTGTGTGCTCCAGGGCAGGGGGACAGATGAAACCTTGTCCTTGCCTGGCATGAGGGGAGGCGATAGCAGCCAGACTGGTTCAGCGTTGGGTGTCCTGCAGCCCTGTTTGCAGATGGGTTTGTACTGATTGCCTGGCATCTGCTGCTTTTTGCTATTGAGACACTTACTCTAACACCATGAACAGAACACATGGCAAATGCTTTGCCTTGCTTTTTGCGTGCAAGTTTGTAAAACCTGAAATAGGAACTGGTGAGATATTTTCAACTTTATTGTTGTGCTTGGAGTCAACTAAATCACAGCCAGCTTTTGTCTGTGCAAATCCAAGCAAGCTGAGGCCATACCAGCACTCCTCCCCTCCATCCAACCATCCCTGCCAAGCCTCACCCTCACAGACATTGTTGGAGGATTTCTTATTTGTATTTTTCCTGTGGTCAAAACCATACCCAGCCCCTGAGTGTCACCCCAGCTGGGACTCTGGGAAGCTGTCTTGATGTGTGCTCAATTCCCTAATAAAAATCATATGAGCAGTCAGGAGAGAGGTCAGTTGCTGGAATTCTTTTCCAGAAAACAACAGATGATTCCTGGCCTTTGGGGTTTAGATTAAAGTTTTGAAGTACAAAACTATTCCTTTTCCCAAGTATGGGTCATGTTTGGATGAAGCAGCATTAACAGCTTTGTTCAGCACATGCATTGTTGGTAGAAAACTGTAAGGCTGTAGTTCTAAAATCAGTTTTTTGTAACTGTTTTTATGTAAACAGATACTTTCTGCACAAAGTTAATTTGCTTTTTGATTCCAGTTCCTGTTGCTGCCAGTTGCTCCATTAATCAGAGTACGAACAATTGATTTTCACTGTTCTGCTTATCTTGAGCTGGTCCCCCATCTCTTTATAGAACATTAGAGAATTCCAGGCAAGGAAAGAAATCCATCTTTTCCTTTGAAAACACATGGCAAGATAGAAATGTTGAGTTAAATTAAACGTTTTGTTTTCTGATGCCCAACGGCATCACTGGCAAAAAGGCAGTGTAGGAATAAACAGGTTGTGACTGTTGATTGGATTCTGACAGTGCTGGTGTCTTCTTTAAGAAGTGAAGTTACAGGTCAGGTCTTTCACCAAAAGGGCATTACACAGGCAATAAGATGTTCACTGCCAGTGCTTTGGTGATGTGCGTTTCTGTCTCGTCGCCAGGTAATTTTTACGGCACTCCAAAGCCTCCAGCAGAGCCCAGCCCCTTCCAGCCCGACCCAGTGGATCAAGTTCTGTTTGACAATGATTTTGATACTGAATCACAGAGGAAAAGAACCACGTCTGTCAGCAAAATGCAGCGGATCGAGAGTTCTCTGCCTGAAGAGGAGGAAGAGGAGGAGAAGGAAACCGTCAATGGCAGCGGAGGGACAGGTTGGTGGACAAGGGGAGGAATTCCCTCAAGTATTCCCTCCAGTATGAATGGGAAAGAAGTGGGTAACATTCACACTTGCCTGAACCGCTTCCTTAATTTTGGTAATGTTTAAGGCAGTTTGCTGTTCAAATGGGTGTTTTTACTTGCTTTTGAAATGATGTTTTAAGAAGAACCAGCTGTTCTCCCGGCCAGCTGTGCAATTGCATCATAAGTGCACTGCTCAGTAGAGAACACAGAGTGCTGGATACTGGGCCGTCGCATGAGGAGGGGTGAAACTCAGCCGCTCTTCCAATAACAGAGTCCCTGCAGAGGACAGATCATACCCTGTGAGCGGTGCTGGTTAATGGAGGAAGTATCTGAGTCTGGGCGTGGGAGGTGTGGGTGCTACCGGCAGCACTGGCTCGGGCTGTGAAGTGTTCAGGCGCTTTTAACACAGGCGACTGTCGAGCAGCCTGGAGCAGCCTGGAGAGGGGGGTTTGGCAAGGAAAATAAAGCAGAGTCCGGTCAGACCTTGCAAAGGTTGGTTGGGTGCTCTTTTCCTTTCACTGCTGCGGTTACTCAGCTCGAGATGGGGAACTGGTCGGAAGCTGTCCTGTTGCATCTGCACCACGATCCTCGGTGTGGGTGTTCAGGACAGAGAAGCCCGGACCTTGCGTGCTTTGAGGCTGGCAGCTCCGTGGCACAGGCTGCTGGGGAGGTGGAGGGCGAGAACTCCGTTGTGGGATGGAGGATACTGAGCGTAACCTCAGGACCGGAGGGTGGAGTCTTGTGTTTAAAGCTTTCTGCAGGGATTTTGGGGGAGCTTTGTCTTGTTTTGGCTTGCGGGAGGGTGGTGTTTGTGTTATGGGCAGTGTGAGTCTTCTCTATGTTTTATTCTGGTGCTTTGAGGACTGTTAGTAGGATTTGGGGTGGGGGTTGATGGCATTACAAACACCATTCTCTGCAGAAATGGCAGCAAAGTGTAGTCAACTTGAATTTGTGCCAGCGCTGTTTTTTCAGCGTGGGCTCAGACACATAATGCGAGGTTAATTCTGTTTGGCAGGGGAAGAGCAGAGTTCAGTGTTTTCATGTCAGCTTTGCAAAGTTCAGAGCTGGAAAAAAAAAAGTGGAAAAATGCACATCACACAGAGACGTGTTTGACATCCGCTCATAGCCAGACTGAGAGGGTGGTTCTTGGTGAGAAACAACACAAACAGCTGACAAACAGTAACGCTTTCCCTGAACAACTGCAGAAAACAAAGAAAAACATTCAGATTCTCCTGACTGGATGAAAACTGTTCCCAGCTACAACCAGACAAGCAGCGCCATGGACTTCAGAAACTACTTGTCGCGGGATGAAACCCTAGAACCGCTGCCCAAGAACTGGGAGATGGCCTACACCGACACGGGCATGATCTACTTCATTGAGTGAGTAGAGCAGCATCGCGGAGGGGGCTTTGCCCCGGAGAGGGGAGGAGGGCTGCTGGGCAGCAGGCTGGGGCGCTGCCTGTGCTCTTACGCATCTCCTCCCCTGCTCTGACTGCTTCTCTTCTGTATAAGGTGTAATATATCCCTACCGTTTCACTCCTTACGGATCGGCACCTGTGCTGCACACTTGGCACAGGAAAGCCTCCTGGCTCCATGTGCGAAGTCAGTTGGTTTATAACACAAGTTTGAATCTTGCAAAAGGCAGAGCTGGGTGGGTACTGCTGGGTGAAGTGTAACATCATATAAATGGTCACTACATCAAATCCCTCTGAAATCCGGGGGTTGGGTTTTCTTTCTCCCTTGCTTGTGTGCTGTGGCTGGGAACGCCTGCTTAAAAGTACAAATAGTGCAGATTAAAGCTCAGAGTACGAAAGCAGCTCATAAATGCACGTGTGAAACAGCAGTATTTATTGGTTTCTAAAGGAAATAAAAACATTACTGAGTTAAGCATGAAAAGAGGCTAAAAATGTGTTTTCCTTTCTGGTAGAAGCAGCTGGTATTTCCACGTGCACTCTCAGGAGCAGGGGCGAGTGTTTGTCCCTCTCGCGTTTCACATCTGCCCTGGGGAGTCTCCTTTGTGCTCTTGCCTCTGAGCATCACTGATGCCTTTTTTTAGCATGTTGTGATGTGACTGAGGCACAAATAAATGTTACCTTATCTAAAGGCCACAGCTTGCTCATGGCAATAAATATTAAAAAGTTAAAGTAAAGCAAAGGTTTATAAATCTAAGGGAGTTCTCTTCTAACGAGATGTGTCCTGCTCCACAGCCACAACACCAAGACAACCACGTGGCTTGACCCACGACTCTGTAAGAAAGCCAAAGCTCCAGAGGACTGTGAAGATGGAGGTGAGATGTTCAGAATTCGTTTGTCACCTGTGGCTGACAGAAGCCTGAGTTGATCACAGCAGGGTGCGATCCATTACTGCTGTGGTGGAAGCTTTTTCCTGACACACAAGACTCAGGAGCAGGCAGCACAGTGCTGAGTGTCCCTGGTTTGGAGGCAATAGGAGTTTACGTAAGACCGGGAAAGTCCATACTGTGTTCTCCCAGGAGTAGTAGGATCTGGCTGAAATGTGGCTTCATCTGCATTCCTGAGCCGAGAACAAGATATTTTGTTCCACTAGCTGCCATTGCTATGGAGAAAGCTGCACATGTTAGTGATGACCTCACTGGAATTGTGCAGGTGGAGTGTGGCGGGAGGGAGAGGTCCTTGAGTGTTAGAATACAGGGGTAGCGAAGAAGACACAGCACAGTACCTATTGGTAATGACACCTAGTGCACGTGGCAATACAGTACTTGAATGTGTAAACAGAGGGAAACATCTGACTCCCTCCAATTCCTCACACTGTCACTTGAAGCCTTGCAGATCAGGCTCACAATTGACCTAAGACAATTCCTGCAACCTTTTCCCACAGCAACATGCAGTTTAGGCAGCTGGGAAAGAGTACCACGTAGGTTTGTCTTCAGCAATGACCTGATGCTACAGAGGCTGAGGCAGAATTGAGAGCCTGTTGTCTTCTGAAACTGCCCAGCCTGACAATCATGTATTCATAATAGAGCCAGCTGGAGTAGTGGCCGTGCACTGCTGCCTATTAAACATATGTGCAGCTCGCCACGGGATGAAAAGAGCACTTTAAACAGGGAAATGCAGGATATCCAAGTGAACAGCACTTAAATGAATGGACCCACTGGGTCTTCTGTCAAACCCTGTGGAGTGATGCTGGTGTTAATAATTGGGAACATGCTGTCATGTGCTAGGAAAATTCCTGTTACTGTCAAACTCAGGGCAGCCCCTGACAAGGTTACACAGCAATTTTATCGTTCAAATGTCTGGCTCCCTAACTGTACCCATTATCCTGATATTTAAATTCCCATAGTCGAGAACAGAAACACTGGAATAATTGGAGCTCTGTGTTAACCACTTACCACCTTCATTCAGTAATGATGCGCTGCTGGAAACCATCTCACCGGTTCTGAATCTGCCATAAAAAGGAGCTTTTACATTGTAACTCTCAGTGCCTTTGTCAAATGGGATTTTTTTACCTTAGAGCCCTAATTCAGGGATGTCAAAGGCATCCCAATCCCCAGTGTCAGAAGCTCTGACAGTGCTGCATCTCATCGTCTTGGCCAACCAGGCATCCTGTGCAGGGTGTGGTGCAGCCAGACCTGAACACCAGCCTAGTCTCGTGGCGTTGCAAACACCGGGGTGAAGCAGCCTGCTGTGGTGGGCTCCTTGGCATCATGTGTGGCTGTCACAGTCCTGCCTGAGGGATTCTTGGGCTGACTGAGAACTGAAATGGTGTGAAAAATCACAATCTCATTAAGAGAATGAATATGGTGGCAGGACTTCTGCCAGGTGGTTGTTAACTGAAAGGGCAAGAGGAGTGGAGATGGTTGATTTTGCAAGCCCAGGACATGACCCTGCGAGGCATTCATAGCTATCTCTGGTGGTGTCACTGGGGGCCGAAGTAGTGCAACTAAATGAATGTTTTGTAGTTTAAAAAGTCAACAACTATCAAATCACATTAAAAATTTATAATTAGATTAATTTCAAATAACGTATTTTTCTTCCCCTTTATAGGTTCTTCCTCTCTAAATAGGTTAGTTTGTATCTTGTCTTTAAGTTTATTGTATGTTTGAAGTGGTGTGGTTTTGTTGGATACAAGTCTCCTCATCGGTGGCACAAAGAGTGAGAGTTACAGGGCTTCACGTTCCCTGGAAGGGGCTGTTATCCGTCACCAGAAGGGTCAGCCTCCAGCAAATGATGGGAAGGAAAAAGAAGCTGTATTTCCTTGTTCTTTCCATGAGTCTGTAATCTGTCCTCGTTCTTTCATCAGATCTCTGACATTTGCAGAGAGTTTTCTGCTGTAATGGAGGGGTTTGTTCTTTTTGATTGCAGAGCTTCCTTATGGGTGGGAGAAAATAGAAGACCCTCAATATGGAACGTATTACGTTGAGTAAGTGCTAATTATTTGAATGATTATAAATTGAGCAATTTTCTTAGTTCTGATCTCTTATCACCTCCTGGAAAGATGCAGCACAGGCATATCTTTACCCTAAGAGTGACTGAATTGTGTGGGCACTTAAAGTGAATCAAGCTGTTGAAAGAGCAAAAATGCTTTCAGTGTTGGTGACAATAGTTTATCTTCTGGAGCATTAATCTGAGATAACAGAAAACAGCACTTGTAGCATATCTTTCGTGGTTGTCAGCTCTGTGAAACAGGCAGAACACTTTCTGCTGAAGTCCTGACCTGCCTGTTGTGTCTCTGCAGTCACATTAACCAGAAAACACAGTTTGAAAACCCAGTGTTGGAAGCCAAAAGGAAGAAACAGCTGGGGCAGATGGATGGGGGCTCTTCAAAATCAGGTACCACTGCATGTTGTGTTCCTGTCACTGATACCCTTATCTGTGAGTGCGCATCATCAGTAGCCAGTGTGGGAATTCCTCAAGGCCTTCTCTTTCTGCTGGCCTTTGTGATGTCGCCCTCCCAAATCTGTATGGCTTTATGAATGATTTTTTTTTTTTAAATGTTAAAATTGAGCTGAGGCACTAAGATCACTTTAAAATCCCTGTGCTCATTCTAAAGCTGGTTGTCTTAAACAGATTTGGGATACTTGGAGGACTGGAAGGTGCAGTAAAACCACACCTTGAATTTTTATGCTTTTGATCAACTTTAAGCTTGGTATCGAAGGGTTAGAGTGCAAAGTAGGGAGTCACAGGTGGGAGCTTTACTTCACCTCTCTTGTAATCCGTACTACTGGAACAAACTCTTAACTCTCCCATTCACATAACTCAGCTGTGCAGAGCGTTGCCAATACCCTGTTTACTTTGCTGCCTAACAGTGCTGCAGAGGTTAACTAGTGTTAATCAAACACATCATTAAACTTTGACGCCTCGACACTCTACCAAACAGAAACCTGATCAAAACTAACCCTGGTTTCATTCTGTTCCATAATCCCAAAGGACCAGAGAAGTCTGTCTTCACTAGAGATCCATCCCAGCTGACAGGAGCACTCATACGGACATCGCTGAAAAAAAGCACCATGGGATTTGGCTTTACAATCATCGGAGGGGACAGGCCAGATGAGTTTCTCCAGGTGAAGAATGTGTTAAAAGACGGACCTGCTGCCCAAGATGGGAGAATTGCTCCAGGTAAACCATTATATCTCTGAATGTCCATTTTCTGCTGGTGTTTTCTCCCAAGTAATGGTCAATGGGATGAGAGAAAGTGGCCTCAGGGTGTGCCAGGGGAGATTTAGATTGGATAGTAGGGAATATTCCTTCACCACAACAGTTGTCAAGCGCTGGCAGAGGCTGCCTAGGGAAGTGATGGAGTCCCCATCCCTGAAGGGATTTAAAAGCCATGTAGATGTGGCACTTGGGGATTTGGTTTAGTGGTGGAATTGGCAGTGTGATGTTTATAGTTGGACTTGATGTTGGCATCCTGTTGGCATCCTGTTGGCATGCGGTTCCTCTTCCTCCTGTAAAAACAAAAGCAACCCTGCAGTGCTGTGCTGTGATTGCACACACACGTTTGGATGAGAAGAGGACATCTGTTCCTGTTGTAGCTCACATGACAGCACAGTTACTGCTTTACCACCACCCAGGCGTTTGGGTGCTAAGACACTTTGCTTGCTGGGAGTCCTGTGTCACAGACACAAGGTTTCACAATCAAATAGATGCAAATTATGAAACAAGGTTTTGGGATCTGAACCCCAGTCCTGCTTCATTCTGAAAACTCACACGTAACCACGTGTGGCAGCAGTGTAAGAGTAATGTGTGTGGGTGCAATCCCAGCTTAAGTTCAGCTGGTCCTAAAATAAACACTGGACCCCCCTCCAAAAATCCGATTTATTCTGGATTGAGTTAGGGTGCCATACAACATGAATTAAAGTCGAGGACATCTGCTTGCAGCAGCATGCGTGCATCTCTGGGGGCTATACGGTATCATTTTGTAAATCTGCTGCAGATTAAACTTTATATATTTAGCATACCCTGGTCAGAGATGAAATAGAATAAATGCAAAGAGGAAATCCTCTATGTTTTTGGCAACAGACAGGCAAGAGGTAACAGCACAGCCACCACCCAGTATCAGTTCTGAACGCTGCCCGGTGGTTTCCTGCAGTCCTGAATGCAGGACAGGGTGCGGGTGGTTTTCTTTCTGGTTTTGACGCTGTTGAACTTTCTTCTGTAACAGGGGATGTCATTGTAGACATAAATGGAAGCTGTGTCCTGGGCCATACTCATGCAGATGTTGTCCAGATGTTCCAGCTAGTTCCTGTCAATCAGTACGTGAACATGACCTTGTGTCGTGGCTATCCTCTTCCTGATGACAGTGAAGATCCCGTGGTAGATATCGTGACGGCTACACCCATCATCAACGGGCCACCTGGGACCAAGGGAGATGTTTGTGTCACCAGCCAGGACTTAATAGCTGGAGCAGTTGTGTTGGACCAGAATGGAAAAATGGGCCCTTTGCTGGTCAACGGTCGTTTGAACGGCCCTTCCATGGACACAACTGAGCAGAGGGTCTCTCTTGCATCTTCAGGGAGTTCTCAGCCAGAGCTGGTCACCATTCCACTGGTCAAAGGGCCAAAAGGCTTTGGGTTTGCCATCGCAGACAGCCCTACGGGACAGAAGGTGAAGATGATCTTAGACAGCCAGTGGTGCCAAGGCCTGCAGAAGGGGGATGTGATCAAGGAGATTTGCCATCAGAATGTGCAGAGCTTGACACACCTGCAGGTGGTGGAGGTACTGAAGCAATTCCCTGTGGGAGCAGAGGTGCCGCTGCTTATCTTACGTGGAGGTATGCACAGGAATTCATAGCTGTCATTTATGGTTATGTGTGTTTTAAAAGACCCTTTTTAGTGTGATATCCAAATCATATCCAGTCTTGACAGTTAAGTAGCAGCTCTTTATGCCTCTGAGCTGTAATGCTCCAGGTTTAATTTATATGCCAAGTATTCAGGGTGAGAGCATGTCACCTGAGCAGCACTAAAGCAGAAATGCACTCTCTACCGTAACAAAGATTGTGTGATGGACAGAGTTTCTGAGGCTCTTCAAGTGTGTTCCAGTAGCTGTAGCCACAAAGTGCAGGTAATTCCAGGGGATGGGAAGAAGGGTTAGCAGTGGGGTGGAACCGATCACTGGAATTACCAGGAAATGCTCATTTTTGCATTTGTGTGTTTATACCTCTCCATTGACTGTCACATGCAGACCAGAATACATTCCCCAAAAGCCAACTGGTAAATCCTGTAGAAGGAGCTGAATGAATTCTGAAGCAACACTTGGCTGTTTGGAGTCCCTTTAAGCATTCATTGTAGCCCTGAGTGTCACTTCAAAACCCCCAGGTGTCTCTATATAAACACTGCTACTCCTTAATCACCTGGGGAAATCATTCTTGAGCAGTAAGCGAAATTCCCCTGGACAAATCAATGACTGATGTGTCATTTGGGTCACCTGTGCCTGGCAAATGGGAACAGGGGGGATTTTCATTGTTGTGCAGTGAGCATTTCTAATCCAAGATGTCTCTGAAGTGGTAGCTTTGCTCAACTGCACATGCGCTTTGCCTTTTCAGAGAGCGAATAAGCATTTATGTCCAGCTCAGGATGTGATTGTATTGCTGTAACACTGATGTTGCTCTCTACCTTGTGTTTTCCTCAGGTCCAGCCTCGCCTACTAAAACCACCAAAGGGGTGAGTATGAGCAATGCTTTGGAATGCTTCTGATGGAGAATATTCGGGGGGGTTGGTTGCAAACCAGACTCATAACTACAGACTGTGTAGTGGTAAAGGTTCCCTTGAGGTTTTGGGGTTGTCTACCAGAGGTGATGGACACCTCTCGTGCTGCTGAGGAGTTCAGAATGCAGCAGGGGGCATGTGTGATAATAGGTGCAATGTTGTGGGTTTGTCGTGATGTTGCCATGGAAGTTCTATCGCTGCTTCCTTTCTGTGCACTAGACTGAAATCGCTGTCTGTGTGCACACTCTGACCGCCTTTGGAATCTCTTCTTCTCTGGGTTGTGGTCCTGGGGGGATCTGCAAGGGAGTTTTACAAAACCACATCTACTTAACAGGCAGAGATTTGCTGTCTGAAGTAACTGCTGTCAGCATACCCCCTACAAGGGACACAAAATGCAGTACCTGTTGTTTTTCATTGCTGATTACCACTGTTAAAGTGAAATGGGATTTCTAAAGGAGACGTATGATACTCTGATGCTTCTCAGTCCTCATGCAGAATTGACAGACTGGTTGGTACTCCCTTCTTCAAATGCTTGCTTATCTTTATTCTTGAGAAGGCTCCATGTAGCTGCACATCCCTAGTTCGATACTCATTATTCTTAGAAGTTTGCTCTGTTGGGGTATCTTTAATAGATATATTAGCTCCATGGAGAATCCTTGGGCTTCATAAAAGACCCTCTGAGTAGGCAATGCTGATAGCAGAGCATCCTCTGTCAAGAGCACTGCTTTTATCAGCTAGGCCTGTTGGTGAGCAGAGCTGAGCCTTTAAAAATGCTTCCTGTGCAGAATGAACTCCTTTATTTTAGGAAGACCCCGTTGCTGAGTTGTAGCTTCCTTTTCAGTCTTTGTTCTGAGGTCGTATCCCAGCAGTGGGATAACATGAGCACACAAGTTCAGTGCACATGGATCAGGCTGCACTTGGTAAAGCTTGGGGTTCCATTCCTCATGAGTACCCCGCTGCCCACGCTGATGAACGGGAGCCCGTGGCTCGAGGATGCAGCACCGTGTCAGCACCCTCTGCACAGGCACCTTAGAACTACTCAGGGCTCGGGGACTGGCATCCCAGCACACGTGCAGCAGCAGCAGCTTCCCATGGAGCGCTCGATGTTCAGTGGCATTAAGCAGCGTGGCAAAATAATTCAGTTAAAAAGGGCAAGTTCTTGTGTTTATAAACACACAAGTGTCAAAGTGCTGGGTGCCTTGGGGGAGGTGTTCTTCCAGCCTTCGTAAAAGGGCATTTCTAAGCCTGTTCTGCTCCTGCTGTTTAACATGCACAGACACACGCAGGCTACCGCCTCCCAGTTTTCCGGCTGGGTTTCATCCCAGAATTAGTATTTAGAGTTACTTCAGTGCATAATGGATTGGAAATTAGGGTGGGAGATGGCAGGGATGTTTGGTGTCCTGCTTGGAGTGTTGCAGCTATTGGATCGTGCAAGAGCATTGCAGGCACTGAATTCTGAACACCTCACACGACTGCAGTGTGCTGCTTCTGTTCAGTACTGGCAACACCACCAGGGCATCTGCAGCCTCAGCTGGGCATCAGGCACACCTCCACGCTTCTGTTTGGATGTGCCCACGGAGCCACGGACACCTGTGGTCCTGCCAAGGAATCAGCCTCTTCTCTGAACGTGGCCAGTCCCCCTGTTCCATCCCGGGGTGGGTACTCACCAGAGCTGTCTGGCTTTGCAGTTGCTGAGCACCAGCCATTCAAACCCTGATCTAAGCCCAGTCTCCAGGAGGAGCCCAAGGCCTGTGGGGAAGGTCCCAGTATTCTGGTCAGATGCATACACTGCAAAAGCAATACTGAGTTGCAACATTATTCCCTTGCTCCCTTGTTTTGCCCTGCTTGATGCTCATTGTCTTTGTGCTCAAGCACACGAGGTCAGCTCTGCTTTTGATGTAATCTGGATTTTGTGGGATGGGTTCTGTTCCAGAAGGACAAGCAGGACAGTTCAGGTAGTCTGGAAGCTGTTGGCGATCCCATCCCACAGCCGATGCCGTTTCCACCCACCGCTGTGCGACCCAGCTCTCCTAAACCAGACCCTTCTGAAGTCTACCTGAAGTCCAAGACTATGTATGAGGACAAACGTGAGTAGATCAAATTCAAATTGGATATTTGCAATTGCAGAGGAATTTTGTCTTTATGGCAGAACTCCCGTGGCTTTCCTGTTAACCTCCCATAGATAAAACATTTCAGGAAATGTGTAATCCATACAGGAATCTTTCAGTAATCAATAGGTCCTTACATGTTTGGAAATTCTTCTTTGTCGTAGCTCCAAACACAAGAGATCTAGATGTTTTCCTGCGAAAACAAGAGTCCGGCTTTGGCTTCCGAGTGCTTGGAGGGGATGGACCAGATCAGCCCGTAAGTGAAACCATTTGTGATTGTCTACATCTTATCTTATAGCCTTGCTGTTAGAATGGCTCCCTCTCTGTTATCCCCATTTCCTTCTCATCCTAAACAGTTCAGTAGCAGCAGAATTCATGGATTCAGTAGCTGCCTTTTAAAGATCAAGAATTGGCTCCAATTATTTTCATTTTCCCCTCTTTGTGGTTGACTTCACCCTGCCGGGCTCCCGTGCCCTGTCTGCTCTCTGCAGCCTGTCCTTGGCAGCAGTTCCCTCTCTCAGGCTGGTGATGCCACTGGTGTTTCTGTAATTGTTGCTCTGTAATTGTAATTGTTGTGTGCAGTGTGTGCTTGTGTCAGAGGTTGGGCTTCTTAACACACTGGCAGATATGCTCAGGAGGACAGCAACGCTTCCAGAATTGATGGAAATAAGAATGTAAAATACACACACACACGCTTTGTGTGTTTACTGACCTCTTTGAGCCCCACCAAGTCAGCTTATACTGGTTACATGCTCTGGCTGTGCTTCTGTTGGCATTGAACACTCAGAAACCTTTAAAAATACCTCTCCAAAGCCTTCATCTCGCTGCATTCTCCTGGATCCCAGCCATTCCGTGTTCTCCTGAGCTCCTGTTCTGCTCTTCAAGCCCCCTGCCTTTGCTCTGTCGACAGATCTATATTGGAGCCATAATCCCGCTGGGAGCAGCAGAGAAGGACGGCAGGCTTCGAGCTGCAGATGAGCTGATGTGCATCGATGGAGTCCCTGTTAAAGGGAAGTCGCACAAGCAAGTTCTGGACTTGATGACCAGCGCTGCACGGAACGGGCAGGTGCTGCTCACTGTCCGGAGAAAGATCTTCTTTGGAGGTATGTGTCTGTCTGTCTGTCTGGAGAGGGTGGTGCAGGTCTGGGTAAGGGAACATGTAGGTTTTGTAATCAGATCGACTAAAGCTGCTCTGAAACCCATCGGCTGTTGCACTAGACCTGAGCAGCCTGAGCTTCCTGGCTGTTTCAGAAACAGGATTTTGTAGGTTTCGTAAAAGAAAGTCTGAGTTCAGTCTCCAAACTGCCTTTCAAAAAACATTTAGGTTGTTCCATGTAAACAGTTGTTCCTCATTTAGATGGCAATTGGTGTAGTTGGGAGCTGTATCTCTGCTGTAAATCTTGTGCTTGTAGCATGCAGAAGAACCACAGTGGGTTATTTTTACTATAAAAAGGCATCAGATCACTCTGACAAAGTCTGTGTGCACCCTGCCAAGTCTGCTCGGCTGTGACACCAGTGTGCTGTGGCCTTTCCTTGCATAACTGAACATGCCTGTGTGGAACTGTGGGCTGCTGAGCGCTTCATCCTGCATCTGATCTCTGTTTGATCCCAGCTGTATTGTTGTTAAACTCGCCCTTACTTTCCCAGGCAGGCAGTGTTTCCTCACACTGCTTCTGATGCCAAGACGCGTGGGTTTGCTGTAGCTGCTTGGTAAAACGGCAGGATTGGGTTTTCTTTATTTGTTTTTTGTCTGTTACCTGCAAGGGGAAAAACAACCTGAGGAGGAGGACTCACAGCCTGTCTTGACACAAACCAGCTCTCCCCAACTGAATCGGGTAGAGGCTGCAAACCAGCAGCCCCCAGAGGTCTATGATGTTCGCCTGCAGCGGAAGGAGAATGAAGGATTCGGCTTCGTCATCCTCACCTCGAAGAACAAACCTCCTCCTGGTGGTGAGTGCTGTGCTCTGGTGGTGTTGGCACTGCCCAGCCCAGCATTAATTCACAGGTGGTTTAATGGAATTATGGTTACAACCTTGGCTTTCTACTACCTAATCAGATAGAATTTCTTCTTTTGGAGATCTGAGAAAGCAGAGAGCACAATACTTGGAAGCAAGGGACAAAGCTGTTGCTGTCAGGCACATGGGGGTGTTTGTCAGGAGAGGTCACCGGGACGAGAAGTAGCATGCTTTAATATCACAGTTCTGATGTATGGACGTGGCTCCAGGCACAGTGGTAGTGATCAACAGGGAAATAACCGAGGCTAAGGGCAAAAATAAATACAAATATTGTGACCAAAGGAGAAGCTGCTCGCAGCAAGCCCTGGAGTCCAGCTCCACTGATGGATCCATGACCCCTGCACCAGAGCAGGTCTGCTCAGCGCAATTGAGAATGTTTGTATCCCTTGTGCTGAGGCTCCCGCTGTCCTTGCAGGGCCACACAGAGGCTGATGAATAGTTTTTGTGTGAGGTGGCAAACAGGATCATCTTTCTGAGTGTTGTTCCCTTTGGGTTATCTGTGAGAGCCCTCAGATCACAACCGTCTCCATGTGTTCTCCCATAGCACTGGCGTTGAGGTGCAGAGAACTCCTGAAGTCTTACACAGTTCCTTTCATTCCTTAGTACACATCACCCTCCTTAAACTGCCCCAGCTGACTCCAGACTAGGACACATCTCTCTCTTTTATGGAGCCTCAGATACTTCCTTCTGGTTTTCCACTTCATTTTGCTGCACAATAAAACCCAGCAGGAGCACAGAATAAAAACATGTCTAAATAACATTGTGCTGGATTCAGATGATCCATATTTAGAGTGTGAGGCAGTCTTGGCTCAGCCGATGCCTTTCCAAGAATGCTACAGCTAGTGCTTTGGAAGCGCCCGGCACAGTGGGATGGTGCAGTGGCAGCTGTCCACGCACAGAGCTGCTCTCAGCTTCCCAGTCACCCTCCCGTCCGTGCTGCTGTGCAGATGATGGTGTTGGAGTGGACATGGGTTGTCTGGCCAGTCAGACATTGAGAAAACAGAATTATTCCATGATTTATTGGCATTCTGTTACAACTGTACCACAGACAACATCTTTGTCTAAGGATCTGCTGCAAGTCCCTGATAATTTGACATTAAACCAGAAAGAAGGCAGCAACTGAAACCAGTCCCAGTGCTGGAGATGTAAGCCCTGTGGTCCAGGCTGTTTCTAACACACAGGGAAAAAGACACCGGTGCATGTGCAGGCCAGGCCGTGTGGAACATTTCTGTGCCACAGTTTAATGTGGAGTCACTGTCGTCTTCCAAAGCCAGGGTGTTTTAAAACAAGTAATCAGCAATCAAGTCTACAACCCTGCAGAGCTTTACACTGCACAGTTGGCGCTTGCATTTACATAACAAAAATCTATTAAGGGAAGTGTAATTAAAATTTAAACTCATGGTAAATGCTAGAAAGCATCAATATCTGCTCCTTCGCAGTAACTTCTGCACACGCTAGCTCATTAAAACAATCCTTGATGGCTTTTTAATCTTGGGTGGCTGACGATGCTGTGGAAGTGTTTCAGATTTGCTGTCATGGCTCTGAAAAGCCAGCTAATGATCCCAACAGGCACGTAGTGTTCCTCCCCTAGCCAGTCCCTGGAGAGCAGCAGCTACAGGAGACAGGTATCCACCACACCTGGCCAGGCTCTGGTGGTGCAGACAGGCTTTCACCTGAATTACCAGAAGAGCGTTCCTGAAACATGCAGTGGTCAGCCTGGAGAAGCGTTTGGGACGAGCCACAGAGCTGTGCCTGCGCAGAAGAGCCCTGATGAGGGATCTGGGAAGGAGAGGAGTCAATTTTGCTGTGCCTTCAGGCAGCTGGATGAATGTGATGCTGTTGCAGACGCATGGGAGAGCTGATGTGCTTTGATGTAACGCAAATTTGCGCTGCCAGGGCCATGTCAGCATGCAGGCAGCTCAGTGAGCTCTTGCCCCAGGTTTTGGTGCCATCTGTGGTGCTGACACTTGGGTCAGCAAACCAAAAAACTGTCCCTGAGCACCAGCCTGGCTTTTGGTGGGGAGAGCGAGGGAGCTGCCGGAGAGGCACCGGGGGAAGCACCATGCTGGAGTGGAGCATGCCACCCACTTTGTGCCATTCCAGTTCTGTCTTCACCTCTGAGAAAGTAATGCAAAGCAGTCATCTTTCCTTCTACTTCTTGTCAAATTCTTTCGTATCCCTCTTCTGTCCTTTCTGGCCCTGTTACTTTGGATTTTCTTCCCATGTATTCCTTTAGGCACAACACCTTGTGTGTGATGAGGCCATGCTGTCAGGGGCTGGTATTTCCGTTCAGCTGAAGCCTTTATTGCTACTTATAGGGTTTCCTCATGTGAGCAGTGCTGCCCTGCCCTTTGGAGCATCCTCTCAGGGATGGCTTTTGCCCATTCTGGCTCTGTGTAACACTTTGCTGATGCGAACATTAATTTGTGTCTGTTCTTGATTTCTTAGTGATTCCTCACAAGATCGGGCGAGTTATAGATGGCAGCCCGGCTGACCAGTGTGGGAAGCTGAAAGTGGGAGACCGCATCTCGGCAGTGAACGGACAGTCCATCATGGAGCTCTCGCACGACAGCATCGTGCAGCTGATCAAGGACGCGGGCAACGCGGTGACTCTGACTGTCGTGGCTGAGGAGGGTAAGGAGGGCGAGTGGAGGTGGTGGTTGTAACTGCTGATGTTAATTCACTTAGTGGAGCAGTTTTAGATGTTTGGAAATTAAAGGGAAAAAAAAGGACACCTCTTTGCTCTGGAAGAGCTGAAGCAGGGTGGAGGGAAGAGAGGTGGCTGCCACAGGAGTTATCCTGAAAAACAAGATACACTTACTAACCACACAGTGCATGGTAGGAGAAATTCTCAGTCGCACGTGTCGCTGTCGTTATTTTACCAGAAAGTTGGCTTTCTTCACCTTCTGAGTAATGAACAACCAAAGCCAGAATGCGAGTAAAGCCGACAGATGATTCTCCATTTTCACAATCATTGCAGATATTTAATGTGCAATCTCAGCCTGCAATACAGAATCTCAAAGACTTAATTCTTCCTTTTATTAATGCTTGAAGCAGATACTTCTCTAAATTGTTTTTTTTTTTTCAATGAAGATTTTCATTTTTGTAAGCCAGAATGCACTCCAGTTTGAAGGGATGTGGCATTGGATCTGTTTCCCTGGGCTCTTCAGGAGCTTTGTTTTCAAATTAAGCATGATTTTGAATCGACATTTCTGTCCCTTACTTCTGCATAACCCTGCCTGAGCTCTGTGTAAGGACTTTTCCCACTACCTCAATTACAGATATGGAGCCAAAATGTAGAGATAAAGCAAGAACCTGAGGAGAAACAACAGAAGGGGGGCGGGGGAAGTAGCAGGTGATAAAACAAGACCTGTCACAAAAATCCGTATGGGTTAGAGGAGCTGGGGTTGTTTCAGGTGTAAAGAATTTTGTGACTACGAAGGAGATAAACACAGAACCTGTTCCAGTACAGTGGGAATGTGTCACTGTTCTCCTTGACTGAGCTGGAGAAACACGGTGCAGCCGGCGGCACAACGCTCTGCAAGAAGCTCCCAGAGGAAGCCAGGGCAGGCGTGAATGAGTTGGGGCTTCAGGCGTTTTTTCTGCTGGGCTGCCCAGAGGGAGCTGAGCTTCACAGGGCAGGGGGGTCACCTACGGTGATGCGGGAGGCAGCTTCAGAGACACAAATGCCCCATTCACCAGAGGCTGTTCCCATCACAAAGCAACAATACTGGTGGATTTTGCTGCTCCCCAGCACTCTCCTCTGAGACTGCCAATGAAAACACTGCCTGGCACCTTCCCTTCTCCCTCTCTCCTCTCACAGATGTGTGATCTCTGCTTTTCATATGAATAAATGAGCTCTGCTTCATGCACCTTCACGTTTTTCACAGAAGCAGGAGTCTGTCAGCTTTTGTTGCCTGCTTGCTGGGAGCAGAGCGCGGGCTGGGAATCGTACAAACAGATGGCGTATCTCTTGCCTGTGCTTCTAAATTAAAGCTCCGAGTAGAATCCAGGAGCAAAAGTTGACGTTGTGTCTCTAGAGGAAAGCCTCTTGAAGGCATTTCATGGTGACAGCGCCAAGCAGCCCCACGAAGGGCTCCAGAGGGCTCGAGTACCTGGGAAGCTCTGTCTCATGACATGCGTTCCTTCTGCCTCCCTTGATGATGCCAGAGTACTTCGTGTGTTTTACCAGGAATGGTTTGGTCTCCACTGAGAGCAGCAGCGATGGGATGCACCTAACGGACTCCTGAGACAGCTGGGGCTTGGAGCCTGGGAATGTTTTTAACTCTTAAGAGGAAGAGGAGTTTATTACCTTATAATTCAGCACAGAAGTTAATCTCAGGCCACCCTTTGCCATTTCAGGTTCTGCCTAAGGGGCAGCGTTTTGCAGAGCCCGTGGTTCATTGCTCTCAAGTGACATTTTGTATCCTGGAAAATGTTTTTTTCATAAATGCAGTACGTTTTCTGAAGTGCCCCGTGACTGGGTGCATGGGGAGGGGAGAATGACCCCAAGCCATTTGAGAAGGGTTTATTAAGGTTATGTTGTTATTTATAATACATTAATTTGTACTCAGCCTATGGAAAAAGGCAAAACACTATGCAGTTCTTGTTGGTAACCTGTTGGTGAGCTGGTCTCTCCTGCAGCTGTCCCAGAGCCAGCTCTCCGTGGCGCCTTAATGAGTTGGTAGTTTCCTTCCATTGTTAGGGTCTTCACCTCTGAATCCTCATTGTCCCTGGAGCTCTTTTTTCTCCCTCTACCTTTACAAAGGGATGTGTTCTCAAATGAATATTGTTCTTCAGCTTTTACAAAAATGTATTATATTGAATATCCGAACCAGATTCCTGGCTCTCACCAGCCCAGGTCGCGTCTGGCCTCTGTCAGCTCACAGATGGTCTAAAGCAGTCTGTTCACATCTGGTTTGGTTAAAATAGTGTGGTTTTCTGAGGAAAAGCAGTGTAGATAAGAGTAAAACACCTAGAGTTTATTCCATGGAGCCGATGAACTCACTTGAATTCCAGGCTTAAGGCATTAGGCCTTGGAAAATCCCCTTCCCTGTGGGACTGCGGTGAGCTCGGCTGCAGCAGCCGTGTCCCTGGGCACTGTGGTCGCAGTGACGAGCCTGCCTGGCTTCATAGCTGGGGAGTTCTCTCTTGACCCTTGCTTTTGTTTGTATTTATCAGAACACCGTGGCCCTCCATCAGGAACAAACTCTGCCAGGCAGAGTCCGGCTCTGCAGCACCGACCGCTGGGCTCAGCACAGGTTCCCCCCTCTGGCACAGACAGGTACGGAGCCTGGGGCTGGGCAGAAGGAAGAAAAGCTCAACAGGAGGAATTGTTAATGCACAGCTGACATCTGTGTCCTTCTGCCTCCGTGTAGGGCAGCTGCGGAAGGTGACGCTGGAAAAGAAGTTTCAAACAGTTACAGGCTTTCCTGGCCCGAGCACAAGCACTTGGCACAGCTGGACACTGGCACGGCGTCGGTTATTGGCAGCCGACATTCTCAGGCACAGGTAACAGGCCAGAGGGAGCAGAACAGTGCGAAATACTCGTATGGGTCATTGTGGCGGTGCCTCAGAGTGCTGGACTTCTTTTTTTTTTTTTTTTTTTTTTTTTTTTTCCTGTGGCTTTTCCCGCACAGAACCCAGGCTGTTTCCCAGTGGAGCTGGAAAGGGGCCCTCGTGGGTTTGGATTCAGCCTTCGAGGGGGCAAGGAATACAACATGGGCTTGTTCATCCTGCGCCTGGCTGAGGACGGGCCAGCAGTCAAGGACGGGAGAGTGCACGTGAGTCAGTCTCCTCTAGCCAAGCTGGTGGAACCGGGTGGGCTTTGAGGTCCCTTCCCCCCCAAACCACCCTGTGATTCTTTAAGGTTAGGGTTAGTGTTTGGAATTACCCATGTAGAGTTGTAGCAGGGAGAGTTGTCCGGATGCTGCTGTGGAGCTTGATTGCGTGTGAACTCCCAAGTACACTGGCTCCGTGTCCCAGCAGCTCGGAGCACAGAGGGGCCACGCTCTCCCAGCACGAGGTTGTTGACAGCTTTCACATCATTCCGTTTCTCCATCCTCGACTGGAGATGGTGCCATTTTCTGGCTGTGCTTTTGAGCAGCAAGGAGGGGGTTTTCACCCCGATAGCAGCCGCCAAGCGCGCAGCGAGGAGCAGCTTGTCCTGCCGGATGAGTGCCCAGCCATGACCACCTTTGGCAGCTGCAGTTTAGTTAGTGCAACCCTTTCTCTTTAAGCGCTGCTGACATCCTTTGGCTGATCCATGTACTGCGACAGGAGTTCGGTGCCCCTATTTGCACAGGAGCCATTCCAGCAGCCTCCAAAGTCAGCGTGAGGTTCCCTGCCCAGGACCTCTGGAAGCTGCTGACTGGCCTCAGCAACCTCGGTACCAGTAACTGTGTGGTGGGGACCTCTCCTAGCTGGAATAAGAAATTCTTCCCTGATGTAAATCCTGTTGTGCCACAGTGGCATTCAGCTCCAAGTTCGGAAACTGCTGTGGGAGTTGCCTGGTTACTGCAACTTAGAACAGGCGGAGGGCACCGCGTTTGATGTGGTTCATCCATAAGCTCCCTCCGTGTGACAGTCCAGAATGAGAACACATCCAAGCACGTGGCTGTATCTGTCTTATCACTTGTAAATAAACAAGAAATACGTTTAAGTAATCTGAGATCTCCTGTTGAGCAGGCTGAGCAGAAGACCTGCCAGCATGTCACATTGTGTGGCGTCACTCAGCAGCCGCAGAAAGGTGCTGCCATTACTGAGTGGATTTTAATGCAAGAGAAAAGATGAAAGCATCAGCCTCTACGTTTTTTCTTTCTCAATCAAAAATCGGTTTGCTGTGTCAGACTCACAAATGCTAACCTGGTTACTCCTTTCCCATCAGGTTGGTGACCAGATTGTTGAGATTAACGGAGAACCCACCCAAGGCATCACTCACACGCGAGCCATTGAGCTGATCCAGGCGGGAGGGAACAAAGTGCTGCTGCTGCTGCGGCCGGGGACTGGCCTCATCCCAGATCACAGTACGTCACCCCAGGGGTGGAGGGTCGGGGCAGCACAGCGCAATTAGCTACCTTGCCATTAAGCAGGAAGGTTAAATATAGCCTTCTCCGTGTTCTGATGGGCTTCTGCTGAGGTCCTCCTGAACAGCAGCATTTACGAGCTGTAAAAGAGGGATGCAGCAGGAGGGCAGCTCCCACTCTCCTCACTGAAGCTGTTCCAGCCAGGTTCTGTTCCAGCAGTGACAAACAGGATTTGTCCGGTCTGGGAGGGCAGCACAGTCATTACCTGGAATTGCTTTTGCCGTTTTGCTCACAGAAGTCTCCCGAGTCTGAGGGAGAAGACAGAATCCTAAAAGGCTCCTGAAGGAGCCTCCAGGGCCTGGCTGCTCAAGCCTTGGAGCTGGAGGGTGGGTTGGACTCCTCAGATTAGATCAGCACTGAGAAGGGAAGGCTCGTTGCTCTTGTCTGGCTGTTGGTTTTATGTTTCTGAGGGGAATCTTGGTTGCTGTACTCTGATTTTGGTATTGTAGCTTTGGGCTTTTTCTCTTCCTCCTTCAGGTTTGGCTCCTTCCAGCCTGTGTCCCTACGTGAAACCTGAGCAGCACTAAGGGCTTTCAGTGCTTTTCTTGGTTTTTCCTTAAAGACTTGGTAAATCTGCATGTCTCATGTTTCTCCTCTTCCTATTGTTAAACACAAAGCTATGAATAACCTCAGCTTTCCGCTGTTCTCAGTTTTCTTTTCGTGTAACTGCTTTGGTTCATTTGCTTTTCTTACTCTCTGTGCTGTGGTTGTGTGTGTGGGCTCTGAAGCTGGGCTGACACCAGACCTGCTCGCCCCACAGCTCTGCCAGCGTTCTCAGCACAAGTTTTTCCAAAATCACATCCCTGTCGTGGGCCTTAGAACAATGCGATACAGAAATCTGACTCAATGAGATGCTGAGCGTGTGCCACTGCAGAACCTCCTTTAAACGGGAGGTTTCGTGTAACCCCCCAGCAGCTCAGTTGTGCGCGTGATCTGAAATATCAGTGACGGGGTTTTTTAAGTCATTCAGTGTAATCTCTCACTGTTCGCTTCCAGGTGATTGGGATAGTTCTAATCCATCTTTGTCAACTGTCATATATGAAGAACAGTCACCGTTATCTCCATCCTCACATCCTGCTTCCCCATCTGAAGTCTGTTACCTACCAGTGCCAGGAGAAGCTTTACCGAGAGCTTTGCTGTCTGAGAAACTGGAACAAGCGAAGAACACTGTGCCTGAAAAGAGAAGCACTTTAACTGAAACCCAGTGTGAGGGAAAGCCTCAGTGTTCTCCCTGGAGAACAAAGAACCGGTGGGAACGGCCCTCCAGTCCGGGGTTTGAAATCACAAAAGAGAGTTTGGAAGCAGGGACCAGAGGAGACAGATCTGCCAGTCTGGAAAAGCTGGTGGCTGCCGAGGGACCCCCTCACACCGAATTCCATAGCCCCAGGAAAGGGGATCCTGACAGAACCTACAGTGATCTCTCCCATAAACCTGACAGTTCCAGACAGAGCGAGAGTAAAACCACAGAACCAGGGATGAACAATAGCAACAAAAGGGAGTTTTCCAGTGGGAATCGCGGGAGGCCTGCCAGTCCCCAGAAGCATCTCCGTAAGCACAGAAGCGCCGAGACAGTAGGCAGGTCACAAGAATACTCAGACAGAACAATGGGTGGTGAAAAGACGGCTGGTGAGCAGCTGAAAGGTGGAAATGGTAAAACAGGAGCCACCAGGAAAGACCCAAAGCAGAAAACTTCTGGGAGGGTGGAAGGGTGGTCTGCAGAGCAACAGCACACCGTGTTTGATGGGAATCTCCTTCTGTTCAGTGACTCCAGGAAAAACACACAAGAAGGTGAAAAGCTGAAGAAGTCAAGCTTTGGCGAGCCAAGTTCCAGCAGATTTAAAACTTCCAGTCTTTCCAATATTCCACTGCTTTCCATGGAGAAGCAAAGGTGGCCAGAAATGCAGGAGACTGTAATGCTGAACAGACACTATGGTGAGAGACAGGTGGAGCTGCCCAGTGAAACCAAAGAGGATGGGATTTCCAAATCCGAGAGCAGTTTGTCAGTCAGGAAAACTCCAATAACGCCCGGGCCGTGGAGGGTGCCAGGTGCCTGTAAGGTCACCACGGCAGCTGGCGTGGCAGAAAAACAGGTTTGACCAGCACCTTTCCTAGAACTCATTTGAATTAAGTTTCTAATCATGGTCACAGAAAGCGCCCTTGCTTTCCACAAAGCTGTTGTTTTTCAGACACTGGTTCGAGGGTGGGAAGTATCAGATTTGTTCTTAAATTATCCGAGCTGCATGAAGGACCTTTTGAATTGCTATAACGGAATCCTCCATATGCTGCTGTCCCTGCTGCTCCCTACAATGCTACAGCTTTCCCTGATCACGTTGTGAGATTCTGAACAAAGTTATTTAATGCCTGTATTGCCAATGCGATCACGACTCGCATCTTGTCCTTGTGCCAAGGTATCTCCTGTATCCGGTCGGTCCATCCCTCCTCATGTGTATCCCAGTCCTTGGAACGGCAGGGTTCGGTTTGGAATGGTTATTTTCTCAGAGCATGCTGCATGTTTACAGACAGAAGCCCAGTTTCCCGCTGATGAGGAGGGATTGTCAGTTCCAGGGCAGCAGATGAGCACCGATGCTGTTTGGTTGATACTTTTCTTACATTTTTATACCCAATATAAAATAGTGTGGATAAAAATTCTATTTGACATCATTGACGTTTGGTAATTTTGCTTTTTGTCAACACAGCAAAACTGCTTTATCTGCTCGATTCCTAATGATGCTGGTAACAGCTGTTGGCAACATCTGTCAGCAAAGAGGGAATTCTGGGTTCTGTGAATAACAGAATTCCTCTGACTTCCTCCTGGCGCTCTCATCCCTGGAAGCACAAGCACTCGAGGCAGCCCTGCGTTCAGCCCCAGTGCACTGCTGTGTGCCAATCCCACCTTTCATTATTTAATGCTGGTTTAGGATTTGGACTTTTCCCTCTGTGGGGACATCAGCGGACCTGTAGGACAGAACCAGCAGCCATAGCAGCTCCTGAATGCAGTTCCTGCCTGTGTGTAATACAAGCCTCCTGTTTTACTTCGACGTGTGCTCTGTGCTGAACAGGACAACACGCGGGGCATGTGACGTTCAGTAGCGACTCCTTGGGCTGTAACACACCTGTTAAAGGGAGGAATGTGACCTCCAGAGCACAACTGCCAGGCCAGCCCAGCCCAGGAGCTGAGCAGCAACCTCCACACACGGAAGGGTTTGGTTTATCCAGAGTTTTAGTGATGATTTCTTGATACATCAGGTTTTTAATGACTGCAAAAATGTCAGAAAAGGAGTCCCTGGCTCCCATTTACAGCAGGAAGAGTTGGGAAAGGCTAAGCTTTACTAACATTAAACTCAAACTGAACACAAATGAGTATCTCATTTTGGCTGTGAACATAGGATGTTTTTAATGCTCAGCAAAGCACAGGAAGCAGTTCTGAGCAGATTCGTTACCATTGGAGCAGAGAGGACCATTCCAATGGCTTTTCAAAGACACTCTGAAAATTAAATGGGCTTTAACACAGATCTGAGCCATGCTCTGCTGCTGGCACAAGATGATCTGCTGGGATTTGTGTGTACAAATGTGTACAAATGCTCCCTGGGATGAATTCAACTGCAACCGTGTTGGACTCCTTGCAGTAGCCGCTGTAACTCTTGACCGCGCCCACCGCCTGCCCTCACCCTCCAAAGGCAGGATATTGTGAGGAACTGGTGCTGCTGGAAGGATTTCCCTTCATCGATGAGCCCCATGTCTTTTTGATGCATTGTGAGCTGAGTTGGTGTCTCACCCAGCTGTGAGTTCTCCTTCCATGGAACTTGGTTTTGTACTGACTGTCAAGTGCTGAGCAGTGCAGAGTGGCGTATGGATGTACTGGGTGTAAATGTTTGTATATGTACAGCACCTTTATACATTATCTGCGGTTCTAACAAGAGAGAGACCTGTAAATCACTCATTATTTTTTATATAGATATTAAAAAGAAACCCCAGTTCACAGCCTGTTGGTTCTGTGCTGTACGGAACAGATCTGCTGCCAACCTCCAGCTATGATGCTTCACACAGCTCCTCCCTGACCTGAGTTTCACCCACTGACCCCACAGTCGGCTGGAATTCATTGCTGGACGCTTCCTTGACTCCCTGTTCTAATAAGAAATGTTCCTAAGAGGTATTTAAAATCCATCAAGTCATGTAGAAGCTGCTGTGAATGATGATACCTGTTCTGTAGGTTTATTTGTACATTTTGATATATAAAATTGTCATTGCCTTTTACATCCTACACCTCCCCCTTGTACAGAAAATAGCTGTAAACTATTTACTTCCAGAAATTCTTATTCCCCTTCCCCTCAGTGACAGAATGAAGCTATGAAACATCCCTCCAGTTCTGCTTTTTTATTACTAGTAGAAGACAGCAGTGTTTGGTGAGCAAGCGGGAGTTCGGCAGGCAGCTGTGGAACATTTTGCTTCCCTCCTGTGCCCTTTCTGAACCCCTATCTCCTCCTGGGTGAGGACATTTCTGCTGCCTCTCGTCTACCGAGCTGGTTCCCACAGCAGGGTTCTGCCTCAGGGACCACAGAGGTCACACAGAGCAAAGCTGGCTCTCGGGGAAAAATGAGAGCGCCCAGGCTAAGCATAACCAGGGTGGGGAATGAAGGCAGCAAAGCATTCGGCTTTCTTATCAGTTGTGGCATGAAGGCCTCCTGTAACTCCTTTTCCAGATCTGAAGGAGGCCCAGCCTGTGGCATCCAGCACAAACTCCTTTGGCTGCTTGACTGGCAACAGGGAGGGAGGCAGAGCTTGGCCCACGCAGACCCGCATCGTGCATCCTGCCTTAGGTCAGGGTGGAAAGGCAAGGCCTTGAGCACACTGAGTTTTTAAGACAATAAATACTCAACAGCAGGTTTGACAAGTGCCTCTCAGCATTATCAGTCTGAGCAGTGCTCAGGATGCACAAACTGGCGACTTTCCGTGTGGCTCGAGAGGGCTCTGAGCAGGGTTGGTGCCACCTAACACAGGGCGGCTGGCGCTTTGCCTGGCACATGCAAAGGGCACCCACAGCAATCCCCAGGGACCCTTGGGTCAGACCTCCTGTGGCTTTTTGCATTCAATGCCCACGCTGTGCACAGTTCCTGCATGTTCAGTGCCTGGGGGCAACCCCCGTTCCATGCTGTGTGCCACGAGATGGCCACGCTGCGGACACTGGCTCACTCTGCCCTTGTACTGCAGTAAAGTAGAGAGGAGCTCGTGAGATGCACACTGAGAATCTGCTACCTCTGCAGTTTGAGAGCATCTCTGCCCTTCGCCTGAGCACGTGGTTATCCCTCTGGTCCATCTTTCCAGTGGGGAGGGCTGAGCACCAATGGCAATCACTTCACGGTTTGATTTTCCATAACTGAAAGGAGACACAGAGTAAACACCGCTCCAAAAGTCTTGGCTCTGAGTGCTTTTCACTGGTAAGAAAGACTTGGTCCCCTTGGCCACCCCCCTGACGGCTTTGCTCAGCGAGTTCCATCTAAGTGCAAGCCACAAGAGGGCTGTGCCTTCAGTCTAACGGAAGGGAACTCAGGACTCTTAGGAGCTTTAAGTAGTCACTGCAGACCTGAATGGGGTTGGAATTTCCCCCCAGACCTGGCTCAACGAAACGGGGACTCATCCAGCAGTCAGGCCTGAGCTGCCAGACCCACAACCTTTCTGCTGAGTGGGAGGGCCCTGGCGCAGGTACAACAGTGACCCTGCACAGTTCTGTAGGAAGGATACATACCCTGATATTGAATCCCAGAAGGTCACTTATAACACCCGAGACAGCAGAGAGTATCACCACACGTGTTATGTTGTAGATCAGCGGGTTCATGGTCAGACCATACAGCCGGAATGGGGTGTCCAGTTCCTGCAGTGAAGCAGGGAAACAAAACTCTTGCTAGTGCTTGACCATAGCAGGAGGAATTAATCCTGACTTTGGGCTCCATATGGGTGCCCTGGCAGCCATTGCTGCCCCTCTATCCTCTCCTAACTGCAGAAATTCCCACTCCATTTCAGGCCTCACACATTTTCCAACAGCCGTGCAGTATCGCAAGGCTCTGTTGCAGCATCACTGGAACAAGAGCCTGGCTCAGCAGGCTGAGAATTGCCCAGACTCCTTCATGTGACTGTGCTCACTGTTTTCCCAAAACTCTGCTGCTGTCATCAAGCTTCAGCATCGGAGCTGCTGAAGGAAACTGAGATTCCAGCAGGAAGGAGACACATGGTTTTCATACCCATCTCTCCTCTCACTTCTCTAAATTGCAGTAAGCCACTACTAATCAAATGTTTGCAGCACTAATTAACCATGGGGGCCTTGGACCACTTGATCCTGTGCCACAGCTACAGCAGCACCGAAAAGCTCTTTGTGAGAACTCACCCACCTTGTCAAGAGATGAGAGAAATGGGAAGAGCAAAGCCAACAGACATTGCTTTCCTAAAACTGAGCAGCAGGGTGTTCTCAAGGGGAGAAGCTCACCTTCAGGAGCTTTGTTGAGAGTTTCAAAACGTTGTTCACTAGGGAGAGCTGCTCTTTCTTGTTCGGCTTCTTCTCCATCTTCAGGTACAGGTTTATCTGTGCCAGAAACACAGCACAGGACAGATGTTAACATGACAGCACCACCCCCCAGCTCCAGAGAATAAAGGGGAATGGAGCTACCTGCTCAGTGAGCAAGATGGAAATATTGCTGTATTTCTTGTTGGTTTCCGAGCCCAAAGACGCCAGTCGTAGCAAAAAGAGAAGCAGTGCTGCCTCCCAGATCAGGAACTCCCAGTTGTAAGCTGCATTCAGGAATGTTTTGTGACCCTTCAGAACCTGTATTGGAAAAAAAGTGCCAGTGTCACTGCCTGTTCTTGGGACAGTGCAAAAGCATTGCCCTTGCTCCTCTGCCAAGCCTTCAGCCGTGCTGTGGAGCTACCGACAGTGTTCCCCTTGACGTGTAACTCACTCCTCTAACTGCGGTAAAGTAAAAAGTCTTGTTTCTAACCTGGCCTGAGCTTGGAATTTGATTTTTTATCTTTCTGCTTAGCAAAGGATTCTTGTTCTTTGTCTTTCCTCCCTCTCCCCACTTACCAGGCAGTCCCATGCCTCTCCTCCCTCCTGGCCCCAGACCTCACTAAGCCTAAGCTGCCTTTCCCAGTGTGGCCTCGCTGGGCAAACGCAGCATAACATGGATTGCCATTCCCCTCCTCCAGAGGCTTAAACAGCTGGCAGAGCTGGGAGGGCAGCAGCCACCAGCCATGAGGTTTCCTGCTACCACAACTTCTTGGTCATGGGATCGGGAACATCCCCAAGCACTAGAGATTCATGACAAAGGAGCCTAAACCATTCCCACAACACTGCTTACTGGAACAGAAGGTTTAGCAAAGGATTAAGAGGAGACAGTAAGAGTTGTTGGCCTACTTTTCAATACCAGTGGTTAAAGAGGGTGCTGCCATCAGCCCTTGCAAACAAAACACCCTGTGAACACAAGGAACTCAGGCAGAATCCACTCCTTTGTGCAAAGCCTATGCATGTCCTGAAATTTCCCTACCGAGTACAGAAACCCAGATTTGTTGCTGCAGAGAATTAATAACTATTGCCAATCAAACATTACAAAGCTTTTGAAAAATGCAAACCACTCCCTGTTTAGGGACAAAATGCTACAGCTCAAGCGCTTTGTAGGCTGGCAAAAAAGAAACCTCCAGGAGTTCAAGGGGTTCCCCTACTTCTTTTTTAAAAAGAAAGGTTAAACCTCACCTGTGCGCAGCAAATAAAAGCAATGGAAAGGGCCAGTAAGAAGACAGATGATACAACGACATCCACAGATCGCTGGGGGCCTCGCCTCTGCAGAAACAAAGACACGGAGTCAGGTGGGAGGCCTGGCCGCAGAGCTGGGAGGCCCAGGCTCATCGCACAGCACCGTCTCCCACGTCAGGCAGCACCGAGGAACAGCCCAGGTACATGCAGACCTGGTGGCACCCTCTGTGATAACCAAACCTAGAATCAGACTCACCTTCAGATAGGAACGAAGGGACAACCAGATCTTAATGTTTTCTACCTTCTTTAGTCTAAAGTGAGGGATTTCGTATTTCCTGGCTTTCCGAGCAGATGTAATGTGACTGAACAGCTTGGCAAACAGAAACCTCTGCAAGTCAAAGACACACAGACATAAATAAGAATCACAGAATGACCTGAATTGGAAGGGACTCAAAAAGGATTGAGTCCAACTCCTGTCCCTGTATAGGACAACCCCAAAATTCACACAATGTGTCTGAGGGTGTTGGCCAAATGCTTCTGGAATTAGCCTTGAATTAGTCTAAATCAAAACAGATTCTGTGGGATTGCTTGGGGTAACAGCAGAAAAGGTGAGCCTGTGGCACGCTGGGGAGGCTTGCAGCCTCTCGGTTTAGTATCAGTTTTCACCGTGTGCGAGGCAGTGGTGGAACAGCAGCTGCTACATGAGCTCTGCCCCAGCACCTTGCCTGGAGCAGTGAATAACACCAGCCCCCGCGACACTCACAGCCACTTGGGCAACGCTGTCACCCGCAGTCGCAAGGCAGTGAATGGGATGCAGCCAGCTGAGGCTCCGCTTTCGAACAGGCCGACTAAGGAGGCTTTTTGTCTTCACAAACAGCTCCACACTGAAGCTTCTGCCTACATGCAGAGTGCTTTTCCAGGTGTTAAAAGGTTTGTTTGTGACTGATGAACAGGAGCCTTTCCAGCCTCCCTTCCCAAACCCTTGCGCACCTCTCCAGCCTCAGCCCTTCAGCTCACCTAAATACACTCAACTCACTGGCATCCTCAGCAGCAGGCAGCGTGGCTTTGGCCAGACACCCACCCCAGGGTGCAAGGAAGGCCCAGTGCCTATAAACCCACCTGCTTGTACGTTCTCTCAGCCACACACATCATGAAGAAGAACATCCAGGTTAAGCAAAGCCTCTCCAGGAAGTTGATGGCAGACAAAACAATGGCCAGGGTGCTAGCAGGTGCTCCACAAAAGATGTGCAAAAGCTCCTTTAGAGAAATGGAGCACAGCTGCTCCAGGTTATCCATGCGGAAGAGTCTGTAGAGGAATGGTAGGAATGCTAATCCAATGGTGATGATGTTTCCCAGCATTTGATAACCCACGCCTTGCTGGTAGGCATTAACCTGGCAAGCAGGAACAAAACCAGGATGATTACCTGGGTTTTGCATTGAGGAGAAGGCAATGTTGTTGTGGCAGCATCAATGCAATCACGCATTCAGTTCCTTTCAGAGGACACAGCCCCAAGTAACTCCACCCACGGCAGTCCAAAACCAACTATTGCTGGTCAATGAATAACAGAACCACCACCTCCGGCACACGGCAGGGACAGGGCCAGCCACAACCAGCCCGTGCTTGCCTTCAGCAGTGCTGCCTGAAGCTGGGGTTGTGCTGTTTTTATGTAAGGTCAGGACAATATATTTGCAGTAAGGGAGGGACAAGTGTTACCCTGCTCTTCATGAGTGCCTGTAGAGCTATTTTCCAGTTTGGGTAGTTGTTCTTAAAGCTAAGGGAGAGGCTGCAGTGCCTGACAGCCCTCTTACCCTGCTCATGATAATCCCACTGATCTCCAGCACAGACATGTCCACCTTCTTACAGTCATTCCCCTCCCAGATCAGTGCGCTCACTTTTGCGGATGCTGGACTGGTGTTCTGCAGCCAATACAAATGGTTCTAGAAAAGAGAAAAGAACACAGAAGGCATCTCATCCATTTCTGCCCCACTACTGAAGAATGGCTTTTTGATAGAGAGAGGGACTCAGATTGGTGACATGCTTTGTCTGAGATCAGCAGTGGCCAAGGTAATACCAGGGGGAGGAAGGAGTTGATCATTCCAGAGTTCCATGTGATGAGCAGGGTTGGCAGAACAAGCTCACCCAGCATTAGGTCACTCCCATTACACCAACAGTGTTCAGACGCATCTTTCACATTATTAGGGCAGATGAGGGGAAGAGGGGAACCAGAAATAGGGGGGAAAAGGAGGTGCAGGGCATAAATCTTTCATCACATCCTTAGCTACTCAGCAGAAACCAACAAACCTGCTGGAAAACATCCTCCTTCAAATCCCGTCTGGTACCTCTGACATCCACTTCCTCGCTGTCACTGGTGCAGGAGGAGCGGCACTCCGGCCCATGGAGCAGATCATCCCAAAGCATATCCTCGGTCTCAGAGTCATGGCGAGTACTTTCCGAGTCTCTCCGAGTCACACTACAGCTCCAGGATCCCGTACTGATACAGGACCGCGAGTCCTTCAACAATGAGCAAAATTGACATAGCATGGCCCGATTTCCAATTTGCAGAACCCCCCCCGCCTCCCGCAGCAACCGGCTGAATCCACTTCAGTGCCCCCCGCGCCAACACAAACTCCTGCAGACGACGATTCCCAGGGACAGGTTCTGCAGCCAGCAGGGCTACAGGGAATGCCTCTGTTCCCACATTATGCAATAAAAATGGACTCATTCTAATGCAAAAGTTCTCTGTGTTTTGCATGTTCTGCTTTAAGATTTCATTCATATTTTATATTTATTTATAGATTTTTACACTTATAATTTAATATCCATATATTTTACTTCTATCTTCAGGTGGAGGGAGTGGCAGGGGCACAATTAATGAAGTGAATGAGTCTATATCACAGAAAAGATTTATTTCTTCATTTGAAAAATCAAAGTTTATAAGCATAAAGGCTACAGTGCTGCCTCCCGTACCACAGGAATGATCATAGCAAGTCAAGGCAAGCTGTTAGAGGCAAGTCAGACCAGACTGCCCTGCCAACAGTGACTGGCGAGTGGTTTGGTTTGTTATTCTCACAACTGTAAGCAAGGTTTGCAAAGATGCAAAGGAGGGGGAGGCAGCCACACCTGACATCTGCAGACCCCAAATGAAACCAGTGTTTCATTACTGTCTGTTCTAATGGGGAGGATGTCTTTGCGCTGCCCAGGCCAGGCAAAGCTCTGTCCCTCAAATTTATGACCGTACCTGACTGTACAATGTGGATTCTAGTTCAGATTCCACGACACTGTCAGAGTCTCTGGCACCCTTAAGGGCTTGTTTGACCTGTCAAAGGCAAAGGAAAACCTGCTCTTATCCATAGCAATGAACTGTGTGGGAAATGGCACAAATCTCATGCGAGTACCTGTGAGAGAGCCTGGTTTAGAGAGGCGAGAGGTCTCCTTTTCTTCTCTTCATAGCTATTGTCGCTGGAAGCTCCTTCTACAGCCTGACGTAACAAGACCCTTTGTGCCATTGCTTCGGCATCTTCCTCACTTGAAAGCTCATCAGAAGCACCAGCTCTGCTGGTGCGGTCGTCCTAGAAACAGAGCAGTCATGGTAAGACCAAGCTGCAGAGAAAGGGTCAATCCAAACTGCACCAAACTGAAGGTGCAGAGCCAGATCACTAGAGGACGGGCAGAAACTCAGCACCACAGAGATCAAAAACAATAACCCCTTACCCCCAGGGCCGGTCTTGCAACAGGGTACAGAGAGGGAATCCTGGGTGGGTGGAGTTGGATTTGGGGCAAGTGCGGGATGAGGAAGATGCAGCAGCAGCTCTTGGCTACCTCTTACCAGCAACTCTAAGCCCAGGAAAGCAGAAGTTTCCACAAGCTGGTGGCTAGCAGACCCCAAACCAGGAGAAGTGTCCTGTACTTCTAGCTCTGCTCCTCCCCAGTCACCCAGAAACAGAGGAGGCGGGATGGCACAGTTGTATGGCATTCTGCATATTCCAGACCTCTTCAGATGGAAGCCAACACCTCACTGACCCAGGGGAGTCTCAAAGGTCCCTGAAAGTTTTCTGGCTGAGAGACTTCAGCTGAGGTCCCAATGCTTTAACTCTGTTTGCAAGGTGGATTACTTTACAGAACTGCTATAGAAAACTGCTGATTTACTTATTTTCAATTATTCCCAGCAGTCTTCCTTAGCAGAACATCTTGTGATCAGAGGCCTCTACAACACAAGAAGCACCGTGGTAAAACTGATGTTTGTCTGATGTCTGACATGCCTGATGACTGTCACAGATGCAAAAAAGGCTGTGAAATATCAGCACCATGGCTGCTGCTCAGTTGAGGAGCAGAAAGGGGTTTTAGGTTTCCCATGCACAAGCAAAGTTTAATAAAAGGGAGCATCTTTTATCAGATCAAACCATAGTGTTAGGTATCAACAAATCAGGCACATATAGAATACACTGAAATCTATGACCTCAAAAGGCTCTTCTGGCAGTACCTGGTGGCTCTTTTCCCCATCAGAAAGCTTGGTTTTCTCTTTGGCGTGTAGCAGCCTGTATTCCAGTCTGGCACGTCTGTGCTTAATGCCATCATCCACAGCATTCACACTGTTTTCTGTCTCAGTCCCCTTGTCAGCTACCGACTTTACTCTTCTAATCCTGCAAGAGAAAATACAATGAAATGCTTTTATGTCAGAGAAAAACTCCTTGAGGCAACCATCGCAGTCCCTCTCATTTTGCCATACAGGCACAACAACTCCTTGGGTAATAGCAGAAGACAACCAAATATTATCCCAAAAGATCTTTCCTCCATTCCTCAAGTTCCTTTTAGTAAAAGCTGGATAAGTATTGAAGCAGCTTAAATCAGAAGGCACAATCACTGCTGGAAATCACGTAACACATAGTAGAATGTGAGCTCACGCATCCAAGCAAGATTACTTCTCTGACAAATAAACATAAGCTCCACCACCTCCTGCTGCTCAGCCAACACTCAGCTTTAGCTGTTGGGTGAGCCATGGCACAGTCTCCCAATACAGACATACTAACAATTCTTGAGGAATCGGCCTCTTAAAGCACCAGGAGTGTTCTTGGTTCAGCAGGATCTGCTGGCAGAGCTTGGGGATGTCAGTGACAGCACATGTACTGTCTGTGTTTTCCAGAGACCAGGTTGGCAGTGCCATTCCAAACATACCGTTCCCAGGGAAGATCACCCACCTCCTCTGGAACAGCATGCTGAGCACACTGCGAAGAACAGATGCAGACTCTGACTGTTCTTCTCTACTGCTCCTGTCAGGAGAAGACCAGCTGCTCCCATCAACACCCACAGGCTTGCGTAACTTCCTGGTTTTTAGGAAGAGAAGAATTACACTTGCACAGCAAGGTACTTGTGAATGCTCTGAAACAATGTGAACTGTCTCCGAGACGCTGCTGCTGTTCTTAAATGTTTATTTCCAAATGAAACGTATTTCATTGCTGCACCACAAGAAAAGTATGCCATAGGCAAAATCATACTGAAAGGTGACACTGGAAAAAAGTCCAGCTGACACTATATCAGACCCATCACAGTCTAGTGAATCTGCAGGTTACAAGAAGCAAGATAGAAAATACTCATTTCCCCATCTCTGGAGGTGTTCAAGGCCAGGTTAGATGGGGCTTTGAGCAACTGGATCCAGTGGCAGGTGTCCCTGCCACCAGCAACAGCGCTCTTTCCCCACTCACCTCCTTCGCCTGCCCATCCCGTTGCTCCCAGCAGATCTGCTGGCCTGGGTGGACACAATCTGGCAGTGAACGGTTCCCATCAGCAGCATCAGGCACAGCGGCCCGGCCACCTCGCTCGCACTCCCAATGGGCACCAGGAAATACAGCACAACTGCCAGTACTGGAAGGAGAAACCATGTCAAACACAAAGATTCAGAGCACGGCCCAGTTCTTCTGTCCTAACCACTTGTTTGTGTTCTGGTTTGTAATTTCTGCAAATCCTAGTGCTGGATGAGCCCTAGAGGGCCCTTTCTGCAATCATGGACTACAAAATGCTGTCCCATTTCCTGCAGGAAAAGGGCTGCAGCACAAGCTGCTCCCACTCCTTACCCTGCATAATGTAAAGCACCAGGAGCCACATGAAGATGCGCTGGGAAGTAACCTGTATCCACCACTGGCTGAACAATGGGAAAAACACGACTCTCACAATCCCTTTTCGAGTGAGTGACGTCCAGGGAATTTCTGGCTTGGCTTTGGCAAACGTAGACCCTTAGGATTAAAGGGAAAACAAACAAGCCGTCAATCCTGAATCACAAAAATCTCCTCACTTGCAGCCGGCTCCAGGCACTCATCCCAGCTCGCCCGGCGCAGCCCCCGCCCCGCAGGGCTCGGCTCCCGCCGCTCCCTCACCTCGGATCAGGTCCACGTCGATGAGATCGGGCTGGATGCGCCCCTTCTTCCTGGGCTTGGCCCGCAGCCCCTACGAGCCCAGAGGACAGCGCGGTGAGCGCGGGGGCGGCGGGCGGGCCGCGGGGCGCCGGCCGCCGCCGTTACCTTCATCTGGGTCTGCTCGATCGCCTTCTCCCAGATCTGCTGGTCGCAGGCACCGATCTGCAAGGAGAGGAGGGGCTGGGGGCGCGGCCTGGCCCGCACCCGCCCGGCCCGCGCCCCGCTCACCTTCTGCTGGTACCAGGCGATGGCGTCCGCGCCGCGGCCGCGCATGGCGGCACCGGCACCGCGCAGGCCGGGCCCGGGCCCAGGACCAGCGTAGGCCCCTGCAGGCCCGGAACCCGGCGTAGGCGTAGGCCCCGGTACCGGCTCAGGCCCCAGAGCAGACCCAGGCCCCGACCCAGTCCCGGTACCAGTACCGCCCTCGCGCAGGCCCCGCCCCACTCCCGGTACCGGCCCCGTCCCGTCCCCGTTCCGGTTCAGGCCCCGGGCCGCTGTTTACCGGGCGACCACGGCGCGCCCGGCCCTCGACTGCGCGGCCTGTCCCGCCCCGCCCCGCAGGCAGCGGTAGCCGCGCGCCGATCGCTCCCCGCAATGACCAGCCGGGGCGCAGGGACAGAGGCAGAGAGTTTATTGGAAAAGGCCGTACAGCGACCCGCTTGCAGCGATCCCTCCTGCACTGTACAGGGCGAGAGCAGCACGCCTCGGGGTTAAAGTGCACCAAACTCATCCCGAATTCAGGCACTACATCTGCACAGGGCTCGCTCTGCTCTCCCTCAGTCCCTCAAGCACCCTCAGCATCAGCACTGCTCAGGTTCTGCATTCACCTCTAATATTAGCCAGCAAGTCAGTAATTGAGTGTGGAGGAAGCAGGACGCCATCAGTCCTGTCCCACCCACAAAGAGGAGCCAGAGTGTCTTCTGGTGTTCCTGGTCACAAATTCCACTAAAGCCACATCCTTGGAAAGAACCTGAGCTGCTCTGGTTGGCTTCCCTTTATCTGTTTGGAAATCCACTGTTAGAATTCACAGAAGACTTCCAAACCCACTTCCTTCCTCCCGTCTCCTCTTGCCCTGTGAGCCAGGCAGGTTGGAGCACAGGGCTCTCAGCCTATTCTGCCTTTACGGTTGTTTGCAGCACTGGCTGTCAGGGCCCGGCTGTCTGAGGGATCCATCCCCGCTGACACGACATCAAACAGCACGCGCCAGAAGGGAAAAGGGCCATTTGGAAGACTAGCAAGCTCCATAAAAAACAAACAGACACCCTCAGGTTACAGCAATTTCTGATTGTAAGGAGTGAACCAAAATGACTGTTGCCTGCAAGGATTTTTCCTTCACACAACCATTAAAAATATGAAATTTCTGGAAAGAACGCAGCGAGAACAGCCAGCCTGGGTCATGTGGAATGTCTGTTATGATTAAATCACACCCCTGCAGGAATCACATTACTTTGTATCATAAAAGCTCTCTGTTCTAACACCTTATTTACACAGATTACTAAACGATTCACTACCACTTCTATCTGCTAATTAGTTTTAAATTGAAATGTTTCCTAGTCCTCATTTTGGTACCGAAGACAAGACACACACGCAAGGAGCAACACAGGCTCTAACTAACCACTGCGCTATCTTCCAAGGATTATTTTCCTACCAGTTTAAAATAGTGACCTCTACACCAAGGCGCTAACATGTATATAAAAGCTTACACAAACAATATTGCACAAAGTAAGATTTATAATAGAGTAACATATTTTAGAGACCCTTATAAAGAGAACAGTAATCATTGTTATTAAAAGATGCACTCAGAATGAAGACAGCATCTTTGTTCTTGTCGAACCTAACATAATGTTTCAGCTCTTTCCTAGCCCAGTGAGGATCAGAACAAATGAAGTTACCTGGAGACAGCATACGCCACACCAAACCAAACGTGTTCTCAAAATGCAGGGAAGAGTACGGGGGAGGAGAAAAGGACAGGGTTTTTCCTTCTGATGACCGCAAAGGACAGCAGTAAACAGGGAGAGTGAAAGTCAAATACAGATCACACATTAACATCCAGAAATAGTGAGAGGCTATTTAACAACTGCCAATTGCTGACACTCTGCGTATTTAGCATGTGCCATGGATTTCTCCACAGTACCTGGGCACCCCAAAGCTACACATGGAAACAGCAGTCCAGCGCCATAGTACTTTTTATTGTGAACAGCAATACAGAACTTCCTAGAGCAAGGACAGCCTCACCAAATAAGGTGGCTCCCAAGGCAATGCGAATATAGTAAGTGCATCAGTACAAGGGGAAGTGTGGTTCCGTTGGACACAGGACGACCTGATCAAAACCAGCTGCCAAGTTGGTTAGCAGTGTAAAGCCTTAAAGTGCTCAAAGGTAGCGGGTTCCTCCACAAGACGACCGAGAGGTTCTCTAATTGGGCCACTAGGATGAATCACGCTGGGGGAAGATGTGTTTTGGAAGCAAAACCCTCACACCGAACAACATCAGCAGTGCTATGGGAAGCGTTGGGTCTGTAAGTCATCGCCTTTCAACAGCTCAGTTAATTTCACAGATCACCTTTGTCAGAGTAGTGAGAAACAGAGCAGTTTCTACAGCCTATGTATAGACCCAACTGTGATAAACCAACAGGTCAGGAAAAGACATACCAAAACTCCACAAATCATCAAAAGTGCTGTGCTTTCTCTCTTTTGTTAAGCAATTAAAATGAGGTGGGAAAGTCACTTCACAGGTCTTCTACAAAAGTATCACTTTCTGGTGCAGATTTAAAGTAAAAGCAGGGAGGTAACACTGACCAGTACAGTCCAATCACGTTATGTTCCTGGAGGAATTTCATTCTGACTGACGAGATATTCCATCTCTTTATTTAGACAGAAAGAAGTGGTAGACCACCGTTACAGGTTGTACTAAGGGGTTAAAATACAACTTGAATTTTGCATAATCTGTGTAAAAAAGATATGCTTGACATTTTGGAATGTCACCTTTCTTTATAGAATTATAGGCAAGATTTCTCCAATAAAACATAAGCCAGTTATAAAACTATAACTTCACATCAAAATCTTAAAAAGTAGTTAAAAAACCGCTGGATTATGTACATATCAGACAGAGGAGCCTGCACGATCCTGGGAGCTATGTTGCTGAGCAGGCTCGGCTTTAAAACCTGGAAGGGGCTGGGCCACCCGATCTGGTTGCGCAAGTCCTGATATTGACGAGAGAGAGGAGGAGAGCAGCCCTGCCATGAGCTGCGTTCCTACACCTGGTTCCTCAGGCTCTGCTTTGACACTCACGTGCTGGGGGTCACCCCCAGGCTCCATCTTCCCAGGAAGACCACTGTCCAAGCTTGAATCGCTCTCTGCATTTGGAGAAGTCTCCTCTGCGGGGTGGTACTGTTTGAGTCTGATGTGCCAGGCTAAGCTGCAGACAGCAGACACTGTTTTGAACTGATGAATGACATTTCTAGGGATGAAGTAGATGTCGTTGTCACACAACTGAATCCGAGCATAGCGAATGCCTTCCCGTCTCATTTGGTTTAGTTTGGCTTCATCCACCCATTGAACACACTGAGAGAAGAAAAGATGGCAGAGTTAGTGGTGTACTCTCTAAACAATGCAGTATCACCTATTTTCCATGTGCTTCACATCTGAATCAGAATGTTTCCATTCAACAGATAAAGCTTCACATTTAAATGAGCACTGGACTTTCTTGTGAGACCCAACCTGAAGCACTGTGTCCAGTTCTGGAATTCCCAACATAAGGAGGAAATGGAACTGTTGGAAAGGGTCCAGAGGAGGCTACAGAGATGATCCAAGGCCTAGAGCACCTCTGCTGAAAGGACAGGCTGAGAGAGTTGGGGTTGAGGACACAGAACGGTTGGCGGCTGATGGAACCCGAACACTGTAGGAAGGTAATTCCAAAGGCTAAGAATGAGTTGTTGCCAGGGCACGTTCCATACCTGAGACACTGGAGGCTCATGCAAGTCCAGCTGAAGCCTCTGCACAACATCAGTGAAGTCTTCAGCATGAAAACAAACCACATCTTTGGTTATACGAGGCTGGTCACTCCTAGGAAAGAGGAGAAAGCAGAAATTTTGGAAGCATTTCAGTAAGAGAATTATAGCTCTTTCTTGCAGGAAGTTCCATTGAACCAACCACCTACTGCAGGTTTACACTGTGCCTGACATGTCATCACTGCTCGATATACCCATTAGTTCAGAATGAAAATGTAATTCATAACTTCCTTTTTTCTTGATGCATGGACAAATACTAAGCTGCGATGTCCAAGAGCTAGGTTCAAACAGCCTCTATCAAAGCTCTCCATGTTCTAGGAACCCTAGTTTGCCTCAATTCTTCCATTCCATAATTAGAAAGAGTCTCTGTTAAAGGAAGAACGCAAAGCAACACAGTAACTCTGAACACTAAGCAATGAGAAGCTGGGTTTTATTCCACAGCTACAAATCAGAGTAGAGAAGCTCTGACGCATCTTATTTGTATGAAAATCTAATGATATTGGGAGTGACACTACCCAGCTTCTACTGTAATTGCTACAAACAGCAGTGATGCAAGCCTGGTTTCCATGCACAATCAGCAGCAGTGTCCTGGGTACATGAAATGAGAAAGCACTGCAGCCATTAAGTCAGTTATGTTGAGTTCTGAGCTGGCCATTACAGCTGTTAGCACTAAATGTACCCATCCAGGAAAAGAACAGTTGCAGATCACGGTCCAGGCAAGGTCTCTAAGGTTTATTTTATATGTCACCATGATTTTCTGCTAACTGCTGGGACAATTCTCCCACTGCCTCAAGAAGAGGGAGGAAAAGCAGATATGTAGCTTGTGCTTTTCGAGCTCAGGACAGCATTTATCTCATCACAGGATTTAAACCATTTCTTAGGTTAGGCTCATTTTCCAAGGAATTCTCTCTTTTAAAGACAGAAAGTGTTTAGAATTGCCACTCCCACTGAAGAGCTGCACCTTAGCAGTACTTACCACTCCCCAAACTGCACAGCCTTCAGAACCCCGACAGCGGCCGTGCTCTGCCAGTCAAACCCCTGGCCCACGTGGTCGGCGTGCGCTCTGGTTCTGTCCTCAAACAGGACTTCACGGGGCTCACTGGTTCGAGGTAGGTACTGGAGATTCTTTATTTCGTTCATTGACCTACAGCATGAGGAAGACACACTAACAACTGTTTCTGACTACTCAAAAATAAATACCCCTATTTAAATAATCCTTAAGTGCTGCAAGCCACAGGCTCCAGAATCAAACACTAACACACTTCCTTCTGATGTCTTCTAGGTGTTTATTTGACACAAGATTGAAACAAATACAGCAAAGTACAATTCAGGTCATGAGATCAAACTTTATAAAACAAATCCAATCACCAAAAAAAGATTTTTAGTTCATTTGTGCTAGAAGAATTCTTCCAGTAATTTAATGGCATGTAAAGCAGTTACTTAGACAAAGTCTGGTTATTTGGGAGTATGTCCAAAAGTCCTGCTTGAAATTACAATTTAAATAGGCTTCCAATACTTTATCTCCTAAAATTTGTTCTAGAGCCCACTCTAGATATGGAAAGGAAAACAGAACATTACCGGCGCCGTTTGAATGGCGATTTTGGCATATCAGCTGTTGGAATCATCTGCTCTCCAGGCCTCACCCACATTATGGGGCCGTCATCACTCTGTGACCTGCACTGCAGCCTAAGACTGGAAAGAGTGCCCCAGGGCAAGGTCATCTGCAGAGAGTGAAATAGAACAACCCACAGAGAAGAACACCGGGTGAGATAAAAACTTTAAACAGCACATTTCGTAAAACTAGTTCACGTTAGCTGTCAAAATAATTCCATAGAAACTAAAACCAGTTTGAGAGTTAAAATATTTCAAGGTAATTATCAGACTTGGGCTTTAAGGAAAAGGATGGTTATGTAGTGCATATACACCATAAACTAATTTCAGGTTTTAGTTATTCACACAACCATGAATACTTAATTCCATACCTTTCACTTGGACAATGGAAAGAATTCAGTAGCCCAAACGATAAGCACAAAGAAAAGACTTTATGGTTTCTAATTACTTAGAAATACCTGAAGCTTAGGAACTGCTTAAACATCTAGAGCACTCTCAACAAAACACCCCAAGTTACTGCTTACTCTGAGAAATGGAGATTCTTCCAACATATCTAGAAATTCCGGGAAGTAGTCCCCAACTTCTTCATCCACTGCTCCAACAAGACTGATCTGCCGCATGGGTCCTGCTCGGTAGGTGCCACAGCAGTACGTTCGATTGACCTGTGTCCCAGAAAGGGAGAGACAACACCACCACAGCTTTAGTTCTGTGACAAGAGATGAAAATCAATTTACAGAACACATTGGGCCACAGCAGAGATGAATCCTAGACCCATCTACACCCATCCCACACCATTGCCATAGCCTACACACAAAACTGGGTCAAAACACTGAGGAAATGAGCAATCTCACTAGAAATCCAGGGTCCACATGCACAATTTTAGCTTTACCCCTTGCAATATTAGCTGCTGCAGCCAGAAACACTTCAGTCTTACAGCTCTTTGCCATCCTTTGTAGCACAGTCTGACCCACTTTCCCAGGTCACTTGGAAACTTCCTTTGCCAGTTCTCTGTTCCCAGAGGAGAATGTCTGGCAGGGCTCCAGCATCACCCAGTCCCTCCCGTGGACCACAGCTACAACACGCCATACAGCCAGAGCAGGTTGTGTGCAGGGGCAGCAGCCACCCAGTCTTAAGAGATCCAAAATCATACTGTAATCAGTCTGGTTTGTGCACTCACTTATGCCTGAGCCCCAGCCTCCATCACTCAAAAGCCCCTCTACATGCAAGTGATTCTAGTGTGAAAGAAAACCCACAGCTGCTCCCCATGGCTGGGAGGCAGGTACAAAGGAGAAGATGTTACTGGGAATTTGTGATTTTAGCCACAATCAGAAAGTACGATGCCTTACAGATGGGTATGTGAAACAGCTTCATTTTAAGGGCTTTAGTTTTAAGTCTTGCAGTTTACCCAACAACCCAAATGTAGTTAAACTACTACATGAAGTTGTTAGCAGCTAATGAAGAGACACTAATGAAGCAAGAGTTACAGTTATTGCTGCAATTTCATCCTCTAGAAGCAACCATAGATACTTACCTTCTTAATTCAAAGAGTTTAGCTCACTTCTGTTTCCAGATTCACCCTCTCTTTAGTTTCATACATATGCAGTTGGCAGTTCTGCTTTGACTGCACACACTTGCACTTTAATTAAAAGCTAAATAGGACTCAGAGACAACTTCACTTATAGCCTTACTGCTCCACCCTAAGCCAACTGCAGCTCCCCATCACCGCTGCCTGCACACATTTGAGTTCCCAGCTGACACCACTCAGAGCATAACTGTGCAGTTCACTCCACCTTCAGGCCCACTGAGCCCAGTAGCACCAACCCTCCACGTTTGGCCATACAGGTTTGTGAACCACAGGCCACACAGACCTCCTCAGCCATTGCTCCTACAAGAAGGTTAAGTCTCCAAATCCCAGTAGAACTTGACCAGTAATGGTCCACATCCCACATCAGTGAAGAAAAAGAGCTATGGCAGGAAGCTGGAATGCAATCCAGAACAGCAGTGCTGGAAACCATAGCGTTGGTCTGATCCTGTGCCCCTACAGGAGACTGAAGGGCTGAGATGCTCTGCCTCTCCAGACCAGTAAGATTCTTGGCCTGGCACTACAGACCTCAGCAGGGACAGTCACTTCCACCAGGTGAGATTTGTTCCACTGAAACCACCTGTGGAGACTCACTGGTATTTCACAGGTGTTTGCCACCAGGTAAAGTTAATTGTAATACCATGTGCAGTTTGTCCTTGGATGTTTTCAAAGGGATTTGAAAAGTAGCTTTAATGTGAGGGTTTTTTTAATGCACTGTAATGCAATTTAAAAATAGACAAGAATTCAAGAGCTATAAAGGAGGCACTAGAAATACTTTATGGAAATCTTGAATCTCAATGTTTTACTAGTTTTTAATAGTACTTAAAGAAATATATACAGTTGAGAATTGAAAACAGGATGTGTTTACACTGAACAGATGTACCAGCGCGTGGCAGGCCCCAGAAGGCTGCAGTATTCTTCTCAAGCATCTGTTAGAGGAAGTCATCTGCTAGTTTCACATGCCATAAACTCTTTCACCTATCATTTCTACCTCACCTTGCACTCCTCCAAATCAGCATAAGTGGTACTAGACCACTAGTTAAGGCAATGGTCTCAAGAACAGGGGCTGTGCTAGGACTTTGTGTTTACTAATGAGCACTGTCAGAAAGAACCAGCATCTCTTGGGACACTCAGCCACTCAGCTGTGAGAGAAGACCTTGCTGGCTGCACCTTCTCACAAGCTCCCCAGACCTCCCATTCCCCAAGCACTCCACTCACTTTGGTCACACACTTAACTGCTCCTACTATTTCACAGCCATTTTCTGTAGAATCCTGGTGCAATCCAGCATGGCATAGGTCAAAATGTCTTGGATCATGTGTGCTGCAACCTGATGTTGTTGATTTTTCACAGTGACATCAGGTTCACAATTGTTTGTCAGCATTATTCTGCCTATGGGTTGTTGATTGGTTTTGTGTTTGGGACTTCCTTTTTAGTAAAATACTACTTACACACCCCTCCTGAGCAGTCTGCATCATTCAGCACTGTGCCTGTGATTCAAAAGAGCTCTCCCCAGACACCTCTTGAGCGGGACAGGACACTTTCATGCATCCCTCTTTTCAGAGAGGAAAGATAAAACTATGAATACTCCAGGTCACTTTGTTACACCCACCAGGACCTCTCTCAATGTCTCTTATTTTTGAAACTTGGCTTGGGTCCTTCCAGTGTACATGGCTGTCAGAAGTTAACAGCTTCTAACCACAGCACCTCCACCACTGTGCTTTGCTCACTGCTTCTCTAAAATGACCAGCGATCTCCTGAGCAAAAAACAGCACTGAAGCTGAATCATTTTCCCATACAGAAACCAAACAGTTGCACTACAAATACACATCAGGGTGCTTTGTAACAAAGAGCAAAGGAGCTCACATTACAAGGAAGTTATTTATCACCAGTTTTTTATGATGTCTTCCAGGTTGAAGTCCTTATTTTGGACACACTTCCTTCTACGACTGAGTTTCTCCAAAAGGTACACAAACCAGCTGCACACAGTACAAGCCAAAGGTCACACTGACCTCCAGTTAACCTGCAGGTCACAGATCAGTTTTGATTTCTTGACAACAAGCATGCAGCACTCTACTACCTGATGCTCAAAATCCCCTCTCTGCAGTGCAGTTCAGAAGGGCAAACAAGTTCCTGCATGCAGAAGGCTCAACCTAGAACCGAGGCAGCTTAACCAAGCACCTTCAATTAGAAATAATATCAGTATCACAGCACACAGCAATACCCCAAAAGGCTTAATCTGCAAGGGCACAGCTATAAAGTGCTTCTGTATAGTACAATTTGTTACAGGAATGTCCAGAAGTGTAGCTAGCCTGCTCATTCCCCAGCCACACTGTCTAGGCACAGCAGTGACACAGCCAGGTGCTCTTACACCACCCTCCCCAAAGATAAGCTGGCTTACTGAACAGGAGTCTCAGCAGCAGGCAGCTACCACTAAGTTGAATGCATCCTTAAATCCAGTACTGCCCCATCATCAGTGTCTTCCGATGAGTCCTGCCCCATCATCTGCAGAGCAGTGACAGCTCCACGCGTGCCTGCCCACAGTCAAACTGCACTCAAACCCTTCGCCATGAGGATCAACCAACCCACGCTGCAGCTGGGCCAAGAGCTGATCTACACCAGCCGAACCTCATGGCATGACTCAACTTTAATTATGTTTAGGAAGTACTTAAAATAGAATTAATTGCAATGCCAGCACAGACCATCCCAGTGAAGCCTCTCATTTCTTACCATGCATTCTTCCCTTGTACTTCCAAGATGAACTACCCAAGTTCATACCACAGACCCACTGAGAACAAGTGCAATTCTTAACTCCCCAATGGTGCTGTTCAGCTACTTTAGGGGTCACCACATGTACCCAAAGCAAACCACAATCCAGCCATGATGTCAAAGCACATAGACAAATCACCAATGCAGAAGACTTCAGACCATAGCCTGCCAACAGGCTTCACATCCACAAAGCAGAGGCAAGCGTTTAGTGCCAGCTGCAGTTTGTGTGCCCAACAGGCATCCTGGGGTTTGGGTACCATGCACTCTGATGTGGCTCTATCAGCACAAAGAACTACTTAAACCAAGAAATAGGAGCTAGCTTAAAATAAGCACAGCAGGAGCTGTTCACAGTCAAGTTAATGAGCAAAGTGTCAGAATTACTGATTTAATAGTATCCATGCAAGAACTGGAAAGTACTCAGACTCCACAAGTGACCACGCAGCAACATTCTGTAAAGCTGTAACTGCTTTTCCAAGGCAAATCTTGCTTATAAGCATTTGGTGAACTCTGCAGAGGTCCAGAGAGCCCATCCACAAGCATCACCATTCCAAAATCCATTGCTAAAGGTAGTCTGTTCCAGCAGTACTGAAGTGCATTCCCCTACAGAGTTTCTAGTTTTCCTCTCCAAGAGGTGAACCTCTAAAAGGAAGCAAGGTCTTGCAGAAAGACTTTAGAAGTAACCAGCAGGTGTAAGCTGTTCTCAGTCCCAGCTAAGCAGGAAGCAAGTTTATTTCACCTGAAACAAGTTTACCAGCACAGTGATGTTGCTGTGTGCTGACAGATACTTTTAAGTCCCATCAGGAGTCAAACACAGGGTTTTTCACATGGCAACCTTGCAAGTAGCTTCACTGTTACTGTTGCACCCACTTTGGGGACACAGATAAACCTGTTATGTGTTACATGGAGATACAGTTCCAGAATTTCAGACTGTTTCAGACTACTAAGGAAGACAAGACCAAAAGCCCTTCCAAAGCCAATTAGAAAGCTGTTGTTCTACCTACCTTGCTGAAGCTGGGAAGTTTAAACATCCAGCTTCAGCTGCTGACAGAACCAAGATGTTAAAAACTCTGCTGTGAATGATACACTGAAACCTGAGAAGTGGGCTCACTGCAAACAGACCCAGAGCTGCTGAGCAGAAAAAGCAGCAATCCATACAGCTCTTCATACCATCCTGTCCATTGCTTTGGGCAATATCAGCATTCTAAGGTTAGAAAATCACCCAAAAGCCTGCAAGATGAGCACAGATCTTCCTACAGGTCACAGCTGGCAGTGACTGGAACATGACTGACCCCCTGCCAGTAAGCACAGCCAACCTTTAATCACACACAGGAACAAACAGCATAGTAGCACTCTGCCCAGCATCATATTTTGCCATCTCCTTTGCAGAAAAATACTGTGCCTCACCCATTTCAGGCCACTCCTGCTCCAGATTAATGGGATTAACCAAATGTAGATGTTGTGCAACTTTCGTGCCTTTAAACAGCTCTTACCTGAGAGTGAAAGTTTGAAATCGTTGTCGTTTCAATGTCCTTCTTGCCCAAAATTTCCATTTTCACTGGAGTGTTGGGAAAGTTAAAAGCAAAGTAATCCAGGAAGTCAGGTAAGTAAGCAGCCGCCCCATGCACTATGGCCAAGGCGTAGTAAGCCGCATTTTTATCGTTTTCACTGAATGACAACGCAAGGAACTCTTCTGCAAACCTCTCCATCTCCACTGGAGACAAAAATGAGAGTTCATCCATGTACGCGTGAAGGACCAGCGCGCCACCATTCGACTGGTGTTCCTCGTGAATGAAGTTACTAAATTTAGTGCCAGTTTTCAGGAAGCTGCTGCGAACAGAATGCTCCTGGTGCGTCACAAATGGCGTTTGTACTCCCTGGGGCACCCGGTACTCCTGCATGCCCAAATTCAGTCTGCAGAGCTGCTCATCCTTCAGGTACCTGAAGGACTCCTCATTCATTTCCAGGCTGTCACACTGTCCCTTCAACAGAGCCTCTTTGTCAATGCGGGTGAGGCCGGCACACACTGTCTGCACCTCTTTGTTGTACATCTTCAGGCGTTTCCCCCGCACGTCTTCCCGGTGTTTCTTTTTCTTTTTTTTCTTTATCTTCTTCAGAATAAGACTGTCATCTCTCTGGGATTTGCCATTCTCATCCAGAGTTTCTGGCAGCAAGAGGAAAAGAGAAGATTAGAGCTCTGCCGTGGCAGCACATTCACCCAAAGAGAATCAACTCCTCTCACTTGCTAAAGCTCTCTGCTCTCAGGAAGGCTGGCCAACATCAACACCTTGACTTGTGACTTAGGACTTGATTTTACAACAAAAAATGCAGCACGTCTAGTTATTACACTAAGAAAGCCCTGAATTAAGGAAAACTTTCAAACCTCTAGCTTAGCATTTTAGAAATATTTCGGGTTTTTAATGGACTTATCAGAATACCTTTAAAAGGAATCCATGTTTCAGACCACCAATAATCAAGTACAACAATAATTTCTGATATTTAAGGCAATGCCACACAGGGGAAGAGGATAAATAAGCATGCATAATTCAAGCATTAATTTCCCTGATTCTGGATACACAATACAGAGTAAAACAGAGCACAGCTGAAGGGATATGAGCATTACTGATACCAACAGGTAAAAATACTTCAGGTGGCTGGTATCCTAGCCAAAAGAAATCTCACGACTGATAATCTCTTGTATTAAAAGACCCAAATTATCATATCTTCACATCTTCTGCCAGTCTCATAATTCATTTAATTCAGAGCTAGAAATTAAGAGGTTGTTTTCTGGGGTTTTGTTTTTAAAGGTTAATCAACCTGCAAAAGGCCAAAGGCTGAGAGATAAAATGTAAAGAAGTTCTCTTAAGTAAGAAAACAATGACATGTTGCCTGTCTTTTAGTAATCAGAACTACTCCAACACTATTTATCAAGCAACAGTGGCAGAAATCGTGATGATCCAGCTGTTAAAAACTCAGTTCCCAAGACAAAACTTCAGACTGCCCAAATCAAATAACTAATTCATGCCAACAATGCACATAGCCCTCCACGAGCCACACTATCAGGACAACAACAAGGATCAGAACTATCAGCTGCCGAAGGCACGGTTGGACTGGAAGATGCAGGAGCTGAAGTCTTCAAGTTTCCCACAGCACAGGGCTTTGTTCTAGCAAAGCTTCCTCTAGTTGCCGGCAGAGCTATCACATTCATACTCCCTCTTTATTCTCTGGCAGTACTTGGAATTAAAGACCAAAACGCCTTACACTGATCTATGAGAAAACATAAGGATAAACACCTGCAGTACCATGTTATTTATCCAAACCACAGCATTTAACTCCATCATTACTAGTTTGGTCTCAGAGCTCGTTAGTAAAGATGTTTGACCTCCATAACAACCCAGTGTAACGAACAGAATTACTCATGAAGCAAAGAAAGAGTCGATTGCTTAACACTAACTCCATACAATTGTCTTGGGACCTGAAATACGAGTTTTCACAGTGCTGCTGCTGGCCCTTACAAACAGCAAATGCCCTCATTTTATATCACAGCCAGGGAAACCAGGACAAGAAAGGCAGCATCAGCTGCTTGGGAAAGGCACCCAAAAAGAGCTTGGAAGCTGAGGGTGCAGATGCCAACCCAGTCACTGAGCTCAAGTACAGACACTGCTGTCCTGACTGCCACGAACATACGGATCACACAGGAGACCTGTTCCAGTGAGACCTGACATTCCAGGCTGGAACAGAATGAGAATTTCACGCCACTACTGAGCTGCTGAGAATTCTTCCCTGTAGATGGTTCTCAGCTAATTTTCAGTTGTTAAAGGTGTCTGATTTTAAGGGTATCTCATTTTAGAGACAGTTCAAAAGCCTCAGATGCACACTAGTTTTAATCCAGAGCATCTTCCCATTTGAAGATATTCCCTAGTAGCAGATCTAGTACTCTGCATTCAGAACCCACAGCGAATGCTGTTTTCAGGATAAAAGCAATCCTGACAGCTGCTGGATCCACCAAACCCAGAGTCCCACAGCTGCAGCGACAGCAACCTCTGTATCAATGAGGCGAGACAGTGACACTATGGGAATGTGCAACTACCTTGAAGGAAATACAGCTTTAATTATTCCTTCAGATAAACAGAGAGCCTAGAGTCCCTCAAGTACAAAGCTACAGCCAAGTCATCAAACCATGGGCTCCCACAGCAAGGTGGGATAACAGCCGCACCAATACCTCAGCCAGCCTAGAGCCACCAGACATCACAGAACAGAGCACACTGCTACCACTAAAACCAGCAAAAACACTGTAGGTGTTCACTGTCACCTGCAGCCAAAGATGGGAACAGAACAGTCAAAGCAATAGGCAGTTTAAGTAGATCACACACAGAAATAAAAATTGAGAGTGAAAAACAGGAAAATAAAATTCAGCCCCATCCCCAGGGCAAGCAGGGCTTCAGACTTCCAGCCTGCAAACAGCAAACACAGAATTCAGGTGCAATTTAAACAGTGTTTAAGCCTTCATTAAGGGAAGGCCTCACTTGATTCCTGGGTGAGAGCTGACATACAGTGACACTCCCAGCCCAGGAAGATGCACTGCTTCAGTAGTCTTCTCAGGCTAGAGTTTGACATCCATAATCCAGGAGCTTTTGCAGCCACTATTTAAACACAGTGGCTTAAACTCATTCAACAGCAGTGAAAAGTCCCTCTCATCACAGTTCTGCCTACTCTAAATCTAAAGACAGTGCAACCAGGAGTTTACACTATGGCCCAAACTTCCAGAGGCACGTGCAGCTTTGGCACGGTCCCTTCACACACACAACTCGCAACACGGTAGCTTTGCAGCCTCTTTTTATCTGTGCTGCTCACTCCAAGCGACTTTTTACTATCGGGAATATACGAGCACAACTAGAAGAGCCATTCTGCACTGTTAAAAAATAAAAAAGCATCCTTCCTGAAATCCAGATAAGCTTTGCCCTTCCTACCAGGAAACCTCGGGGCGATCACGAAAACATAAACCTGGCAGCAGGTTCCCAGTTCCAGAACGCCTCGACGGAGGCGCGGCGGGTGCAAAACTCCGTTACCCGGGGGGGCGGGCGCTGCGGGGGGGACAGCGGGGACAGCCCAGCAGGGATGCCCCCGCCACCCTGGGGACAGGGGCAGCACCGGGAGAAGGGGCGGCCCCGCGGGGACGCCCGGGGATAGGGGCAGAGCCAGGTGAAGGGCGGCCCCGCGGCGCTGCCAGGGGACAGTGGGGCCCGGGGAAAGGGGCAGCCCCGCCGGTGCCCCGAGGGCCCCTCGGCTCCGCCGCCCCGCTCACCTCGCTGCCCGGGCCGCCCGCTGCCCTCGGCGGGGCCGTCCCGCGCTGGCGCGGCCGCGGGCCGGTGCCGGTGGTGGTGTCGGCGCTCTCCGAGCGCGGCGGGGGGCGGCAGGGCGAGCGGCGAGAAGGCGAAGAGCCCCGCGGCGGCGGCGGGGGGGAGGCCGGGCAGCGCCGGGCCGGGCCCCGCCAGCAGCGCCGCGCCCAGCCGGGGCCGCTTCCCGCTCGCCGCCTCGCCGGGAGGGCCCCGCCGCCGCCGCCCGCCGCCGCGAGGCCGGCCGGGCCGGTCCCCCGAGGGCAGCGGCTCCTCGGGGGCGCGGGGCACGGCGCGCACCGCAGCGACCTGCGCAGCCATTTCAGGCGCTCCCTCACACACATTTAAATGGCCCGAGCGCCCGCCGGGACGCGCCTGCGCCGCGCGGGGCGCGATGGGCGGGGTGGCGCCGGCCGCGGCGCGTGCGCGCCCGTCACGTGGCCTCGGGAGGCGGGGGCGAGGGCGCGGGGGCGGTCAGGTGGCCCCAGCGAGCGCGTCACGTGACCGGGCGGCGCGCGGGAATCCCAGAAGGCGTCGGGCCGCCAGGGGCGTTAGAGCCCGTCCGGTTCCTGCCTGGCCCCGGGCGGGGGCACCTCCCTCCGCCTCAGGGGCTCCAAGCGCCATCCAGCCTGGCCTTTAACACCTCCGGGGAGAGGTCAGCCTGGGCCGGGGCCTCCTCACCCTCACAGGGAAACGCTTCTCCCTAAGTTTTCAACTCAATCTCCCCTCTCAGCTCAAAACCATTCCTGCCCATCCTTTCCCTGCACTCCCTGATCGAGAGCCCCTCCCCAGCTCTCCTGGAGCCCTTTCAGTACTAGAAGCTGCTGTAAGGTCTCCCTGGCATCTTCTCCAGACTGAACAACCCCAACTCTTTCAGCCTGTCCTCATAATGGAGATGCTCCAGCCCTTGGATCATCTCTGCGGCCTCCTCTGGACACCCTCCAACTGCTCCATGTCTTCCCTGTGTTGAGGAAAGCACTCGGTCAATGTGGAGCCACTGCAGCATCACCGTGGGGCGTCTGTGTCACTGTGCAGTGGCTGCATCATCGCGGGACCGCTGCGTCATCGCGAGGTGGCTGCAAAGCCACACGGGTCCCTGCTGCCAGCTGGTCCCACAGCAATTTGAGGACCAGCCATCCTTGAGCGGAGCCACCAGTACAACAGGGGTACGCAGCAGTGAATACAATTTATTTCTACAGCATTTCTCACACATCATAAACTGCTTCATTGATAGCAGCGTGCTGCCAAATGGTTTTTCGAGCAGCAGTGGGGTAAAGCCCCTGTGGGCTGGCATTGCTGTTGGGGGGTGACCTGGTGGCAGCAGCTCAGCCCCAACACCCGCACTGTCATGCTTAGGCAGCAGCCATCTGGTCGACTTCGCTGACTGATATATGGGTATAACACAGAAACATTGGCAGCAGGACTGTAAATAGGGTGAGGGCTGTTGTTGGTCTCTGTGCTTGAAAGAACAGACGATGTAAGTGGAAACCAAGGCAGGCGCCTCTGGGCTGCACCAGCACCAGTGGTTTTAGAGCAGCTTGAGCTCTGTTCCAGTTGTCAGTAGATTCCTTTCTCAACCAAGTCGCCAAATCCCATTTTGTTTTTCTCTCTCTCTGCAGGAAAATACTCACATACAGCAGTTTCCATTGTCTTTATCCGCCCACATTGAGGGTACAAATAGCACTGGAATCTGGTTAGAAATCTCCTCTTCCGACATAGCCATCTGAAACCATAAATCCTTAAAACTAGCAGTGCTTTACAAGCACGGTAAAAATCTGCTTGCTGTCCTGGTGGTTTGGTTTTATTCAGATGGTAAGGGCAGCTGGGTCAGCTCGTTCTGCAGTCCGTTACAGCAGTTCAGTTCCTGTGTGGCCAGTCAGCATCTTGGTCTTATTGTCCAAAAATCCAGAGAAGTTATCTGATTCACTTAGATGGAAAAAAACTTAGATAAATATTAATTCTGCAATCTGAGATGCTGATTCTCTTTCAGTCCAAGTAATGTAAACATTTGAGGAGGTGCGAGTCTCCAGTTATGGCAGACCTGCACAGGTGAGTGAAGTTGCACAGAAGCAGCAACTGCACAGTCCAGAGTCTTGTTCGGCTTTGCTCTGCTCCACATCACTCAAGAGTCTTCGCTGGATCCTGTCACCAGTGTGCACTGCTTTGTTTCAGAGAGCTCAAATCCATCCTTTTAAAGTGAGTTAGTTCGAAAATACAATAAAAATGTATCCCTCCTTGGGATAAAATGTCTGTTCCCTGTGTTAGTTCATGTCCTGTTGTAAATTAAACAAAGGTATTTCTGGTACTTTTGTCGTCTTCTTTACCTTAGAACTTTAGTTGAAGGAGAATGTGCAAGTGGTGCCTGAGCTGCAAATACTGTGCAACAGCCTTTGATGTTTGTTTATTTTGATAGAAAACTTAACTGGAATTAGCACTCAAGGCATATCAGAAAGACTTTACAAATCTGTAATGCCAAATCTATAGGAGATATCTAAACATTCCAGGCTGGTGGTGGATTTCTTGGTCCTTTGGGTTTTGTAAATCGATTTGCAAAGCCTAGGAAGAAATTATTTTTTTAATGCAACAAATTCTGTATGTTGTGCGTGTTGATTACGTAATTCCTTAAGATAATATAGTATTTGAAAATACTTGTAATTTCAGACACAGGAAAGGCAAACATGCTCAGAATCCTCACGCATGGAGAAGCGTTCATCAGAGCAGGTTTCACGGTTTGTGTTTTCTACTCCCACCTGTTTTTAAGTGGATGAAGTTGTAAATGTGTAAAAACCAGTAAGCGTGATCTGTACTGTGTTCAGTTTGTTAGCATTCAGCCTGGTGCCTGCATTCAGACTCCCAGACCCAGGCACTTCCTATGTTGAAACACAAAGAGAAATACATACCAAAACTCAGAAAAGACCTGTGATGGTTTGACGGGGCCGGTTCCGATGGCTTTGTCAGTGCAAATGGGCTGGAAATGCCTAGAAATAAACAACGAGTGTTTAGTCACTGCAGTAATTCCATGTGGAGCTGGGCTGGGGCACAGCTGTGGGGAAGCAGGTACTGCCATGTGCACAGGGATGCTGGGCACTGGGGCTGTTTCCACACAAGATGAAGTTTGGTATTTCCCACTCCAGCAGAGCTCAAATGCCACAAAGGCGTAAGGACGAAGCAGAGAGCGAGTACACTACTGTGGCACAATCTGCTGGGAACTGTTTCCTTAGAAGTGCTCTAAACAGGTCTTAGCAGTCCTCTTTTTCAGATAATCATTTTAACTCTAAAATGAAAGCAATCTAATGAGAAACTCTGTACTTACGCTCCAAATAGAATCCGGGATGGGGCTCGTTCCCTGCAGTGCCCCTCTCCCCCATTTTAGAGCGTTTATACCCCAACACTGGTTTGAATGACCTGGAAAGCTTGGTGATCTGGGCACACCAGAGCTGTCCCCAAGACACACAAAGGGCACTACGAGGGCACTGCAGCCTTCTGGTGATACTCCCAAAGTGGGCAGGCGAACTTTACATTTAACAAGGTCTGGGTCTTGAAAATTCAATCCCACCCATTTATATACACGCTTAAAGCCATCAGAGAGGTGCACGGTAGCCTAAAAACTTACTGTTTCTCACATTCTTCAAGATTTTCAAGCTCTGTCAGGAAACAAAAAAAAAAGAAAGAAAAAGGAGAGCTGTTGGGAAAAAATGTGGAAGCAGTAGATAAAGTACTGTGATAAAGGGATTCACTGATAAATAGCAATGGGTCACATCTCATTAGAAGTGTGCGCCTGGTAGCCGATGTGGTTCGACAGCAGAATACTTCTATTACTATTGTTTCCTTGCCCTAAGTACGAGTAGGCTCAGGAATTTTCACAGGGCTGGCAGTGAGAAAGCAGCAACAGCTGTAGCAGAAAGGAGATCCTCTCCTCACCAACTCTGTTGTCAGTAGCTTTTGTTTTGAACTGTTTCCCTCACCTTGCTTCTCCTGAAGCATTTAGTTGTCTCTTTCAATGATGTTTCTGAAGTATTGTTCTCTGAGCCTGCAGAATTTCTTGTGGCAGGCTGCAGACCTGGGAACACAAACCATAACAGAGTCAGTGCTCGTTCAAGAACCCTCCTGCTTTTTTCCCAAGTGCTTTGCCATTGCTTTTCCTTTCCTCTAGTGCAGCAGCTCTAGAAATTGCTGGCAGGTCCCCAGTTGTGTTTACTTTCTGGATGTCTGCTGAACTCTCTTGCGGTGACACCCTGAAGCCCCACGGCTGGTAAAGCTTTGAACAAGGGAGCTACAATCTCCTTGGCCCTCGGCAGGCTTAGGTGGAAGTATAAAATCTCAGTTACACACCAAGAAAGTAACTCATCACTCACTTGCTGCATCAGCGAGAACAAATGACTCCGGGGTTCTTACAGGAAGCGGAGGAGGAGAGTCAGAGCAATCCCGGGCTGCCTCTAAGAAAGCACAGATGAAAGAGTTGGTTACTTAGTTTTAAAAAAACATACCTCAATCTCAGTTCATTGAGAAGTCTGCAGCGCTCTAATCGGGGTATCTCAGCTGTCTCAAATGGAACGCAGATCGTGCAGCAAGGATGTGACAGTCCCCAGCCCAAGAAGGCTGCGGGGGACATCGCCACGTACAGAGTGAGGCAGGAGCTGGTTGGGAAATACAGAACTGACACTCCTCTTGGCTGCAGAGCTGTCTGGTTCTGTTCAGAGCTGTTTGGTGACAGAACTATGCATCAACACGCAGTTTTTGTTAGGCTGAGCACAGGTCCTGAAGGCATTGACTGAATATGGTAAAGCAGCTTCAGGAAAGGCAGACCTGATTCCCAAAGAGTTTATCCCAGCATTAAACTCATACCTGTTTGAGGGCTCTGAAGCTTCACACTCTAAAAACAAAAAACAAGGAAAGTGTTTGAAATGCCCACAACCAAACATCGTTCTCGCACACAGAAGGAAGCCAAAGGAGAGAAGGAACTGATGCTGCATGCAGACACCCTCCCACGCATGCCCCCTTGCTCATGTCATGGGAGACAGACCCACGCCTCATTTTTTCCCTTTGCAAAGCTAGAGTTCAGCTGTGGGATGATCAAGAGATGCTTACGTTGTGTTCAGCTCCCGCCTGTTCTGCAGGAACTAACTCCCTGTCTTCACTACCCTTCTCTAAAAGAGGGATGATATTTGTACTACCTTGCATGGGATTTAGGACCCAAAAAAGTAATGTTAGAAGTAGATGTGGGTAAGGAGGAGCCTGAGCAAGACCACATCTTCCTCCCAGTCCTGAACCCTGAAATAGTTTATGGGAAGTACCCAGAGTCTTTCTCACAGAGAAACATGGTAAGGAAACTGGTCACAGTGCTGGAGAAGAGATAAAAGGCCACTTACCTTACATAATCTCAGTCTCATGGCGTCTTTAAACACCTCTGAGTGAGACTCCCCACTCCACTCCAAAGAGGTTCCGATATTTCTGTTTCTGTCTGGAAGCTGAAAATTAGAAGTGGCCAGAGGAAATTGTCCTGGAAACAGTCAAACACCAGACAGGTTATTTCTCATCACAGGCAGCCAGAGCTGAGGTGCTGCCGGCTGCTGTGGTCCCGCACAGACGTGGGAAGAGCCCTCGGAGCTGCTTTCAGCCCCTGTGCTGTGAAATGCACTTACGAGGGTCAGTGGCCACAATGAAGGACTCGGGGGTTCGCTCGGGCAGGGGTGGAGGATCATCATCGTCTGGCTGTGGTGGGATGCCTGGTGGGGGAGGCAGGGTTACCCGCATGACACAGCCTGGTGGGAGACCCACAGACCCCTGTCAAGACCCGGAGAGCTCCAGCCCAGCCGTGCCCCGGGGGTGATGGTTAGACACATCTAAACTGTCCTTGAAAATACTGATAGTCCTCAGCACCAATTCCCCTGGCACCAGCTACGTGGCCCCAAGGGCAGGATTCCAGCAGTGTCGGCAGCAGAATTCCCGCTGCACAAGGGAAATGGTGAGTGCATCCGCAGCACCCAGCCAGGCTGGCAGCTGGTGGTACCATTGCTACTTGGCCCATGCTGCCACCCCCATCACTTCCCCAGGTTCTGATATCCCCATAACGAGCACAGTTCTGGGACCTGGAATGCAGAGGGGAGCTTCTTGGAGCACCCTGGTTTAGGGATTGGTCAGCACCAATCCCTGCCTTCCTGTGAGACCCATACCGAGGTGACACAGTAGTCCAGAGTGGCTGTGTGATGCAAAATCTAACACTGTTCTAGAAATGTTGTTTGTTTTTACAGGAAAAACTTAAAGCAGGATGCCACAAGTGTGAGAATGGAACCAACTGCTCCCTCAGCCCCCACAGGAGCAGCTACAGCCACCACCCACCCCCTCCCCAGCACACCGCAGCCCCTCGAGCCCCAGCCCAGCTGCACCACTTACTCGAGGCAGATCTCCCGGCATCGGTCAGCAGGGGAGTGAGGGGGGACATGGACTGGGGTGGTGGGGAACTGGTGGTGGCGGGCTGCAGCGGGGCTCCCACAGCACGAGATGGGAGAAGAGCATCCTGCCCCTCCACAAAGCACTTGTCAAACTCTGGGGATGCGGGGTCATCTGGTGAGAGTGAAGAGAAGTAGGGGTCTTCTGCTGAGCAGAGGTAAGGGACAGGACATAGCCCACGGTTCCTGTGGCTTGGGGGGCCTTCCACATCTTGTCTTGAGTGGGTGAGTTCAACAGGGGAGAATGCATCCTGCTTCTTCACTTGAGAGCTTGAGTAACAGGCATTTGGCAACTGTGCACTCAAGACAGGTTTTGTGTCCTCTCCATCCCATTCCCAGCCTTCTCCCTGCTGCGCCAGCACAAACGGGGTTGATGCAGTCCGAGTCAGGGGTGCTCTGCCATGAGGTCCCCTCCTGCCAGCACCCTTCAGATCTAAGTTCAGGAGCAGCTGCTCAGGAGTGATGCTGTTGAGCTCCAAACTGCGGTGCTTGTGGAGAGTGTTCCTAGCACTCCACTTCTCAGAGGCAGCTGCCATCCTGCAGCCAGCAAAGTTCAACATGCCAAAGGAGATGGCCTGTCTGATGGGAGGGACCCTGCCTCCAGAGCTGCTGCGTGCTCCCGGGGCAGAGGACAGTGCCAGGGGGGCTTTGCTTTGTGCCAATGGAGGAAAACACTGATGTACATCCTTCTCCTCTTGCTCCGAGCTGCAATAAAGCACCATGACGTGAAGTCAAAGCCATCTAGCACTTGGCAATCTCTGTTAGCCTACTAGTGAGGCCCCACAACATTGCTACTAAGAACAGATCCAGGAGTAGAGCCCAGCGCAGCCTCTAGCAAGTCGCACGGGACAGGACTGTGCACACCGGTGCCCCGTTTGAACACCATTAAATGGTGAACAGAGGAAGCCACTTTATGGGGCTCAAACCCAGTCAGTGAGAAGAGCAGGAATTACATTAGGAACAAACATGAACATCAAAACAGGACACATAGGAGGCTGTGGATCCAGCCGACATTCCAGCAGAACTGTGTCACAAAGCATATGTGAAAATATGCCCCTTCGTGAATTGTATGGGTGGGTGAAAATACCAGCCTGGGGTACTCGTGCTGTGGCCTTACCAAGTCAGTAACCTCAGAGGATAAAGATCTTCCACTGGAGTCGGCAGTGGCTTGGCTACAGGATGCCTTGTCTGTGCCTAGGGAGAGAAAAGGGAGAAAATATGAGTGAGGAGGAAGAAAACAAAGAACACAAACATGCTATCTCAGGAGCTGGAATGTGTGCCAGCTACTTTTAATTATTAATGCAGTTTGGAAATTACACACACCAACTTGAAAACACCAAGTCAAAGCGGAAAACTGAGGACAGAACCTCCCAAACAGCAATTCCCTTAGGCACCTTTTTGAAATGAAAGCACAGCAAGCGGTGCACCCATGCAGCTGCCTGGATGCCTGCAGCGCAGCCTGCATGGGCAGCTCTGCCTCCAGGACCCTGTGCGGGTGCTCAGCCTCTGTGCATGACACCGCAGCGTGCGACCACCTCCTGCTCTGCAGAGGGCTCTCAGAGAGCAGCAAGGTGTAGGCAGGCAAGAGGTCTGGCCAGGAGCTACAAAACCACATCTGGGCTTGAACCATTTCCTGCATTTTCTGTCAACTGAGTCTGGCATCTCTCCACCACACACAGAAGGAGGTTCTGGCCGGTTCCTTTCTCGCTCAGCTCTGGCTTGGAACGTCCTGCAAATCCCATGGCAAAACTGCGGTGTGAGCCCCACTGCAGGATGCTGTTCCCAATTCTTTAGATGAAAGTCTCTGTCACAATAAGCTAACTGCGACTTTACACCCTCTGCCTAAGAACCACAAAGCGTTTCCTTCAGCCAGCCTGCAGACAGCTATGTGGGCACAGTGTGGTTCGGGCCAGAATGCACAGAAGCACAGGAAAACAAAGAAAATCTGAACCAGGGTTTTTAGGATGTTCCTGTTTATAGGCAACATCATACCTGGACCACAATGTTTTTCTTCGGGGGTGTATCAGGTTTGAATGAGCTGGATGGTTTTTCCCATGAGCTATTTTAGCCTGCTCTCCCACAGGTGGGCTGTAACACTCACTGCCTCCCAGGACACACCATGCTACTGATGGACGTGTTTAGCCACACTGCCCGCTGCGCCCAAGCGTCCTAAACTGGGCTGAAAGTCACCCTGCTGCTTGTGAGCACTTCATGAAGAAAAGTTTCATTGGCACATCTGCATGGAAATCAGCCATGAATGGAGAAAGTTGGTGCTTTTTCTATTCATTCCTTACCTTAAACAATTATAGAAGTGTACAGAAAATGGGTTTGAGGCAATAGGAAATTTAGTTCTCTCTTGGAATCCTGTGACAAGCATTGCACGTTCAGGGAAGCAGCTGGATACTGGTGGGTTGACTTGAGCAGTTTGGGCATAAAGGATAGTGGAAAACATGATGATTCATCCCTGATCTGCAGAGGAGACCTCTGCAGGAGGAATCTGGGTTAGAGCCAACGTGCCCGAGGCTGGGAGAGGCAGCGTGTTTATCCTGGGGACTCACCTGTGAAGCAGCAGAATCCTCCTGGGTGTCAAGTGCTTTAATTTGCCTCTGGAAGAGCTCGATCACCGCATCGTAAACCAGTTCATACTGCTGCTGCGATCCAGAGAGAAAACAGAGCTGTGAAAGCCGGTACCTGCACTGGGAAATGTTCGCTTCTGATCCTGACCAGCATCAACCCCCCAAGAGAAGCTGCCACTTTCCTGTCCCTGGGCAGGGTGAGTTCTCAGAAGAGGTAGAAGCCACAGCTTTAAGAGGTCTCAGACTGAAGCATTTGGGGTGGGGGGGTTGGGTGCACAAACAGTGCCGTTCTGCATTGAGCTTCCTCTTCAGTGTATCTCGGCTGAGAAAAGTTCCCACTCTGCTTCCTGGACAGTCCCTTGCTTCACAGAGCGAGCATTCGATCAATTCGGCTGCAAGCACTAAGCTATTCCAGCTGTCTACAAGGATGTGGCCAGCCACCAAATCCATTTCTGCAAAATGATTCGTCTGTGCAAAACAGGGACCTTACAGACCATCAGCAGCCCCGGTTCCCAGCAGCACAGCTGCTTTCTGCTTTCTGCCTTCGGTCTCTACTGGAGAAAAGCTGAGTCCCCAGGATGAGGAGAATACCAGCTGGTGGGATACCCCAGACTTACCTTGGTCTGCACCAGGGATGGCCTCTGTGTGCGCATCTCCTGCATCAGATTGAAAATGCTAAAGTTCACTGGAACAATCTTGCAAGAAAGAGAAAAGACAAAAAATTACGGGCAGGTCTAATTCCAAGCAGCTTCCAAGTCGTGACACTGTTTAGAGCATGGTCCACAATCCAGGCCTGCTATTGCAGGAATTGCAGTGTGGCTGCCTTCCAAAATCCATCTGTGTGCAATCAGTGGAGGTGAAAGGGGGAATGAGGGAGAGAGACATGAGGGAGAGACAAGAGACGCAGCGGTGCTGCCTGCAGGGGCCTTTCCAAGAGGCAGATGAGGCTGACACTCACCCCATCCTTCAGCAGCTTCTGGGTATAGTCGACTGCACAGATGACCCCAGTCCTCCCGCAGCCGGCACTGCAATGACAGTCCCAGAAGAGATGTTGGCAGAGGCCAGAGGATGAGCACACTGCATTTTGCAACAAGGATATTTGAAAAAGACCTGAGGACCCTCCCATCCCACGCTGTGGAGGGTGCAAACCTGCACCATGGCCTCCTGCTGCAGCTTCTCCTGCTGCAGCTTCTCCCGCCCCACGCGAGTCTCCACCTGCCCGGGCTCTGCTGCAGGTGGAGGGCACACCTCGAGCTCCTGCCCACAGTTCCTGGTTCTCCTGTGGTGACCAGCCCAGCATGGGCATGCCCGGTGCCAGAGTTCTCTTAACTGGCCTCTCATCTCCTTTCCGAACACGCAGCCGTGCTGGCTCCTCAGAGGACACTTTTGTCCTTAGGACTTGCTACCCGAGGAGCCTTCCCCGCGGTGACCGGCTCACTCACCTGCAGTGGACACAGATGGGGACACTGTCGTCCAGCTGGTAGCAGCGAATCTCACTGATGAGCTCCAGGATGGGGTCAATGGATGAGGGGATATCGTGGTCTGGCCAGTTTCTGTAGTGGAACTGGTGGACAGTGCGGATTTCCTACAAGAGGAGGAGAGCGCTGGCAGGGTCTGGGGCTGGTCTGTGCCTCCCAGGGGATGCTGCCGCAGCTCCCGCAGGCACAGGCTGGGATGTCAGCATGGGAAGGGGAGGCTGGTGTGCTGCAGGCATCTCCAGGCCCCTTTTGCACCCGCAGGCAGGGGTCAGAGGTGCGGTTTGTAGCTGCTGCAGCTACAGAAGCAGCATGGACATTCCACAACATTCTTGCTGTTACCTGCTGGCTGGGTCTGATTTGCCACAACTGGCAAACAGCATCAGAAACTGAGGGCTGAGTTAATAAATTTTTCACTTTCTTTGTCCCTTTGGCTGCTGTCAAATCTAATTTTCTGCACAAAGTGTGCCATGGTTCAGTACATTATTTATATGCTAAAGCCAGCTGAGATGCATTTCTTGCCCCGATCTTTCCTGCTTACCTCATTCAGGGTCACTTTTAAAGTCCTGATCACAAACTCAGTTTTCATCTCCTCAGCTTCCTGCAGAAGAAGAAGTTAGAGTCACACTTTCTGCGGGTGACAGGAGTTTCCAGCGCACATGATGCGATGTGGTGCTCGCCACAGCCGTACTCACACAGGCAACGGAGAAAGGGCCGCAGTGCAGGGGAGAGCCGCCCGCCTCTGCCCAGTACCGCTCACACTTCTTCTGTTGGGAGAAGCAGGATACGTTCGGGTACTCATCACCAGCCTGTCCACACCAGCTCCTGTATCGCTCAGCAGGACAAAACACGCTGGGAGGAGGCCCTGCTCCACCCTCCCCTTCCCTGGAGACACCACTGCTGGGTTTTCCCTTCCAGAGAGGCTTATCTGCACTGCTGGAAATCGTTTAAGAACCTCCAGATGGAGGCAAACTGTTCATACCAAACAGAAACTCTCTGTCTCTGATGTAGTTTAATAATGACCCGCACCTCTCTGCCCTGCCAGGGCACCGCCACAGCGGAGGATGTCTCTGATGTGTTCATTACTCACCTTCCCCATCTCAAACTCCATGCAAGCCATGACCAACACCTGCAGAAAGAAGGTTCATTAGAGAAGTCTGGACACAGGCAGAAAACTCAAACTCATCGCTTATGCGTTCTTGTGGGGCGTTGTGTGAGCTGCCTTCTCTCGCATCAGCAGACAAACCAAACCCAGGACGTCACCCGCTGCCCAGGCACGAGAACCTTTCCCACTTGGAGCCCAGAGACAGCCACAAGAACACATGTGGCACGAGTGTGGAGGAGGCTCAAGGGAAGGATGAGGGGCACACACAACTTCTAGGTTCTCAGGCTCCCACTCTTTGCTCAGTCAACAAGTGGTGGGCTGTATGGACAAGTTTTCTTTCAGAACTAAAAAAAGGCATATAAATGTGCACCTTACCAGGACCTTATACTCCCAAATCATCCTCCAGAAGTCAACGACAGTGGTGGGGAGAGGACCTTGGGTTGCAATGTATGCTTTTGGCCCATAGACACCCTGAAACAGCATTCAAATCAGACTTGGAGACATACTGGCATAGTTCACTGACAGAAATAAAGTAATTCCTCTTTCTGAACCTTACTTCTATACAAGGAGCCCATTAAGACTTTAAAAGGGCTTTTATATAGTTCAATTTTAGGCACCTGTGTTAAAGTAAGCAACCAGAAACCAATGATGTGCAAACCTCCCAGAAAGAGACCAGCACCAAGGAGCTGCTCCCAGAGGCCACCAGCTCTTGCAGTGCATTTGGGAGCGAGGAGGTGACGCTGCAAGAGCTGATGCAGCTCCACGGTGTGTGGCTCGGCACATCTGTGCTGCTGGGCAAAGAATGAGCCGTGACCCCTTTGCGAAGGTCCGTCCTGCTGCAGACAGGCTACAACAGAGCTCTCGGCCACTGTGGTGGGGAGCAAAGGAAACCCTCTCTCTGCGTTGACCCGTGCTTTGCTCGCCGCTGCAGTGGGTCTCGGTTGTGCTGAGTGCAAGGCTTCCTGCCTCTGCACTAGTTTCAGGCGAGGAGATTCTGGCCACGGGTGATTTTGCACCAACCCACCAGAGGCAGCCGCACCGACCAGGAAGCCGGGACTGTGAGCCACACGTTGTTTCACCACCCGCCCCAACGCGAGCGCGTGTCCCTCACCTCACAGCCTGGTGCCTCTGTGCCACACGGGGTGGTTTGGGAGGCTCCCTGACTGTATATATCTTCTTTACATCGGTTATTCCAGAACTTCACACACCTATCACCAGAGCTCCAGGGCCAGCTCCTCCTGGGCAGCACCTATAGCCGCTACGAACGCCTTTGCAGAGCAAAACGCCATGAAAGAAACAATACCTTGATGAAGTTGGCATTGATGTAATCAGAATCTGCATCCGATGTAATCAGGGACAGCTCCACTCTGCTGTGGTCAACTGCAGGCACAAAAGAAGAAGCTACAGCAGTTACTGTTTGTCTTTCATGGTACCTGAGCTCCTCGGACTGCAGCATGAGGCGCTTTGGTATAGCACGTGCACCAGAGCTCGCACCCCAGAGCAGAGGAGTGGCTGGGCAAGCAGCTAACGCTTCCTCCTGCACCCACCAGTATCCCTGCATGGAATCGCTGCTGCCTACAGGTGAGCAGCAGACAGACCATCTCTGGTCCGGAGCGTGGGGAGGGCTCAGGCAAGAGCTGCAGACGCTGCCGCTACCCAGTGCAAGGCCAACACCCTCTGGCCATCAAGCATGCACTCCATCTTACGAGGTGAAGTCAGGTCTGTGGGGCTAGATTGGGAGATTTTTGAGCTTGAATGGATGGAAGGGATGTTCTCTCTGATCCTGGGACAGACTCTCCTTTCGAGACCACTGCACCACAACAGTTTTTGCCTGTAGCACACTTTGTACATGGCAGCGTCACCCATTCTCTCAAGGCCTTAGAAAACAAGCAGGTGCACCTACCCAGAGAGTTTGCAAGGCTGATCCTTAGAGGATGTGTTTCTTACTGAACAGAAGCTCTGCTGTTCATAGAAAATGCATGCCAAAGTCTTCCAGAGCATGCACTGCAACAAAGGCAAAGCCCTAACTGAGCAGCAGGGCTCAGGGGCAGCTGGCAGCCAGCAGAGTGCTCGCACCAACCAGCCATGAGGGCAGATACCAGAGGACAAGAACAGACTCCAGCTAGGGGAAAATCGTCTCAGCAGAAGCATGTGCCATTTCCAACCTACAGGGTAAGATGTCCTTGTATCTGTTCTTCTTGATGTTCTCTGGTTGCTCAGCTGCTGTTGTGGGGTAGATTTTATCCACTCTGTACTTTGTTGACTGCCTTTTCAGCTTCTGTGATAAAAGAATGGAACAAATTACAGCAGATGTGTTACACACAACACCCTACCAGGGAATACGTGTGATGGTCTCAAGGGCCAGATTTGCTACCGCAAAGAAAGGTCTCGACATTAATTCTTTCCTGAGTGTTTTTTTTTAAGGTATTCAGAGCAAGAACAGAGACAAGCCACCCAAGAGCCCCAACACAGACCTCTGAAGAATGGAAAGCATGAGCCGAGGCAGTGGCCATACGAGGCTGGGGCACAGAGGTTTCTGGTGCACCCGTACAGCACATAAAGCATCATCCTCACAAATAAGTGAAGCACAGGGGCCTCCCTGTTCCAATGCAACCCCAGCTCCCAGGGCATCACTTGGTACTGATGCCAGGCTCCCAGCTGAGGCTCCGAATCCCCTGACTGGTCTGTCCCTGACATAAAACTGCACGGGAAATGCCTGCACAGGAGAAAGCGAGAGCAGCGAGGCTCGAACTCTGGCTGTAAGGCTGCACAAACAGAAAAACGGGACTTAAACAAAAACCCTGTCACTTACGGTTACACCACTGCAATTTGCATGTACAAATGCTTGTTTTCCCAAAGAGAGGAATGAGAAATAGCATCAAACCAAGCATTCCCACCAAGTCTGGCAGTGTAAGCATTTGCAATCACCTGTTAAGACACTTGCAAAAGTGGCTGGCACCTCAGGCCATCCTGGAAAGATCTTCTACCCACCACCATGCTTGGGACATCAGCCGTGCACCTCTCTGTGCACTAGAGCCAGCCCTGCAGCAGTGCCCGGCAGCCTCCCGCCCGGTGTGGCACCGCAGGAGGGGAAACTCAGCAGCCTGTGACAGCGTTTTGTTCCATGGAACAACAGGCAGTCACTGCAGACACAGATTAATCACTTCCCTTCGACCCAGACACCTGGAAACCACATACTAAGCTTTTCCCAAGCATTTGAAGAGCCAGTCTTCATCTGTACGGCAACGCAAGGCTGGGTCTCTGCATTCTCCTCCATAGCCCCTGCACCTTCCCGAGCCCCCTGCCTGACACAGCCCCTGGCCGGGTCGGTCGCTCAGGGGTGGCAGTTATTGGGGTGTTTGAGACATCTCAGATCTTGTAGATGTACCAGTTTTACCCTTCCCTGCATCTGCTAAGCTGGGCAATGCCTTTGCTCCTCAGAGCAGTGCAGTCAGCCTGCCAGAGCCTCCCTCCTCCAACCGACAGAGCAGCAGCCGTCACCAGCCATCGGCGTTGGCTGCGAGAGAGCGGAGCGCTGTTGAAGACAGCCCCAGCCACCCAAACTAATCCAGAGATGTCAGAGAGCTCACACTTTGGGGCACTGCACGGGGCTCAACCAGCCAGACATTGCACATGCGGCCAGGGAGGGCCAGAGGCATCAGCATTTCTTGCTAATTTCTCCTTTAGGAAACAAGAAATTAATTTCCAGGAGGGGCCAAAAGTGCTGCTGGACACAGAGCAAGAGCACACGCTGCACAAGGATGCACGAGACCTTCCCTGTCGCAGCGTTGGCAGCTGGAAAAACTGCCGGTGCCGCTGCTCCTCACGCCTCGGCCAAGGTGGCAATGAGAGGGGGGACTGTCCTGGCTCTGCAGTTGCTGCAGGGACAGGTTGGGGTTTCCACTGAGATGGAAAAAGGAAAAGCTGCCTCCTGTAGCAACCGGAGATCCCTGGCAGGGACACGTGTAGCACGGGCAGCAGGCAGGGAGAAGGGGCCATTGCTCCATGTCTGGGTCACCACGTGCAGCGCAACCGTATCCCGACAAGTGCATCCACGGAGCAGAAAACTGGAAGCTCCAGGGTAATTAAAAAGCAAACAGTTTGACTTTGAATGCAAACTACTAGATTACTCCTCTGCCTTTACATTCCCTTTACCCCAGTTAATTCCTGTGCCTCCTTTTTCTCTGAAGTTCATAGAAAATCCTGCTGCCACAAGCAAATCGTGTCCCCATTGCAGGAGAAGTGACTGAGCGGTTCTCTCTAAAATCAACGGAAACACAGAGCCGTGCTTTGAGAGAACTTACCAAAAACTCCTCTACAAACTCTTCTCGGTTGAGCTTCTTGCCTCGAGCCCTTTCCAGGTTCTGCAGCAGAATCTCCCTCTGGTCCATGCTGCTGGAGACGGAGCGCGGCTGAGCTGCCGAGCCCGGGACATGGCAAGTGCCACAGCGGAAAGCACCAGCCCAGAGCACACTTGTGGCAGGCTGTGGTTTACTGACTTCATCACAAGCCTTAAAGGAAATTAATACGTAACAGATAGCGTGGAAAAATAACAAACCGAACCCTGCAGATCTGGCACCTCCTTTCCAGCCTGCTCACACCGAGCTGCAAGGGTGGGCAGCACCGAGCTGGGCAGGAGCCTCATGGCAGGAGCAGAGCTGCCCCATCCCTTGGCCACTGCCTGACCAGCTCTTTCCCTGTGCACGGCACCATGGAGGCACCACGGAGGTGGCAGACACTGGAGACCAGAGCCAAGAACCCCAACTTCTACTGCCTTTAAGCACCACTGCCCAAGGGAGCAGTGCACAGGGGAGCAGATGAGCACCCGCACCAGGTTATCCGCGCTTGCTGCCAGGCAGAACACTTCGGACTCGGGATGTGGGGCTGCTAGGAGAGCCTCTAACGCAGTACGGAACACCCACAGCTCCCCTTCACACTCATCACTTTGCCTGTTTTCCACACTACCTGCAAAATGCTGTGGAAGAACCCTACAGGCAGGCACTGAGCTCCGAAACCCAAGGTCCACAAGTTGCTCCCTGAGCTGCACCACCGTGTCCCAACAGAGAAAACCTACAGACATGCTCCAGGTCAATTCTTCCAGCCACAATTCCCCATCCCTGGTAACATGGGCTGGAAGTAAGGGTCAAATCCATCTCCAGCAGACTATAGAAATCCAACTAGTTTCGCCAGCCTGATTCATCTCACTCGCTATCAGTAACATCACAGATACTCTAAAAACCCACAGGACAAGTGGAGATCAGTCCGGAGAGGGAAGGAGACGCAGAAAGCAAAGCTGTTCAAGGGCAGCCATTTTCGCTACTTGCAGAACTTAACAAAACTAAATTAAAACCAACACCCCACGCACAAAAGAAACAAAAAAGAGACCTGGGAATCTCATTCTTTCCAACATCTCACATTTTGCACAAAGACTCCAGGCAGCCTGTGCTGACTCTGTTTCTCTTTCCAGTTGTAACTGGGGCTATTCCATGTATTCTCCTTCTGAGTTTTCTCACAGACCAGGCAGGGAACAGCTCCAGGATCTCTGTACCCAGCTGCCCAGAGGCAAAGGGCTGTGGATCTTTCTGAAAGAGCCATCACCCTTCGAACCACTGCAGAGGAATAGAGAGATTTTTTGGATAACCAATGGAGATGTGTTATAAAGCAAATAATCACCTGATGAGGCTGCAGCACGGAGCACAACCTAGAAACCCTGAATAAGAGTGAAGCAGCTTTTATGGCTAAATTTAAGAGAATACAAGGACAAAACCAAATTAATAACAGCATCATTTATTAATTTTTGTTTGCAGTGCTACAGAATCTTTTACACGTTGCTTACGTGCAGAGTTCTGTTTGCAGCCTCTGGAAGAAACACAACAGCACTTCTCCCAGTTAGATCAATGAACACCCAGCTTTGCCTTCTGGGAAGCAGCAGAGCCTTCCTGTCAGCTACCCAGCTTCTCCTGAAAACAAACAAAAGCCATCTGTGTAGGTGTTTCAGAGAACAAATTCAAGGCAGGGTTAAAGGAACTGGCAGAAGAGGATGCGGGATGGAGGGACAGGGGACCTGTCTCCCGCTGCCGCCCTCCCACTGGCCGATTCCACCTGTCCCGGGGCCAAAGGCACCGAGCAGGGTCTGTGCAGCTGTGAGCAGGACGGTGCTTTTTGTACAGCACATCCTTTGTTATTCTGTTCTCATCAAAGGAGCAAGCTGAGCTCCCAAGATGCTGAGACAAGGAATTTAACCCCAAGATGGAGAGGCAGATGGGAAGTTTGATGCTGACTCCAGTGAAACGTCACTGAGGTGCTGAGCAAAGCCGTGCTCCGTGCCCAGTGAGCTGGTGCATGTGTCTTAGGGGACATTCTGGATATTGGTGATGAGCCAAGAGACACAAAGGAAGACCCACAAACATCCAGACAAATATCTCCACTGCCTTCATGTCCTTACCCATCCGCCACAGGCCTCTATGTAGCTTCTCACTTGTGGATTTCTATTAATCACACTGACGAATTGGTTGGGATGCACCATGGCTGGGGTTTTCTTCATGAGATGCATTAGCAGTTTCACAGAAACACAGAGGAAAGCTTTCTCATAGACCAGCTCAGGGTGCTGGTCACTCCAGCTCCTGCTGAGGGAGTCCACAGCAGCCCCAAACCTCTCCATCTGCAAGCATAGAGAGGACAGTAAGAGCTTATTTTTCAATGACAGCATGATAAGTAAACCTGGGCTCAAAATCCAACCCTGGGGCAAATTCCTGCCCTGCTTCTCCTCCCCATGACTGGTGCCCCAGTGACCCCACAGCTTCCCAGCCATTCCCACCCAGCGCAGGGTGACGCCAGCCTGGGCTGCAGGCGAGGAACAGGACCAGGCACGCTTTACCTTTCCCTTGAGGACGTCAGCAAGAGCCTCTGAGGAAACCCTTTCGAAATCCATGTTGCACTGGTCCCCCATCTGTCGCAGGCGACTGGCGATCAGGACAGGGTTGAACGAGGCTGGGGGCTCCTCTGCCAAAAGCAGCGGCCCTGGAGCAGAGAGCGCAGGGTGAGGGGCTCGACGGTGCTTAAGGGCAGGGAGACAGACCCCAGGCCGACAGCCCAGCCTCTGTCTGCTGCCTCCGGAATGCTGCCGTCAGCGGACACTGCAGAGTCGCTGCCTCCAGCGCTCAGGAGCAAATGAAGCACAGACCTTGGGCAAGACACAGTGGGAAATGTAAAACCAAAGTCCCTAAGAAAGATCTGACAGCCCTTGAAGCGTTCATCCATTTACAGGGAGCACGGGGCCCTGTTCCATGGGATTGTCCGGGTCTCTCCTTGCCAGAAGCAAGCGAGGGAGGTCAGAGGAGTGGAAAAACATCTCAGCTCCCTGTGGAGTGCGGTGACACAACCATTGGATGCAGCCTCTGAAGAACGCAGGTGTTGTATGCAAGGTCCCTGGTGAGCTAGTGCAGATCACACTCATAGCAACCCAGATTTGGGGAGGTTTTCACAGAGGAGCAAAAGGTAAAAGTACATGAAACCATTAGAACTTCTCAGCTAAACTGCTTGAAGGTGGGGGAGCACCTCAGTTAAAGCATTTTCCCCCTAAGGCATCCTGAAGGGAAGATCCCAATCGAGTGCCATTTGCTCTGTCTGAACATCGCCCAAACAAGGCTCAGCCAGGAGCTGCCCGACACCAAAAGCCTCAGCAAAACCATTTCCATGCCTGGCCAAGTATTAAGGAACTGAAAGCAGGATCTTTCAACATAAAGTGGTGGGTGACTTTATCTGAAGGCATCACTCCCTGATCCAGCCCCCTCCCTCCCTCAGCCGCTAATTCATGCTCCACGCATTTTGATCTGGGGCCAGTGCTCAGCCCCTGTGGCTCCCGGGGCTCTGGAACAGTTTCTCAGCACCCCAGACAGTGGAAGCAGAGGCACAAGTGTTCAATCCAGGAAAGGGAGAGCTACACACAAGCAGGTATTTGTTCAAGCAAAATGATAAAGTCCTGTAAAGCTTTTGAGAAATGGACTTTGCTGTCTGGTGTCAGCAAGATCCCAGCGTCTCCTGGGAGAGTTTAACTGGTTTGTGGGAGAGAAAATAATGGGAAGAGTGATATGAATATGATATCCAGACAAAATTCTGGGTTTCTGGCAGCAATTGGGTACCAAGTACTAAAGCACCCAAATAATACTGAGAGTTTTGGGAAGCAAAGACTGCATTCTGACTATGTTTCTGCAGCTGTTTTTATCCAATAAGCAAAATGACCTTTCTTTTTGATAAAATGATGATTAAAACTTGCCCTGCTGGTTTGGAGCAGGTCACTCGGGATCTGCAGATCCGCGCAGACGTGGCAGCCAGGGGCACTTTCCCTGCTGCCAGCATCCACAGCCCCAGGAGCAGAACGCGGCTGCCCGGCCTCCACAGCCCATGCCGGGCTGCCAAGGACGAGTGCCGCGGGCTGCCCCGCATTCTGGCAGCTTTACCTTGCTCTCTTTTTCCCCGAAACAGAGATAGCTTGGAAGCAATGACAAGCCTGCGTTTTAGGAAACCCAACAACCCCTTCCTTACAGGGGTCAGCCGAAGCGCTGCTCTGTCACAACAGCAAACAGACCACTCGCTCCTCCTGCACCAGCCCTACCTCCCGAGTCCATCTCCAGGCTCCGGCAGCTGCTCTCCTCTTCACCCAGGAGGTCGAAGAACAAGGCTTCCACCACACACTCCGTCTGCTCCTCAAAGGTGGCCATCACAGCCTGTCTACCCGCTGCGGAGCTGCCGCTCTTTGCAGGTGAGCTTTACCTCTGGAGTTTGGCTTATTTTTCTCCAGAGCTGCACAGGTTCTGGGAAGAGCGTGGCCCCAGGTTCCTCCCCAGTACAGTGCAGCACAACAGTATTTGCTCTCTGGCATCATTCAAGCTACGGGTGTGGTGTAGTTTCAAGATAAGCTATTCCTGTCCAGATCGGCTGAAACATGGATTTACAGGTTATCAATCACAGCCAACGTGCTCGCCCATCATGGTAATTTGCCGTATGAGACTGAAATAAATTGTTGCCCAAGTGCTCCTTAAAGCCTTCCTTCAAGGGAGCTGAGAGAGAAAATCCCCGTTGAACACAGAGGTAGGAGTGGACTGCAGGTCTCTCCAGATCCATAGTAGCGATCGGATGCCTCCATGCTGCAGACTTCAGAGCTGAACGAGCAGTCCAGAAAACAGCCAGGATTGAGTTACATTTTTATTGGGAACATCAGGAATAAAACCCAAATTCTGATGTTTATCACAACAACAGTGTTTAGGCAAGCACAGGGAAGGCATGCTGCAATTCAGAGGTACAATGCAGCCATGAAAAGAAATCACAAAACCCTTACAGAACAGGGTTAGGGAAGCCACCACCCCTCACAGGTGTAAAACACAGCAGTGACAAGGAAACTCTGTTCAGGACACCGTACAAAGTCCAACTCTCTGTAACTTTCAGAGTGCTATTGACACTGCTCTTCAAAAACTAAGTCCCGAGGCTGGCAAGAGCAGGTTAATGACCTGAACAGCAATTCTTCCATTCTGGTGTGAGCAGACAGCCAACGTCGCAGGCTACACAACGTCATGCACACACACAAAATACCAAGAACCAATCACTTGTTATTTGAATTGTTTACAATTGTCATGAAAACCTCTCCAAAGCACATCCCTAGATTTTGCTCTTCTCTGGTTCCCTCAGTCACGTTGGTGCCTTGTGACAATCACTGCAGAGGTCACCACTTCTGTGACTCACGGCAGGCGCAGCGAATTCACCAATCACTCCCGTCCCTTCCCCAGCGCAGAGGGGACAGACCCTTCCCCTGTCCCACTCCCAGAGGCAATGATTCCATATCTGCAGCCACCTCCCTGCCACGTGGACTTCCTGGGCTGGGAAAGCGCTGCCGACACTCCCGCGGTTCACACATACAAAACCAGCAGCAGGCATTGCAAAAGAAGCCAGAGAAATGAACTTTTCCTCTGCCCTGAACAACTATCCTCCTGGTAATCCGGAGCAGTCAGGACTCCAGGCTGGCAACCGTCCCAATCACCGTCCTCAACACCAACAAAAAAGCCTGCAGCGCCTCTGGCTTGGCCTCGCTCTGCTTCACCAAAACCTGCATCTCTGAATCTGCCGCCCCAAGCAAGAGCTCTGTCAGGAAGAGGCAGCCTGTGTCGTCTCGAGCACTGAGATAAGCTTTCCACGGCTGGGTGCCAGCTTTGCTCATCGCAATAGTCTGGATGTGGACAACGTGGAGAGCTGTCTGTATGGCATCTGGGTGAACAGCCCCACACCAGGGCAAGGAGAGGTGGCAGCTCGCATCCAGGCTCAGCCAGGTCTTCTCAAACTGCTCTGCAGTCACATACAGATCAGGAACTAAGGTCAGGCTGCCTGTATCGGGATGAACCTTCAGGACTTCTTTGCTCCCTTCAGAAATCAGCGACTCTGAAATGAAACCACAAACATGTGAGATGCAGCATACAAGATGCAGCTCTCCGTTTCAGAAAGAACATCTTATGGAGCCACTAGATGAAGGCAGCTGGAACTGCAGCACCTTTGGCAGCATTCCCTGGGCTCATGGACCAAAGTCAGCTTCTTCTAAGGACTGTGGTCTTCTTCCAATAAAACCCATGTAAGAGCATCTACTGCCTAGAGGAAAACAGACTCCAAATGGAGGTGAGGTGGCTTACCTGTGCCGCTGCCCCTGGAGTCAGGACATGGAGGACAAGCATAAGAGGGTTCCGATGGCTGGTGAGCAGTGATGAGGGCCCAGCGTTCTTTGCCATAAACAGGGGCAAGAGTATTGAACTCTGAAGCCCATGTATTCACAGATCGTTCAGTTTGGTCTTCCAGGAGCCCCAGGGAGGGGTCGGACTTAGGGCTACACAAGACTCGTTTCACTTCCTCCACCCCAGACTGCAACAGGCGATAGTAGAACAATCCCCGGTCTCGTACTGCCATATCCATCTCCTCCTCTGGGAATTAGAGAGACGTGATTTATGGAGAACTCCATCAGCCAGATTTCCCTGAAGCAGTAACCCTTAATTAGTAAGGGCAGTTATCCAGGGACACAGCGTGAGCCAGTTGCAGACAGCCAGGGGTCAAGCAGCAACTAAAGCGTAAAGCCACCCCACCTTGCCATCTCAGATGGTCTCCTCATAGCTGGGATGCTGACATTAGGTACCTAGGCGCTGGGTACACAGCCAGACCTGGCCTGAAAAGCCCATACCACAGCTTCGGAGCAACAAAGGAAACCCACCTATGCAGTAGTAGAGCAGCCTCCCCAGCATGTCCTGACACTCAGCAGGACGGGACAGGAAAAGTCGCACCAGCGCTGTCAGTAGCTCCATCTTCACTGCTGGGAACAGCTCCGATTTCACATTCTCCACAAAGTCTTCTAAAACATACGGGGCATTTGGTACTTTCTCACCGTGTGCACCCAGGAGCCAGATCAGTGCTTGCTTGCCCTGCAGGGACCACAGGAAAAAAGGTAAAGAGGCGCTGTTTACAAGACATCAACAACATGAACCAAACAGACACCACAGAACGTGCCTGCGGAAGGTTCCTGATCTCTGCCTGCACTTGTGAGTCAAGGGAAAACCATGCAGCCTCTGCCTATCCACCCTCTAGAGCTGCCAGCCCATGGCAGAAACCATCCTACCTCACTGTCCTGGATGGCATCCTCACAGCCAGGCAGGGCCCGACACACGGCATCAGTGCACTGGGGACACAGCCAAACCAGGTCCCGGAACACTTGGACCACCGCTGCGACGAAACAGAATGCTCAGCATGCCCAAAGACTTACAGCACCACCAGGGAAGAAAAAAAAAATTCAAAAAACCCAACTACAGAGCCTTCGCAAAGCTTAGCTCAGGAGGCAAGAGACCTGCTTGTGACTACAATCTGAGACACCCTACTTCAACGTCCCATGATACATTTGTCAGAGTAGAGTTCTGCCAAGTCTAAAATAAAGCACTGAAACTTCAAGTTGTTCCTCTGTGCTGGAAAGTAGCCTCTCCACTGGATATTCCCCACCTTTGAACAGACGCTGACTCACAACGCTTCAAACGCACAAGGTTAGAATGACAAATTAAAACTAATGCTAATTCAAAACAAGTCTCATGAACTTCAGGTCAAAACTTTAAAGGCTCTGCTGCCTGCTTACAGGCATGTCAGTGGCTTCGAAGATTAATTCCACAGCTAAGTGCAAGTGTGTGACTTCCAAAACCAAAAACAAGTCCGTTTAGAAGAGAGGGCAGAAACATCAGTGATGCGAAGTTAGACCTCAGGTCAGCAAGAGAGAGAGAAGCCCTGGTACAACTGAATCAGGCTGCTGTACAAGGAACAGAAGTCACAAAGATTTAAAAGACACAGGCCAGGAGTCCCAGTCACGAAGAACTCAGAATAAGGTCTGTTAACCATCCTGGCCCTTATAAACAGTCACTAAACGTCTCTGCTGAAGCCCTTGCTCCCTAAGTAAGCAGGCAGCAGCCAAAAAGGAGCCTCGACATCAGACAACGACTGCAGCCATGACATCTCCCATTCGCCACAAAGAGTGGTTCCAAAGGAAGGGAAAACTGTCCAGTCACCCTGTATGCTCTCGCTTCCCCAGGAAGCCAAGGGCTTTTCAGAGCCCAGGTTTGGGAACAGAAGCCCCAGCAAGGCTGTGCCCTGAGAGCACAAGCCAGGCACGCATCCTGCAGACGATTACCTGAAGTGATGTGTTCCTGCTGAAGCCCCAGGAGCTCTGTCAGAATCCCCACACACTGCTCTGTGTATGTCCTAGCTATAGTGCCTGCAGGGACAACAAAGGACACAAAACTCAACCTTTTATCCGAGTGAAATAGGAACCGCGAGCCAAATCGTTCATCACAAACCCACTTTAAAGAAACAGTCTCTCTCTTTTCCTTTTAGACTACCATTTCAGAAAGTGTAAACTGAGCTTGCTCCCCACACGAGGGACACCCTCCTTTCTCTAGAGCTGCACCTCAGAAGTTGAACTTATTTGTAAGCATCACACATGAGAAACGCATTTCAGCATCCCTGGCGTTTTCCTTATGAACACTACAGAAACTCACCTATTTCAAAGCTAACAAAACCAAAACCAACGTGCCCCCAATCACCTTAACTCTGCCCCATCACAACTCAAAGAAGCATCAGTTATCCTCCTACCCACTACACAGTTTCATTCAACACTGTAAGGCTCATCAATAAGATGAGATGATGCAGTTCCACCAGAGCATCTCATCAACACACGTTTGAATGGGATTAGAGGACAATATGGGCAACCTGGAGCAGTACCAGGGCTTCTGAAAGACCTGGCGCAGTCCTGGTTTAGAAACACACTCCCACAAACCATTCCTGGGGAGGCAAAGGGCTTCACTGCTTCACCTCAGCCCAGTCATGTGGCATTTGCCCAGATGTGCTTCAGCAGAGGAAGGGCTGGGGCTGAGGCGGGAGACAGCCCTCACCTATGGCAAAGATCGCCCCTTGGGCAAGCTCCACCGACACATCAGTGCAATAGCCCTTCAGCTCCTCCAGCACCTGCTGGACGTTCTCATCGTTCACCAGCTCACACAACACCTCCATCTTCTGGCATTTGATGTAGTAGGGCTCCGAATATGAACAGAAGAACTTCTTGTAGTGGCTGCTGAAATGGCCGGGAAGGCTACCAAGGATCTGACGCACGTGGCAGAGCGCGGTGAAGCACAGCTCCCTGCTCTCAGATGTGCAGGCAGACAGCAGCGGCCCCTTCACCCTCACCAAGACGTCTGCCTGCACATGCGGGTACTCCCTGGCCAGCACCAGGAACAGCTTGGTGGCTGCCATCACAACACTAGTGCTGCTGCTTTTGAGATAGCCGTCCAGCAGGTTGAGTATGTCGAAGAGCTCCTCCTCACTGCGGGGCTTGTAGCGCAGAAGGAACGTGAGCACCTCGCTTTGCCCCCACTGATCCAGATCGGCCATCCTGTCAGGAGAAGCACACAAAGAACGGTGCTTCTCAACAAAGAAAATGTGCAGAGCAGAGGCAGAACATTTAATATCTTCAAGCAGTGGATAAGTTACACATCTTTCAATAGACTGCAAAGGATGTACTAGAATACACGTGTCCCACAGATACACCATGCACGCTGTCACTAAATCCCCCCCCTAATGACACCAACTTACAATTCCAAACCAAACCAGCAACTGAAGCAAAGACTCCCTAGAAAAGCAGGGCATTGCAGACTTCTCTTAAAATCTTAGTGCAAGTGTGGTTTCTCTCAGGATGGGCATCACCATCCTTGGGTGTCTGACTCTTCCCTTCCAGTTCTGGCAAGAGCTCAGAAATACCTGCTTTGCTAGCATGAGAAACACAAGAACAAGAGCAAAGCTTCCAGCACCATCAAAGTAAACAAACCTGTTGAGGAGATGATGGGCAATAGGTTTGTTGATGACAACTCCTCCTTCCTTCTTCAAGATCTCTTCCAAGGCCCTCAGACAGTTCACGACCACAATAGGATCCTGATCACGAAGCAAACTGTACAGCTCATTCACCAGGGCACCATCTGCAAAGGGGCAGAGGCCTCTGTATGGAATTCTGGTTTAATCAGATTAATCACTCTCCACAAGCATCTATCAGGAACAAAAGATAGGGCTTGAACTGGTAGAAGCGCTCAACAAAGCTCCCAGCTCTGCAGTAACCCCTGCCCCTGGCACAACTTCTCCCTGCAGATCTGTGGGTGCGAGAATGGCCCATGGTGACCAGAGAGTGTGGAAAGGGCCCAGTGACAGCAGGGTTGAAAGGCAGCACCACGATGTGGAGCCCAGCAGTGCATGGCGTTTCATCAATGACACCAACATCAATGCAGCAACAGCCCACTGGCCTCCTTCTGCTCTCTTGCAGCCCGGCCAGCCCAGAGGCAGGACAGCGAGCCCAGGACCAGCCACAAAACACTTCCACCAGCCGTGTGCCCCAGTTCCAGGGCCACCGCCTTCTCTCCAGCACCCAGCTGCTCCACTCACCTACTTCGCAGTCTCCCTGCAGCTTCAGCATCTTGGCACAGCCCAGCACAGCTGCCCTGCGTACATAGGAGGCCTTGTCCCGCAGGCCATTGAGCAGAGGCTGCTGCAGGTACTCCTGAATCCCAGGAATCCTGTGGGCAGGTAGGCATTAGCAGGACCCTCACGCCTGGACCCCTTCCACCACCCACCACCTGGGACCCCCTTCTGCCCCAGCCCCACCACTGCCCCAGGAACCCTCCACCACCCAAGACCCTCTCCTGTCCTGGCACCCTCTCCACTGCCCGAGACCCCCTCCCAGACACTCCCGTCCTGCCAGTCCCCTCCGCACCGTAGTCCGCACATGCTGCGCAGGGCGAGCCCTCGCACAGCAGGGCTGGGGTGAGCGCAGTCACGGCGCAGCGAGTTCACGGCGAGCAGCGCGAGCTGCGGCTGCCGCGGCGCCTGCGCCCGCACGAACAGCCACGACAGCTTCTTCTGCGCCAGGTCTGCGGCCGCACCTGCCTTCACCATCTCTGTGAACAGCGAAGACACCTCCGCGCCCTGCGACATGTGCCTGCCACACGGGTCAGCAGGCTTCGACGGAGCCAGACTCGCCCTGCTGCCCCCCAGTTCCTGTCCCCGAGCCCCACCGACCCCAACCCACAGCCCCCCTGCCCCTGTTGCTCCCAGAGCCCCACCAACCCCAGACCCACAAAGACCCCGACCCCCCGGGCCCCACTGCCCATCCTGGAGCCCCAGTGACCCCAGCCCCTGATCGACCCTGACCCACAGCCTTCCTGCCCCTGTTGTTCATGGAGCCCCACCGACCCCAGTCTCTGTTGCTCCAAGCCCCACTGACCCCCTGCCCTTCCTGGAGCCCCACCGACCTCAGACCCCTACCGATCCTGACGCACAGCCCCTCTGCCGCTGTCATTTCCCGAGCCCCATAGACCCCAAACCCACCCTGATCCCCGGCCCCACTGCCCCTGTCGTTCCCAGATCCCCACCAACCCCGACTCCCGGTCCTCCTGCCCTTCCTGAACCCCCACCGACCCCCGCCCCTGCCGCTCCCCAGCTCCAGCCCCCGCTGCCCCAAGCCCCACTGACACCCACCAGCCCCCAGGGCCCCATCAACCCCCACCGACCCCCTCCCCTGCCGCCTCCCGGCCCCAGCCCCCGAATCGCCCCTTCCCCGGTACCGGACGACGCGCAGCACGGCCGCTCGGTACCGCGCGGGGTCCGCCTGCACGTGCGGGTTGCCGAGCGCCCGCCGCAGCTCCCGCACCGCCTCCTCGCCGCCCAGGTACGGCATGGCCGGCCCCGGCCCCGCCGCCACCGGCCCCGCCGCCACCGGCCCCGCCGCCACCGGCCCCGCCGCCACCGGCCCCGCCGCCACCGGCCCCGCCGCCACCGGCCCCGCCCCCGCCGCCACCGGCCCCGCCCCCGCCGCCCCCGGCCCCGCCCCGCGCCTGCGCCGCCGACACCCGCCAAATTCGCGCGGGGCCGGCTCGGGGCGGCGGTCGCGGGGCCATGAACGGGGCGGTGATCCCCGGGACGCCCATCGCCGTTGATTGCTGGAGCGTGCGGCGGGCGCCCGGCGCCAGGCTCTTCTTCCTCTCGCACCTGCACGCGGACCACACCGCGGGGCTCTCCAGCACCTGGAGCCGCCCGCTCTACTGCTCGCCGCTCACCGCCCGCCTGCTGCGGCGGCGCCTGCAGGTCCGGGGGCACCCTCCGACCGGGCATCCCCCCCGCCCCCGGCATCCCCCCGGCATCTCCCGACTCCCCCCCGTCCTGGCACCCACTCCACCCCCAGCTCCGACACCCCCCTCCCCACCTACTGGCTCCAGGTACGTACGACCCACAGACACCTGACTCCCTGCCCAGCACCCCCCTCCCCACCTGCTGTACCGCCGGCTTCAGGTAAGTGCAACTGGGAGACCCCAGCCCCACCGACCCCTGCCCTGACACTCCCCACCTGCTGCACTGCCGCTCGCTGGTACGTGGGCATCGACATCCCTGACCGTGACAACCCTCAGCCTGGCCCTAACACCCCCTGGCCCCACTGCCCCCACGCAACCTCACCTCCAGCACCGTCTCCGTGCCCTCACACCTCCCACCTGCTGCGCCAACACCTCCAGGTACACACACGCACTGCAGACCCCTGCCCAGCATCAGTGCCCTGACCCAGCCCCACTGACCCTGGTCTGACTGCTCCTACCTACCCCGCAGGTGCCACTGCGCTGGATCCGGCCACTGGAGGTGGGACAGAGCCATGTGGTGGGCGAGGAGGTGACGGTGACGCTGCTCGATGCCAACCACTGCCCTGGCTCTGTCATGTTCCTCTTCGAGGGTGCCTTTGGCACCATCCTGTACACAGGTATGGGCAGTCCCAGTACCGTACGGCAGCCCTGGGCACTGTCCTGCACGTGGGGATGGGGCAGCTTCTGGCATGGTCCCCAGCACGGGTATGGCGCAGCCCCTGTGCCACCCTGACACCCTGTCCTTGCAGGGGATTTCCGTTACACGAGGAGCATGCAGGACGAGCCAGTGCTGCAGGGACGTCACATCGACCGCCTCTACCTGGACAACACCCACTGCCACCCACAGCGGTCGCTGCCCTCGCGACAGCATGCCACGCGCCAGGCCGTCCACCTCATCCGCTCGCACCCACAGCACCACGTCATCATCGGTGAGTGTCACTTCCCACCGCCATGCCCACCGCTCGGCTGGGGCTCCTGCTGTGCCCCAGCCCCACAGCGCAGCTCACGACTCTCCCCGCAGGTCTGTACAGCCTGGGGAAGGAGGCACTGCTGGTAGACCTGGCTGTGGAATTTGGGACCTGGGTGGTGGTGAGCCCCTGGCGCCTGGAGCAGATGCGTCTGCTGGAGCTGCCTGACGTCTTCACCACCGAGGAGGGGGCCGGCTGGATCCGTGCTGTAGATGTCGCTGAGATCCGCTCGGATACCCTCATCAGCTGGAACAAGTTGCACCCCACCATTGCCATCGTCCCTACCGGCAGGCCGGTGAAGGTCACCCACCCCAAGATTCACACCATTCCGTACTCAGATCACTCATCTTTTTCAGAGCTGTGTGAATTTGTGGAGTGGCTGAAGCCATGCTCAGTCATTCCCATCGTGAAGGGCAGCATGTGCCAGGCTTACTTTCAGAAATACTTAAGTTGTGCCTCCCAGGCACTGCCTGACTTTGATGTCCCAAAGCCTGTGCACGAGTCTGTCCAGCAGCAAAGCAAAAGGAAGGGGCAGGAACCCATGTGTCTCCTGAAGACAGTGGCACAGCGCTCTGCACCCCGAGGAGTGGTTTATGAGTCCCCTGAGGAATATGAAGAGTCCACAGGTGTTGAGGCTTCTCAGCAGAACTGCTGTAAGTCAGCGCTCTCAAAGGGACGCTGCACTGGCGACACGGGCAAGGAGACAGGAAAGGAAGAGCTGAGCAGAGAACAGCCAGGAGGAGCAGGGGCAGCCAGCGCTGTTAGCCAGACTCCCACTACTGAGGAGCATTTTCCCACTGGGCTTGCAGAGCAGTATTTACTCAGTCCCTTAAATGTCCCAAAGCAGAATTCCTTGCAGAAATTTGCTACTGAGGAGCACTTTCCCACTGGGCTTGCAGAGCAGTACTTACTCACTCCCTTAAATGTCCTAAAGCAGAATTCCTTGCAGAAATTTGACAAGCTGGTAGAAGATTTCTTGAGGAGGGGAGAATCGTCTTGAAAAATTGTGTGATGCTTGCAGTGCCAATGCAGGTGAGAGCAGGGATTATGGAGGTCTCGCTCCCACATCCCATTCTCTGGGCATAAGTTTACCATCATGAGAGAGGAGTTCAGCTAAGGGATCTACTTTCTTTACCTCTTTTTAGAGAAGGAGTAAACTAGAACTGGGTTTTCTCAAAAGATATTTATTTATATATCTCTGGATCTGTTTGGTCTCCACACTACAGCGAGGCAGTGGAGTCCTGCTGCATGTCTACCTCCTGCTGACTTTGTAGTGACTCCCCTGTCTCCTGTAGCCTAAAATGCTGCCAGAGGATGAGCTGCAGAGGGCGTGAGCTGCCTGCAGCAGAGGCAATTCATGGGGTTGGAAGGAAAGAAGCAAGGGGGAATCAAGAGAGCCCTAGCAATTCTTGTCTCTTAGTAATTCTTCTTCTATGTCTGTAGGGCCTCATTGACAATGACCAGTTCATTACAAGGTGCATTACAAATATTTATGTATTAAGGAAAATTTGAAAAATGGTGCTTAAAGAAATCTAGAAAATGCAGTGCATCTAAGTCTATTAATGTATTTTGTATCTGTTAATCCACTAATGCCTCCAGACAGTGCCGCCTCAGGCCAGCCGACTGCAGCCGGACCCAGCTCTGCACTCTTGAAAGCACCTCACATCAGAAGTGAGGGAGCGGGGTTCTGTGGAATGCAGAAAGGGCAGCTTAGGCTTCTCGCTGTGGTCTGTATGGCCCTGTTTCCTGGGGGTTTCTGTGTGGATTATTTACTAATCAAATGTAACCTGCAGAACTGCTTCAGGTCAGTGTGAGTGGAGATACCTGCATCTTCTGTAGAACCAGAGGCTGCCAGGGAAATAACTGTGATGCTTTAGTGGTTGTCCGCTGCCTCAGAGATGCAGGCTGTTAGTTTAACATTGAAATGTGAATCATTGACAGGCAGGCAGGCAAGGGGCACACTGCCTGAACTCCCAGATTCCAGGTCTGGTGCTCTCCATTGCTCAGAAGGAATGCCTGCCTCCTGAGTCACTGCTCCATTTAGCTGTGTTGCAAATGTCCTCAAAGATCTCGTGCATTTCACCACTGATGTTTTACGGCCTCTCCTCTTTTATTCTTACCGGCCATTCTTATCAATCATTTATTTGAGTAAATGAGGTCGAGAGCCTCCTGGAGAAGCTCTGGGCAAAGAAGTTGTACAGGTTAATTCTTTACAGAGGCAATTCTGATCCTTATATCACACACAAAGAGGTGAAAACTGCAGAGACTAAAGAAGCTGAGCATCTGTGCCCAACTTCTGAATGCTAAGTTAAAACTGCAGAAGAAATGCTGTCTTCCATTAGTAGCATTATAAAGACAATTCCTGCCACTTCAGAAAGAAATTATCCAGATCTCATAGAGCAAGGAAACCTAAAATCTCTCAGTAGTTTCCAAAGGCAAGAGAAGCAGGAGAGATTTGACCACTAGTTGGCATGCTGGGGATCTTTGCACATGAGGCATTTCAGAGTGCTACGTGTTTCCTCCCACTCCTAGGTGTTAAAATCCTGGTTTTGTGTGCTATCCTGAAATCTTGAAAAACAAAACACGGCCTTGTGGGGAAAACTGCTGAGCTTTCAGGTTTCTCAGAGCCCTTCAGCCTCCCCTGCAGTCCCCTGGCAATAGGTAGCTAGCCTCTTACAGGCCTGTTCTGCCTTGTGCTTGCCTCCTAAGTTTCCCTCTTTTCCTAGCACCAGCCTAGCTCACAGGAGCGTCAGTGCCAAAGCTGGAGTCGTGGACACCAGGGGCTGAGCATGGTGCTCCCTGCTCAGCTGCATGGGCTTTGCCAGCCCAACCATCACAGGTGTATTTTACTCACAACAGTGCTGAGGAGAAGCTGCAGCCAAGAATGAGCTGGACTCTGGGATACCAAAGGGCCATGTGCTTGGAAACTTATGGTTATCCCTGCAGAAAAAAGAAGTGCCTAAACCAAAGCCCTCCCTGATCTATATAAATGGAGCATGCCGAGCTGCTTATCTCTGCTCCCCAGCTAGGATCTGAGCCCCAGTGGGATGAAAAAATTCACCCAAGGCCTTACAGACCCTGCAGAGGAGTAGGGAACCAGCCTTTTGGCAAGGTTTCAGTGCTGTTTTTAGCAAGCTGAGATCAAATGCTGGTGTGTCATGAGGGTAGGGCAAGCTTATGTTGCTGGGTTTAGGGCTGCCTGCTGAGCTCCCTCCTACCTTCTGGCAGTGCAGATTCTCATTGTTATTTTCTAGATACAAAGAAGTGTGGGGAAATCTTCTCTTCACCGAGAAAGCAAATTCAAGAGTTTACATCATTTCCTATGTGGTGTGTGGTAGGTGTGGGTTTATTCCAAATTAACCTAAAGCTTAAAATGCCTGGCCTTGTGCTCTTTATGGAACCCTCTGAAAATGCAGCAGAACATGTATAGAGTAGGGGAAAAGGTCAGATCACTCTGATAACCATGCAAGGTGCCTTCAGATGAGCTGCTGCCTGGCCACAGGTATTCTGTGCGTATTTGCTATTTCTTCTGCTTCATTTGGGCTCCTTTGCTGCTGTGCTGGCATGTTCCGTGCTGTCACTTCGTATGTGGCCACATGCAAGCCTGGGCATGAGCGTCTGTGAGCGTGCAGAGTTCTTTGGGACAGATCTTTGACAGCAAACCCGCTGGCCCTGGCTCAGGGAGTCCAGGACTTCATGAGCAGCTCCCCAGGCAGGTGAAGATACTTTTGTGTGCCTGCTCCACTCATAACAGGGCTTGGTTTCCAAGGGCCTCAAAAGGCCCCAGGTAATAACAGGTAGTGGCCACGGCTGGGCTTGCCACGTCTCCGTCTTTCACCTTTTTCCTGTCTCTTCCTCTAGAATCCGAGCATAGCCAACAGCAAACTGGGAAAACAAGGTTGTTTGATTATTTCTTTACTCCATGTTCTTTTTCTCTCACTTGTCCCTGTCTGTATCTGCCTGGATGCACACCACTGGACTTGATTTTTCATGCTCGTTAAAAGATGCGAGCTTATGTGGGTTTCACCGTTTAAGAGTAAATGGTAATCTGAAACCTCCCGAGACTTCGGTGTGGTTACTCGTGTTATTATAAACCTGTAAGCCTGTGAGAGCACGCCAAGAAACGCTCTGGAGGATCACAAAGGCTGGGGATGGAGCTGCCCGACCCTCTCCGGGGTGTCCGACGGGAGCCGGGGCCCAGGAGCGGGCGGAGGCAGCGCGAACGCCACCGAAGGCCCCTGCGGAGGAGGGTCCGCCCCGCGCTTCTGCTTCCGGCTAGGCGGTACCCGCCCACTTCCGGGCGGTGCGCGTCACGTGGTCGGGCTGGGCGCTCGGCGCTCGGCTGGCTCGGCCTGGCGCGGCGGGAGCGGCGCGGCGGGGCCCAGGCGGCGCGGGGCGGGGGGGGCCCGGCGGGGCCCGGCGGCGGCGGCGGAGCGGCCTGGGGGCTCCCCCCCGGCGGCGGCGGAGCGGCCTGGGGGCTCCCCCCGGCGAGCGCGGGCCAGCGGCCGCAGCGGGGCTACGATGCGCCCGCGGCGGGGCCGCGCAGCCCGGTGTGAGTCCCAGGCAGGCCCGGCCCGCGGCTGAGACACCCCCACCGGCGGTGAGTGCGCGGGGACGGGGCGGGGTATCCCGGGGCTCGGGTTTCACGGTGACCCCGGCGGCCCGGGACGGGCCCGCGGTCGAGGGGAAGCGGCCCGAGTGATCTGGGCCGCCCGGTGCCGCCGCCTTCGGGGGCGAAGCGCCGTCCGCTCCCGTTCCACCGGGGCCCTCGGCGCCGAACGCCTCGCGCCTCGCAGCCCCGACGAGCTCCTCTCCTTCTCCAGGTATGGCCTCACAGCTGCAGGTGTTCTCCCCTCCGTCAGTATCCTCGAGTGCCTTCTGCAGTGCCAAGAAACTGAAAGTGGAGCCCTCTGTCTGGGATGTTTCAGGACAGAGCGGTAGTGACAAGTATTATACCCACAGCAAAAACCTCCCGGCAGCTCAAGGACAAGCGAGCTCCTCGCATCAGGTAGCCAACTTCAGCATCCCTGCCTACGAACAGAACCTCCTTCTCCCGGCTCCTTCGGTGGAACACATCGTGGTGACGGCGGCCGACAGCACGGGCAGCAGCGCGACAACCTCCTACCAGAACAGCCAGGCCCTCACGCACAGGAGCAACGTTTCTTTACTGGAACCGTACCAAAAATGTGGATTAAAAAGGAAAAGTGAAGAGGTTGACAGCAACGGTAGCGTGCAAATAATTGAGGAACATCCACCTCTCATGCTGCAAAACAGACCTGCGGTGGGTGCTGCGGCCACAGCCACCACCGTAACCACCAAGAGCAGCAGCTCCAGTGGCGAAGGGGATTATCAGCTGGTCCAGCACGAGATCCTCTGCTCTATGACAAACAGCTACGAGGTCTTGGAATTCCTGGGCCGAGGGACTTTTGGGCAGGTGGCAAAATGCTGGAAGCGTAGCACAAAGGAGATTGTAGCCATCAAGATCCTGAAAAACCATCCTTCCTATGCCAGGCAGGGCCAGATAGAGGTGAGCATCCTCTCTCGCTTGAGTAGTGAGAATGCCGATGAATACAACTTTGTTCGCTCCTATGAGTGCTTTCAACACAAGAATCATACATGCCTTGTATTTGAGATGCTGGAACAGAACTTGTATGATTTCTTAAAGCAAAATAAATTCAGTCCGTTACCCTTGAAATACATCCGGCCGATTCTGCAGCAAGTGGCCACTGCCTTGATGAAGTTAAAGAGCCTGGGTCTGATACACGCGGATTTGAAACCTGAAAACATCATGTTGGTGGACCCCGCGCGCCAGCCCTACAGGGTGAAGGTGATCGACTTTGGTTCTGCCAGCCACGTCTCTAAAGCTGTGTGCTCTACATACCTGCAGTCACGCTATTACAGGTATGTGCCAATGCGGTGCGTTCTTTGGGATGCTGGGGGCTTGCTTCTAGGAATGTCCCACTCTTCTGCCATGAGGTCTCATCCTGACTGGGGGGAGGAGATGATCCTGTCCATGCTCCTGAGTTTTTCCTGGAGGTTCCTTCTGCAGTTTGTATGTAAATAAATAGAACTTCTGCTTTGCAAGGATTATGAAATCTGCAGTCCAGCACCTTCCTTTTACCCACACTAGTGCAGTAAACCAATCTTACCCTGTTGCTTGTTTGTGAGCATGGGTGAAGTAGCAAACTGGGGAAACCAAGTGGTGCATCTTGGGTTGTTTGCCATGGACTGAAACTGGTCCATTAGCCACAGCTGTTTGCAAGGGAGAGAAGCCAAAGGGATGCCAGTTTTTTTTTATCCTGTTTCTGATGCTTCCATTTTTGTCTGAACCCCTGCTGTGAGCACATGGCTTCCTCACTTGGCCCTTGGTGAGTCGTGCTTTCTTGAGACCTCTGGATCTTTTAAAACAGCAGTGAGTGAGATCTCCGCTTCCCTTAGCAAAATCTCAAAGTGGCTTCTACCCTGCTCCCGTCTAAGAATTAAAAACAAGCTGTGACAAACACAGTTTTTGAGTTTTAATGTTTAGCTAAAGCAAACTATGCTTCTCCCTTCAATCCCTACCCCAGCTTGGCTCTGTTAATAGCATGTATTTCAATGTAAGTGGCAGGAGACTTCAATAAATGGACACAGAAAGAACTTGTAGCATCAAAGGGATGGGAGGAGGTCTGTGCTGCCTGTCAGGGGTGCTTTTGGTGAAACATGAGCTCACTTGACACGAAACTTAACTAGTATCTAGTCCTTCCAGCTTGGACGTGGCAGAGAACTTAAGACACTCCACCCTACCCTGTCTCTCTGCTCTGTTTGATGTCCTTCCCATCCTCCTGGCTTCAGTTGGAAGCACTGCCTTGTTGTAGGCTGTTCTGTGCATACTTTGTGCTCCCTGTATCCTTGCCCTGTTGTTTTCTTTTTCATTCCCAATAACATGGAGTACCAGCTTCCCATGACCTATCTTTCATGTGGTACAGACTCATCTTAATCCACTTCTCATGATCTTCACTCAGCCTGCTGGCACTGACCTTTCCAATTCCAAACTATTGATCTTGGGTTTTGTAAGGAAGTTGTCTTCTCTGTGTCACAGCTCTGTTAAACCACTTGCAGGCTGAAATGCTTTGAGGAAGGTGTTGTTAAGCTGAGAGGTGCCCAGTGTTGGAGAATCATGGAAATGATTTGGGTTGGAAGGGATCCCACTGGATCAGGCTGCTCAAAGCCACATCCAACCTGGCCTTGAACACCTCCAGGAATGGGGCCGCCACAGCTTCCCTGGGCAACCTGTGCCAAGGCCTCCCCACCCTCACAGGAGAACATTTCTTCCCAAGATCTCGATCTCCCCTCTTTCGGATGAAAACCATTGCCCTTGTCTTATCCCTGCACTCTCAAATCAAGAGCCCCTCCCCAGCTTTCCTGGAGCCCCCTTCAGTACTGGAATCTGCTCCAAGATCTCCAGACTGAACACTCCCAACTCTCTCAGCCTGCCCTGGTATGGGAGGTGCTCCAGCCCTCTGAATCTGCTCTATCTGGCTTGCAGCAGAGCAGCCTGGGGAGGCAGAGCGCTTCCAGCCTCTGTTATCGCACAGACCAGGTCTGGCTGAGGCCGCATAGCCCGGGACGATAGGTATCTTAGAGGGCTGCTGGGAAGGAAGCTGCCGCTCCATCTTTGTGTGGCGCTGGGCTCACGGCTGCTTCCGCCTGACAAGGGGTGACTGACGCTGCCAGGAAGGCAAATAACCGGAGATTACATGGTGTTTGAGACTGTCTGCTTGACTGAAGTTAAGAATGCTCTGACGTGGAAATGTAATATTTAGTGATATGTAATTACCTTAATGGTGGTGATTACTAAAATCCATAGTCTAGGAACTTATGGAGATGGTATGGAAAGCAGCTTATTGTGGGTGAACTGGATTGCTTGAATCATATTCACATTAAATTAGTGTTTAGGCGAGTTCTGTGTTGAAAATTTTTGAATGCTGTGTTTAATAAAGCAGCGTAGACCCATTCTTTTGGTTCTCTTGTCAGCTATTAAAAACAAACTTCTCATGCTTTGTTAACTGTTGTGTTTTTAATACCTATTACTGGCACTTAAGTTACTCTGTCTCCTGTAGAGGTGTCCAAACCAGCCGTACCTGGGTGCTGCCAGGTGAATTTTTTGGTGTATGCACCCTGAAGGAAGAGCCCTGCCTTTATTAGTTATGCTGGGTGCTGCTGGAGGTCGTCCTGTCCAAGAGCACCGCTCGCTCTTGGATGGTGCAGTGGGGCAGCTTGCACCAGTCAGGATGGTGCTGTGGAAGCTGAACCCCAGCTGGAGGGGGAGCTGGGTTTGTCAGAGTGGGTGCATTGAGGCGAAACCAGGGTCTCTCTCCCCAGGTGTCTCTGCTGCCAACATGGCTGGCTCCAAGTGGGAGCAGAAGAGCCCAGGAATTGATTCTTGGCTCTGAAGCCAGGCACAAAATGGGAGTAGGCTAACTCTAGCAGTGATGCTTTTAGCAACTGGTGTTTGCAGTAATTCTGCACCTGGAAACAGGAGTATACACTTGTTAAGTCAGGCATGGAAGGGTATGGATGCTTTTGTTCTCCCTGGAGAGATAGTAGACAGCTTGCAGAAATGAGGAATCTCTGGGGCAGACTGATCTCCCTGCTGCTCAGACAGTGAGATTCATTCCTGGCCTGTGTTATGTATCTGGTCCCTCCCTCCTGATGTTTCTGGTAGTCTGTGTGGAGGAATCTCGCAGGCTGGAGGTGCTGAGCTGAAGACCTGAGCAGTCTGGGTGGCACAGGTGCCACTGAGTGTTGCAGGGACTTGTGGAGTGCAGTAGGACCTGCTTCTTGCCTCTGCTTTGGGCTACCTGACCTACTTCTGTCCCTGTTGGGTTGGTCTGGGAAGCAGCAGTGCATGCTGCTAAATCCAGCTGGCTGTTTACTAATCCAGCCCTGAGTGGTGATCATCTTATTCACTGCACTGCTGGTCACAGTGGTACGAAGTCTGTGTCACCATCGTTCTTCACAGGGACAAGCCCTGTGTGTAAACATGCTGTGTTTTGAAATGCTAGGAGTAAGTCTTGGATTTTTCCGCTGGTGCTGTGAATCCTCTCTCTTTGGAGAGCGCCTGAGTGCATTTGCCAGCTTTGGAAGCCAGAGGCTGGCAAGCCTGCATGCAGCGCAGGAATGTTGCCCTGTGCCGTTGTCCTGTCCCCACTCACTTGTAAGGCCACCAGTTGCGGTGATGTACATGGGGATGAGAGAGATCATGATTTACTCGCTCTGTCCTGCAATCAGCGTGAAATGAGATGGCTTGCAAGGAGTGCATTGATTTAGTTCCAGGGAATAAATCCAAACTTGCTGTCATTTTGCTGCTGAGGTTTCAGAATGCATATGCCTATTTCGGCATGCAGTTAAAATGCTAACAATTCCATCCAGCTGCGGTTGCCACTAATCTCTCTTCCCGCTGGGATTGGTGGGGTTTTTAATGCACTTATGAAGGATTAGTGTGCTTTGCTTACTCCACTTCAATGTTAGTTTGTTTGCTGCTCCAACCCAAGGAAACTCATGCACGCAGCATTCCTTGTGTGACAGATCAGTTCCTATCTGAACTGGCAATCCCTGCGTGAGTTGGATAGTCAGGAGGGTCAGCAGGGTTTGTTGGTGATGGCTGGTAGACCAGTGACCTGTGGGGGTCTCAAAATCCTATGCATGACTGCATCGTGCTTGCTCTGCTGGCAAAGACCAAAGTACTAGAGATGGGTTCCTCTTGTGCGCACCTGTTCGCTGATAAAGCTGGATCTATTCCATCTGTTATTCTGATTAATTGTTCTGACATAATGGAAGACCCTTCTTCCTTTAGAGCCAAAGGACAGTGGATAGGTATGGCCTCACCACAGCAGCTGTCTGGCTCAGCTTTCTGCCCCTCTTGGTGGATCTGGCACTTTCTGGGACACTGTGCCTGGGCAGCAGGGAGGAGCACGTTTGTTTTGGAGACGGGCTGCTGGTAGTAGCGGAGTCACCTCAACCAAAGCTGCATCTGTGTCACCATGACACAAGGGGTAATTAACTGTAGAGTCACTGTGTGCCACATACAACCGTTTGGCCTGTATGTTCAGGCTGGGGCGCTGTGGAAGCTGTGATCCATTGACACCTGCACATTATGCAAGCCCTCTTTTTTTTTAGAGTTCTGTGGAAAGATCAGAACTGGTTTCAGAGCCGTTTTTAACAACAGAAATGTCCATGCTGTCACACAAGAAATGTCAGGCAGGCCCTGTGGCGTGCTGCAACCAGCAAACACATAGCCTGGGGTTCAGGACTTCTCACCTGCCTTTGCAGATGTGTTAGTTATGCGTGGAGAAGATGAGGGGGTTTGTGTTCCCTGTACTTTCCAGAGTAAATTCCCATACCAGCTCAGGTGGGTTTTGCAGTACTTGGGTTTTATGCTGTATGCAAATGTGGGACCAGATTTTGCCTAGTGGGATGGCCTTTGTTTGTCTCAGAGCTGTGTGTAAGTGCAAAGTTGCACTCAAAAGTCCCTCTGTGCTATGAGTCAGTGCCAGACAGAAATCTTCCTGAAATTCCAGCCCATTGCAGAAGCAAACCCTGCCTGGAGTTTGAGTTCTGTTCTTCGCCTCCCCATGAAGGCTGGGCTGGATGGGCACACTGTGTATTGGGTGTGGTTCAGGGCACAGAAACCTGTAGCACAGCCTTGCAGAGCATTCACCATCTCCAGCTGTGTTCTCTCCATCCGTTTTAAACTCTAAGCTCCCCACTCAAACCCTAAATGAAAACCCACCAATAGAAACTGAGCCACTCTCTGAGGAGCTGCTTTTCCAGGAGGGAACAGGCAGCCCCTGCAGCTGGTTACTCATCTGCTGAGGACAGTCTGAGCTCCATTTGCCGGAGCTTTTCTTCCCAGTTCGGTTAGGGCAGGCTGTGTGTTGTCTCAGGGCCACCTCACACCATGCACTCTGTTGCGTGTGACCAAACTGGTCACTGGAAGAGGAAAGGCCTTCTGGGAGCTGAGGGCACATAAAGCAAATCCAGTGACAAGAAGGCTGGGATCTGTTAAGTCACTCCAGGAAACATGTTCTGCTTTAAAGGGAATCACTTAGTTTCACACAGGTTTACTTGTGTGTGGAGGAGAGGAGAGGTGTTATCCAGAATGCTTATGGGAAAGAACAGCTTACTTCTGGAGTGGAAGCTTTAACATTTGTCTGTTTTTCCTCACAGAGCTCCTGAGATCATCCTGGGCTTGCCATTCTGTGAAGCTATCGACATGTGGTCACTGGGCTGCGTGATTGCAGAGCTGTTTCTAGGTTGGCCTCTCTATCCTGGAGCATCTGAGTACGATCAGGTGAGATGTGTGGCGGATGTGTGGACGTTCAGACAAAACCATAACCATTTATGTCTGGACCCGCTGAACCCAACATCACTTACATCAAATTAAATTTCCTACCAGTTGCTGTTGCCTGTCATAATAAGTTCATTCCCCTTGTGGGGTTCCCAGTGCCTGTCTGTCTCTGTTGTACAGGAGAGCACAGAGTTCTGTGCCTTTTAACTTGGATTGAAGGTTGACATCCAATTCAGGGGCCATTTACAGTGACCCTCTGGCTTCCGGTGCTGAAAGCTGTTGGAATCCCTCCCCGTCAAAGCAGATACCAGGTGTGCGTCCAGACATGGAACATCCTCTGTAATTTCACCATGAGGGCAGTTTTTCCATGTGGAGACAGAGCCAGCCTGTCATTCCTCTCCTGGTAATACCTACAGCATCCCTCATCTCTAATGCAAAGCATGGGCCCCAAGCGGTCTCTGAAATGGAAGAGCAGGAGTCTGAAAAGGCATCTTGGTTTAATTAATTCTTTCCATGGATACCTGGTGTGGTTACCTGGGCTGACTGCTGCCTATAAAAGGACAAAGAGTCTGTATGGGAGGGGTTTGAGGGTGACTTTTCCACTGTGGTTTTTATGGTGGTATCTTGATACAATGCTTAGTGTGGTTTTCCTTGGGTGATAAAACACGTGAAAATTTGCTAAGTTTGGAAACTTGTCTGGTGTTACATCTTCCCAGCTCTGTGGATTTCCAAAGGAAACACAGATGTGCCTCAGAATGAGTTAGAAAAGAGCTGGGGTACAGCTGGGTGGTTTCCTTGCTCGTGGAGTTTTGTGCAATTCTGGGAACCTTATCAAGTCACACAGGTGGGTGGGAGGAGAAATGCTTGTTCCATTGCTTCATCAACAGGATTTGGCAGTCCTTTGTGAGGCACCGTGAGGTGTGACTTCATGTGGTTGATTTTGATATCAGTTCAGCCCTTGAGACCTGGGGAAGACTTGCTTTCATGATGTTTTCTGAGAGGACCTCTCCAGGAGGGAGTTCCTGGCTTGGGATGGGATTCACGATTGTTTTTGAGATGCCCTTAGAGTGTAAAGCAAGGATTGTCTCCTAAAAAGAGCAGAACTGTGAGCTGAACTGCTGTGTAGACACACAAATTACTGACCCGCAGGCACTTCGGATCCCTGCTGGTGCTAGCAGAAATGGGTTGGTGAATACACACAGGTCATGGGCTATGATAGAGAACTAAGTGCCCAGCCGCATTTGGCTGTTCTGGCACAGTGGACAGCAGGAGCTTTGCAAATAAGAAGGGATACACACTGAAGGGCCTGTGATAATTCGAACTGAGCCAGGTTACCTTGGTGCTGTGTTTCCAGCCCTCGCTCTAGAAATCAGACTTAGTAGGGCTTTTCCTTAAACCTGCACATAGCCTACTTTGAAGGGAGTAATGGCAGAGGCAGTGTCACATCTTGAGAGCAAATAGCATCAGCAATTGAGCAACATTTTGAACACTTTAACAAGCTTATTATTGTAGGTTTTTATAACTTGTTGTTTTCTTTCCTTTTGAGCATGCCTTTCTATTTGTTAGCTCTGCCAGCGTCCTGCCGATGCCGTCACAGCTGTGCAGGGGCATTTTCCACAATTCTGAGACATTTTTCTGTTATGTGTGAGGTAAAGCATATTAAATGATTTTGAGGATGCAAGAACCTGACTACAGAGGTTTGGTCTTGCATTCTCTGTCAGGGAGGGCTTTGCCATGGCACTGTTCCCAAACCATGTGCTTAGAACCTACTAGCCAGGCTTGTCAGTGTTGCTCAGATACTCGATTACATGTACATATGTGATACCTCTGTGGGATTTTTCTCTCAAGCTGTATACTTCCTCCACTGCCGATATTAACGACTGCTGGTGTCACTTTATCTGTGTCTCACAAACCCACAGGCTGCTCACATATACTTGGGCAAAAGATATTTCCATAAAATAAGAAACATGTATTTAAAACCTGAAATTTCTGCATTAATATGATCAGAAAAATCAAGTGTCCTTATAAATACTTGAGACAGATCCTTTGATTTTCCAGTTGCAGCTATCTCAGCATTTTTTATTTACAGGTTGTTTCCTGTTTGCTGTGAACAAACCTGGCTGATAATTACTCCATGAACTGTGAGTTTTTTATATTGAGAGTCCTCATTCTTTTAATTTTCTCTCCTAGATCCGTTATATTTCACAAACTCAAGGCCTTCCGGCGGAGTATCTTCTCAGTGCGGGAACGAAAACAAGCAGGTTTTTTAACAGAGACCCAAATTTGGGCTACCCACTGTGGAGGTTAAAGGTTTGTCTTGTCTTTTTAATTCCCAGCTTTGGTTTGTTCATTGAGGGCTTGATACCAAGTCACACCTGATTTTATTGTGTTGTGAAAACATTCTGAGTGGAGATGGGTTTGAAATGCTGTTCAAATAGAGCTGATTTGGGTATTTCAGTTCAGAAACTACAGACCTGGTACTCTGCTAATAACAGCAGCCATGCGTGATAAGCACCAGCAAGGAGTGGGCGTCAAAGTAATTGAGATAATGGTGACTGATTGTGGCCTGCCCAGCCTAGGTGAAATCTGTCATTTTGTTGTCATCTCCTGACAATACAAGGAGTAAAGCTGGGAGGGTTTTGTGAGTTTGTTAGTTTAACAGAAATCTGTTTGTGTGTCAACAGATGACAGGACAGAATCAGATGTGTATTTGATTGTCTGTAAAGCTGAGCAGCAAAAGGAAGGGGATTTGGCTTTTCTTCTCCTTAGCGAAAGAGAGATTTAAAATATTTATAGCCCCTTCTCTTCCTAAATCAGAAACCTTCAGTTCCTCTGGCCAGTGCCCTACCTCACGAAGTCTTGAAATGAAGCCATCCTGTTGTTAATTCAGCTTCTCAGTCAATAATCTTTCCAGCTGAGGAAACAGGAACCCCTGGCTGTGTTGGTTTGATCACCTGGCATGGCTCTTTTTCTGCTGCTTTTTCTTCGCCAATGTGCGGTATTTCTGTTTATGTTACAAACGTTTGCTTTTGCAGACCCCAGAAGAACATGAGTTGGAGACAGGAATAAAATCCAAAGAAGCTCGGAAATACATATTCAACTGTTTGGATGATATGGCGCAGGTGTGTGGAGATCATGTAACACACAGATAACGATCACATTGATTACATTAATTATTGAGGCCTCACAAAATGAGGCTCCCATGCTGGAGCAATCCTCTTTCACATGCTTGAAAACACTGATGTAGTTTTGCCATGGTGCAGTTTTGCCTCAGAAATCACTGTATTTAAAGACTACCAAAATATCAGTTATGAAGCTGTTAGGAATTCCTTGGTTTTCCTTAGGCCATGCTCATAGATAGTGCTTGGCCTGCTGCCTCTAGAAGTCCAGCAGTAGGGAAGCTGAGCACCTCCAGATGTGTCTGTAGGATCGAGCCTCTTCTTAGGCTTTGGAAACGTTAACAGAAGCTACAGCTCCTTCTGGTTTTAGAGGCAAAGTGGTGAGGCCCTGGCACAGGTTGTCCAGGGAAGTCACAGCTGCCCCCTCCCTGGAGGTGTTCAAGACCAGGTTGGATGGGGCTTGGAGCCCCTGATCCAGTGGGAGATGTCCCTGCCCATGGCAAGGGTGGGACTGGATGGGCTTTGAGGTCCTTTCCAAACATTCTGTGATTCTATGACTGAGTGTTTTTAATATAATGAAGCCTTGAGTCTTAACTATGTTGGTCTCAGTTTTCAGTTGCTTTTGTAGCTGCTACTACTCACATCTGTGCAGAGAGTGTACAGTCACCACGCTGATTTGCTAGCTCCTTATAGCCCCCACAAAAAACCAGGGCATGTTGCCAAGCAATGGAGAATGAAGCCTGGTTGATTTCTATTGAGCAGACCAGCTTCATGTTGAGGTGAGAATTCCATGTGTAAGTTTTGCTTCTGAGCAAGGGAAAGGTGGTGAGTTAACACCGTAGCACCTGAAATTAAGCTCACTAAGAGACAGAAATTATTATTTCTGCATGATGTGAAATTACTGAACTCTGTGAGGCAGCAATTAATGTGATATTTGTGTGAATGGCTCTCATTCTGTTTTCAAGGTGAATATGTCGACAGACTTAGAAGGGACTGACATGTTGGCGGAGAAGGCTGACCGAAGGGAATACATTGATTTGCTGAAGAAGATGTTGACAATTGATGCAGATAAGAGAGTTACTCCACTGAAGACTTTGAACCACCCATTCGTTACCATGACACATCTACTGGATTTCCCACACAGTAATCAGTAGGTTCCCTTAGACTCCTTGTTCTGTTTCACAAGGACTTACTGGAAATGCAGAAAAGCGCTTTTCTCCTTTCTGTCAGTGCTGATCTGAAAACTGCAGTGGTGTAGATAAGAAGGGAGATGCTCGTAAGCTTCCTTTTTGTGTTTTAGGGCGTTCTTTGTTGGTTGAAAGGGAAAACAATATTCTAAACGTAAAGGCATGTGCGTACAGTTGAGAATCTCTCATGCCCGAGTTAGACTGGTTTCACATCTCTGTTTTCCTTCTTTTTCAGCGTGAAATCTTGCTTCCAAAATATGGAGATCTGCAAGCGAAGAGTTAATATGTATGACACAGTGAATCAGATTAAGAGCCCATTCACCACTCACGTTGCACCTAACACAAGTACAAACCTGACGATGAGCTTTAACAACCAGCTCAATACCGTACACAATCAGGTATAGTGCCTTTTAGCTAATCAAAGCAATGGAGTTATCTAATCTTGCGCCTTGAGGCAAATCCTGTTCTGCAAATTACTGTGTTTAAGTTGTGCTCCAGAAGTTATAGTCTTGTCTTGAAACTGAATTTTTCAAAACTTAGTCCAAGGCAGCCTCTTTGCTCACCTCATCCTATTTGCCAGTCAGTTCAGCAACACAAGTCAAGTTGATGCAGTTTCTGTCCTTTCTCCCATGTTGTCTTATGCCTTTTCCCTGAAACCTCCATCGTAAAACACTGATAGTTCCAGTTTGTTTTATAACAAGTACAAATGATAAATCTAATTTTTCTCCCCTAGGCCAGTGTATTGGCTTCCAATTCTACCGCTGCTGCTACTCTTTCCCTGGCGAACTCGGACGTCTCCCTGCTGAACTATCAGTCTGCTCTGTACCCATCATCTGCGGCGCCGGTTGCAGGAGTGGCACAGCAAAGCGTTTCCCTACAACCTGGAACCACCCAGATCTGCACGCAGACTGACCCATTCCAGCAAACATTCATTGTCTGCCCCCCTGCTTTTCAAAGTAAGCGGAAGACCCCTTTGTGTGGTGCTGTGGTTTCAGTCAGGCAGAAAGGAGAAGCTGTAATTAGCACAAAGCTCAGAAAGCACAGCAGACCACTGTGTGTCACAGAATCACAAACAGTTTTGGTTGGGAAAGACCTTTAAGATCACCAAGTCCAACCATTGATCCAGCCCTCCTCAGTCTACCATTAGACCATGTCCACAGCTATGACATCTACTCATCTTTTAAACACTTCCAGGGATGGGGACTCAAGCACCAACTTGGGCAGTCTCTGCCAATGCTTTATAACCCTTTCAGTAAAGAAATTCCTCCTAATATCCAATCTAAATCTCCCTTGGCACATCTTGAGGCCTTTTCCCCTCATCCTGTCACTAGAAGAGACCAACCTAGACCTTGCTACAACCTCCTTTAAAGTAGTTGAATTGAGCAATGAGGTTTCCCCTCAGTCTCCTTTTCTCCAGACTAAGCAACCCTGTTTCTCCTAAGGCTTGTGCTCTAAAACCTTCACCAGCTTTATTGCTGAAATGTGTGTAGACAGTTTGGTTCTCTTCTGGGTCATGCTTGAGCAGGTGACAGTGTCTTGACTGCCTAGGTTGCAGTCTTCATTCAGTTGCTCAACCAGTTTTCCACCCCAAACTGAACACAGCAGCATTCCACAGAAAGCAGTGAGCAGAGGAGCCAGGCCTATCTGAACATGAGAGTGTGTCGTGCTCTGTCTGTCAGAGTCAGAACCTGCTCTCTTGAATCCCAGTTCACCCACCCTGATGCAACTGGGTAGTTTGCTAGCAAGAAATTGTCACAGAGTGCCAATAAGTGAGGTCACCACACAGAGAGCTCTACTAATCCTGAAAGTTGTCTATTTATGCTTATATCTGTGTGGAGAGTTAATGCATGAAATGGGAACTGAGAGTGTAAGGTTTGAACTTTAAGCAACACAGGACTAGGTGTCTGCATTATCTGTATTTTGGAAAACAAAACTCTGGGCTTCAGCGGAGCTGAACTGGGGAAGACTGGTGGTCCATCATTGCCCTTTAGCGTGCCGGGACTGCCAGAGTGTTCACTCCTGCTGGTGTTTTGTTGCTGTGCTCTTGTCAAACAGAACAGCTTTCTCTCCATCTGACCCTGTCCTCTGCCCTTGCCTGGCAGGAATTTGATCTTGGAAAGAGACTTAAAAAACAAAAAGTCTACTACAGCAGCTTAGCAGTGATGTGTTCTTGTCCTCCGCAGCTGGGCTTCAGGCAACCACAAAGCACTCTGGGTTCCCAGTGAGGATGGAGAACGCTGTCCCAATTGTACCACAAGCACCTGCACCGCAGCCATTGCAGATCCAGTCTGGAGTCCTCACACAGGTAAAACAACCCCAAAACCTCTTGGACTTAACTGCAGTTCCTGCCACCATCCACTAGAGCCGGGCTGTGCAGGGGTTCTCCGAACACTCTGAAAAGGTTAAACACAGATGGCTTCTCAGACAGTGTTGTCTTGTTTTGGTTTGGTTTTCTGGAATATTTAAGTTCTGAACTATTTTATGTCCTGTGCTTCCCTGCTTTTAGGAGTTTGATCTAATAATGGGGGTAAATATGTAGTTTTCAGCTGCTAAAAAACAGGCTGTGTTTTGTCATGGGTGTGCGCTGCCTTCTGGGTGTACGGCTCTGCCTATGCTTTAAAAATGTGGCAGCAAGGTTTAGAAGAAATAATTTCTGTGAGAAGCAAGGTCCCAGTGAACAGAAGTGGCAACACCAATGACTTGTTAAAATTTCATCTTTAAATCAACAACATGACTTCTAAACCCTTCTCAGTTAGTTACATCGTCAGTGTGAATTGATGTGTTGTGATGACGTGGTTCTTTGTTTTTTGCTGTGTAAATGACACACGATAGCAAAATTCACCAATAATTCTAAGCAGTGATGTCTCATAAATTGAAGTTATTTTTGTTTCAAAAAAGTATTGCTTTAATATACAGCAAGTGCCCAGGAATTCACAGGTTTTATCACTGAAAAACTAATTTCCTTTATAATTAAGTGCACTTTTATTTATTTGCATAGTTTTATTAGGTTCTTCTGATGTTAGCACGTGCTTTCTTAGTTTGACTCCCCAGGCAGATATTATACTTGCTGACCTCCCTGCAGAGCAGCAGTTTTGAGATAGTTCAGTCCAAGTAACTTTGACGTTCAGGGATCTCTGGTTTGTGTAGCATAATTACGTAGGTAAGGGTATCTAGAAAGCAGAATACGCTTGAAGGAGGTCCATGCGAATCCAAACCCGGCCATCACTGGAGTGCAAGTTGTACACTAGAACTTAGACTTTTGATGGACGAATACTTGTCTCGGTCATTTCATCATAGATAACTTTTTTTCACGATACAAAAGCCTTACCATGTCCTCTATGAAATCCCCCTATTGATCTTTTCTGGGAGAAATGTATGTGGATTTAGAGGCAGGGTGGTGAAGGCTTTGCCCTGCCAAGGTCTGTTCCTGTTCAGGCTCAGTGCAGCCTAGGTAGCGTAACCTGTGCTCTGGGACCCAGTAAAGCACCAGTAGCTGAACATTATCTCATTTTAACTTTTTAACTGGTCATTGGACAGCTCCTGTTCCCAAATTCCCCATTCCTTGTGTTCTCTTCAGGGAATTGCTTAGAGGAATGTGCCTGGAGGGGTCTGGGTGTTGGTTTTGCTGCATCCATTACAATTCTGGAGTCTGCCTGAGCACCATAGAATGCCAGCGAGGTGAAACCTTCCCTGGCACATTGCTGAACCCACTTTTCCTACCTCAGTACGTGTGTTTCACTCACTGCCTGATCTACATTACAGGGAAGCTGTACACCACTAATGGTAGCAACTCTTCATCCTCAAGTAGCCACCATCACGCCGCAGTATGCGGTTCCCTTTACTCTGAACTGCACAGCCGGCCGGCCGGCGCTGGTAGAACAGACGGCTGCAGTACTGGTAATTGCCTCCCTTGATTGTGTTCACTAACTGAGTTTTTGTTTTAACTTAGACTTGCAGAGGGCATGGAAGCATGTGCCATCTTGTGGCTGTGTTCTTGCTACATCTTAATGTCTCGTTGTTTTCCTCCCCAACATTGCTGAAGCACTGTCTGACTCTGACGTTTAGTGTGGCTCTGTAAAGAATCCAGATCCATTGACTGTTATTTTTGCTAGCCTAGCACTGCAAAGCTCTTCTAAGCTATACCGTAGAAGAGCAGTAATTGTTTTTGTTCTTCGCTTACTCTTCTACCTTTGCCTTTTGATTAAGTACAAAGGAATCAATCTTTAGCTTGACTCTGCGACAGGTACCTGGATGGCCAGAATTTGAACTACTTGGCAAGTTAGCTACGTTTTCAAAGCTTATAAAGCTGCTTTACATGTAGAAATGTCTCAGGTCACCAAGCACAGGCTAAAATAGCAAATAATCTCCAATAGCAAATAATCAGGTTGATTAGCCTGGAGAAGAGAAGGCTCTGGGGAGACCTTAGAACAGCTTCCATTACTGAAAGGGGCTCCAGGAAAGCTGGGGGGGGGCTTTTTGCCAGAGCTTCTAGCAACAGGATGAGAGAGAATGGATTTAAATTGGAAGGGGGAGATTTAGATTAGACATTAGGAAAAAATCCTTCACAGGGAGGGCTGGGAGGCCCTGGCCCAGATTGCCCAGAACAGTGATGGCTGCCCCATCCCTAGAGGTGTTCAAGGCCAGATTGGTTGGGGTTTGGAGCCCCTGATCCAGTGGGAGGTGTGGGGGTGGGACAGGATGGGCTTTAAAGTCCCTTCCAACCCAGCCCATTCTATGATTTTATGAATCTGTAATAACAAATTCGTTTAGGTATTTTTAGCAGTTGGTTTCTCTAAACCTCTGTTGAACACTGAGAATCATTTTCTGGCCTATTGTTATTTATAGCCAATCACAAGTAGCTTTCTTCACCCCAATAAAGGTCCCATTCTTCCCAGATACTTTCTGTCCCTATGTATTTCTTGGCTGAAATTAAAAGTGAGTGCTCGTACCTAAAATGGCAGTAGCCAGCATTAGGCTGTTTGGAACGATTGTTAAAAAGGATGGAAGAAGGGAACAAACACACCCTTAAGGAGCATATGCTTTCAAAATTGTCCTCTTCTGTGTTCATTTGGCACCTGTGCCAGAGCAGCTTTGCTGGTGCCACAGAGAAGTCATTGTCAAACTCCAGAATCAGATCAGTGAAGCGTTACAAAACATTGCAGTGCACTTAAGCACTGGTACCCTCACATGTCTTTCAAAGCACATTCCATGATGTGAACCATGTTGTTTCTTGTGGCTTTGAAGTGGTAGTTTGAGTGTCATTTTCTTCCAAGAGGGACACCTCTGCTGCAGTGGAATTTGCTCAAGTCATACCTGTATCCAAATGAAACCCCAATCGTTTGAATTCTGAACAGGGTTAACTGCTCCCTGTTTCTGAGGACGGGAAGGTGGGAGAGTGGGGTTCTCCTGGGTCACGGCTCTGAGCCAGGCAGACCCAGGGATGGATCTCCTTTCCTCCTCCTGCGTTTTGATTGCTGAAAGACTGCAATCTGGGCTCTGAAAACAGCAAGGAGTGGCTGTAGCAGAGCTTGGGACATGAGTGAGTTTAGTGGTGCTTTCAAAAGTGTATTTGAGCGTTTGATCCAGCAGGCAAATTCTCCTCTCTTGTGTGCGTGTAATGGGGTTGATGTTCAGCTCCCCTGCACCACCACAGAGGTCAGAGCCGGCCGTCCCCAGACCGTGAGCCTGGGTTCTGAGTTTCTCTGTAGGACTTCACTATTTCTGTTTGGATTCTGGGAGCCTTTGGCGTGAATTTGCTCACCTCTAGTGCTTCCGACACTTCTCCCTTGCTGCTTCACCTGAGTTTGCATTAGCCATTTGCTAAGCTTTGCGTATTTTTGTCCTTCCTCTGTCAAAACAGTTCGTCGCTTGGAAGGCCCGATTTCTGCCTCTCATTGGGAATTTATATCTTGCTGTATTAAACTCTCTGCTTTGTCTTGTGCAGGTGTTGGCTTTTGGAAAGACGCATGGTGTGACTTTTAACATATTTCTCTTTTTATTTTTTTTCATATTGTTATTATTCCGCTTATGTTGGCAGAGGTGTTAGCAGTTCTCTGCTTTGAAGGCTTCTTGTTTGGAACCAGTGTTTATAATAAGTGGATCTGTTACTTGCAGAAATACTTCATTTGTATAGCAGGTGGTTATGGTTTTGCAGTTCAGCCTGCAAGACAGAGACGTATGTTTTCAAATTCACAGAAATATCGTACTGCCAAATTTGGATTTTTTTGGAATTTTTTGGTTATTTTTTCCCAGAAAATAACCCTGCATTTTGTCAATTTGGGTAGGAATATTAATAACACTGATGACTTAAAAATATCTTCACATATCTTCCTTGCAAGTAAGTGTTTCTCTCAGTCTGGCTTTTCTTCGATACTTGAGTTGAGTTGGAGTGAAGTTCTGCAGTAACAACACTGTCTCAGCTCTCTCAAAGCAAGCCCTGTAAGGCAGGAAAACAGAAAGCATCAAATTGGCTTCCTATTTCAGAATCCTTCAGCAGAGCAGTGTGTGCAGACTGTCCTGAATGCTCCTGGTGCACCTGGCAGTACGATATCCAGCTGCATCCTGCAGCCCCAGATCAACTCTCTTTCCCCAGGTGACATCTGTGGTACCAAAAGGTTAGCAAAGGGCCAGGGGAGCTCCTCTCCCTGTTTTTCTTGTTCCCTTACTGTACTGACACCTTTTGATGTGCCATTATCTCTGCAAGCTAACAATCTACACAAGTGCATTTATTGCTTGGAACAAATCTCTCTCAGCACCTGGAGGAGCTGAAACCTAGTGAACCCGTGTATCTGCTTGTTGTTTTGCAGCAGGCTTGGCCTGGGGGAACCCAGCAGATCCTGCTTCCTTCCACCTGGCAGCAGCTCCCAGGGGTTGCTTTGCACAACTCTGTTCAGCCAGCGACTGTGATTCCAGAGACGATCGGTGGCAGCCAGCAATTGGCTGACTGGAGGTAGGGATCATGCAGAGTCCAGCTCCATGCCAGATGGAAACACGTGCCATCGCAGCGCTGCCTGCAGTGCACAGAGTTTCTCCTTTCCCCTTAGGATCCCTCAGGGTTTGGGTGCAGTTTTTGGTGCCTGCAGTGTAGTCGTGGGATTTGAGTCTTTGTCTCTTTTTTTTCTGCCCCAGGAATGCCCATTCCCATGGGAATCAGTATAGCACGCTCATGCAACAGCCGTCACTGCTGACCAACCATGTGACATTAGCTTCAGCACAGCCGCTGAATGTTGGAGTTGCTCACGTTGTCAGGCAGCAGCAGAGCAGCAATGTCCCAGCAAAGAAGAACAAGCAGCCAGCACCAAGCACAGCCAAGTAAGGCTCCTTTTCCCAGCCCTCACAAGACTGGTGGTGTGTTTGTGGACTTTGCCTTTACAGTATGTAAAACTGGTCTTCTGGTCACAGAGGCATCATCTGTGTAACTTTAATGGGCTCCAGTTGCTTTTGAAGGTGTCTTGGGAAAAGTTTCTATGCTGTAGTCACCGATCCAGGCAATATTGATCTGAGAGTGCAAGGAGCACAGCTGACGAGCTCTGTACCGTGCTAGCCAGAGTGGAGCTTATGCCTCAGGATGTGCTGATGTCGTAGCAATACAAGTGACAGAGCTGACGTCTGCTCAGCAAGGGGTGGCAGGTTCCTGGTAGCGTTTCGGTCCATCAGTCCTGTTCAGAGCACCACTGGGGAGTAGCTAGCTCCCTTCTGAGATGCGTTCTGTGGTGTGCTCTTGTATGAGCGTCTGCATTTGGTTTCTCTCTGTGTTTTGAGATGTTTCTTGTGGGTGTGCTCCAACCCGCCGGAGCCTGGCTGTTCCTGGTGCTGGTTTGTCCCAGTCTTCTGACACATAGCTGATTACTCCTTTGTTCTCCTTCAGGGCCAGCTCAACTCTGGAGACAGTGCCCTCCCAGGTTTACTCGCTGATCGGGAGCAGTCCTCTGCGCTCCACCTCCTCCTCTTCCAATGTCCTCGTTCCTGTGCAGGAGCAGCACCAGCCCATTGTCATCCCAGACACTCCCAGCCCACCTGTCAGCGTCATCACCATTCGCAGTGACACCGATGAGGAAGAGGACAGCAAATATAAGCCTGCCAGGTAGGAAATTCCCTCGGCAACCAGTGCTGGTTTGTCCTGAGCTCAGCCTGGGCATCAAGGAGAGTGGAGTAAATCCCATGTGTAAATCCCTGACTAGGCTAAGCAGCTCTGCCTGAGACAGAAAACTCTGCATCACATCTGCTGTACTGTTTGCGTCTCTAGTTAATCAGAATCTCATTTGACAAGGAGGGAGAGGATGAGATCTGAGAGGGAGATCTCTTGTATCTTGTGGGAAAAGCTAGAGTGTTTCCCTTTTGGTTTTGTTTTTTTTCTCTGCAGTCTGGGTATGAAGCAGAGATCCAATGTCATCAGCTACGTTACTGTCAACGACTCTCCTGATTCCGACTCCTCCCTGAACAGCCCCTATGCCACAGACCCACTCTCCTCTCTCAGGAGCACAGGTGGTGCCCTGGAGCTGCCAAGTAGAGGAGCGGCTGACAGCTCCAGCTCTCGGACTATCATTGTGCCACCACTGAAAACACAGCTCAATGACTGCATCGTAGCTACCCAGACTTCAGGTAGGTGTGCTTGCATTGGTCACTGGGCTCAGTAGTGTTTGCCACGGCTCAGATGCTGTTTTATCCCTGACAGCTTTGTCCTCAATGTTTTGGACTATCTGCTTTGGGTCTTTAGCAGCTTTAGGTTTCACAGCTGCTGTTCTGAGAGTCCAAGCCTTGGCCTGTTTTCAGCGTCATTGATAGATTTAACTTTTGTGTGTGGGAGGTACAGTCTGAGCTTTTGAAATCGTTTCAGGCATCCTGAGCAGTACCAGTAAGACCAAGCCAGTGGCCTCTGTGACCGGGCAGTCGTCAGGATGCTGTATAACACCCACTGGGTACCGCTCACACCGTGTGGTAACAAATGGAGTGCAGCCTCTCAACCTCAGCCAGGTAAGCGCTGCCTGACTCTTCCTGACCCTTGGCACGATGCTCTAGGATTGCTTTAGGAATGCTGTGCTCTATGGCAGAGGCCTGACTGCAAGAGGATTGATAGCTGCTAGCTTAGTCATTCTTTGGAGCTGGTTCTGACCTGTGATTTCACAGGGCAGGGTATAGGTGGGAGTACAGTATTTGTAGGGAGTATGGGTGAAGTTTCTCAAGGGAAAGAATTTGTTCCTGTACCAGAGGGCAGGAGGATGAAGCATAGTCTGTCCATACACTTTATTGGTGCTCCTGCTCGCACTTGTCTTGCAGTGAATCTTTCTTCCCAGTGACACTGGGATCCAACTGTTGGATTAGAGCAGCACTAAAGGCACTCAACAGCGTAAGGAGATTCTTTTCTTCTTTACTGTCCTTCTCGAGATCTGACAAAGGCTCAACCAGGAGATTAAGGCTGGACCATTTCTCTCAAACTAACAATTAGTGCCTGGAACTAATTAGTACCTGACTCCCCTCCAAACTCTCAGAGGCTGGTTTCACTTCAATTTGTGTTGCTACCATTGATCTTTAAGACAAGCCGCAGTGGCCTTTCAGAAGAGAGGAAGTTTTAAACCCTAGTTCATTCCTGGTACAGGGAGAAACTGGGCTGTGTTGTTCTGAAATGGGGCAGCCCTGCTGCTGCTATTGCTGAGGTGCAGAGGGGTGGATGTGCGACGGGTCTGGGGGCTGGATCAGCCTTGGAACCTGCCTGCACACGTACAGCTGCACTGTGGCACCCCACGTATGGCAGTTTGATCCCATTGTGGAGGAAAAGCGTAGCATTTGTCTCGGTGGAATCGCAAGAACCTTTCCCAAATGTATGTGAGGGTTTCATGGAGCTGGGAAGGATCTGCAGAAGTGTTGGTCCTGCAGCTGGAAAGGGAGGTGTTTAGTGGAAGGCTCTGGCTGACCCTTCCTTGCTCACCTCCTTTCCCTGAGGACAGTCAGTAACCTTATTTACTTCTTGTTCCTGCAGAACCAGCAAACAACAGTGCTGGCCTCACAGGAGAGAAGTGGAAACGCTGTCCCACGTAGGCAGCAAGCTTATGTGGCCCCCCTCACGTCAACTATTTCTCAGGCTCCCTACACGTTCCAGCACAGCAGCCCCGTGCATCCCCACTTGGCAGCAGCGACGGCGAACGCGCACCTCTCCAGCCAGCCACATATGTACACTTATGCTCCAACCACTGCTGCCACACTGGCTTCCACCACCTCCATCGCCCACCTCTTCTCCCCTCAGGGCTCCTCGCGGCACGCCACGTACGCTGCCCACCCCAGCACGCTTGTTCACCAGGTACCTGTCAGCGTGGGCCCCAGCCTGCTGACCTCCGCAAATGTTCCACCGGCCCAGTACCAACACCAGTTTGCTCCCCAGACCTATATTGGTGCTTCCAGAGGATCTGCTATTTACACTGGATACCCACTGAGCCCTACAAAGATCAACCAGTACTCGTACTTGTAGTTCCTGGTAGAGCACTGTCCTGCAACGGGCCCGAGGGACTGGGGAAGGATTTCGGGTGAACCTTTACCTGGTAATGCCTGCCTGGTTCCTGTTTCTCCTTGATCTGCCTGTATGTTGTTCACAAGCGTCTCTTAGTGAGGTCAATCACTAACAGAGCAGCACGCTTTGTTACCAGTACAAGGGTCACTAATTAAGGTTTTAAAATTTTACTTCCTTTTTATAGATGCTTTTAAAACGTTCATGGCCACGTTTATTTAAAGCTGTTCTGTTGTGCTATTCAAAAGAGGAAAGGAAATCAGTGTCCTGGAAGACAGATCCTGATGGCTTTTTAAACGTGGGTAATTTCAACAAAAAGACAAGCAAATTGCATTTTAGCAGCTTGCACAAATCCATGTTGCCACTGAAAACACAAAGCGTGTTTCTCTCGTTGTGTTGCCGGGGCAGTTTTAGAATCAGGTTTTGTATTTTAACATCTCTCCTCTAATTCACTTTTTCCTCTAACAAACTGCTGGTTCTGCAAAAGCCATTACAGATCGTGGTTTCTCTCAACGTTTTTTGTTCGCTTCCCTACTGTGTTTCAGGACTGGTACAGGCAGCCACCTTGTCCTGGCAACGTTATCCATTCCAGATAATGCCCTGTGAACCCCAAAATCTCTTGTTTCTTGACAATTCAGTCTCTCCATAACACAGCTGAGTTTTTGCTGCCTTCATTGCAGAATCCTAGGTTTTTTGAGTTGTGTTCGCGACCTCACTGTGCAGCAGAACTCCACGGCTTTGCCAGGATGCTGTAGTCTTCAGCCGAGAACGCGCATTGCAGCACTGCTCTAATGTTTGGTTCCTGCAGCGTGTCAGATGCTGGCCCTATAACGCAGCTGGATTCCTTCACAGAAGCACAGGGCTTTTCTTCGTTCTGTTGTATCGTAGTGTTATTCCTCACATGATTCATTTAGGAAGGAGTCGAATTTGAAATACAATGAAACATCACTGTATTGATGTGTACAGCTTTTTATACTCCTGTGAGCATATCCCCCGGGATACGGCAGCAGCTACTTTAAAGCGCTCTTAACAAGACTTGTATTCAGTACCTGCATGTAGGAACCGCAAAAAGGAAACAAAAAAAGAGAAAGAAAAAGGAAAAAAAAAAAGGAAAAAAAAATCCAGATTTTAAAGTTTATTACTGAATTTAAAACTATTTTAGAAGTTTTGTATTGGTGGTGTTTTAATATTTTACATAAAATGAAATATGTACATATTGATTAGAAAACTATAACAAGCAAAACTTCCTGCTAACCCCAAATGTTCTGTCTTTGTAATCAAAATGTGTAGTGATTATACTTGAACTCTGTACTTCGTGTTTGTCTGATTCTTAAACGTTCCTGGGGATGGAGTTGATGTATCCTTTGTATTTAAACCAAAATGAATTGATTCATGTTGGAATGTATGTGATATAATGCAATGGTTAGAGCTCATCACTGTAGCACTGAGGGAGGAGTAGAGCTTCACACGAGGACAGGAGACTTCTGATTTGTTTTGCACAGGTATGTGTGATGAAGAGTTGTTTGGTGTGTCCCCTTATTGTAGTGCCTTAAATGACGATGTAGTGTGACTAGAGTTTACAGTGAGCTTGCCTTACGAGGGACCAGCAAGCCCCCGTCGAACCGAAGCAATCCACAGAGCTTTCCGCAGCCAGAACAGCAGTGTCGCCTTGGCACCATGTTCTCCCATTAGCGCTGTCATAAAGAGCTACGTTTTTGTTCAGAGTGAAGCGGTGTTTCCTTAAAGCTTTTCCTTGACATGGCACACGTACTGTTAGATGTCTGTCAGTACATCTGGGATAGGATAGTCCTGGGAATGCATTGGAATGTTTAGTCTAATATTGCAGAAGTGATTAAACATATGCAATCACTTTCTATTAGATTGGTGTGGTGTTACCTTCCCCATGTCCATAGCAGACGTTTCCTATAGAGTATTGCTAGCTTGGTGACAGAGTATTTATACCAAAGAGAGCCTGCTGTAAAGCACATCATACCGTTAACAGTTCGGTGATGCTACTGCTAGTGTGGAGGTGTTGGGAAGGGCTGTCAGCTGTGGCTGTGGTCGTTGTTCAGAGGAAACACTCATGTAGGATTATCGGTGCAGTTTTTAAACTACGCTTTGTCTTCTTGGGTCCCTTGCACCAGGAATTCTTTATCCTCTTCAGTATATAGATTGAGGACCTTGTCCGAATAGATGATAAACTGGCTGAGTGGTCGCATTACCGCAGCAATAAGAGGTTCGGTAACCCAGTTTATGTTCTGTCCCAGTGGAGAAGAGGCCGGTTCTCTGGCTGGTGTGTGGCAAGAAGTGCAGAAGTCATCTCTGGGATTCCACATTCTTGACAGGAGAAAGTCCGGACTGATCCAACGTAGTTGGATTGTTCAAGGTTTGGTCTATTCCAGTGGCGGGATCGGGGACTTTGGAACTGGACAGTAGCATTAGCAATGTCGTTGTTCAGTGTGTTTTTAGTCAGAGCACTTCTGTAGGCATGTGGGCAACCAGCCAACCTTGCTGTTCCACATCGTTGCTGCAAACGATGCTGTTTGTTGCTGTAGGCACTTTCTTTTTCCACATGGCATTGCTTGTGTTCAGCGCTTGCCTCGTGATCCCTCTGGGTAGAGTTGTGCCTTTCCGTCGAAAGGCAAAGCAGACTCCAATTCCTGTGATCAGGAAGACATTGCGCCCTGTTTCACAAGTAGTAAAGAGTTTTTTGTGAAGCCCTAACAGGGAAAATAGACCTCTAGCAAAACCTGCCCACAGTTTTGGGCAGCGCTTGACCCCTCTCCTTCAAGCAGATCGAAATGGCCATTTCTCGTCAGTCCCGGTTACGTGCTTGGACCCGATGAGATGCACTCGCAAAGCATGGTCTCATCTCTTCCACTGTCTGAGTTTCCGAAAGTATTGGAAAAAGGAGGACAAGGTGAAAATGACATAGGTAAAAGGAAACCCTCCATTTAAAATGCATTGTTGATTACCTTGAAACTCCTCTGCCACGCACGGCCTGAACCCAGCAGACAAAAGCCCCCCCAGCAGGGCCAGGTTCTCATCGTGGCATTGGCTGCTCCAGCACAGCTGTGGTGACCAGTTTAAGTCTCGTAGGCTGCTAACGAGACCCATCCCTGCTTCCCGTGTGTGTCCAGCCTTCAAATTAGGTTAAGGAATTGACTCCTCATTGCCGAGGCTGCTACACACACTGTGCAAAGAGGTGCTGTCTCTGGATAGGAATTGGAGTCCTTTAATTCTCTAGAAATAGGTTGGGACTCACCCTTGGAATACTGGATAACCACGGCCCCAGGCGGACTCGTCTGTGGTTCAGGAGCTCTGGAATCCATTGTTCCTGTTGCCCAACATGTTCACAGCTGTGACAGAGGCAACTGCCGAGGCTTTTTTGCTTAGCACCTAGTTGATGGGATGCAGTAATTTACCTCTGACTCTGCAATTTCTTTTACTACACAAAACTAAATTGCTTCTAAATGACCGGATTGGCACAGCCCTGCTTTCTTTTTTTTATTTACACTTCTGAATGGTGCCGCATGTCCACATGGTTGTTTGTTGCTAAACTTTATATAATGTGTGATTTCAGACTCAGCTTGGAATATATCTATCTCACTACATGTAGCAGTACATTATATGTAATGTTAGTATTTCTGCTTGGATCCTTGATATTGCAATGGAATTCCTACTTTATTAAATGTATTTGATATGCTAGTTACTGTGTAAAACTTAAATTTCTTTTATGGTTGTGCTCTTCCTTTTTACCAGCCGCTAGATACAGGTAGTTTCTGACAATTACTGATCTATGTTTGTATTGCTGATGTACTTAGGGGGTATGTAAAAATCATTTTAACAAAAGAAATAGATATTTAAAAATTTAATACTAACTATATGGGGAAAGGGTCCATTGTGAAAACATAGTTTATCTTTGGATTCAATGTTTGTCTTTGGTTTTACAAAGTAGCTTGTATTTTAAGTATTTTCTACATAATATGGTAAAAATGTAGAACAATTGCAATGCATCAATAAAAAGGGTTAATTTTCTGTACTCTATCCATTTGTTCACCTGATCTGTTAGAGGGGGTGGAACCACAGGGTTGGGGATAACCTGGGCTGAAATGGGAGCAGAACTGCTCCTCCGTTGCCGCAGTTGTGTTGGGGGCAGCGTGCGGGGTGAGATCCCTTGCAGCCCCGATTCAGAGCAAGGCAGCGCATGCTGCACCATGTGGGATGACAGACCCCAGCCCTGGCTCACGTGGCCCCCATCCAGCTGTGCCAGCTGTGACCCCGTGGGGTCCCTGGGGCTTGGTAGCAGCTGGGGTGCTCAGGGAGGGGGGTCAGCTGGGATCTGAACTATCTCAGGTGAAAAGAAGCTTTCCCATTTCCTCGGCTTCTGTTCATAAACATCCAGCTTTACCCATATGACTGCGGGAGGCGGTTGCTGTGTTATCTCAATCCTGTCTGACCCTGCTCGGCGTGGGTGCTGCTGAGAGGTCCTGAAAATAATCTCTCCCTTTTGATTCTGCCAGGTACTGGGATTTCCAGGAAGGTTTCAGCGGGAGTCAAGCATGGAACCCCTCACCTTTCCAAACCCCTGCTTGGGGAGGAGGGGAGAGGAGGGCTCTACATTTGGCGTTTGCGCTTCAGGGAGCACTTCAAAAGCCTCCAAGCAGGACGGTGGGTACAGAGTGCAGGAACAAAGGGTTCTTCTCCGCTGTCCTGTCCTGGCAGGGTTGGCCAAAGCCCCCAGCCCCCTGTGAGTCCAAGGCCCCTTCGCACTCCCAGCAGCCCAGGCGTTCCTGGTGCTGGGGCCAAGCCCAAACCCTGCCAGCACGGCAGCTCCGCCTGGCACCCTGCGTGGTCCAGAAGGATGTGGGATGCAGGATGCAGGAGCACTAGATGGCACACTTGCCCAGTGTGCAGCACTGCAGTCCTGCGCATGGATGCAGCCAAACCTCAACCCGTGCACTTCTGCAGCAGCAGAGCCCAGAGACCCCGGGGTGCAGCGGGTGCCCCAGGCTGTGCCAGCAGCACCAGCAGGCCTGAGGGGCACAGGAACGACTGCTGGCCGGGCTGCATCCTGAGCACAGAGCTACAGCTTCTGTCTGTTCTGCTGCAGACTCCGTCTGTCCAGTTGTAGCCTCCATCTGTCCCTGCTCCCCATTCTCTGCTACTCACTCCCTGCTCCCCGTTCCCCACTCCTCATTCCCTGATCCCCATTCCCCATCCCTTGCTCCTTGATCCCCATTCCTTGCTCCTAGATCCCCATTTCCCATTCTCTGTTCCTCACTCTGTGTTCCCTGATCCCCATTCCCCTCTCCTCACTCCCTGATCCCCAATCCCTGCTCCCTGCTCCCCATTCCCTGTTCTCTGCTCTTCACTCCGTGTTCCCTAATCCCCATTCCCCATATCCCGATCCCCATTCCCAGCTCCTCATTCCCTGATCCCTGTTCTCCAGTCTCTGCTCATCATTCCTGTTCCCCACTCTCCTTGTCCGTGGGCTCCAGCAGCACCATGGGGGGGTCAGTAGGGGCACCCTCGGGGGCACGAAGGAGTTAATGTGCCTGGGGCTGCGCTGGGGGAAGGAGCATCTTCCCCTCCCCTCACATCTGGATTCCATAAGGGCTTCGAGGCCGGAGCATTCCTGAGCGCTGAGCTGGATGCTGCGCTGCATGGCGGCCATGGGGCCCTGGCACTGCCTGCTGCTCCTGCTCCTCGCCCCAGCCCTGCGCGCCCAGCAGCAGCTCATGGAGTACGTGGAGCGGCGCCTCAGCCTCCTGGAGGTAGGGACACCCCTCACCCCACTGCACCCCATGGCACCCACCGCGCCCCACGGCACCCGCTCTGCCCCACTGCGGCGCTCCCAGCCCTCGGTGCCCGTCACCCAGCAAAGCTGGGAGCAGTCCGGGGTGCAGAGGAGCCGGGATGGGGCGAAGAGGAGCTGGTGTGGGGCGCCCTGGCCCCCACTTGCTCCAGTGTCGCTGGCACAGGAGCACCAGGGACAGGCAGGCGGCTGGAATTGGGCAGCATGGGCCTGGAAGCACTGTGGGTGCGGGAGGATCATGGCAGGAAGGGACCCACAGACGCGAGCACCAGGGCTTCGGTGCTGAGTGGCCCTGGGGGCTCAATGTCTCCTTGTTCCCCCCAGGAGAGGATCTCACAGTGGCACGACCAGAGCAGCCGCTACTCCACAGAGCTGCGGGACTTCAAGAACCAGGTGCTAGGGATGCTTGAGGCAGCAGAGAAGGAGCGGGAGGGGATGCGGACAGAGGTGGAGAGCACGGCCGTGCGCGTGGACCGCCTGGAGCGTGAAGTGGACTACCTGGAGACTCAGAACCCTGCGCCACCCTGCGTGGAGGTGGACGAGACCTTGATGGAGAAGCAGGTGGCCACAGCCAAGAAGAGGAAGAACGAGAAGTACACCAAGCTGACAGGTGAGGGACAGCCACAGTCCCCCAGGGAGATGGTCGTGGTTGAAGGGCTGCCCTGGGCCTTCCCACCTTACCCAGGTTCAAGTGTCCCCTGGCCACACGCTGTGGCATCACGTTCCAGCAGGGCACCTCTCTGGGTGCCTCTGGCACCGAGCCCCACATCCCCACCGCTGCCTGGGAGCCACATCCAAGCCCTGGGCCAAAGCCCTTCGGGTAGGGATGAGATGAGGATGCTGTCACCTTCCCTCAGCACAGAGGGAATTCTCAATGCCCCCAAGAATGGCACTGCAGCCTCTGGGGTGAGTTTGCAAGGCTGAGGGCTGGGGTGGGATGCAGGGGACGTGTGTCACTGTGAGGGGTGGGAGCAGCCCCCGCCACAGGGCCAGGTGCCTTCCAGGCTTTCACAGCTGCCCCGCTCTTGCAGACTGCAGTGACACCATCGCGAGCGTCAGAGCTATGAAGATCCTGAAGCGTTTTGGCAGCACCTCGGGTCTCTGGACCAAGGATGCTGCAGGGAACTCTGAGAAAATCTACGTCTTTGATGGCACTGCCAACGACACGGTGTATGTCTTCCCTCGCATGCGGGAGTTCACTCTCTTCTCTGCCACCCGCAAGGCTGCCCGCATCAAGCTGCCCTACCCCTGGGTGGGCACCGGGCACCTCGTCTACGACGGGCACCTCTACTACATCCGCCAGCAGGGCTCCTTCCAGGTGATCAAGTTCAACCTGGCCAACAAGACGGTGGTTGACAGTTCAGTGTTCCCAGCCGAGGAGCAGATCCCTGTCTTTGGGCTCTCTCCCTTCACCTACATCGAGGTGGCGGCAGACGAGGAGGGACTCTGGGCCATCTATGCCACCAAGGATGACGAGAAGAACATATGCCTGGCCAAGCTGGACCCCACCTCGCTGGACATTGAGCAGATGTGGGACACACCATGCCCGCGGGAGAACGCCGAGGGTGCCTTTGTGGTGTGCGGGGCACTGCATGTGGTCTACAACACCCGCCTGCCCAGCCGCTCCCGCGTCCAGTGTGTCTTTGATGTTAGTGGCACGCTGGCCCCTGAGGACGCCTCCCTCGTCTACTTCCCCAAGCGCTATGGCTCCCACTCCAGCATGAAATACAGCCCCCAGGAGAGGCAGATCTATGCCTGGGATGATGGCTACCAGATCATCTACCGTATGGAGATGAAGAAGAAGCTGGAGGTGTGAGGGGCCATGGTGGGGCATCCCCGCGCTCCCAGCCACCCAACCTGGGCAAGCAAGGCTCTGCCCACCCTGCCCCAGCCACCCCGGTGTGGGACAGCACCTCTGCCCTGTTTCCCATCACTGTGAAAAGAGGAAATGCTGGACCCCAGCCCCGTCCAACCCTGGCATCAGGTGTCCCTGCCTGGGACGCTGCAAAAACCTGGACTAATTTAATGAGATTCTCCTCTCTGTGATATAATGAATAAATACTACGCAGCGAGCTTGGCTGCCTGCTTGGGGGGCATGCGGGGCACAGGGGCAGGGCTGCCAGAGCTGCCAGCTCCACATTGCCCCAGGGTCACCCCAAAGGGCTCTTCCCAAGAGCAGTGAATGCTGGCAGCTCCTTGGGCAGGGACTGGGCAGGGGCTTTGGGCAGGGATTTAAGACGGGGCGTCAGGCAGGGTTCTCCTGCAAGGGGACCTCAGAGCCTGGCCAGGGCCAGCTTGTTTTGCATGAACAAAACTGTGAGCAAACAGCAAAATCCCTTTATCTGAGAGGACAAATGGCGATTTTCCTTGTCTGCCAGAGAGGTGTCCTTGCCAGCAGAGTCCAGCTGCTGCTGCTGCTTTTCCAAGGTCACTTCTAATAAAGTACAGCTGTGTTCCCCTCATGGCTGCAGAGTTGCCACAAACCCTCCACGTAATGGCCCAGCATCCCTGAGTACCCTCCCGTCCTGGGCTCACAGCACTGAGTCCCTGCAGAGCACCAGGAGAGATGGAATAGGGTCTGGGAGGCCCTGGGTCCAGCAGCTCTGCCATGGCCAAGGCTCAAGCCCCCATCCCCAGTGCCGGGGCCACAGCACCACGGGCCATGGCACCACATCCCCCAGTCCCTGCCACATCATCCAGGCCCCATGTGCTGCTGCTTGCACAGCACAGAGGAGGATGCAGGATCCAAAGATGCTGTGGACCTTCCAGAAACCAGCATCTAATGTGACTTGTTCTGGTCACAGTGTCTTGAGAGCACAGATGATGGATTACAAGGAGGTGATGTGTTGTTAACCATCCCTTGTTCACATCAGAGAGTGCTTCTGGGGACTAACACTGAGCATGTGGAGCCATGAGCGGGCCCGGATGGGTGAGGATCACATCCTCCCACTCCAGGGCTAAGGATCATGGCCTGCTGGGTGCCTGGGGGCTGCCAAGCACGTGGGGGCTCCTGGGGCCACCTGCCTTCCCTGCCACCCCCTGGCACCCTAAAGCCAAGCATTCAGCATCCCCGTGCACCCACTTGGTATTTGCTCCAAGTTCTTCTGAATCATCATTAAAATATCTTTTGGTTACACAAGAAAATTGTTTAAATCCACGCTTTGAATGACTGTAATTGGATGGTGCCGAAAGTTCAACACAGTGCAAGTCAGGCAGAGAAATTATCCAAGTGTGAAGGACTCTGTGCACTGTCAAGTTAATTCATAGCCCTTTTCAAGATCAATAGCTATGGTAACAGAAATATAATTTTCAGAAATCACACAGTTGCAAATAATTATGCCAATGATTTCTCTAGCTTGAATTAAAATTGATGGGGTGGCAATGATTCTGCACCAGGAACCATCTTCCAGCCTGACCAACTCCTGCAGGACCTGCCGGCAGCTCCCATGGGCAGCAGCGCTTGCCATGGCGCTCAAGGGACAGGTACGGCCATGGCAGCAGCTGCCAGTCCCCTTGCACTGAGCATCCCATAGTCATCAAGCATTTCAGTCTCTTCAGACTATCTGGCTTGATAGGCTTCCTCTTGCCACTGGGCAAAGCCTGCGCTGCATGGGGCTCCCGAGAGCCCCAGCTGCTGGGAACTGCCAGGAGAAGAGGGAGAGGTCAGCCCGGCCAAATCGACACAGGGAGCTGAGACCCCACCAGAAAAATGCTCCTGAAACCAGAGGAAAGCTTATTTCTCTCCATATGGGCTGTCCGAGAGCTGCAGACCCCTGGCTGAGCACCAGCCCTGGCTTGCAGCACCAATGGGTGGTTCTCAGCGACCCCAGCCACTCAGCGCTCACAAAGACATGTCCTTGGGCCAGGGTCTGTGGGGACCCTGCGAGTGCCCTGCAGGTGCTGGGTGAAACTGGGTTTGTACAAACGCTTGGGAAAAGAGAAGCGAGATGGAAACATAACTGCGGTGCCTGATCGGGTTACAAAGCACAGCACTGATCTAGCACTCCACATCTTCAAAGTACTTCAAGAAACATCAACTGATTAATAATTGTAATAGCCTCCATAAAGCAGCAGAGCATTATCTTTGTCTGCTGACAAACACAGACATAGATCAGATGTTTGATCATGAAACGAGGCTCAGCTCCGAGCTGGTCGACGGCGTATCCAAAGGGCAGGAGGATTAGACCAGACTGTTCAGTGGTGCCAAGTGACAGGACAAGGGGCACTGGGCATGAGCTGGAACATGGGAAGATCCATATGGATACGAGGAAAAACTTCCTTCCTGTACAGGTGTTGGAGCAATGGAACCATCTGCCAGGGAGGGTGTGAAGTCTCCTTCTCCAGAGCAGTCTCAGCCCACCTGGATGTGCTCCTGTGCAGCTGCTGGAGATGACCTGCTGTAGCAGGGGCACGGGGCGGGGTGAGTTCCAGAGGGCTCTTCCAGCCCCACCATCCTCAGATTCTGTAACAGATACCTGCGCGGCGTGAGAGAGCTCAGAGGAAACACAACTGAGCAGCTATCCTGCCTAACAACCCAGAGGAGAGCAGGGTTATCCACAATAGAAAAGCAGCCAACATCTATGGACAGGTGTTCACCATGGGCTAGAAAGTTGCACCTGCTCCCTGCACCTGCCTCAAGACCCCCCAGCCACCTCCAAGGCACCACTCATCCTTTGCTGCCTGCAAACACAAGAGTTCATCCCCTGCTGGGGTTTATTGACTTCTTCATTTCTTCTTCATTTCTTTCTCCCATGAGGAGAAAGCAGAGGCTGTGGCACAGCTGGTGGGAGGGACGGGGCCCTGAGTGCCCTCAGGGGTGTTAATTGCTCCCACCAGCCTCTCTGCTCCCTGCAGCTCTTAAGGACAGCCTGGTCCTCTTCCCTATGGGAAGATTTCGGGCCCCTCATTTCCAAGGGCATGGTCCTGCTCCACTGCCTGACAGAGGTGGCTCTGGGAGGGAGGCTGCCCCTCACCCCTCTCTGCAGCCCCTGGGGCTGTGGATATCTGTGGGGTAGCCAGTGGCTCCATGCTCCAGCCCTGAGCACTGGGAGCAAAGCCCCTCCGCAGTTGTGGAGTTGTTATCACATTAATGTTATCACTTTCCTTAATGAAGGGTTAGTGGGAAATATGCTAATGTGCCCGCTCCTGTCAAGTCACTGCTTTCCTAGTGAGTCTGCAGCTCCTTCTGCTTTAATTGCCAGATATTTTATCTCTTTAAAGAGTCATCTCTGTAAGTAATAATCCCTTTCATCTCTGCTCTCTTCAAAACTACTTCTCTTTGGAAGGGAATCTGATAAAGTAAATTGAGAAGTTATGCTAAAAGTGGAAAGGGAAAGCAAGATCTTCCAGCTAATTTTTCCCCTTTGTCTAATTCTCAAGGATATTGTTTTTTCTTCCTTCCTTGACTTTGTCAGCTCACAAGAGCTATTGATAAAGTGAAAAGGCTCTGCATGCGGTATTAGAAACAAGGGAACCAAAATTAAAAGTAGGCAACTTAAACAAGCGTATTATAAAGATGCTATTGTATTGGAACAAGAAAAAGGGGGCAATTTCTCCGTTTTATACTTTCATAATGGCTGGTTGGCAAGTTTAATCACAGGCTTTTAACTTCAAATAGGTATTTCTGCCCACGTAACATCTGGTCAAAGTCTAACACGTCACACACGGATTGGGAGACAACAAAGCACTGTGCCCAGGACCCTGTGGCAGAGGTGGGAGGATGCCGGAGCCTGGGATCATCTCGGCACAGTGGCAGCAGGTTCCTTGCAGCCCTTTGAACTTCCTAATGGAAAAGTAGAATAAGCAAAACCAGCTTTACCAGGAACGTGTGCTTGGAGCTTTGTTGCAGAAGGCGAGAGCTCAGGTCTGAGGTTATGTGTTGGTGTGCAGCAGCTCAAAGGAAGGGACAGAAACTGAAGAATCCTTTAAAAAACTGGGTTCTGCAGAACTGAGGGGTCCCTGCAGGGCTGGCTTCACCCGGACCAGCAGCCTGGGCTCCCCTCATCCTGCCCACCATCAGGGTGGCCTCTCCTTCCATTCCTCCTGACAGGAAGACTAAAAATAAAGTCTTCAAATTTGAAGCTCACAGCTGTGTTGGAGAAGCTGTGGTTTGTGACACACGAACAGTTTCATTATTTTCTGGACAGTACCATTGACTGGCAGGCTTTGCAGTTATTTCAGCACTTTGATCCAGATGGATCACTCAGCACACTCTGCTCCACTCCCCTTTGTGGTAAGGAATCTGACTCCATCCAACACGGATACTGCTGACGCGCAAAGGACCCACACAGGCAGCTTGAACCATCCCAGGGATTTTACGCATCCTGTCATCTATGTGATTTCACCAGGATTTTCTTTGGGGTGTTATCATTACTAATGCTGGTATAATGAAAGATGTTTCCTGAGGACAGAAAAATACCAGCTCAGCTATTCAGCAAAGCAGTGTTTTAATCCTTTCCTCTCTGAAAATCAGCTCCTGAGAACCATCCTGGAATAGATCTGAATTTCCTACTGAATTCATGCTCCTGATGCAAAAGTGCTGAAGGATGCAGCGATGCTCCCTGTGCAAAGCAGGGCTGGGTTTTCCCTCCCCAGCGCTTTGCCCCAGCACCAGCTCCAGCTCTAAAATACTCCAGCTACAGCTTTGTTTGTCTGTTTGCCCCATGGAACACAGGGTCTGGAATCCTCGGCTGCACCAGTGCTGGGGTGACCAGAGGCCACAGGGCTAGAGCAGCTTCCCCTGCGCTGTGCACCCGCAGAGACCCTGTCCTCCTGCTGCAGGTGTCTGACAATGCAGAGGGAGAGATAACCATGGTAACTGGGATCATTACAGAAAATTGCTGCCATCACTACTGAGGTAGGGTCAAAACAAACAGAAATTACCAATTTTTCTGTTTCTAATAAAACACAGGAGTGTATTATTGACTCACTAATTGCTCAGTTAAATGGATTTCTCAAAAATCACTTACAACCCCTTGTAAAGGAAAATGATGCAAAGATGAACACTTCTAGGGAATTGCTCAGCCAAGGAAAAATGGGAAGTCTGATTAAATCCATGAGGCAAAGCCACTGGAAGTGCATCTGCCGGAGATGCCTGGCACCGTGGGCAGAGGCATCAGAGGGGCTGGGTTTGGGGCTGAGGGGTCACACAAGGGCAGTCACAGCCCCGTGCCAGACCAGCCGCATTGCCCTGTCCCAGACCCGGGACACGCGTGTCCCTCATGTCTCCCCATTTCAACGCTCAGAGGGCACTTGCTGGTCCCATTTGGAAAGCAAGGTTCTAACAGATTGTGCAACAGAGGGGAAAATGAGTGCAATGAAATTAGTGTTAATGCATCGATGGATTTGCAATGGCAAACCAGTCCCTGACCGTGCCAAGTGCTGGAGTCCAGCCATGAATTTTACAGTCCTTGTCTTCCAGTTTTCAGTCCCTTTTAATCTAAAATTGCTTTGAGCGTCACAATCTGCAGGACTCGACAGCCAAACACTGGGGCCGCAAACAGAGCCGGGCTTTGTAACTGGCTCCTGCAGGAGATCGCTCCTCACGGCTCTGTTCTCCATTGTCAGCTCTTCCTTGACTGCGGTTTTCTAGGAAATGAGGGTCGTAAATGAAAAGCAGGTTTCCCCAACTGAGCCACCTCCAGTGTCAGTCTCTGCCACATCCTGCTTCCCTCCATTCCCAGCCCAAGCTTGCTTTGGCAACAGAAAGGCTCAGCTTGTTATAGAGTAAATGAAAAAAGAAATATCATTTAATCAGGCTCACGGTGGCACCCCTGTCCTCTCCAAGGGGTGGGGATGCAGCCAAGGTGTCCACACTCTTTCCTGGGATGGACATCTTGGCAGAGGCTTTTTCACCCAGAGCGGTGGTCCCAGCCCCATTGTTCGGGGTGGGAAGTACGGTGTTTCAGATTTTAATCCTCACACTTTATTTCTTCCTCTGGCTAAAGAAATCTCTATTAAACTCAGTCTCCAGCCAGCCATTCGTGGTTCGCCCTGACCGGTGTTCGTTGCTGGCATATCTTATGATCCCACTCCTGGCGGCACATGCACTGGTCGCTGCCGGGCTGTCTCCTGTGGAAACATCTTATTTTATGCTCATCATTCACAGTCATCAGACAAATTCCATGTTTCAAAGGAGCTTGATTTTTAAATATTGTGGATTTATGACAGCAGCTGATGAAGATCTTCATTGGCATTTTGGCATCTTTCTTTGCTCAGGACAGCGTTGGGCTGCTCCCAAGGCACCAGGATGCTCTGTCCATGCAGCCCAGCACTGCAGGCACCCAAGGAGGAGAGTTCTCTGCCATCCTGGGGCTGCAGCTCTTTCCTGCTCCAGGAAGAGGGGGAAAATTCGCTATGGCACAAGGGCCAGGGCAGCAAAGCCCTGAGGAGGGATCAACTCCAGGCAGAGCAGCTCAGCATCCCTGCAGAATACCCACAGCGTGCTGCAATTAGAGCTTCATTAGATACAGTTGAGGTTACACAACAGGCAGAAAAGTCCTCCTGGTTTCTGTAACTATTACGTCCCAGAAAATCTGCATTAATTCATCCCTGGCAGGCAGGGGCCGTACCAGACTGCTGTGCCTTGAACAGCAGCTTTTGGACCAGACCTCTTTGAGGGGTTTCTGTGCACTCTGAGCTTTCAAGGGCTTCTGGGCATGGCCCAATCCTGTGGGAGCAAAGCCCTGGTGCAGGGAGCAGGTCTGGTGGAGCTGGAGGAAAACGCAGTGGGGCATGCGTGGCTCGGGACTGGAGGGGTCGGCAGGGATGCCAGGGGGAATTTGGTAGAGCAATGAGCTAAATCCTCCTTCATTCCTGTAAGCCATCCAAGAGTAAAGCCAGCAAACTGCTTAATTAAAAAATTGCTGCTCTTCCACTCCATCCCTTGTGGCAACGAAGAAGCTCTCATTATCCAAGACAATTTGAAATGGAGAGAGAGGCGCAGTGGCTAACAGCAGATTAGGAGAAAGTCTTCCACTTTGGAAGCAATTAGCAATCCAAAATGTATCTATAAATGTGGGTTTAGTGAGTGAACCCCACTTCCCAGCAACCTGTTTGCTGTAGGATGGGGTCTGGAAGTGCCAAGCAGACGCTGCCCGATGCCTGCAGCCCTTCCCACTGCCAGCACCCCCAGGCACCACCCGTAACCCCCACTCTGCCTGGGGCCAGGACCCCAGAGCTCCTCCAGCCCCAGGAGGGACCATGGGTATCGTGGTGCGGCTGCCCCCACTGAGGGGACCCTGCCACTCTGCTTCTGGGGGGCTTTCTCCCCTAATCCTATTCCTGTCTGCTACCTCTGGTGCTGCAGGTAACCGTGTCCGCACTCAGCTCTGGTTCCAGCTGTTCCCACGGCAACAGAATATGCTCTGGATTTGCATTGACCCATCCTGAGGTGCTTTATTAGCTTTAATGAGTTGCATTTTTAATAGAAGCTTACACTGGACTTTTGAGATGTGTGTCCTTTAAATTCCATGTTTTTTAATTAAAAATGACATGGGAACATAAGATATGTAATTATATTTGCATGACTAACACACTGTCTTAAAATATATATAAATAAAGCTGTTAAATATAATTACAAGTTATCTTTGAGAAGAGTCTGAGGGGGGGCAAAAAATACCCAACTCATCTCTTGAACATTCAAGCAGCGTTGCCACCGAAGGCTGAATGCAGGGGGTTGTGAGCCAAGCAGAGCTGCTGGCACTTGGAAAAGGATCCAGATTTCCTAAGCCTGTGCATCTGCAAAGAGGAGACAAACTCCCCTTCTCCCAGGCTCTCCTGCAGCACTGGCCTCTTGACAACCCTGATTTCGGGGTGATGCTCCCACAAAGTGGACAGAGGTTGCCCAGAGCCCGCCAGCCACAGGATCCCCACGGCACAGCGGCTGCTACGACCCGGGCTTCCTGAGCACAGCGAGCAGGAGATCCCTGGAGTGTGCCCGCTGGAACTGGTGTGGGATGAGTGCTGCCTGGCCGTGTGCCCCGCAGCTGCTGTGCCAGCAGAGATCCCTGAGAGACAATAGCGATGGGGTTTGTGCATCTCAGAGCGGTGACTTCATATAAATGACAGAGTTTCTAGTCCCAGGGAGGTCATCCTTGCATGATGCATTATAATTAGAAATCAGATCCCTGACCTGGCATTTAAATCAATGCACAACTCTACTGCTAAGGATAATCTTAATAGCAGGAAGAATGATCAGGGCCCTGGAGAGAAAACCTCCAACAGGATGAGTATAAGAAGCCAGGGACTGCTAGATTAGAGAGACGATTATGAGGGCAAAGAACAAAAGTAGAAAAAATGGAGAACACATAGAGAACTGAGATAAGGACCCCGAAGAATGGGGCTATACTTTTCTCAAATGAGCTGTAATTTACTGTCTAATTTATTAACTTAGGATATGGCTGGGGCTGTCTTGGGGGAACGGCTTCCCCATCCCAGTTCCCTGCACAATGTGAAGAGCAGAGCTTCACCACAGCTCAAACTCACCCTCCGTTGGTCATTTTTCACTTTTTTCTTATATACCAAATTACTTTGTTCTCAGATGGTTGGGAATTGTACAGAGCAACGCAAAAGACCCATGGGGTTTCACTTCTCCCTCTGTCCCCATCACTAAACCAGCAGTAATTAAGAGGCAGCCCTCACGCCAGTGTCTTCTGCCCTTCCTGCACTCAGTCTTTGTTCTATAAAATTGGAGACTGTGAGACCTAAACCAATAGGAAAGGGGAAATAATTATAAAAAGAAGGTCTGGGAATGCTCATGTGTGTTTATTTTGCTTGCAGTACTCAAAATAAAATAGACTATTCATTTGTGGCTGCTTGTGAACTCTGCAAAGTGACCGGGAGCCAGTACTTGTTCTGTTCTCTTTCCCCAGCCGGCGAGCCCAGCAGCCACACATCAGGGTTGCTCAGTATCAGTGTCTCTGGCAGCCTGGCAGGGTGCATCGAGCCCTGGAGCAGCATGGGCAGCAACGAGCATCCTTCATGGAGAGTGTAATTCGCCTCTGCAGCAGGTCCCACAACAGCAAATTCTCCCAGGGGACGTGGCCCTGCGGTGGGTCTCCTTATCCTTCTCGGTAAGAACTTAAGCTACTCTGTGAGTTCTTATTGTACAGTTAAAAGTGGGATGGAAAGTGAGGAGCAAGAAAGCAAATTAACTAATCCTGGTACGGTACTTGTGCCAGGCTCAGCTCCTTTTTAGAGTTATAATTCCTCTCTAGATGAAAGGGAAATATTTGCACTTGTACAGTATATTTCGTTTCCATTAGTGTGACCAGTCTCCTCGAGTGGCTGTGTTGAGGCAATGACAAACACACAATGGTTTGATTATCCCCACACTGAGGGATGTGGCAGCATCTCAGCATTTAAAGCATGAGTGCAGGGGGCTGAGCTATCCAGGCGTGGGTGTAATTCACCGACGTGAGATCCAGTTTTCCAGTAACACAAGTGACAGCCAGTGTTGAGTGGGAATTGATTATCAGTGTGAAGGAAGGATTAAAAATAGAGGCTTTGTGTCAAACCCCACACATGTTTTGACTAAATCCCAGATAACAAGAAGAATGGGTAAAAGACAGAGATTGCACAGAAAGCCCCAAAACCCAAGAAGCCAGGATTAAAGAAGAAAAGGCTCTAAGTGGGTTAGTGCAATTAGTGATCATCAAATGTTGTCCTTGCATCCAGCTGGGATGCTGCCGAGGCTTCTTCTAGGTGTGTCTGGCATTACAGGCATTTTTAGCTGCAAGAGGTGCTCCCACCTCACAGCATCAAACCCCCAAGGCCGCGTTCAGCTCAAGCCATGGGTCAGGGGCCTCGCGGTCAGTTCTGAACCACCCACCACTGTAAGTCAATTATTCTAAATGGGTAGAAAGTCTCTCCTATAACAAGATCCAGAACATTCCCAGAACGGTTGAGTTGTCTCAGAAAGAAGCTTTCCCAGCCAGGTCCCTCGGTAGATGTTCACAATACTCCTTGTACTGGAAAGCTAAAGCAGTTTTACCACCTTTGTGTTTCAGTGAACTGTAAGTGCTTGAAATACGTACATTTTTCTTCTGTGACCAGAACTCAGCCATTCCCCAGGAGATCTAAACTGGCTCTTCCAGGATGACCAGGAACTATGGAGTTTATGGGCTAAGGAGCGTCTGCTCCGGATCACACTGCCTTTGCCGTGCCTCTGACCACACGAGGGTCTGTCATTATCGCATTTTAGAGTATCTGCTATGATTACTGAAACCATCTAAAATCACAGAACACACAGTTACCGCTTTCACAAAAGGAAGTGTTTCACAAGGCAAGGCAAGAGTTACAAATAAAATTATTTTATTGAGTTTTTGCTCCTATAGCGTGTGGCACGTAAAGAGAATTAAGACACCAGGTGTGATGAGAAATTATGTGTTTGTCCTTCAGTGAACAAAGGATTCATTTCACAAAAAAACCCCGATGCAAACCAGGACCCTTCTCTGCCAATCATGGTACTCAGTGGTGACTGATGCTGTGACATACAGCAAGATGGAAACTGAAGCTGACCTGAAGGTTGTGACTGATGGATGCTGTTCTGCTCACCTGATGTGAGGAGAAAAGGCTGCCTTGCTAGCTAATACTGTTTTAACTTGAAACCAAAATATTTGCATTTACTTAACTGAATTGTAATGGAACAGCACAAGTGTACTTATTAACTCAGAGAAAAATCCATGATGAGAAAGTGTCCCGAAGCCACAGCTGCCTGATAAGAGCTGCTGAGCTGTGTTTGCAAAGCTAGTGCTTGAGATGTTTTAACTTCGCTTTTGGCCTCAGCAGCCAAGGAACCAGCAAAGTTTCATTTTTTTTCGAAACTTGATCTTCCTCCAGGGTGTGGGCCTCAGAAACTTTTTTCATTAAGGAAGTGCTGATCATTCAAGAAAACAGCTTGGAAGTTTTTTTAGCTTTGGTTGTGTTTCTGTATTTCCGTTTACCCTTTTGTTCACCCTTCATTACTAGGATGATACAAAAAATAAAGACCTAGTGTTCATGCAAGGAGGTCACCTATTTCTGCAGCATCATTCCCACTTTATGTCCAAACTCCACTCGACAACACTGTGCTCCAGATAACGGGGTGGTGTACGGGGTATTTGTGGCAGCTACAGAGGGGTCTTAAGAAACTGTTCATGCAAGTAGCTCTGAAGAAACTTCAAATACAGGGCAAACCCCAGGTTTTCTGCCCTAAGGAACTGAGGGCACTTTGTATACATGACACCAGGAATGTGGGATACACACTGCACAAACTGCTGACAGCTCATAACACCTCTACATGGAAGGGAAACCTGTGAGCAGGCTGCTGGGCTGGGGCTGACCACAACAGCCAGGAGCTGCTTGCAGGTCTGGAGAAGCCCCTTGTGTCTCTCATTGCTACTCGACTGAGTGGGCACAGACGGGGCCGGTTCCTCTCCTCTCCTGGCCGCGGGTGTAGCCTGCGGGCACTCACAGCATCTCTGTGCTTCTCCAGCCTTCAGACACACTAAAAACTATTTTACATGTTATTTTACAGTCCAAGCTTCCAGCTCATGTCTCAGCCCTCCTTCCTCCTCTGGAAACAGATCCGTACAATGAAAGCCACAGAAAAACATCACCTGGGGAGACATATTAGACAAAGACATATTTGACCACGAAACGGGTTTCTGCCTTTACTTACGAAGGAACAACTAGACTGGAAAGTCTCGCTGCTGCCACTACCACTCGGCAACACATTACTGAGGCTTTAGGCCAAGGGCAAAAGTCGCTTCGTTTAGTCCTGTTTTCCTTGCCACTCTCCGGATCATGGGGTGGGGGGTGGTTTGGGTGAGGGACAGGAACCCTGGCTGTCAAAGCTCGCAGCCCGGCCGTGCCACTGGTGGGAGAAAAAAGAAAGCGAGTCTGAGCAAACAGGAGAAACGATCTGAAATTCCCTCCACCCCTTCACTGTGCAGCACGGCTCCCACGTTGCAATATCTGCTCTACAGCCTGTTTCATCAAACACCTGCATTTAACCACTCAGGATGAATTACTGAACAATTTGCTTTATTGCTCTGTAAATCAGTTCTCAGTTGTGAAGACTGCTCACAAAAAAAAGGATAAATAAACCGTATCTGTATGAGTTACGAAGACAAAGTTTGCTCTCTGTTGAGTTTTCTGTTGCCTGATCTGGTGCTGCTGCTTTTCTGTTTTAGAGACATTGCTGAATTGCAAAAATTACTTGAGTCTTTCCAGTCTGGCAATGTGACTTCACAGAAGCTGTGTCCACCTTTCTCACAGTGAAATCAAATCAGTCAGTGGATATAGCAAATTTTTTTTTGCCATACGTATAGGATCATAAATTATTAGTCATCCACCTTTGGGGCTATTATTATAATTCAAACCCATTATTCCTCCAGCTTTGGAGTACTTACCATATCACTATCCAGTTTTATTAAATTCAAATGACAAACGATAGACAACAGGAGAAAAAGCACTTCCACTGCTCCATTCCACCCTCTGCCCCGGATACATTCCCTCCTCTATTATATCAGCCAAAGCTCTTTTCTGGCTGACACTAATGCTCAAGCATGTACGAATTTCACTTCTGTGGATGAAAACTCACTTGGCAAATTTAACTTAGCCCTTGCCTTGGCAAAGGCATTTCAAATTAAATGCAACGGCAAATGAGGGCACAGGTGGCTGTGTGGTGCTCACCAGAAGGCTGAACCAGCCCAAGAACCGTTCGCAGATGCTGGCAGCATCTTGACTGCTGAGTGCTGGGGGCTGGGATCCCACAGTGCCACTTGGTGATGGTCGTGACATGCCCTGGGTCTGCTGTCCGTGAGCACTGAGCACACTCGCAGCCACCTGAAGCTACCTGGCAGAGGCTGGGGTTTATCACACACTCCACAAGTATTTTGATGGGCAGAGAAGGGTCAAGAACCTTCCCCAAAGAGAGTAGGCAGTGTAAACCAATCTGTCACACAGGTTTGCAATGTACAGACTGCATTTCACGAGGGCTGAGCAGAAATTAGTGACTGAAGAGGCTGGGAAGTTTGTCCTTCCAAACAGACTGCCCTAAGGCAAGAAAACAGTTCTTCCTGTTTTTCTCTTGTCAAATGAATTTGCTAAAATCCTCGAGAAACTAATAATATGTATAAAACCTCCCCATAAGAATTACCAATAGACCATCAGATGAGCAGGAATTAAATAGAACTGGGCTTTCAGCAGAGTCCTTGGCAAGCTCCTTGCATCGCTCTGCCTGCAGTAACAGGGACAACTACTTCAAAAATGAGATGAAAACTCCTCCAAGAGCAGGTTCAAGTGACCAGTGTGCCTTAAAGAACCGGGAGATACTGTTGTCTTTGTTTAATTAGCAAAGGTGAACCATTCATTGTATAATCAACAGTCAGAACCTAGGAGAGTTCAGTGAAAGTCAAACATGCCCTAAAGTCTGGAAGAGGGTGGGTTTGCATATCTTTAAAGATAAATGGCTGTTCTTCGTGATGGGTATGACCTGGCTTTTAGCAAAGTTTTCAGTTTTCATCTGGAGAATTATTTTAAACAAATAAATGTTCCCATGCTGACTGTCAGAGGGACTTGGCCACATCAAAGACCCATTTTGCATTACACTGATGCTGCTGCTCTGCAATATCAGGCAGAGTTTGTCTTTCACAGATAACAGGGACTTTTCCAGTTTTCAGAAGTCCTCTTCAAAGCCTGGAAAGATGAACTGTAATTTTATATTTCTTTTTATAGCCACATCACTTAATCAGGCTGATGGATGCATTTGGGAAACAACAATGGGTGGGATGGGTGAAGAGCCCCAGGAAGGCTGAGGCTACGGCAGCAGGAACCAGCAGGACCTCAGGGCTGAAAAATGGGAACAGGTTTGTGCTGGGGCAAGAGTTCATTGTCAGAATAACTTCAAAACAAAACAGCAAATGGGATTCTCATCACCCACTCACAAACTCTCCCTCTGAACAGCTGTGTGAAGAGGGTAGCACTTAGAAGCCTGTAATTAATGATTCATTTGCACACATTCTCTTTTTAATGATGATGGTCGTTAAAGAAGTGCTGTGATTGAAGTTTGTTACCCACTGTTGATAAATATGGAGCAACCATAGCCATAAAGTGAGTTTCCCTAAACGCCTCAGCGACGAAAGAGAAGAAAGAGCAACACAGGCTCATGAAGAAAGGGCCTAAGCCGTGTTGATGACCCAGAAATGAGGAGTTTGGTCCATGTTCGCACAGCAGCACGGCTGGTGAGACAGGCCTGATGCTGCCCACCCTCCTCGTGTTGGTCAGTCCAGGAACCACCCCTGCAACACAGCACAAGGCTGGTGGCCCAGCCCAGGGCATGCAGCCCCGAGGGCACTGGTGTCCGTCCATCCATCCATCCTCGCATCCACCCATCCCACACCACTAGGAGCTGGGGACCAGAGCTGGTGCATCCTCGTGGTGTGACACGCCTCTCGTGATGGTATTACTGGTAACTTCAGCAGAATCTGGGATTCAGAGCTGCAGTCAAACTGTAGTGGAAGCACTTTCTTTTCAGCCAGCATTGTTTCAAGGCACACCAGGCACAGCAGTACGCATGTAGGATAGTCCAGAAATTCCAGGTTCCATACCTTTTTCTCCATTCATCTGCACTCCTGAGCTGTGTGGTAGGGGAGAGGGCCAGGACACCCAGCTGCAGAGCGGCACAGAGAGATGGCAGCAGGCACCGAGCTGCTCTGTGCTACTGGGCTAATGACTCCAGTCATCTGTTTCTCAATTTATACCTTCAAAAAGACAATTCAATCCTAGCTGTCCTGCTTTCAGTTTAAGATCAAGCACTCAGTCAGGAAAGACACTGATGCACAGCAGAGGCCATTTCTAATCACTAGAGCAAACAGCAGTGAGCGTGGGGATCAACTAGAAGGCAAACGCTCTATTTGCCACTGCCCAGCAGCAAATGCTCTTGAAGATGAAGATAGAGATGACAACTCAGGATACCAACACAGCCTGAGCTCACCTCCACAAAGATACGAGGATGGAAAAAGGATGGAGGGTCAGCTGCTTCTCCCCCAGCATCTGCGTTCAAGGGCAGATGGACCAGGCTGACAGCTCAGAGCCGCTGTCCTTGTCCCCCGGTGCAGAGCCCCTTGATGGCCTCTGTGTGAGCAGGGACCTGGAGCTGACATTGTGGATACAAAGCACAAATGGCTTTTAAAATGTGCACAAGCACATGTGGAAAAGATGATGCGATTACTTGTAACCAACAGGTACTGTTTCCTGTTAATTTTTCACCAGGAGCCTGTGCCTTTTCTGTTTCTTTTTTTTTTAAGCTGCAGACAGCAGTGCTACAACTTAAAAGGGCAAATAAGCACAAAGACCATTTGCTTGCTGGCTCTGTACACCAGCTTGTGGCAGAAATACCAGAACAGATGATCAGAAGCTTTTTTTTTCTCTTTTCTTTTAAGCAAAGCTCCTGACCTGTGCACCAGGGGGTGAAATGATTCACTCAGGGTTTTTTTTCAAAGTCTTAGGGTCTCGGTAGTGCTTTTCAAAGTGTATTTCAGAAGATGAGTCATCTTACATGCCTGCTTTGTTTCTCTGAGTTTCATCACAATAATTGTTCTCTTTAGTTTTTTTCCTATTGATTATCAAAAACCTTGCAGGAGACTTTCTTTCAAAGTCTCACCTGCATCTGAAGAATAGTAGTAAAGTCATGTACATCACAAACTGGAGAAGGGACTCTGCCCTGGGCTGGATGCAGCAGCCCGGAGATGCTGCGGGAGATGCAGTTGCCGAGCTCACCAATCCACAATAGATGACTGAGGGTTTATGCTGAAACTCAGCAGTGGCTGATCCTCAGCTCTCCATGCAGGAGGGAGGACATGCCTCTTGGACGGGCATGTCGGAATTTCAGAAACCTGCCTGATGAATAAGGGCTGGGATAGAGAACACTGAGTACAAACTATGCTCTCGTTAGCAGCAAAAAGTAGCAAAGAAACACAGGGTCTGATGCATACTAATTCAGCCTGCAGTGGAGGATCGCCAAGCCTCGTGTAGCTCAGTATCTGAACTTCAAAGGGAAAATAAAATGCTTTTTGTTATGTACTTAGTCTGTGGCTTTGAGGGAAAATGCCTCCTTAGCCCCAGATATGTTTTATTGTCTTTATTACACTGTCCCTGGCCACAGATGCTGGCTTTCTTTTCATACCTGAAGTGGCAATAACATCCGTGCCATTTTCTCTCTCCTCCAGAATTTATGACCTAAACCAGGCAGAACCCAAAGAGCTCTATCAGACCATGAGAAAATGGAGCACAAGGAGGAAGAAAACGCTAGAGATGGTCAAAATGGTACTCAGGCATTTCAGCCCTGTTTTATCACCTGGGGCTGCATCAAGTGAATCTTTTTCTCTGGAGATACTTAAAGCAATTACATTTGTTCTCTTTATTCTCCCGCAAAGGCTTGGAGATGAGTCAACAGAAAAATCTTCCAGGATGAGAAAACTGAAACTTGAACCAGGCAATGTCCCTGGACAATTTGTTCTACAGTCAGAGCAGCATTCGCTTCCCTCACTGCTCTCCATCTCTAACTCAAAAAAAACCCCAGTATGGTACCAATCACATCTGTAAATACAATGCCATTCATTCCTTGAGCTTGAAAGCTCAAGAAGCTATTTTGAGACCATACAGAGATACTTGTTTTCTAGAATTCATTTCTGGTGAGAAAATTCCCTCAGCTCTTGTCAGAAGCCCCCAAGTAAGAGCAGGAGCTCTCTGAAATCCTCAAACCAGCTCAGCCATGCACTGTGTATGCATTAAAAGGAAAGAAAAACTTCACATACCTCTTTCAAAGACTTCTTCACCTCCACTAAGGGGTGCCAGTGCGCAATGGGCTTGCGTGGGTATGCCAGCATCTCATTCCAGTGGTCTCTGCCCAGTCCTTCAGCATTGACCCCCACACGGCAGACGCCAATGATCTCGTTATGACCCACTCTGAAGAACAATAGAAAAGCAAGGTGGTTCTCCCTGGCACGGATGGCCCAGGCACTGTCAAAGCAAGATTTCTGACCTAATGTTGTCAAGTGCCATGAGGCACGGCATTAGTGACCATGGGCTCGTATCAGCACAACAAGAGTCAGAGCTTGTCTGCCATCGTGTGCATGCAGCCCCAGCCCTGCCATCACCAGAAAGAATTACAGCAACATTAAAATGATTGGAACTGAGTCTAGATATGGAATCCAGAAGGACATGTGATGTAGTTGTGAACAGCAAGAGCAAGTTCAGTAATGGGTAATTCATACAGTAAACCATTTGCTTTCCAAAGTAGGATCACGGTTTGCTGGAAGGGAAGTGGAATACTGGCTCAAGGAAATGCCATAAAGCAAAGGACCAGCGTTACTATACTTACTGTTCTGCTTCATGATTTCCCATACCCATAAATATAGATGACACTTTAACAGTAAATCACTATAGACGGATTTCTGCCACAGACCTGGGCACACACGCCGTGATACCAAGGGAACGGCTACTGAGCAGGAAAACCTGCACCGAACAGGATGCGGCCCCCTCCTGCTTTCCAGAGGCTCCCACCTACCGATCATAATCCATGACAGAGATAAGCAGGCTGACTTGATCCATATTCTCTGGGGGAATGTCAAAGATTATTGCTTCATTGTAGGTGGGATTAAGTGTGTTTTTCTTTATGGTGGTTTTCTTCTTTTTCAGTCTTCGCCCATCACAGAGCAAAGACACTTTGACATAGGGATCTGGAGAAGAAGAGATAGGAAAAGGACGGAGGTTTATTTTGTTGCCATCAACACAGAAACAGCCCTGTCAAAGGATGGGCTGTGGATTCCCATGGGCCAAGGGCACCTCTCAAATGTACTGGCTCAAGTGCTGAGACGAGGTTCAGGCACAGGACAATCAGCACTGCAGATGCCTTGGCAGGGAAAAAAAAAGCTGTTTCCATATATTTTCCGTGACAATGATTTGCAAGTGCCAGGAGGCCCCTTGGCAAAGGCAGAGCCCACCTCCACCAGCACTCGGGCACTGTAGCCTGCATTAACTGCACAGCCGCAGCGACAAGCCCAGGGCTTTCTCTGAACAAAATCCATAACTTTTTCAGACTTTGCCAAGACAGCAAAACACAACACAGCATTTTGAGACTCCGAACAGGTAGAGGGGGTTATTTTATGGGCATTTTTTTCTGCACTGCTACCAAAATCATTCAGTTACTGACATTACATAGCAGAGTTACAGTGAGTAGGAGAATTTTAAAACCCATTTTCCCAATGTCAGAGAGCAATAGAAAGAAAAGGTATGAGGGTAGCTCTGTTTCGCATACTTTCCACTGGCTGATCACAGCAGAACGTGCTCAAGTTACAAACAGCTCCTGTCTGCTCTAACGGCTGCCCAGGTGATTTCAATGCATTTTCAAGTAACAGTAAACATGCGATGTATTATTGCAGAAATGCTGAGCTGGCATCCCCTGAAGCCTCAATTCTCAGACATTTCATATGGCATCAAGCTCCAACTGAGCAGGAACATTTTCTGCAAAGACTTTTCACTGTATTGTTACTGCCTTTTATACAAGTCATCAATGAAACTCAAGCACTATGATGTTGAGCTCTGAGAAAGAAACTGCTTTTTATGTTGAAATCCAGAATTTATGCATGCTGAATTTCCCAGCCAACTCTTTGGAACTGTGAACATGTACAGTGTTTGGGTGACTTTGCTCTTAATGTTTGAGTCCTGGCACTGTACAGAGGGATACGCACTCACCTGGGATTCACCAATGTGGCCCAGGATCCTTTCCTGATCTTGGGTGAAACAGTTGATTCAGTTCACTGATGGAAAACTCCCTACACACAGAAATCTGCAGGAGTCAGCATCTACTGCCCTGAAGTGTTCGAACCCAGAGAAGCATCAGAGCTCTGACTCTGCAAACCCTTCTGTGGAGATGGGAAATCACTGATAGGCTCCTCAAATAGTATATTCTGGTCTATAATTACCCTCCCTGGGCTCACACCTTCGGGAATGGGTTTAAAAGATAATTCTACTTTTAAAATTGTGTGTGTACTTAAAACATGGACAAAGCTTGGTTAGGTGTTTCAGTGACGCTGAGGCTGCCCTAGGCAAGGAGGAAGAAGGGTGGGTGTGTGGGGTCCTTCTCAGCCAGCAGGCACCTACCTGAGTAACCAGTGATATCCATAGCTTTGAGATTCCGGCATTTAATGACTGTTAAGGTGAGACGACCTGCAGTTGGCAAATAACAAAGGGAAAACATGATCTCTCCCAGGTCCACGCTTTCCTTTAATGAAACAGAGAACACATCGTATTGGAAATGTGCAAGAACCAGCTGAGCTGCCTCACCCCTTCACCACAACACCTTGCACAGCACTCCTGCAGCTCTCCCACCAGCACAGGTTTTTCACTGTTCTGCTGTTTTCAGGTGAACAACACTTCCCTACATGGTGGTGCTGTAGAGTTTATTTTCTGGTGTACCCCAACATTATTTGGCCAAATTTGAATACAGGGAATGCTACAGCTTCTAATCATCATTAAGGCTAATCTTCCATTCCTCAGTATGTGCTTCCTATTGCAAAATGACAGCTAACATGCTCCTCTTTTTCTGCTCCGCTGCCTACGCAGGAGTGAAAGCTGACACCGAATGAAGACTGTTCATGAAGAGGAAATGAAGAGGAGGTTACATCGGTAACGAGTTCTGTTTGGATGTACAGTATGTATCACCCCACGCCACGTGCGTGACGCTGACAGCTATTTCCTCAAACAGAGAAGTGCCCCGCACAGAGCGAGAACACAGAAAGGTGAGACCGTATCACGCAGCAGAGAATGCAGACGGCTCTGAGTAACAGGGCAATTTTCCCTGAAGTTGAGTATGAATTATTCAGTAGTTAGAGGCTGGGGGTGATTGCTTTAATACAGAAGAGAACCAGCAAGGGCTCCATTGAGCAGCAATTGAGCTTTTAGGTTGTGACCTGCTCACTATTGGACACCAGCCCCTTGGAGATGCCTTCAAAGAGCTGATAAATGCATTATGAGGCATGTGTATTGATGTATATAAATAGTGAGTTAACCAGCAGGTGGCACTCAGAAACGTTTGGTACTTTTTGGACTGCACAGAGGCAAATACAATTTACTCATTAGTGCCCTGGAAGACAACTCTTACACACATTCTTCAGCACCTCTTGTACATGCAGCTTTATACTATGCCTCCTAAGGCCCCCATTCCATCATTGCCTTGCTCATGGAAACTCAGGAAAGACACAGTGAAACCAAAAGCAGTATTTAAACTAGAAAGCTGAAGTCAGCAGAAAGATTTCCAAATACCTTCCAAAAATGGAATTTTAAAGAAATAATCTTATTTTTTACATACAGATCCCACATCTGTAGAGGAAAAAAAAAACCAATTTATTTTTGGAAACAGAGTGTTTGATTCATTTCAATGTGACATAATGATCTGCTGAAAAGAAATTTTAGCTGCTAGTAGTAGAGTGATGGAACTAAAAAGACAAGTAAATGCATTAGGCACTTAAAGCTTTGTTAAGTGTTAGGAGAATAAATCTTGTTGATGGATGAGATTTTTGCCAAATTATTTCCTTCTTCTCTGGTAAGGCAAAGATTTGTTATTTATTCCACTTAGACATGCAGAATACTAATGAACATGATATAAAAGTCTTGATTCTAGACAAGACTACACTTGACTAGCAAATAAATTGAAAAGGTTCTCAGGAATAGCATGTACAACAGAAACAGTGGCAGCCAGATGTTTTTTGGACAAACCAATGTACGACAAGACAAGTCAACATCTCAGTAAACATTGTCTCAGAAGGTTCTATATGCAGGTAAATATGAGTTTAATATTCCTGCCCATTCCTATCTCTTACTTGCCCTAATGAACCCTCAGCAGCCTGAACACCTTTACTTACAATGCAACCAAATGATCTCGAGTCACAGCCTCATTTGCTTTTTAAAACACGGCACTCATTGTTGCCTTTAGAGGTATTCTTCCTCTTTTACGATCGATTGCTTTACATGCCAAGATCATGAATAAAAAACTCTGTGCTGAGAAGGCACCACCTGAGTGGCTGAAACCTGCTGCAAACTCTGCCACCACATCAGAACTAAGCTCCAGGACTGGGGTTGTACCTTTATGCTTAGGCAACTCGAGTTCCAGTCACACACTGCATCTACCAGTCCTAGCTACAGACTTTATCAACAACAGAAAAGAATTTAAAATAAATATTCTAAAGTTGTGCCTAGGAGTGGTTATTCTATTCCCAAAGAAATGAGCACCTGCCTGCACCAGACACACTCTCTGCTGCATGGTGCAACAGCCACTGGCATCCAGACCACCCTGGGCTGGGTCTGGTTTTTCCTATATTCTGTGGGGGCAGGAAACCTTGGACACTGATGTTAGAATATGAGGACATGAGAGCACTTTCTGTGTGTCATCTCATCTTCTATTCCTCTCTTCAATATGAGAGAACCTGTTCAGAGAATAAAACTAACATAAATTGTTCTTTGACCTCATTGTATTAGGTCAAGAGATTTTTCTTTGCAACCATAAATACAGTAGAGTAAAACATGTCCTGTGTGCACATTCTTCTCTTGCAGATTATAGACATTGGGACATTTCCAAAATTCCTATCAGTAGCTCCAAGGAAATAATGGAAGCTCTAAATCAATAACCTCTGCAGGCTTGAAACCAAAAATGTTTCACTGATCTGCAAGCTGTACAATCATTAATTAAGTAGCTGAGTGCTAGCTATTTGAACAGCTTGTATCATTGCTTAAGTGCATTCCTATCACCTTACCCACACGATTAATCTAATGTATCCCAGAGCTTTCCATAGGTATTATGAAAACTGTATTTACCCTTCTCATTTTTGATTAAACAGAGATGTCCTTGGGTGTGTTACAACTGGCTGAGATGTACCAATATTGGCCCATTCCCAAAGAATAGCACAGAGAGAACGAGGGGATGGAGCCAAATGCGGTGCCTGATGTTTCTGTGGAAGCTCTGCAAGACTGGTACACAATGCGTCTTGGGCATCCTGGTGGCTCTGAAGCTCGCAGAAGGGTAGATGCCTCCAAAAGGCATCGCATGTGTGATGCACCTAGTTCCTCTCCTAGCAAACCTTTGCTACACAGAGGATGTACCAAATGCCTGCTTACCTCTTTGCCAGCATTTTTCCTTTCATTACTGTCCATTAAACATAGCAGACTTGGCTATTTGTGGATTGAAAGCCAAGAGCTGTAAACACCCTGCTAACTAATACCATTGACTTTCTTTGTGGTTGATCCTGTGCCTCCCTCCCACCTCACTCACAGGCAAGATGCTCCAAAGATGATGCAGCTGCAGCTCTCAACATGCTCCCAGCAGCACCCTGGGGTACCTGGCAGGCATCGGTGCCCTTAGACAGGCATGGCGAAAGCTATATTGCCATAGAAGCATGACGGTCACTCTCTGCACACCACCAGGGCCACTGCTAGCCCAAGAGCTACCTCCTACGGCCAACACGCTGCATGCAAACTGCATCCCCCGCGGTGCCTGCGCACTGAGCTCCTGCACCAGGTCCCAGCTGCAGCACCACAGCACAGGACACAGAGCTGTGCACACATTCTGAGTACAATAACCTGGCCACCCTTGTGTGCAATGGCTGTAGGTCCCCAGAGCTGAGGAGGTCACAAATCCTCCAGTCAGCAGCTGTGCAGGACTTAGCCCTTTCCAGCCAAAAAGAGAATCCCAACCTGCTCTGCCCTGGAGCCTCTCACCATACCCTCAGGTACCACGCATCACACCGCGGCACCGTGCTGCAAATGCTTCCAGGGACAACTCCCCACAGCAGATACTCACGGTTGTTGCGTACTGAATGTCCTTCCAGATGGAAGTCTCCCGGGAAAGGTCTGAGGCCTCAAACAGGTTCTCCAAGATAACTTCTCCTATCATGTCATGTCTCGAGAACCTGTCGAAGTCAAAGACGCTCAGGTGGAGCTTCCTGTTCGCCAGCTCCTCATGGGGCACAGGGAAGTGGAAGGACTCATCAAAAGTGGGATTCAGAGTCTTCCTGTGGACTCGTGTCTGGAACTTGCGCTTTCTGTCAGGCAGGAGGTAGATCTTCACGTAGGGATCTGAGCTGCCACAGAAGTCTTTGGCTGGCAAGTCAAAAGCCCTGAGAATTCGGACGGTCAGTGTCTCATTCTCATAGTCATACTTGAGAGTGAAGTTAATTTTTCCACAAGTCTTTTCTGCCTCTTTTTTGGGGTCCTCAGAGTCAACAGATTTTTGCTTATAGAGTTCAGGCTTAATGCGACCGATGCTGGTTGGCTGCTCAGCCACAGCTGGTGGGTCCATGCCATAGTCCATGCTGGATACGTGCATTTGCCGAGGAAGGTGCCTTTTGAAGGAGATGTGCCTGTGGGAAGAAGACACGACAGCATGGTTTTCCAGGGACATTTCTCTACTTTTTCTTCCTGGACTACTAACACTAGGAAAGCACAAGAATGGGTGCAATATGTGCTCCTGACCTCTGTACAGAATCCACCTACATTATGGACATGAACCCTGACGGGAACAACTCCAGTAGTCAAAGGAACCAACCCAGCAAATTTCCTAACTTTCAGATTGCAAGCTACATTTCCTCACCTGTTACACAACTAACAGCCTGCAGCTCATTATATGAGAGCAAACATCTCCTTAACCAAACCACAGACAGCCCAGCAGGGAGGCTCTTTCCCACCCTCAGTCCTTACAGTTCCAACACACTGGCACTAAGTTTCCCTCAGGCAAAATATCTTTTAAAGCAAGAGAACTGTGCCTAGCTCAGAAAGTTAGGCATTGCTGCTTATAAATTCTCCTGCAGGCTCTCATTGGAAACCGATAGATAATTCTGGATGGGGAGGAGTCATCTGGACACTGTCTCTTGCCTTGAGCTCCCCATCAGCACAAGGGAAAGTGTATGTAAGCAAAGCCTTATCTAAGCAAAGCATGAAAGATTCCTGTGGACTCAGGGCATTATTTCAGATTATCTGGTGTTTACAAAAGCAGTGTATGCAGTTATTTAACCACACTAAGAACTTGTACAGTCAGAGAATTAGCTTTCAGTGATGCATGGTGCTCAGAGGCCTCACTTCTCCTTGGCAGATTCCTCAAAGGCGTTTTGGCCCGGGCTGGGCTGAGCCATGAGTAAGAGATCCCAGCCTGCGAGGCTGTTCCTCAGTGGCCTCAGCCCTGGCTGCCTGCCTGGGGCTCGTGCTGGGCTCTTTTGCTTGAGAAAGTGGGTATGAAACCTTCCCACATACAACCAAGTCCCACTGTGTTTGTCCTAATTCAAACTGGCCAAGCTTTTGTTTTCTTCTCCACTGGAAAGGTGTGATAAAAGTAGGATGAGTGTATGCATAACAGAGAGACACTCAGCTGTCCAAAAACAGTACAGTCAAACAAAAGAGCCTGTGGCACAATTGCAGGCAGCACAATGTTGATTTTAACCCCATCTTCTTCAAACAGAAGGCTGTGGTCGGTGCCTCATTAATTCTGCAACATGCAGCCAGTTTCTGAGCAATGTCTGTTCTCACAATAGTGCTCTTGCACACATCATGGGCATCGGCCAACAGAGAAGGCAGAAGTGCTGGGGCACAGCCAGGACCCCACGATCACCCTTTCCTGTCCTAGTTTCACAGCCTTCTGTGTCAAGGAAGAGGTACCGTATTTCTCAGTATTCTTGCTGAGATGTCCCGAGGTCTGTAAAGCCTTACCAGGATTTACTGAGCACAGTGTTGACATCTCAGCATGCACAGAACTCAGTGCTGAGCGCAGCTGGTTCTGAGCATGTGCACCGAGCAGCACATCAATTCTGCCTGTCTAATTGTTTCTGCTAGGAGCCACAACAACGAGAGAGAGCAAAAAGGTCTGATTCTGTCTGACAGCATACCATCACTGATACTTCAGCCTGCTTCTCGTGTTGGAACAAAATTAAAGTGGCCGGGGCACACTGATGGCTTGACATAATGAGGTCAAGTCACAGTAACAGGGCTCGAATCCTTGATGGTTTTTAAAGGGCCCATGGTAAAGCCAGACTGATCACCTTAATTGGTTAATGGCCAGTCTTTGGAAAGTAATCCAGCAGGTAGGTGGAAGCACCATCTTTAGCCTGAAGTTATCCAAGACTAAGGCTCCACTAAGAGCTTCTCCCACCCTGCCAGCCACCCCAAGGTGCAGCATCCCCCGCTGTGCACCTCGTCCCACTCACCTCGTGGAAGACGCAGGTTCCGTCGTTTGCCTCTGGATCCGTGTGCGCCTCATGATGTGATCTTTCATGGACATCTGGACCTCTGCAGGGATGTCTGGTGATGTGTGGCTGATCTTCACCGCTGCCTCCAGGAAGCTGAGGGCACCCGTGTCCTTGCGCTTGTCTGCCATGGTCTCCTTACCGCAGTCCAACTCACTCTGCAGGACGGCCAGGTGAGAAGAAACAGCCTTGTTCCTCCAGGGAACCCAGCACAGCTTCCAAAAGAGAAAGAGAAAAACTGCCACCAGGGCCAGTCCACACACAATAACTACCACTGCAAGGAGGCTGATGGAGAGCTCTACAGGGCAGAGAAGGCACAGCAACAAGGACAGGGGAGGAATGGGAAAGGAGAAAAGAAAAGAAGAGAAAGATAGTGAGAAAGCCATACATAAAAGGAAGAAATGGTAAAATATTACTTGTGTCGCGACTAAAGGAGAGCTCTTCGCAGGTTCTGCAAGGTAGAGCCAAACCCGACTGAACATCCCCTGATGGATTTGGGACCGTTCCCTGCCCTTGACCTGTCTGGGAAGGAATGGCCTCTCCAGATGCCACAGCTATGGATTTCATACTGTGAGGCTTATATTGCCTATAAAATTTCATCCTTGGTTTATTTTGTGGCACTGGCAAACTGCTGAGCCTGAAACCAAGAAGAATTATGGAACTGAATGACAGAAACATGCTCCGGCACAGAAACTGCCTTTTTGCTTCATACCACAGATGCTCAGACACTGTATTAAAAAAAATTCTATCTACCATCATCTTGAGATCAGATTGCTGTTGTGCAATCAATGCTCGCATCTTGTCCAGATGTGCCCACAGTGACTAAAGAGTAAAAATAAAAATAACAAAAAAAACCCCACTCACAAGCTGCTGATCCAATGAAACCAAACATAGAAGGAGGTTGCACAGAAAATGCTACACATTCCTTGTTATTCTGAATAGCACAGACACTGCGTATGTTCTCTGAGTCATTTTTACCTCATACACTATATATGTCATCATTTCACCCTTCAAAACCTGGAGATGAAAGAAGTCCCATACCTAAGGCTGAAGAATTAGGAAAAAAGGAGTATATACACTGATATAAATATTATCTCGGCTGTACAATGATTCACAGCTCCTTCAAAAGAGAAAATATTGGCTGATTTTAGTTTCTTTCTCCCAGTGTATTAATTCCCTGATTCCCACCCAAGCCAGAACAGCAAGCATTCAGAATCACAAAGAATCCCAGTCTCTGAGGGTGAGGATAGGTCATGCACTGGATTTAGGTCTGCAGTGCCAGGACTGCGGCCGATTCAGTCACAGGTTGTTATGGGCTCAAGGACCAGTCCTTGGTTGCTCGCTGTGGTATTTGCAGCGACTGGTAAAGCTGCACTTGTTACATCAGCTAAGTGCGAGTCAGGGCAGAAAGACAGGCAAAAAAACATCAAACACTCCAGGAGTTTATACAGAACAACTATTTCCTCTCACTTGCTGTTTATAAAGGTTGCACCATAAATGCTGCTGCATGAAGCAAGGCAGTAGGTACTCAATTCACCATCAGGGGTTTGTGTTTCTGAATGAAGATGTCACCACTGAAATGAATCCCTGGGAGAATAACAAGGCTCTTGTAAACCAAGTGAAGGGAGGCAGGGCCAGGTGTGGCTGCTAGAAGGTGAGTGTACCCTGTGCAGAAGGGGATCTGTGATTCACAGCTGCTCTTCCCTGGCAGCACAGGGCTGGGTCCCTCACTGGAGCCAATCCCTGGCTCCCCTGGAGTGAAGCCTGTGCCCATGGGAGGTGTGGGATGGAGGCATTGCAGGGCATGGCCCTCAGCGGTCGCACCCCAGGAAGGGATCTGGCTCCAGTCCCACGCCACAGCACCAAGCAGCCCTTTGGCAAAGCTGATTAAGACCAAAATTCACAGCCAAAGGTTGAATGTTCCAGTTTTAGATGCGGGATCTGACAGCAGCTCTCTAGATTCTGTCTGAAGGGAGGTAAGGCAAACAGCTCCATCCCTGCAGGAGCTCTAAGAAATGCTAAACTCACTCAAACCCCACATTTAAAACCCATCTCACAGAAAATCCATCCTTACCAGGCAGTTTAGCTCTTGGGAGACAAACAGGGAAACTCACATCTGTGCTTCATCATAGCTCACTATAAATGTGATCCCTGGCATATGCTTTACCTTAAATAGAAGCCATAAGAAGACCTTCTGCATCCTTTGATTATATAGTTTTGTTTTGTGCAGCTGTGATAAGGCATGCAATGTGTAACACTGAGAAAATCTATGAAATATGAGGAAAGATTAAATTTTTATTTTGGCAAACATCTGGATTTAAAAAAAAAAAATCAAAAAACAAACTCACTCCAACCCCCACTGATGAACCATAAGAGCAAAGTGTCCAGGAACCTGTATATATCACCACACTTTGCTCTCTGAGAATATAACAGCTACTATATATTTCAGACTTTTCTCTGCTTCCTGTAAGTGAAATCTCTTAAGGAAGCACCAGACACAAGACGTGACATCTACACTGGGACAAGGCAATTCAGCTGAACACGTGGGAAACCATATGTCGTTTCTGAAATCCCAGAGGAAATGCACTGTTTCTCCACAAAATTACCTAGCTTAGCAAGTTCCACAAAAGCCCGAGGCAAACCTTCTGACTGCCCACAGGTTCTTTGACTCCAAAGGACTGGCTGGAAGCTGCCAGCAGGCACAGATGGAGAGAAGAAATGCCATCCAGAAGTTTTTGCAACTTTTCCTCTCTCTCACCAGCCTTAGGTACAGGTCAGAATGTACCATTTATTTTCTCCTGTAGCTCCCAGGTGGAAATACAGATCAGTGCTGGGGTGAATAAATAGGGCCTGTCTTATTCAATAATAAATAGAACTGTACAAGTCAGCTGCGGAGCTCCCTTAGAGAGTTAGCTGAATATGTTCTTGCCAAATCAGAGAGCACAGAGGCATCACTTTCCTATCCTTTAAGTCTTGGGACTGTGCCCAGGAAACTCGGTATCGAACAGTTCAATACGAAAACTTAAGAACCTGGAATTCTTGCAAATATATTGATGCTGTTACAAAGGAAATACTTGCAACGCAGAGTTTGTCACTGCTGGGAGCTCTTATGTGACAGACAAGTGTCTGTGAGGGTACTTCTGCCCATTCCAAGGAGTTATACAGCACACGACACCACAATCCCACCAGGCTCATTACCAGAAAATATGAGAACTAATTAGTTATCCCTTCTGAAAACCTGTTGCCAGCCTGAGAAAGATCTTAGTTCATGTCACTCCTTGCTGAGCTGGCATTCATAATGTATTTGACAGGATTCACAGAGACTTTCATGCATGACCTCCCACTCTTCCCTCTGACAGCTCACATAAAACGCGAGTAGAAGGGATCAGGATTTTACAGACGTTTTTGAAGCATCTGCCTGGGAAGAATATCAGTTTGTCTGAAGATGACATTGAATTCACCAAGACATTTTCGTGACTTATTAAGCTTAAATATCAGTTGGACAGAGTTGACTTTAATTGATTTAATGAGATTTCTCTTTTGAATTTGAAAATACCAGTTACTTTTAAAACATATTTAGTATTCAAAATGTTATGTTCTAGAAGTCCTTGAACTTACAAGAAACTGGAAGAACAAGATAATTCCTTGTCTCACAGAAAAGGCCCCGGGGCCAGAGGTTGCTTGGGCATTGCTGGCATGGATGGAGGTAAGGCTGGTTCCCCTAAAACTTCTGCAATGACAGACGAAAGGATGCCTCCGCCCAGGGGAAAGATGAGCTCCTCTGTATTTTCTCAGCCTGAGGTTCAGAGCCAAAGGTAATGAGGGATGTGCCTGTGTCCAGACATCAGGAAGGGCTCTGTTTATGTTTGCAGCCGTTCCTCGTCCTGGTTATATCCAACTCTCTGCTTGTGCCTCATCCCAGCCCAGCTCCCTCAAGAGCCACAGCAGAAATTGTAACTGAAAAGATCAAGCTTAAAAGGAGGAGATGGCAAAAACAGATTAACATAGCTGTTTTCCAGTCTCACTCCCCCCTGGGAGCAAGAGCCACTTCCCAGAGGAACCCTCAGCTGGAATCTGCTTTGGGCTACAGAGCAGCGATGACGAATCTCTTGCATGACTAACAAGGAGGAAAGGGAGAACAAGCAGCAGGAAAGACATGGACGTGAACATTTACCTGCATGAGCTGATATGCTTAGGGTAAGTCACCAAGCTGCTAATTACCTAGTGCAACAGAGACAGCTCCTTCAAGGATTCTCTGCCTCACTTCTTAAGGTCTTTTTGAGGCAGAGCTTTAGAGGTCCTGGTCCTTTGCTGAAAGCAGAGACCTCCACTGAAAGCATTTCCACACCAAAAGAACTAGGGAAAGGCTCCTCTTTGCCAGGAGTGAGCTTTTGATGGATTGTGCCACAGATTTACCATCAGAGCAGGTGATGGAGAGAAAAACAGAGCTTTCTAAACCAGTAAGTCACACTCCTCCAGGACAGACACAAGCACATCCGCAGGAAGGCCCATGGATCATGGTCTTTGCTCTGCTTTCTCTTAGTGAGCAGAAAAAAGCAAGCAGTACCTGGGAGGCTAATGGTAAGCGATCATTTATCACCATTTCTGCAGTAGGAGGTACTGTTAAACATCAAAACTGAGTCAACAGAGATGCTGATCTCCCCACCCTGCAGCTCGCCGTAAGGGAAAAAATGAATCAAAGTCTTCAGAGACAGCACAAACAGCTTAGACCAACTTGTTACAAAACCAACGCTGTGCTTTGAGGATCAGTTATGTATCTCTGGAGGAGATGGGATGAGGACAAGTGAAAGCTGTCTGGGTGACTCTCAGTGGCTGTATGGCCCAGGACGGTCCCTCTCCTGTGGTGAAGGACAGCATCCTGCTCCTGGAGCACAGCAAGGGGGGCATGCAGGGAAACCCCAAGTCAGAGGCAAGGGACATAGGCTGAGAGACCAGATCATATTCAAACACTTAAATACAAGCAAGTTTCATGACCGTGAATACTCAGCAGAGGATACAGGCAGTGGCATGTTCATTGACAAGAACAGTGCCACTGCAGAAAAGACCTGAAGCCAACAGCAAGCAATGATGATGCCAAGAGCACAAAAAAGACAGGGTGAAACCTATCTAAATTAACAGAAAATGAATTCATTTCTCTTTGGCTTGGCTTTTTGGTTTGTGTTTTTACTGGGTTTGTAACATCTAAAAACCTCGCTATCAAGTCTTACCACAAAGCTCACGGAATGGCTCAAGCTATAAAACTTCTGAGGAGGTCACTTCTTTCTGCTGCCACTCAGACAAGAGAGGAGATGGCCCAGGGCAGGACAAAGGGACAGCAAACCAATCTAAAACTGTAAAGCTACAAGCATATTTAGGAAAGGGGACTCATTTCTTGGTTATTCCAGCCCTTCTCTGGCCCAGTACTCAGGCACCAGCTCATCAGTATAACTATTCAGTTTGTTTCTTCTTGGATAGGAACTAATTAAGAGACTATGGCAGAACTACCTTTCAGCTGTATATCCCTGATGACTTCATAACACCCAAACTGAATTACCAAACTGGATAATTAGCAAAGTCCAAACAGAAAACGATTAATAACATGACAAAGCTATGATTACAATAGTCTATTAAGTGCAAGACAATACTGGTCTAATTATGGCAACATTGACTTTTATTACAGTAAAGTAGCTTGCTCTGTCATTAAAGAGATTCATGGAAAGCTCCAAGTTTAATGTGAAGAGTTATATTTAATACCTTGAAAATGTAACTTATCTTTCCTTCCACCCACTCCCCACAGAGAAAACAAAATATGTTTGATGTCTCTCTCGGCTCTCCAGTATCTATTAGTCATTCCAGCTACCTGATGGATTTAAAAACAAGACAGATGTGTTTCTGCGGGAGGACAGATCTGTTTCTGCAAGCCCTGGCACATCCTAAGCATGAGGGAACTTTGACTGGACTTTTTGCTGAGGTTGGGTACCCACCGCTCCATCATCGTGCACAGACCCAAACAGAGCCTCTGGCCTGGTCCTGCCAAGAACAAACAGATCTTCTCCCTGACAGATTCTGACTGCTACGTTTTCCAGTGGACAATGGAAAATCCTGTCAACAGGGAGAGCTCCAATTTGTTTCCCACTGCATTTCTTTCAGCTGAAGAAGCAGCTCCCAGCTATTCTGAGCTATGACTTGGAGCACATAATGTCTTGCCACGACAAATGCTCCTGGAAGAGTGGTTACAGGAGGTGGCTGTGGATGTTAACATTGCTTGTACCTTTTGTGTGACTGGTTTTCCAGGGTCCATTGACCATTGCTCACACCATGTCAGGAGACATTTCCAGGCTTGTCTGTCCGTTTTTGTTACACTTTTCTATTGCAACGGTCCTTGCGAGAATATATTGTTCTATTTCTGTAGGGCTTTGTAGAGATCATGCATTCAAATGATGGATTGCTGCGAGAGTTATTGCTGGAGGAGAAGACAGGCACCTCTGGGGCTACAAAAGACCATGTGAGGCACCCACCAACTGCTGATCTAATTTTCTCTCAATTGAGAAGCATCAGCAATGTAAGTCTGATTAGCTGAGGGCTGCAAATTGAGCATGAGAAACTGTGGTGAATCTCAAGCGCCTGGAGCGTAGGCAGAGGGGAGCACAGGACAACAGCAGGGGGAAAGGAAGAGGCTTCCATTAAATCGTAGCTGTAGACATGTTTATTCAGCAATGCCATTCAGCTTTGAAGCTTTACAAAGGAAGGAGTGGGGACTGGATGAAACAGAAACTATATGTTAAACCAATGCAGCAGCACATCATCCAGCCACGCCACAGCCAAAACCAAAACACAAGCCACAGCAGAGCAAGGGAACAACCCTTCTGAGGACCCAGCTCGGAACAAAGCCTGCAAGGTACCACCCAGTGCAGCAGCAAGCGGAGAACTTTGCAACAGGAATTCTGAAAAGGAAATGGGCTGCCTTAAAAACCATGAAATGCTGCGTTAGATGAGAGGTGAACTGCAGTGCAGCAGCCTGTGGTTCTCAGCCAGCACTGAGCATGCCACAGCTGTGGGAACAGCAACAGTGAAAATGATAAATATCAGACTGTCCCTGTCACCCAGCACAACTTTAGTTTGTGTATCAGTGAGCAGCTCTGTGCAACAGAGCCCACAGCTAAGTGGGCGCTGGGGTCTGCAGAGACCGTGGCTGCAAGAGGGAAGCCCAGCGAGCCCACTCCGTAATTGCTCTTGTTTACTGGGAGTGATCCAGCGTGCTGGTCCTCTGCTGTCTTCATTGCCACATCTCCAGGCCTACTCTCTGCCATTTAGTTGTCACCTGAAACTTTAGCAACTCTTCTCTTTTTGATTTACTGGCTGTGTTCTCTAGGCAGCTATAAGCTACAGGGATATGTCATGAAATATTCTCGAGCTAGACGAGTCATTAGCAGCTGTCACTTCAAAGCCAAACTGCAGTCACTTTGCTTTCACAAGCAACTTCTCAGCACAGGAGCTGCGTGCATCGGGAAGCACCAGGGGCTGCTGCTCGAACAGGATCAGAGACGTGGGTCATTAGGCAGCGGGAAATACTTCATCAGATTCTCAGCAGATGCTGAAGGACCAGGTCAGAAACCAATTATGGACTGAGCAGAGCCTCCGCCATCCCGCAGACATTATCTCATGCTGTGGGTGGTGATATGGGCTGCAGGGCAGCCCCCACACAGCTGCAATTCAGAAAGCCAGAGCCAAGATCTATCACCTGTGGGTCCACAGGTCCTGATCCTTAGACCCTCCGAATAGCTCCTGTGCGGGGAGCAATCCGAGCAACAGGAACAAGCATCAGCTCACACTTACAGCTCTACCTGCTCCTGCTGACACCCTGCTCAGCGCGACAGGGGCTTGGCTGCTCAAGGGGACAGGGAGCATCGCCCAGCCGAGGGCAGCAACACATCCTTAGAGCACGCGTGAGCAGGAAATAAAGTCACAGAAATATTTGTTACCATGACCAGTTCAGAAAGAAACAAATTAAAGCATCTTCGTATCTTGGAAATGTAAGTAAAAAATCACTCTCAGATGTTCATTGCTAGGTAGGAAATACCCAGAGAGACACTGCAAACCCTTTATACTGTGCACACTCCCGTGACCTGGTATGCTCTCCAGAGCCTCTCTAGGTGAAGGCAAGCAGCTGGTTCCAGTTGCTTTTTGCTGTGGAGCACACCTAAATCTCGTTTTGTTACTCTATGTCAGCTGCAAGTAATTCCGCAGAAGACAGGGCAACAAGGGTGACTGGAAAACAATAGGAAAGCAGGAGTAACTTTTACAAAATGTTTTACAGAAGAACACTTCCACTCTCAGTTCAACAAATTCAGCTCAATGGCAAACTCCCCTCTCAAACAAGGAGAGAGGTGGAAATCCTTGGGAGATGAACACTGCCAGTGTTCTGAGCGGAGACACTCATGGGGTCTCTGAAATGTATCCTTGGAAGCTCTGCAAACTCAGCCTCCCTCCTGCATGAAGCTAACAGGAGACTTACCCTGTTCATCTGCTTTCTCAGTCCTTGGGCACCGAGTCTCAGACTATCAGCTCCCAGCAGCTTCCTCCCCTGCCAGCACGGGCTCCACAGGAACCCAGACAAGCCTTCTTGTCTCCCATGCACACCCAGCTATGGAACGGATTACAGGAAGGCAGAAACGTGAACACTCACCCTGGCTATGCCAAAGTTTCAGTTAGACAGAAGAAAACTTCTTAAAAATTAATTCGCTGCTACCACAGGGTTCCTGCCGTGGAAGAGCTTATTGGAATGCAAAATATAAGCTTCAAAGGGAAGGATGAATCAGAAGTTATTTTGAGAGTAATTATATAAGATTATAAAATTCAAACCATCTCATTATTGCACGTTAAGCAAGAAGACAACCCGCTTCATCAGGAGACCTTGCAGGGATTCAGTCTTTCAAACAACAACTATCAATGGTCGAAGCGCAAACAGCAACGTCATAGCTCCCATCCAAACAAAACTTCCTTCATTAAGCAATGCCTGGTCTTTTTTCAGTGCTTACTCTAATTCTCTAGGGGATGTGATTCTGTAGCTGGGAGAGTAACCAGAACATGAGACATGGACAACTTCATGCAAAAGTTTGCTCATTTAACAGTTGTGTAATTTCTTGTCCTGGAAACCAGCTATCAGCTCACTAGTGACAGCACTCACAAATCCCCAGACTTTATAAGCTCCAGCTCAAATTCTAATTAAGGAGAAGACATTTAAACAATAAATTTGCACATGGAATAAAGTACTACTCCAACAACTCCAGCCACAGCTGCAAAGAGCAGCCTCGATAGGGGAGCTGCCAGCAAACCCAACTCGGTTTCCCTGTGCTGCTGTGGCCACTCATCACTGCAAGAAGCTGGGGACCGTTATCCCCTGAGATGTTACCTGCCTTGTGTGCAGCCTGTAAGAAGACACGTGCTTTTATTTTTGCTTACGTATTCAGGCTACAGCTGCAGCTCCTGCTGTGTCCTGGCTTAGAGGAAGCAGACGCTCATGCAGGAGGGCTGTGAGCAGCTCAGGCCCTTGGAGAGGGCAACTCCGCTTCTCTCCTCATCCTTGCTGCACCCCGCTGCCTGGTCTCCTGGGAGCAACCCTCACACCTGATGGGCTGACAGAGCGGGTGAGACAAGCGCATTAAACAGAGAAAAGGTGGGGAAGATAGAGGCTGTCATACCCTTTGCTGCCTGGCATTTCTCAACTTATGATTTGGCACTTCTGCCCCCTGGGAACAGACAGTAAATGGACGCAGATACAGGAGAGGGAGAGGCATCGTCCCCAGGGTGAGCGTGGAAAAGCAGAGGAAAACTCGAACAGAGTAATTCAGAGGGAAACATCAAAGGTGATGTTCAAGTGCAGAGCCAACAAGAAGGTACTTCAGGCACATGTGCGTATGTATAATAGAAAAAGAACAAAAAAACCATCTACAGATGAAAATGTGCAATACACCAAACAAAGGATAGTGATGTAAGAGGAGACCTTGGTAGCCTGGAGCTTGTGCTTTGCTCACCAAAACAGAATGGAGAAAGATTTAATTGTCAAATATAAAATAAAGCAAAGGATTGGGAACAGCTGATGAGGAAAAGGTACCCGAGGGCCCAACAGATAAGGGTCTGGGCAGCCACAATACAACTATGAAACACCCCCAACCCTAATGAGAGCTCAGCAAAAGCCCTGCTAAGCAGTAATATCAAATAGGAGAGAGAGGAATTGCCACAGGAACTGCTGAATTGCCATGGCAAGATGTTCTCAGCCCTTTGTTCACTTAGACCATGGCAACCACAATGCCAAGAGGGCTGCAAAAGCCTTAGGGAGCTGCACCGAGCTGCAGTTTGGACCATACTGACAGGCAGAACACTCTGCACCTCCTGCGCACTGAACTTGCAGGATGCAGTGCTGAGAATGGCCCTGCTGAAAGGGCTGCATTCTCTGCCACGCAGAGACTTCTCTTACTGACCACAGCAGGTCCAACACCCCTTTGCCAACATCCTTTCGTGGTTTATGTATTAAAGGAGATAGGCCAAAAGAAAAGTACTTTCCAGCCATAAGACTTTCTGGATCCAGGGTCATCTCCTGCAGTGGAAAGAAAATCAGACATTCAAGCTCAGAAAAAGACAGCCTGTTCCTTTCCCTGCCTCACCTTCCTTCAGATCGAAGGTGACAGGAGCTCAGTGAAAGCCCACATAAGCCGAACAGCTTTAAAACCCCATATCAGATGATGGCTGAAAAGGATTAGAAACAGCAAAGAAATCTCAACTCTGCCTGGGTAGGAAGATGCAGCCAAAACATATTGAGGCACCAAGGTCAGCACTGGCGACAGGTTAACATGCCACAGATGCCTTGACTGCAGGGCTTTTGGAAAAGCGGCAGGCACAACAGCCACACTGGCTATGCTGTACCAGACCCTGTAACATCTGGAACAGCTGTGCAAATGGGTCTGGGCACAGCTGGCCAGCCCTGCTCCCTCCTCTTGGCACACCCTGAGTGGGTGAGAGCAGAGCTGATGCAGCTCTAAAGATGCCCAGGGGCAGAAGTCCATGGCAGAGGTCTCCGATGCTGTAGGCAGTCCCCAGGGCTGGGGTGATGCCACAGTTCCCTCCTCGCCCACTGCCCAGCCAGGCATGCCAAGGCAGGCACAGTGCCAGGGCACTGCTGGGGACACATGCAGAAGCACTCGGTGACCCTTCAGCCTGCGGAGCCGACACAGTAGCAGAGCCAGGCAGGCGGCTGACACAACAGCAGGTGACAACGAGTGCACAGGCAACCTCAGCTCTGCTGTCCCAGCCTCCTGCTTGGAAATTGGCTCTGCTGATGGACAATCCCTAATCTATCTGTGGCCTGGACTCTCCAGCTGGGATCTGGAAATCCTTTCTTCCACCATCACCTGGCCCACCAGTGCCTGTGGGCTCCGTACACAGCACCAAGAGACCCACACCAGTGCCAGAGAAAATAACCAACACACACTGAAGTGGCTATGTCCCAGCAAAGAGGCTGGACCAGAGGAGGCTGACCAAAGGCTTCTGAAGACCAAATGTGTTGGCATTGAGTGGCTGTTGACCAGCCTGCCAGTCCAGACTTTCCCTCCAGGCTGCAAAGGCACATTTGCTACTCAGACTTTCGTTGGCACATGCAGCCAGAAGGGGACCTTCAAGCTGCCAGTAATGTAGCATTTCTGTTATCAGAAGTGACAAAAAAGAAAACAACAAAAAAACCAAAAAAACAACTGTCCCAAACCAAAAAAAAACATCCCCCAGTGATTTAGGTTGCTTTATGTCTTAATTAGCTGTTCCTCAGAATATTATTAATGAGATAGTAAGAGCTGTCATTGCTTTGTGCCTAATTGATGACTATCTAAGAAACTATTGCAAACGACATTGCACAGTAGTGCATAACTGTGCTGTGATCCCACGATATTTGATCACAATATGTTGTAGCAACACCTGTAAACGACTCAGCAGCACTGAACACACAGGATGACCCTGGGCTGAGGTTAAATAACTGACAATTAACGTCATCTTCCTCCTGTGATGTGATCTGAGCCAAGCACAGAAGATGAGGCTGTTCAACATTGGGATGAGTCTCCATGCAGACCAGCTGAAGCTGAGCAGAGCCAGGTAGAAAGCAAAACACTGGAATAGGGACACTTCTGGGATGCAGAAATACAACTGTGTTTCTAAATGAAATGTAAACAAGACAAGCAAAAACCTTTTACTGTCACTCTGTATCCCTTAAGTGACCAAAGACCCTGCACCTTAAAACTGCCTTTCAAACACTTGGTCAAAGCCATGACTGTTGCAAGACATCAGGGAGGCCGAGGCCAGCAGCTCTTCAGTGTCCAGGCTCGCTGTCCCAGAGCTGCCGTCTCTGCCCTTTGCTTTCCACAGTGAGAGCCAGTGTGAACATGCAAGCCCACATCGTGCCCTTCCTTGCTCTCTCAGCTTGCCGTGCTGACAATTCCTGGCACACAAAGGGCAGCCTGGTCTCCATGGCCAAGCAGCCCCAGCTTTTTGAAGCGGGCTCCGTGCTGGATACGCAGCAGCCTGGAAGCATCCCCCACCACCCACCAGTGTGGGACCAGCTGCTGCATCCAGAGCCAGGCGCTGCTCACCCGGGAAAGAGAATTTCTTTGTTCAGGCTCCCTGAATGACCAGGGAACTTCATCTCTGAATGACTGCTCCTGTCATCAGCTGCTGTGCTGCTTCCATTAGCTTGTAAAAAAGAGATCTTTAGCCCCTACAAAATACTACACAGCAGTCACGCACGCAGGCTGGACTGCCTGATCCTACAGATTTATTAAACGTATTCTGCAATTCCTTTTTCCCCATCTCCAGTGCTGTGCAGCTCAAAGATCCTTTTAGTATGAACATTTTGATCAGAGCCCAGATTCAGCACTGAGCAAGATTAACTCAGCAAACATTCACAGACGTCCAAGAGATGAAGTACTGCGTATAGAGAGGATGCATTTAAGGAGGTGCTCGCTGTACTTGCCTAACACCGTGCCATTCCCAGAGCACATGCATTCCTTTGCAGCAGTTACTAACATGCACAGAAAATCAAAGTAATACTTACATTACCAGAGACGTGGCTGTGCTGTAATTTCTGGGCAAGAATTATTCCACGGAACCAAACACTGCAGGACCGTATAACTTAATGATGGTTTTGAAAGGGCTTGTGTGAACTGAGCTTCTGGCATCCTGCCATTAATCTTCACTGCACGGTTTCCCGTGATGTTGTCAAACACCAACCTGCTACCACATAACAAATTGAACTAAATACAAAGGTGGCCTTAATTAGCATCTGCAGTTGCACTGTGTACAAGACACCCTGCAGGATAACTTTATTCCATAGACACGGAAAACGTACCATTGACATACTCAAACTATCCTTTCTCCGTCCCTTTAGGATGCCATTTTGCAATGTACAAGTATAATTAAAGACAGTGCACGGCAGAGAGACAAAGCATCTCTCCCAACAACTGCCAGCCTAAGTGCCTGTTACGGTAGTGAGTCCACTGGAGTGAAACAATAAGGGCTGTTACAGACAAGCTCACAGATTTACAATATACAGATAGGAAGGAAAAATATGTATTATCATCTTTGAAAAATAAATAACTATTAAAGCCAGAAAAAGCTGCCTAACAAATGTGAGATAGAAACCTGGGGTCCTAAGGAAGAATATGTGATTGTACCTAGAAAAGTGAACAGTAAGAAGAAACAGGTAAGAAAATGAAAGCTGTTTGAAAGTGTAGTTAAATGAGAGATCGTATCAGAAACAAGATGAAGTTATGGTTCTGTTTGTGTCTCTGAACAATGACTGCACACTTGAGAGGCTGTGTGCTTGTCAATGGATACATGGTAGATGCAGCAGGCTGTGCCCATCGCACCCCTACCACTTCAGCAAAGCAAAGCTGCCAACAACAAACACCTGCGAACACAGAAATACCTGCTTCTTGGAGTCATCCCCCCAAAACAACAGGGAGATCAGAGCAGGTGATGCCCTGATTTGAACCAGCTAACAGCACACACTTGGTTTCAGTGAAATGTACTGGGAATACTGAAAGCAGAAGAAATTGCTTCAACGGCAAGGACAGAACTGCTGAATTACAATAGTAATTACAAGAGCCTCCAGATACTGAAAAAAGACAAATAATTAACAAAGTAACTTCAGAAATGAAGACTTACCAAAGAGGTGTCTGCTCCTCAAGCGCAGTCCTGGTCCCTGCCCTCAGCCTGCTCCCTCACTCAATTAACACCAGCAGCAGTCTGGCTGCCTGTTTCTATGGAGTTGTAGATGCTGATCCCTGACTATGCATGAGGCTACTGCAGCTGCACTGGAACAGGCACCAAGGTCCGCAAGAGAGCCTACAAACATGATCAGCCTCTCTGAACTGCCTCAGGAACGAATCCACCAACAGCAATTAGGCAGATGCAAACCTGCATCTCTGCAGAGAGGCACTCACAGAGCTCCAAAACACAGGCTCACACAGCTCCGTACGTGCATTTTATTTGCCGGGACCATCACAGTGCACAGGCAGAGGCAGCTCTAGAATCTACACTTACAACACATAAGCAGGGACACATGTTCATAGACAGGCTACATAATCCATTTTCCCTAGATTTATGCTGCTGTGTTTATCCTCATTTTAATACAGTTTTGCAAACCTCCCTCTGGTAGCAAGGTTTGAACCTGGCACCTTCAGGATCAGAGCACAAACCTGTTTTACGTGAGCTAAAGAGCAACTCTGCTGCACGTAGCTCCAGCTGGCTCTCTCCCTGCTGGTGGACAAAGCGCTCTCAGAGGAAGGCAAGATCCATTTTGCAAGTGCATTACCCTGTGATATAAAAGATCTTTGCCCCAAGGCACTGTTCCTCAGATGCCTGGCCTCTGGAAACACAAGCTCCAGTGAGTAAGATTAGCTTTGCTTGGGTGGCTTTAAACATGTTTACTGTACTTAAAATTCACTTGAGCAATGATTCAGAAAAGTGTGTCGTTACAGCTGGTCTGTAAACCCAAGACTTGCTCATATTTCATGGTAGTGGCTGCAGGCATCCTGTATCAGTGAATGGGCACATCATCAATTTTCCCTTTAGTAAAACTGCCCTATCAAAGGGTATTTTTTGTCCAAGAAAAATACTCTAGAAGCCATTTCTCCATATAAAAGTCAACTTTACTCATCAACATTCCTGCGATGAAGAAAAAACCCTATTGCACAAAACTTCCCCCCCCCCCCTTTTTCAGCCTGCAGCAAGAACTCTTCTGTAGTTGTGGGTTTAGCATTTTAAGAGTATTTGTGAAGTGCCGGGAGGATGTTCAGCACTGTACGAGACACACTGCCTGCAGCATGAAGTTTAACAAGAACGGTTCACACAAAGGGCAAAACAGTAAATGTGCTCTGAATTATTGCAGGTTACAGCACAGAAGGGCAGCCGACAGAGTGCTTGGAAATACAAATGTGGGTTTACATTTTCCCCAGGTGTCCTTTTCCTCCCTTTCATTTCCTTTTCTGTCCTGTACCAGGAGCAGCTCCTAAGGAAGGGTTTGAGGAGGGCACACACTGTGCTGAGACCAACAGAGACCACAAGCCCATGGTGACTGCCTGGGTACCACGGCGACACCTCTGCTCGTCACCTGCTGTATCCTGTGCTCATTCTACAGGGCAGCGACGTGTTTAACAAATGGATACACTGAGGAAAAAAACCCAACTTAAGTTATTTAAAGAAAGTCACAGCACAGCAGTGAGAGCTAAAAATCACACCCAGGGGTTTGTTCCTGGATGTGCTCTGTTCCCTCGTGCACTGTCCTTTAAAGTCAAGTAATCACCACAACCCACAGGACCCAGTTGGGCTCCACCAGCTCTGCACATTCATTTCAGAAAAATCATTTTGTTTTTAAATCCCTCTGTGGAGCCAAGCTCCTTCCTTCTATGCCATCCCCTGCTTGGCAAGACCTCCCAGGACTGTCTGGCAGGCTCTGCCAGCAGCCAGACCGGGCACCGCACGCCCACAGGAGCAGGACCTGCTTCAGGAGAAGGCTGGGAGCAGCGGGTAACACAATCCGGTCCAAACTGAGCAACAGCCTGAGGGTGCAGACCGGCACACAGCACCCTTTGTGGTGGTGAGAGCCGTGCAGGGCATCCAGCACACGGTACCTGGGGATGCTGAGCTGCCTGCAGGGAAGACCCTGGGCTTTGTACCCCTGGACAGCTTGGGCAGCAGCAGCCAGGGGAGAGCTCGCCCCCCTGCAGGAGCTCAGAGCAGGCCCGGGGGAGCCAGACTTGGCACCCTGCTTCCCAAAGACCCTAGTGCCTGTGCTCTCCAACACCCAGCCCAGCTCCCATGGGAGAAGGTGACATGGGCAGCTCTCTGTGCCCAGCGCAGCGCTCCCATAGGAGCCCGTCAGCCTGGGCTTTCCTGCAGCATCAGTACCTTGTGCTTTGTCCACAAATTCCCTCAGAGAGCTGTGCCCTGGAGCACTCACTGCACCTCCAGGACAGACAAGTGATGTATGTATTTATTTAAGGTATATCATCGCAGAGGTACGTGTTGTGCCTCTATTACAGGCATTTCCACTGTCTTCAGCTTGTGCCTGTGTACCAGTCCCACTCGCAGCATCACTGCAAACAGCTGAGGACTGGCAGGGAAGAGAGCTGTCAGATGGAGGGAGCAACGGGGGAGGATTTTAGATAGGCACAACAAAAGGATGCTGCATCTTGCTTGAACTCAGGGCCCGCAGCCAAGAGATCAGTTCTATTCCTGGCACTGCCACGGGCCAAACTGCAGGCAAGTGCTCACCCTCGCCTATCCACTGACGCATCCATACCAAAACCTTCCTCATCCAAACACCTGATTTTTCTGACATACCTAGCCAGCAGCAGCCTGCAATGCTCCTTTGTGGCATGTACAGCAGCATATGGCATATGGGAGAAACACTGCAGCCGTATTTCTCTTACTGACTTTAAGCAGGAGAAGCAGCTATTACACAACCTAAAGCACAGGGTGGAGCAGCATCTACTTTATGCACTGTAGCACTTTACACATTCAGTCCAAAATGGTTTTAAAAAATAATCACTGCATAAAACCATATTCTGACACATTCTTACACAAACAGCTCAGTAGTATTTTCATATTCACTGTCAGATGCTGTTCAAGAAGGTCAGCGATACCTGGCTGTTTTCTTTGCATCTCCACAGCATCCCCAGCAGATACTGCTCTCCATCAATACATGAGACACCAGGAAAAACAGACCACCCCTCATGGTCCAAGGGCAGGCAGAGCTGTGCAGCAGCTGCCCTGATTCTCAGCTGCTTTCTCTGCCTGCTCAGAAACGACGTGATCTTCATCCAGACACTTGACAAGCCAAGCTGATGGAGCTATCAGCTAATAGATTTATCCAGGAGGTAACACACTGACAGCGAAGCCGTTGACTTCACATGATGATGACAAATGGGGCCAGTTCTCCTCCAGCAAACTTTGCACCCAGGCTGCTGAGGCCGTGAGCCCAGAATGGGGATGCTTTGTCGTGACCCAGCGCTCACGCTGCACAAACCTCCTGTCTGTACTCATCCGGCACTCTGTTTCAAACCTGGTTCACAGTTTGTCTTTGCCTTATTTTTTATTTGCATAGCTTTATGAGGAAGGACTCGCTGGATGTGACTAGAGGACTCCAGGCAGCTGATGGCACATTTGCTTAATGTAAGTCTTCAGTGAACAACAGACAAAGGAGAAAGGCAGATAATTAGATAACCATCCAGACACTAACAGGAAAGGTATCTTGTCACTGCAACTGTGCGTTAGTTGCACTTAATGCAAACAGATTTTTTCCCTGGCTGGAGCAGTTTTACATCCAGACGTTTGAGAAATATCAGTACCTGTTGGGCCCAAACAGTGCACTCAGAGTTGTCTAGACATAAAATAGACCCTGCCATGCAGAGCAGAGACAACAGCAATTGCTATTAATGCACATGGTGCAGCCAGTCAGCCCAGCAGGACTTGCCTGGAGCCCTGGGGCAGGGGATGACACTTAAATTAGAGATCAGAGCAGAGAAACATTTGAGATGTCAAAGGCATATGGTGATTGCAACCTGAAAATGAGCTCCTGAATAGGCTGTACAAGCAAATGCCAGGCAACTATCTGTCAAATCAGGGTGGACAGGACAAGAAAAGGAGAGGTATTTCTGTGGCAGAAAGTCAGGAAAATGTTAATTTTGTTACAAAGGTAAGAAATTATGAGCAATGCAATAAGTTATTTGCAGCAGAGAAAACAGTTGCCCTGGATGCAACGCATAAGGACAGTGCCAGCAGTGGTAAGAGGCCCTCAGAAGCAGCAGGTACAAAGCAAAAGCATTTTAAGATGATAATTAAATTACAAGCAGAGTTGGCTGTGAAATTAAGATGTTAGGCTGGACATATTGGCAAAACAGTGGAGGAAGCACCACTGCATGCAAACAACAGAAGTGAAAACAGAGCTGCCAGTGTGCCCTGAGAGCCAACGCGTCCCAGCTGGAGTGCTGGAGAGAGGGTCAGGAGGGACTAAAGGAATCGAGAGGAACTCAGAGAGGGCAGGAGGGACTGAAGGAAGATAACACAGACCCTTGTGTAGGGATTGACAGGCTGTGGTGCTGCACCAGGGTTCTGCACAGTGTCCTCAGGTGGAGAGAGGATTCTGAAAACTTATGCTGTGAAATTAGGCTGAGTCAGTAGATCTACAGAATCCTTAAAAGACACACACTGTGCAAGTGTTCCAATACACAAACAACGGAGAGCATGTCATCGATAATGCTAAAAGCATGGGAGTTCAGTTTTGCTCTTCAGCTTCTGAGCCTGGGATGTAATCTCCCCCTGGCAACATCTTCTGAAGTTACAGCAGACAACAACTTCTCTGGAACAAGAAACTGAGCAGAAGTGTACAGATAATCAACCCCTGTGCAATGACGAAATGCTCTTAGAGCAGCACATTTGCCCTCGATTCATTACCAACACACCAGAGCATCTCCCTAGCTCTACAAGCCATCAAGGAATAACTTCAGGCAGCTCCTGAAAGTAGAATAAATACATGGAAGTAGATTAATGGCCCTTTCTGGTGAACAAAAATCCATGCAAGTCCTTCCTTTTCTCAAACTGGGATAGCAGCAATCGGTTCCTGTCATCTCAGTTACTTAAACAGATCTTTTACTGCTTATTCTCGTTATAGAGGACAGGAGTGTACATTTTAAACTTTATCTCCTGACCAGCACATCCCCCTAACACCCTGTCTCTCTCCTCGGTGCAGTGTCCTCATCAGGCTACACCACCTCACATCAACAGGTTGGGTAGCACTTTCACCCAAAACCTCACAGTGCAACATGTGCAAAGGAAAATAATCACCCAGTGATGCCCACCGAGACCCACTGCCCCACATCCAACACCTGAAAACATCTCCCTCCCCTTGCCAGGACCCTCCTGCCTTCTTTGGGACATCAGCTGCCCCAAGCACCACGCGAGCAGACAGGACCAGGGTACTGTACCTGGCTCGGAGATAGTCAGGCTCTGGTCAGAAGGCAGCAGGAGGAATTCCCTGCAAGTGTCCAGGTCCAGGCTAGGCAGGCTTTTCTTCTGGCACAGCTCGGTGACAACGCGGACTGCCTTCTGACAGCGGCTGTCATCCTTGTTGCCACTCATCTCCCCCAGTGCATCCTCCACTACCACCTCTGCTCTCTAAGAAAGTCAAACTATGAAAAGAGGGTTGGTTTATTTTCCATCAAACAAACACATTCCCACCAGTTCCATCCTCTGGCATGGCAGCACTCTTAGGGACCCCAGTGTCAGGTGGTGCCCCGGCTCCACAAACCCTCCTGAGCGCCCAGGAGGCTCTGGGTGGCCACCAGCGCCTACTGCAGCCCTGCCACTGCTCCCATGCCTTGCTGCCTCTGAGATCAGAGATCTGTTTACTGCCAAGGCGTGTTCCAGGCAAAGAACCTCCTACCCAACTCAGTTTCATACCCTCCATACAACGTTATTAAAGCTGCAGCCCAGATAATTCTTTTTAACCCTCTCATTGCTTCCCTGTCCCTGTTCTCCAGGTGCAGAGTTTCCAATCGCAGCCCCACAGTGATTTTGCAAAACAAAAGTGAATGTTGAGATCTGCTGGCTAAGGACAGCACATCACCAGACGAGAGGAACATGAGAGCTCCCACGAACACTGCACAAACTACTTACAACTGCCAAAAGGCGACATAAGGAAAGCAGCAGGTTTTATTGATTTGTTTGTACTGGTCCTAACACAACAGGCTGCAAATGGCAGCGGAGATTGAGGATGCCATTGCAGCTTGTCATTAGATTGGCCTCTTTTTACATTTTCTGCAGTATTTTTTTATTCCTATTGTAATTTAGCTGACAGGTCATGCCATATGACAGCTACATTTTGAACAGAGATTATATTTGACAGGCATGTGAAGAGACACCATTGTGTAACAGGCAATTAAAATTACGTACAGCAGAATGATTTCTTGCAGCTTCTGGAGCAGAGAAGCTAGTGCAAATATAATGAGCATACTGGAGAGCTAGGGCTAAGGCTACACAGGTCCCTCAGCCCCACATCACAACACAGTGTGTTTAGATCCTGCCTCTGTGTTTATTTTCTCTGTTAATTACTGACTGAAGCACTCTGTGGTATCACACCGTGCCAGCCCCAGGAGCTGCCCAAGGCCCCAGTGCAGCACCAGGTTCACCTCCAACAACAGCCGCATGGGCTCCGGCACAGCGGTCAGCCTCCCTGTGGCTCCCTGCCCCAATTCCCAGGCTGAGAACTCCCAGATCTACCACAGATACCTCTGGTGCTGCCTGGTCTCTGCCTGCTTCTACTGCATTGAACCAGCCTGGGGAGGACAGGGATGGGGCACTGGGGAGCTGCCGTTACCCCATGCCTCTCCCCAAGGTTAGCTAGCCCGAGGTGCCCTCGCATCGTTGCGGGACCCTGGAGCTCCCAGTCCCTTGCTGCCTGGAGAAAACCCACCGTACCTTCCCTGGCAGTCGGGTTAGCAGCTCGCTCCTGGCACGAATGGTCTGTGAAGCAGTGGAGGAGCCCCACCAGAAAAGGCACAGCTCCAACACTCCTGTGCAGCCCCACCAGGGCCCTTTGGCCACTCCAATCCTCCTCATCCCAAGGCGTTGCAGACACCTTCAGTGCTTCTCCAGCACACCAGCCTCTGGCTGGCACAAGCAACTTAACAACTAAGCACTACTTCCTCCAAAAACTTCTGTTGTCATGACAACGTGAGCAAAACCCTTTATTAACACAGCAATATCCTACAATTGGTCACAAAGAGACACTTTTAATTAGACACTACCACCTCCCGGTCAGTGCTGCATCACCTTTGGCTGCAAACCCTCTGAGGCGAACCTGCAGATCAGGAGTTTCTGGAAGTGTTTACCACTTGCAAGCAAACACCATCAGCTACTGAAATTTGAATTTACCTTAAAGAGATTTCAACAGACAAAAAAAACCTCAACCAAACCCTTAGAAAAAGGTTAATGTCCAACTGAGATCTTGAAACACATAAATCAATAATAAAATCCAATTATTTGGGAAAAAACCCCTAATTTTATTTCAAAGTTAATGCCAAGACTTTTTACTTCTAAATTTAATGTCACTTTGGGTCAATTATTCACCTCCATTTACATATCAGAAGATTCCAGGCTTGCCAGACAACAGTCTGGCCCCTGCTCCTGGGGACCTGGGCAGAGCTGGTGATCTCTGGAGAGGTTTGGCAGCTTCATCTTGACCTCACCCACTCTGGCATTTCCGATCGCCTGTGTCTAGCCAGTGATTCCCTGCAGCTGCATTTGCGTGGCATTTAGGCGCACACACTCCTCGCAGGGCAGCGTTCATCCTCTCCCTGTTTGGCTGCCTGATACGACATGAGAGAGGTAGAGTCAGCAGTTAATTAGAAAAGGCTGTGTCCATAGCTAGTCCAGAAGGGCTCAGAGTTAAATAAATATTAGCGAAAACCAGCTCAACAGACCTGGATTGCACAGAGAAATGTGTTACATGCAGCAACACTGCTCCTGAGTTACCTTTGAAATAATCACTTTGGACAAAATTACAAAAATGAAATTACTGGCCCTGGTTTGCATCGCTCAGAGGCTGCGCATGCTGCTCCAAAACCACGATGGGAAGCAGTGAAATTCCTGATAATCTGAGAGTGAACAGATCGAGAAAGTATTACAGATTTCCCTTCGGTAAACAAAAGACAAGCACCAAAGACAGTATCACCACAAACAGCTGAGGAGCTAGGAGCTTTGTAGCAACTGCAGCTGGAGTAGTGAAGGTACATCCAGCATATATCTCATTGTTTGAAGTCCAAACATGCTACCTATGGGTACAGGGGTTTATCTGTTCAGCATATCTGGTCACACTGACGGGAATGTGTGTTACAAAGGTGGAATCACAGACATGTACCCAGCTGAGACAGAACACGCTGTTCATTTGGTTTGGCCTAGGAACCATTTGAAGCTGATTTTTTTAAGTAATTATCAAGTCTAGAGAGGAGCAGCAGCATCCAGTTATGCCAGGTTTAATAGTACGACAGCATTTCCTCTCCCAGTTAATGTGATAATTTGAAACAGTTCAAAAATTATTCAGAGCCTCTTGCCAGGAAAAGCAATACTTATCTGGATCCTTTGGCAACATCAGCATGGTAGCTGTGTATAACTGTAACGCGTATTGCTGTGTAGCCTCACGCACACTTCAACACGAGGACCTGTGCTGGCTGATGGGGCACAATCATCACGAACACCCAGAATCCTCATCGCATCTCACAGGGAGGAGGAGGTTACCTTCCTTGTCATAACAGAGACAGATTTTTAAGACCTAGTTAAAATCTTAGTAGAAAGGATTTAGGTTTAACTAATTCTAGGCAAACATACTTAAACAATCGCTGCACTGAGCGTTGTGTCTGTACCGGGCTGTGGGGCACAGGGCTGCAGGCAGCATCAGCCTCCTGCCTCTCCCCGGAGAAGCCAGAGCTTTCATTCCTGCTGGGAAAAGCACAGCAAAGAAAAGCAGCACCTGCCGCAGTGGAGAGGGCAGGTAGGCAGGGCTGCATTTCCCCAAGGAACAATGATTTACACGATTTTGCGCAAGAAGCACAGACTGTTTCTCAGTTTGCCTCCAGCAGAAATATTCGCCAACACAAAAGGTCTGTGGGACCCTGCTCCCTGGCACCGCTCAGAGATAAAACCTGCCAAGGCTCCGTTACTGCACAAAGCAATGCTAGAAACTTAAAGGAGATGCTGTCTCCCCACTTGCGTGTACCTGGACTCTCCTGGCAGCAGCGGCTGCTCATTCCCTGTGTGAGCTCTCCTGGGAGCAGTTCTTCAACTCCAGACACACCTCCCCTCGAATATCCTGGCAACACAAGGAGGAAAGAAGGAAAAATAATCCTCAGTTTGTAGCCTGAAGTCCCAGGGCTGCACTGCAAGCAAACTCTGAAGTGTGAAGTGTAAACAATTAATTCAGGTCAGGATGGGATGAGCCCATGCAGCCGCAGGGCACGGTGGTGAGGGGTGAGCAGCGCCCACTGCCAGCACCTGGCCCGAAGCACTGGCCAGTCCTGCTGTGTGGTACCAGCTTCAGTGTTTCACGGCAGGAAAATGTGCCTCGGTGTCCTGAAAAGCACCGATTCCAAGAGGCATCACAGCTTATCGCACGAAAAAAAATGGGCACCGAAGGCAGATGTCTTGAAGTGCATCTAGGCGGCAAGAAGCTTTCTAGGAACAGGACTATCATCAAAAATCTGTTTCTGATTATGGGTCCTCTGAAATGTACTTCATTGACTCGGAATCTTGCATATCCTCAAGGTGAACCATCATGGCATGATTTGGCAGGGCTGGAAGCTCTAAAAAGCCACTTCAGCTCCAGCAGCATCAGATGGCTGAGAGACATGAGATGAGATTGGATCAGAGAGATGCGATTGTGCGAGCTGCAGCTATCAGCCGTGCCCAAAAGCCATTAGCTAAATAGCTCAGGGAGCTCTGACCTTCCATTCTCCAAGCATCTGCATTTAGCACGAGGCATAGTCTTAATAAAACCAATGAAGTGAGAGCCCAGGCCTCACACTGGGGTTCCTGCCTGAGAACTTGACCTGGCTGCCTCCAAGCCGAGGAGGCCGTGTGAGCACGAGCCTCGTGCACGATCCTGGTGCTGCCGCAGAGCCCTCCAGCAGCCTGGTCAGCGAGCATCATTCAGGATCTGCGTTTCAGGAAGATTATGGCAGCAAATCCTGTACCTGAGCATGCAATCACCTCCAGGGAAGAAGCATTAGGCTGGGATTAGACCTGCTCCGGTTCCTTGCTGATGTATAAAGTCAGTTCCTATGTCCCCCAGGCCAAAGCACATTCCTGCAGAGCAAACCAGCTGTCTGGACCCCACCTCTCAGGACTAAGCTGGCCTTTGCCTGAATATTAACGATAGATGCTAATGCATCCTTTTTCTGAGAACACATGAAAATCTGCTGCTTTTAGGGTCTCATTTCAGCCCCCTGTGCCATGACATTATCATCAATATCACTGCATAATTTATTTCCAAAAGACTGCACTCCCCTTAAAGGCCGATAAAGCACCAGTATCAGAACTCCGAGGACAGATTAAACTTAGTCTTCAGTAATAAAATGCTAAAGATTCCCAAGGAGCCTTTGCTCTCACATCCTCCTCAGCCGCTGGGAACTCAAGGAAGCAGGAGGAGGCCCTTCCAAGCATTGTTGCAGCAGTGCCCAGGTATCCCTGGTGGCACTGAGCATCCCTGGAGCAGACGGAGGGCTCAGGCTGCGTTGCCCCGGCAGCTCTCGTGATGCCCCGTGTGCACCTCGTAGCCATCGGGCAGGCCTGGGCCACCCCACACACAGCTTTATCACAGCACAACTGCCACCAGAAAACAAGAGAGCTGGACACCGAGAGAGGTGGATTAAATATTCCAGAAAAATCCCATGTGCCTGCACAGCACAGGAAGAGACAGAACACATTCATCTGCAACTACCCTGCTCCTGCGGTGCGACAGCAACACCTGGCAGAGCAGAGGAGGGGGCAAGCCCAGCCCTCCTCGTAATTAGCCAGGATTTAAACCACAACTGTTTTCATGGAAACAAAAAGGCAAAGCAGAATATATTTAATCTCAACCTTCTGGAAGAAACAAGCCAAGTTGACATCTGTAATGGAAAATAAGTAGATATAAGTGTTTCCCTCTCCTCCCCAGCGTGCTTACAAAGGATTTGCTGTATTCTAGTTATTTTCATCACTCCCAGTGGAAATACACGTAATAAAAATAGCAGTTTTTCTGTAACAGAGAAAACAAAAACAATGGTGCCCAATTGTGCCTCCCAGAAATAATGCGATAGTGGTTTTATTTCAGGAGAAAATTAAGATGTGAAAAGAAACCCAGAACTGTTTAATTAACTTGCTACCTCAGCCTCCAGAGAGCACCACAGACATGCAGGACCTGCTTTCTCATATGATGCTTCTCACCTAACATCTCAAAAGACTCAAGTGGTCTTCTCCCAAACGGCATTTTCCACACAGGCACAGCCCCTGTTCCTGGAGCTCGGCTTCCCCGCATCGCCCTGCCTCATTGCTCCACATCATCGCCACACAGGTGACCCTCAGACTCTGCTTCTTGAGGGAGTCACAGTTAAGACTGTGGTGCTGGCAGCAGTTCCTAACTTGGTCAGTTGCTCTGCTCATGAAAAGGACCACGAGACAAAACTTTTAGCAACAAGAAGTGACTGAGGAGCATCTCCTTCCTGGACAGTTTTCAGCAGTGCCAAGAGCACCCAGAGCCTGTGCTACTTGCCTGACTCACACATAAAGCCCTCTGGTCTTTGTGGTTGGCACCAAGAGAGCTCAAATCAATTGCCAGAGATGGGGAGCAAAGCTGATTAGCATTGTTGTAGCTCCTGCTTGTGGAAAACTTCCCCGGGACCTGCATGTCTTGCAGCCACAGGTGAAGAGGGCCAGGTGCCCACCAAGGCTGCCCGTACGCGCTGCCAGCCGTACCCACTGTCGTCGATTCCAGCTTTCCCCACACAAGGCACCAGCTTCGCTCCCTGCTTGCACGCCCAGTCAGCAGGCACAGCACACCAGCAAGGTGAGGTGGAGAGAAAGGAATGAGACAGAGGTCCTCAGGTTACCACATAACATGGTAACAGGTTTCCACTTAACCCGAACAGCGACTCTGGGGAATAAGGCATCACACATGGATCCCAGCACCTGCTGACCGACCTCCCAGCATCCGACAGCGGCCACCCCATCCCTGCAGGAACCAAAGCCACCCTTGCCAGAGAGGCTCTTCCAGGACAGAGGTGTTTGGCTCACTTGGAGACCAGCACGGGGATGGCTGGGTGAGAGCACCATCTGCTGACACGCTCTCCATAAGGGATTACAAAGAACGAACAGTTAATTTAGAAATTCTTAGCAGAACGATGCACACCTCGCAGATCGGGCATGCTGACCACTGCAGTCACAGATTCACCACAGCACTCCCACATCAGAGGTACCAGCAAAGCCTTTTGCTGGCATCCAGTGCCCAAATGCAGGGGTGCAAAAAAGAAACTCAAATTGAAAGAGTCATTTTTCTAATTTAATAGAAATAACCGAAACAAAATGGTTTTCAAACAATGCTTTAAACCAGTCTATTACAACTTCTACAGCACATTCCAGAGCACTGAACAGGAAATATTTACAGGCAGCTAAAGTATTAAATAACCATGAAAAGAAAAACTTTTCTTTAATTACACATCAGCAAAAAACACAGGAACAGAACAATTAGAAATGGTAATCTTGCTTAAAAAAGTTAAATTTATGATTATCCAGGTAATACAATACCACAGAAACAGCACTTGTTTGAAGAATCATATCAAAAGATGAGCGAAGTTTACTATGTGCAAGTAAGAACCAGTTCACTTACTGGAAGCAAAAAATAATCCAAGAATCAGAGAATGCCATGAATTTAACCCTTCCATGAGTATGTTCACATGTAAAACAGGCTTTCAAGCACACAAATCTTTATAGGCTTATTTACATGTTTCACGATGTTGTGAACCTAAGAAAGTCCCCATTTGCAGGCCATCAGCAGACATGCACCGTTTGTAAATGCAGCTGGCACTCTAGATTGAACGCTGCCACAAGTCAAATTTATAAAATGTTATAGTACCTTTCCTTGTAGAAATTACATAAATTCTAAAGAAAGCAGCCTTGAGCTGTAAGATCACTCAATAGAAACGGCCAAAACCACACTTCATATGTTGAATAGTTCACATATCATAAAGATACCCAAATTAACTGCAATTTTTGAAAACAAATTTGATTCCAATGCATTAGAAAGCATATAAAGTAGGATCCCCGTAAGCAAACACAGGAATTGGATGGAAGAGTTATTGTATATGCACTGAGAAAATAAGAGATTGTCCTATCTGAATGCATATGTTCTATCTGAAATGTGTCCATGTAAACTGTGGCATATACAATTTTGTTTAAAAAAGTATCTCCGTTATTTACTCAAACACCTACTTCTTAAAAAAATATGTAACTTTCCCCAATTTTTAAAATAAAATGCCACAATATGTTGTCAATAACTCCTGCACACTTTGTTTTTAAAAGCTAGACTTGGTGATATGAATACAAACTCTCCTATAAAATCACTGTCCAAAGGAAAGGGTTCCTGTCATGCTAACAGGCAACAGACAAAGCAGTTTTATTGCTTTTTCCAGGGAAGAGAGTAAGAAAAACAAGAAAAAGCCAACTTCCAGTATGTCACACGCATACCTTCAAAGAACTTCACCATAACCTAAATTTTCTGAGCTCGGCCAATGACCCAGGTGATACAATAGAACCCGAAATCCAGGCTAATTTTCGGGGCCTCTGTTCCAGAGGCTTGCAGAAATGTTTAAAATAAACACCCAACATTCAGTGTGCTGACACTGTCAGTGTCACTGGTAACAGCAATGGTGACATCCCCCACAAACACCCAGCCTCTCTACATCCAACAGTTTTCCTATTTTTAAAAGTTGAGGGACCATCTTTGTTTTGGACCGTAACTGCCCTATTATCCTACACTCTGTTCCAGGGCACAGTTAAATAGAAGACCTGAACCTGTTCAGCTGGTCATCACTAATCACTAGTAATTACATGACAGGATACCTGCTGAGGTAATCAATGAGCCCACATGGCAAACTGCACACTTTTCACAATTTCAAAAGCAAGCGGCCTTTTACTTCTTTGGATTAACTTAAACTTCAGGGACATCTACAACAAAAACTAAGACATGATGGGGTTTGCGTCTTGGGTGACAGCAGTTACAGCCTGGCCAGCCAACACCTCCCTTTCCTATCGGAATACTGCAGCCTTGGGGCGATAGAGCTGGCACGCAGCGCGCCCACCGCACTCTTCTTCACCTACAGGAAGTTTTACTGACCTAACTCCTGGGTGAAACGCTGCCGCACGTCACACACACTGGCCAGCACAGAGCAGCCGCTCAGGGCGATACAATCCCCTGTTCACACAGACCCCAGCCATCTGTGCCCCAACACGTTACACACAGGGCAGCACTAAGATGCTTACCAGTTCTGAGATGAACATTCACAGACAATAGGATCAGAAATCAGGATTAGTAGAGCTCCCCTGGCTTTTCAAATGATTTTGAATAGAACCTAGCTAATTTCAAAGCAATCACTGAATTGTTGTATTTAGGAGTGGACAAAGAACATTGTTTTGTTTCTTTTACATAAAAAAAGAAGCCCACAAGATTTCTCGCACTACTCGTAGGGCTGAGCGCTGCTGGGCTGTGTGGAAGGATCAAGACTGACACTCAGTGGGCAACGTGCAAGAGAGAGCGCAAATGCTCACCAAGGCCAAGGCTTCACATCCCCCGTGGGCTGCAGGTGAACCAGTGGAACAGGCTGTCACACCTACAGCCAGCCTGCTACCCTGTCACAGGGAGCGCAGCGCCCAGAGCACCATCTCAAAGCATTGGCCGTTGGCTCTTGGGTCTGGGTGTGTGCTCGCGGCAGGCAGGGCGCGGGCGCAACCCCACAGCACAGCTTTCCCCACGCTGGCCCCGGTGGGGATGCATCACGGCCATCCTGGGCTCCGGCTCAGGCCACAGACACTTGCGGAACTGGAACCCACGACTGGTGCCCTACAAAGCAAACAGTTAAAAGCTGAGGCCAGAACCTGGAGTGCATCAGCACCATAACAATAGTAACTCCAATTGAAGAGAATTCACAAAATCTTATTTTCATGATAATTTTAATAATATTCCTTTGCAAAATGAAGCTGAGGAACTAGAAATGCATCAATAGCAATACAGAGCCATTAATGATCCCTCGTTACTATTAGCATCCTATTCACACGGATTCTCCTTTTTACAGGGAAAGATTTGACTGTTGCAATTTAATATGCTTCGGTAGAATAATTTTTGCTTTCACATACAAACCAGTAAAAAATAAATTTAAACTGGCACTATGTTAATATCAGAGAAATTTAAAAGACCGCAGTGTGAGATTTGAGTGTGACATTTGCATAATCTATAGAAGTGAGCTTGATGTTACAAATACCTTCAGTCCCCTCATTCACTGTACGAGAGGCACAGTCACATCGTACTCATAGTCTGTTCTTACGAAAAGAAACCAAATCTTAAGTGACTTCCATGAAAACTGCTGAGAGCATACCTCAGTTTGATACACTGTGGTAAAATATTTATCTTTGCCATCATGGTAAAGTCTACAGGAATTGCTCATGTCGAGTATACCAAAACCCCAGGGATTTACCACAGAATTGCTATATTCACAGAAAATCCTTCGGCAAATTTAGTCCGTCAACTTGACCTCGTCCAGTTACAACTTTTTCCATCTTACTTTAACAAGATCTAGCTGAAGGCCAGAAATTATGCTTATAATTTCTACAACTGTTCTCCGTCAGTAAAGGGAAGAAAACTGTAACTTCGTGATGAGCTTGTTTCTAACCAGGAATGCTGGAACGAAGGCAGCGTGCAACGGGAAGGCACTGCAGAGATGCCTGCCACAGGGCTTAGGGAAAACAGGAAACACTGCAGCACTTGACCAGAAATGACTCAAAGCCAACTCCTGGTCCGTGCAAGTGCATTGTTCAGTGGATGGACAAGGAATCCATATTAGACATTTCACTCATAAGCTGCTTCTGAAGAAAGTTCTGAGTAGTACTCTAATAAAAATAAGACAGAACCTCAAAACGAATGCAATGTTAGAAATAGCATATATTACAAATCTTTTCTCGATAGGAACAATTAATAAGAATACATATTAGATTAAAAACAGCTCAGCAAATGTTGCTGATCTGCAAGAAATCTCAATTCACTATTTACAAATAAGACAAAGTGAATACAGGAAATTTTACACATTTGGTAGTTAACAGGTTATTGTTTGCCAAGTGGTCTATTAGAAACTGATATTTAGGAAGACTGGAAAACCACCCCAACCAGTTATTACTTCTTCAGTCTATATTTAAGTACAGAAAACCAGACGGTGAACACTGGAGATAACATTCTGCCTCATTGGGGGAGCAGGGACAGACAACAATGCTAAGGCTTCTGCCATGAACGCCATTAAAATGTTCTGTGCACAGGATAAACACACCTAGCCCTATCGAAAAGAGGTCGCTGCCACCACCTTAGGCTTTCGTCCGTCAAGAACTCACACTCCTGCACTCACCAATTCAGAACAGTTTAATGATATTTTTTTTTCCTTTTGCTATACATAAAATATAGTAAAGAAATTCAAATTTAGATTAATTGGATCAACACAGAAAATCAGTTATTCACAATACAGCTTCAATGAGATGACAAAGGCAATGACCAACACACACTAAAATTCACACAAAGAGGGAATTTCAGGGACATTGCTTACAGTTAACACTGCAGTCCAGCGTGAATGCAAGGTATGGGAACTGCATTGGTCCCGTCCTGCAGAACATTTTACTCAGCAGCCTTATCTGTACATGAAACGCCTCGTACAAATCTGCTTCTCTTCAACATTTATCCACTTCTATCCGTGAAACCAGAATGAGTTCGTCCCGTCCATCAGAAAAAAGAAAAAATATAGCAAATAATCAAGGAAAAAAAAACCACCAAAAATTTACAATACAGTTTTTTCCCCTTTTGATGAGAATGCTTTTCTGTACAACTGCTTTTTGTAATCTAATACTGTTTAAAAAGCTATCAGCTTCTTCAAGATGGCCACTGTAGGCTTGATAATATTCCAGGAACACTTAAATAACAGTTTTTACAATAAATTTTAGGTCTATATCATTAGATTACTTTATATGCACTGGTCTCTCATCTGATTTTAGGCGTTTTCTACGTGGTTGTATAAAATCTTCATCGGAGTCCTCAGTTATTTCACCATCATCCTCTTCCTGCTCAAATTCAGGCAAAGGCTGGAAGGTCCTGTCTGGGTAGATCTCTGTAAGTTTATCTTCAAAGTACAATGCAACTGCCTTCCCTGCCTGTGCTACTTCTGAATCAGCCTGCAAATAAAAGAAGACAGGAATATTCACCAGTTGGAAATGCACATCCCTTCTTCAAGTGTTCATGGTCTGAAACGCTTACCTTCAAATTAATCTCTTGTGTTTCTGCATAAACTTGAACAACTTTCATCATCTAAAAAGGATACCAGAGTCAAAAAAAATGAAATTATAATCCTTCCTAAAGTTATGAGATCGTACAGGATTGGATGACTAAAGTCAGCCATAACAACAGAACAGCTTGTTATGGGCTACAGCTCTTTAGTTCTTAAATGTAGCAGAAGCAGGTAAATAAACCTTCAACAAGACATAGCCTTTGTATAAATAGTGTCTCTCTCAGGCATTTTCAAAACTGTGCTCCGCTGATGACTGCTTGCTTCATTATAAATTTCAGTTGCCTGGCCATTATTGTGGAAAAGACTCACTTTAGAGAGTAGTGCTCTACGAGACTTTCCTGTGGGTCATACTTTGACAAGCATGCGGCTGAGAGGCATTGGATGTGATGTTATTACTAGCAGTCAGGCTGACTCAACTTTTTCTACAAGCCAGCATTTCAAACAGTGAGACAAGTCTGAAACACTTTTTTTTTTCTCTTCCCCCTCTATAAAGCCCCCAACACATCCATCAGCCCTTGCTCCCCTGCTTTACTCTTGTCCCCAAGAGCTGCAACACGTTTTCCTCTACAGTAGATGCTCCATTAATTCCCTTGATGGAGAAGCTCACATACTTGCAACTTCTTCCAGTGCAATACAGAGACACATAGGAGCTGGGGATGTCAAAGTCCCGAATGCTCATGGGCATTTACAGCATTACATAATGAATCTTGATTTTTACTGGCGTACCTGTGAAACAGCTGAGGTTTTAACTGTAGGTTTGTGTACTTCCTCCAATTTACCTCTTCACAGAGCCAGAAATGCAGCCCAAACACTGCAAAACTGATTACATTTTACAGAATAACACTGGCTGGTTTATACATTTCTAAGGTCAGAATAATGCCATTCCCTGCGATGCCTCCTCCCCAGGGTTTTGTCATCCTTGCTTTAAAGCATCTCAGAAACGAGGATGTCCTCTTCCTGCAGCTCTGTTCCAGCACAATACCACAGGGGTTTTTGATATTTAGTTTATTTTTTCTATTGCTCCACCTTGTCATTACACTTAGGCAACTTATCTCCCCAAGTCACGTTTCACATGTAAGGTGCAAATTCCTCACCATCAGATGGGTTCTTTACAAAATAAGTCAACTTTTCCTATTCATCAAAAATAAAACTACATGCAAAAGTTATCTGCTGAAAATGGACTTTTGTGAGAGCCCAATTACCAGCAAGCTAAAGCACCCAGCTTCATAGCAGCCAGAACAAACACAATGCTGCATGAGGTACCAGGACCAGCAGAACATTTTCCAAGACAGCCACATTTCCTCAGTAGAGGAAGTTCCCTTGACAGAGATCTACCACATTTCACAAGTATAAGAGCAATTAAGTGTATTGCTGGAGACACTTTTAAGGACTGTTTGATTTGTCTGTATTGCCATGTTTCCTAAGCACTTCTACAATCTATTCAATATACGGTAACAAGGTCAACCTGCTCCTTAGTCATATCTGTACCAGTGAATGTACTTAAGAAGTTCCTTCTGTAAACCCTGACCTCCCCATTTAGCTAAAAACAAGAGGCAGTTCTCTAATTACAATCAGTTTGTTTGGTTTTTAAGTGTCTGATTCAGCATCTGCTTCATAAGCAGAAGTCACAACTGGAAGCAGAGTCTTTAACTGGAGAAGCTGCCCAACTATGTTGAAACAAATCTTAATGTAAAAAAGATATGTACAGATTAGAAATTAACATACTTCATTAAACCTTTCACAGTTCTTGAAGATCAACCGGACATCTGCCACAAAATCCTCAGGAGTCTGGTAGTGCTGGGAATGCTTCTTCTGCAATTTCTTTTTCACCGTAGATAAATCCATTGGTTTCTTTATAATTTTATAGTAGTTTGGTATCTGTAAAAAAACACACAGTCATTTATCACTACAATCGTAGAATTTGGGTTGGAAGGGACCTTAAAGCCCAACCAGTTCCAACCCCTCTGCCATGGTCAGGGACACCTCCCACTAGTTCACAGAAGCAGCTGAATTTCTTCACTTATCAAGATATCAGTCAGCTCAGCTCATTATGCACTGTGTACACGTTCAGCAAGTGAGAACAATTTCCTTCCCTCAATCTGTTTCAGAAGTTCTTTCTAACCTTCTGTGCCTATCACAGCACAGCAATGTTCCTCATTATGGTTATTTCTTTTATAGCTGAATACAGAAGAGTTAAAGCAGTTTCTTTCCTCCTTTCATTTACAGGATTTTGAATTTCACAGATATCCCGAGACACTCTCTTCTGATTCAACAACTGCTATAACTGGAAGTATTTTCAAGTAGCTGGGTTTGACAGATCAGAGCCTCTGCACGGAGAAGCTACAGAATCAGCTTCTGTCGCTCTCAGAATCATGAACACTGGATGACTGCCAGAACTTTTAGACCGATTCAAATAAAAGCAGTCAGTTCCTTACTGAACTCAACTATAGGTTTTAGAGAAGTTATGCCAAAAATAAATCAGAAACTGTTTTTCCAGAGACTCACCGAGGCTGGGACTGGCTCTTGAAATTCAATGCTCAGCTCGTGGCAATACAGGTATAGCAGGAGACGTTCACATTTCTTAAAGAAACAAACAGCTTCACATTAATATCCTTAATTTTACCCTCAGTCTAGAAGTTCCTACCTCCCTATTTTAAACAGGTCTGTTTGTTAGTAGCTCAGCACTAGAAAATGTAAATGAGCTTAATTATAAAATGTGAAGTTGTTAGGAGGGCATTGTTGAGAGGGCGGAACACCTCCTTACTGATCACAAAGCAGAAACAGACTCCATTTTTTGCTTTTGCCTTCCTAAACAAAAGCCTAAGGCTAATTAAATGTGAAGAAGCACACTAATATACAATATAATTGGAAAAAGAAAGACAAACTACAACTGCTTTTACCCAACCCCAGCTGCCTGTAGCAGGAAAGGACTGGGTTGCAGACTTTCATTCTTCTCCCCACAACACAGAATTAAACATTTGAAACCAAAGCCAGAGTGATTCTATGAATTCCCTGCTGAAATATTTTCCCTTCCTTTGCTTGTAGTTCCTTTGGAGGAGTTTGTTTTGATAATACTCTTAACACTTTATGAACGGGCTGATTGATAAGGCTAAAAATAACTTTGACTGTCAATCATTGCACCTTCACAGGAACGCACCTGAACATTTGTGGCACTTCTCACAGCACAAGCTTCACCAAACCTACAAAGCTCTCTTTATGAAGGTTATATGAAAGTTACATGCAAAGAACTTCTTACTATTAACACTGAAGAGATTGATGCATGTTAAAGGATGCATTTAAATACAAAGTGTGTTTGCAAGCAAGTTTCTGCTATCAGAATATTACAGTCCCAGTGTAACTGAGCACTCCCACAGTCACCAACACCTGGACATGTGGCCACAAGCAAGAAAAGTATCGGTCACTTTGGGTTTTTTTTGCAAAAGTCACAACTATATTTAATTTGCTTCAGCCACAGCAAAAACATCTTCAAGAAACAGTGGGAGTCAGCTAATGTGGAATAGTGCTTTTTCCTAGGAAAGGGATTCCTACAGATCTGAGACATACCCTTTGGTCCACAGGACTCAAGCCTTGTGCCGTCTTCCCTTTCTTGCTGTGTTGTGAATTGTCACAATCGTATTCAACTTCTGGTTTGCTCAGATCTCTGCAGAATGTACATATCCACTCTCCACTGAAGAGAAATAAGCACAGTTATTCCTGATATCCAGGGATATCTCAGTAATGACTACAACAATTTTTTCACTAGCTCTTACAGTCACAGCATACGGCAGTAAAGACTTGGATACCCAAAGGTAAGGAAAAACCCTTAACATTCAAGATAGTTCTGCCAGTCAAGACCATTTCCCTGCCCTCCATAGTCCTCTCCCACTTTACACCACCTTTCTCACCCTGAATTAAAGGGTACTTTAGGTAACAGAATCACTTTGGGAGACCATATGTTTATCAGACCAGATATGGGCAAAATAATTCAGGCAGGAGTTTGAAACGTCAGATTATACTATTGACAAGAAATCATCCCAAACTAGCTGATGATGAGGATGAAACACCAATTTCAGTGCTGTGTTGAAATCTACTCTATGAATGAGACTGCAGAGCTGCTCTGGGGAACCACAACAGCATTCCTGGTACCTTGGAAAGCTGAGGAGTGTTGGTACGTGGCAGGTGAGGTGAAACACCTTCGGGCACTTCTCACAACACAACAGGTCCCCTCCGTTTTGGCATACAGCACACCAGTCTTCATTCGGATCATCATCTTTGTTATTGCCTTCTCCTCCAATTCTAGCTGACCTGTGCATCAGGCTCCGCACTGGGGATTTCCCATTGACAAGGCTATGTCCAGACTGTTTGCAACTTTCACTTAAATCTGCTGGTTCAGTTTTCACATGGTTTTCAAGACTTCCTAAAGCTTCTAATTCACTTTCCAGATGCAAATTAGTGGACAGTGGCGGTGTCAAGCTGCTCTCAGGACTGCTAAGCTGAAATGAAAGCAGCACATGAAAATTAGAGTGTGAATTTTACAACAGTATCTTTCTTCATACGACGGAAGTCAAAGGCCATTCCCCATTTAGAGAGACTACACTCACTTTCTAAAATAAGTGGCAAAGCATTATGAAGAACGGAGTTGCATACAGTTTTGAAAACTGCTTTTTCACAAGTCCACCCTTTCAAGAACACACTGATTTCTACCAATATAGAACACAATAAACAAACTTTAAAGCCAAACACACAGATAAATTGCTAAAAATATACCTTCACTCTTACTAGGAGAAATCTTCACAACCATTAACCTGCTCCCAGCACACAATCCTACTAAATCAAACATAGCTAGGAAACACTGGAACATATTCATCTGGCCCAGTTGAAGGATTTCTCAATGTAATCACATACACATGAAAGTTTGGTAACTGTGAATGATGGGTGACTTACAGCTTTTATTAGTTAGAGATTAAAGGCGGCAAACACATCACACTGCTGGGGCTATTTCATTTTAAAGACAAAACACACAACAGACTACACTGTGTCTGGCAGAGTACAGTATTACAGTATATAGTAAAGCCCTTGCACAGAATAAACAGAGATTAAGTTCTGTTTTCTATTTTCAACCCATCATAAAACAGAAAACTGACAAGGCCTGGGTGTAGTTTGCACCCACAGCACTGGGTGAAGCCCTGTCCAAATCAGGTAGGAACACGTCTGCCATCCTTTCATGTTTATTTGTTCAGCATAAGCCAGCCAGCTATCATGTGAGTCCCATTGCCATACTGGTACCTATGTCACAACCCTCAGTGATCAGCAGCCTTAGCAGCACTGCAAAAACAGACACAGCTCAATGCTCGAGCTGGTCCACACCTGAAGTTCAGACATGCTGCCCAGGCGCAACACAACACTCCATCCTCAGGGCTGTAAACAATGAACAGAACACAAGCCTTCAGAGTAGAATTGCTTTATTAATTCCAAGTTCTTAAGCATGCTGTTAGGAAAAACATAACACAGTCGCATAAACTAACTTTACCATGCAAGCACTCCTCCTGCCATCCTCCGTCTTCTCCTGCTTCACCGTTCCTGAGAAACTGCAGATCTCTTCCTCAGTCCCTGGCTCTTGCTTCACTTTCACTTGGTCAGACTTGAAGTTAACGCCAGTTTTCTCAGCCGTTCTGCCTGAGGAGCCACAACTAGAAAGACATCAACACATAAATTAGAGGAATACTCATCAGAGCCAGGAAACTTAAGGGACCATTTCCTGAATGATTTCAAAGGCAAAGCAGGTCAGAGCCGTTGCAAATTCAGTTTTTGAATACTTTGTGTCTGTTTTTTCAGCCTGGCAATGTTAACACAACACACTCACCTGCCTCTGCTGCCTGTGCTGGAGGTGCTGGGTGGCCTCACTGGAGTGTGGGAGTTGGACAAACCTGCAAAGAAGCAGCACAGAAGTTGATCTAGTACACATTTACACTCTGCAGTGTAAAATAAACAACTAGTGTTGAGTAATGCCAAATGTGCTGCTAGAATATCCAAATTTAATAATTCACATAAGTCAGCTGCCCCCTCAGTCAGAACAAAGGCCTAGCACATCACATTAAATAAACACACACAGACAATACAGTGTTGTTAGAGCTCCGATAATTATTTCTCCTAATCCAAACAGTGCTACAGATCCTCAGCCCATTAAGTCCTCAAAGTCTACCCACTGACAGTCACCAATAAAGCCGAGAAAAGCACATGCTATATGTCTTGCATGCAAGTTCTGAGGAATATACTGAGTTCCATTGCTGCAACCATTCATTCACAGACTCTTACGATAAACTTGCAGAGAGAAGACTAAGAGAGATAAATATCAAATGACTCAGATCAGCTTCTTACTAACAGAACAGGACATTTTCAGAGTTTAAAAAACTTGGCATTAGGTATTGGTGACTTAATTTGTTCATATGCATAACAAAACCTCTGTCATTAACTGGATACACTACAATGAGCTTGCTCAAATCACAGTTTGGTGTAAGTATTTCTGTGACCACATTCTACACATTTACTTCCCCAACCCCAGAATAACTGAACCATGGCCTCTGAAAAAAGCATTGTGTTAACACAGGACAGAAGAATTGTCTATATGTGTATCTGGAATATGGCATTCAGGTGCTGACAGTTTGTTACTATAAAGATATTTCTGAAGGAGGGTAAAATTTAGATTTCCAGAAGAATTTATTTCTCAACTAAATTTTAAACTAACAAAACATCACTACCCTTTGGCAGAAAATTGCAAGTAATTATTTTTAACTTAAATACCAGAAATACTCATTGTTTTCTAGCACCACCAGAAACACCCATCACACTTACCTGATGACCCTGGAGACAAAGCTGAGGGTCCTGGGGAGGGATTCATAGTACTCGTAGGTTGCGGAGGGAGGTGGCTGCCTGTGATGTATCTACTCAGAAGGTTGTCTAAGCTGTTTGAACCAGCATCTTCAAGCTAAGAAGGAAAAGCAGAAGTCTGAGTTAGAGAGGTCTAATCAAATTTTCTGAATAGCAGCAAATCTTTAAACTGCAATCAGTACCATTACCAGAATTGTTCACTGTCCCTTCAGGGATCCAGGACATCAGCAATCATTTTTATCTATTTCACACAAAGATCAGTCTTTCAAAACAGAAACCCACCGCTAGAAACTTAAAGCATGATTTGCAAAAGTCTCCTAAATATCTGAGTTCCTCCAAGTCAGTCACAGACTGCACTCAACTCCAGATCATTCCAAACTTGTGGTTCCCAGATGTTCAGTATTAGTCATACAAATGGGATTGTGCCATACAAACTACCAGATTCCTAAAGCTGCAAGAGTTATTCCACGATTAGGGTAAGAGAGGAAAACATGAACTTGGTTTTTCCTCAGCACAATGTGAAATCTCTCGCCCATTCACTTTTTACACAGATTTTAGTATCTATTAGCAACGAGGAAACAGGCACCCTATTACTTTAACTGCTTAAAGCTGTCCACTGCAAGACACAATAATTGTAAATAATATGTTTGAAATACATTGTATTCAAAGTGGTTTTTTATGACTGTGCAAGCAATATGAATGATTAATAGCTTCGTATCCAACTCTTATCAATTAAAATCTGTAACAGGTATTACATGAACAGGTGTAAAAAGAGCATCTTAAGAGGATTCTGCATTTTCAATGCACCTAGAAGTGGCATTTTTATGTTTCAGACTACCCTACTTATAACTATTTCTAACCTGATCTTTTAATTTATTTAATGTATCAGGTTAGAATCAGTCACAACCACCTATACCTGTGTTTTTTTCTAATGACAAGACAGCTGCAGCACCCAGATCAATCACATTCCAAGAGGTGATCCTTTTTCCCCCACCATTCTTACGTAAGCAATTACCTGCCGCCTCATAATAAAACTGAATGTACAACCCTTGCACATGAGACTATAGATTTAGAGTTTAAAAGTCACTACTGGTATTACAGCAGACCATCTGCCTTAGTGGACTGCAGTTTTGTTCCTAGGTCAATTGTTTCCTCTATTATGACTGAATCTCTCATGTTTACATGGGCATCTCAATGTAAACCTCCTGTTCTCAAGACAAAGCTGTTGTCCCTTCCTCCCTGGTCTCCCAAGTACTCCTGCAGAAAACACATTGTACTTTCTTTGCCTCCACTTGTATGTTAAATTATGCTTCTGACCTCTCCAAAGGAGCCTGACTCCATCAGAATCCACCTCGCCTTATGAGTAGTGCGACGCACTGCAGGCAAAGAGCACCAGGTACACTCTGCCCTTCCGATTCAGCTGGTGCCCACAACGCAAAGAAGTGAAAGCTGCAGCAGCAGCAGACACACTGTGCAAGCAAGGATTCCCAGGCAGGCACCACCACAGCTCAAGATTAAACACAGAGGCCAGTTTAAGTGTTCTGCAGCACCTTTCAGGGTCCAACACCAACATAAATGCTGGCCTCCTGCCCACAAGGAAACAGCCACACAGCTGGGGTACAGAGAAACACGAAGGGAGGCAAAAAGAGCAGTGGGACCCCTCTTCTTTGTACTTCCTGCATTTGGTGTTGTGTTTAGGAACAGCACAGAGAGCTGCCAGGCAGCTTTAACTCAGAATAAATCATCATTCCAGGCATTCAGCATACATAGCTATACAGCTGTTCTAGATCTGTATGACCCTCTTGTGGAAGAAAGCAAATGAACACAGTACTTGAGATTAACCAATCAAAATATCAATTCCACTATAAGACAGCCATTAATTATTGATTAATCTAAGGTTTAAGGTCAGCCCTACACAGTTAAAGTAGCTGCATGCCCAAGTCAAGGGCCGAAGATTTTAATTCTTTGACTTTAAATGATAACTATCATTTCACAGACAAGTACTGGTATCCACATAAAAAAAGACACAGAAAGGAAAGCAGATCATGACTTCACCCACCGCGTTAGTGCCTGATCTTCTCCACTGACCTGGATGGGTGGGATATCTGGCAGGGAAGGTAAATTCTCTGGGTTTGTTACAGAAGGAATGAGTTCGATAGCTGCAACGGATGGACTGGTTGGACCACGGTTTGCACTCGCCATTGTTGCTGTAGTAGGACTAGTGGGATTAATAGTGGTGTTGTGCACAGAAACAACTGGAAAAGGCCCCGCGTGCCCAGGGTTAGAATGCTGCAGGAAAAGAAAAGAGACCACGACTGCATTACGGACAAAACAGGCAGTCACTGCATGTAAAACTGCAACACATGCATTATGTGAAAGTCCTCAACAAAAGACTGGGGGGGAAGGATGTATAATATCAATTCTATCGCATAACCTGAGAGCACTGAATGCAAAGCAACTGCTGTTTCTAATGACTTGGAAAGAAAAAATACTTTATGTGGCTGGTTATTTAAATATGCAGCACATCCTCCACCAAGTTGCTTTTATATATAGCTATGTATTTATTAAAGCAATTGCTTCCTCCAAAGACAACTTTAGAGTCCATATGCCTGTCTAGAAACTTGTCTTTTAAAAAGAAAAGAATAACTGTTAACAAGTATTAAAGTAATTTTTGGTTTTCCAGTCACATGAACATTCACTGCTGGTATTTTTTATTCTTGAGCTCTGCATCATGCCTCAGGTTTGAATTTAAAAACACTTTAGAATTTGGTTTCATTAAAAAATCTCAGCTACGCCACTTTGAATTTTACTGTTCCCGACTGTTCTCTAAGAAACCCAAAAGCCGAATCTCACTGAAAAGTAAAAGAGGAAACATTTTGTTTTCCAGAACTAAAATGCAACACAAAGAGAATTCACTTTCACTCTTAAAGTTTGAGTTTTCTTATGTTCAGCAAAAATGTCCAGTACGCAACATGAGAAAGCGTATAAACTTGTGTAGCCATGAGTTACAAGCATGACAGATAAACACATTTACAGCTGGAGGTATCTACTTCAATGACAGTTTGGCACAATGGCACAAATGAAGCGTGTACACAGGATATACTTGTCTTTGAAGGTGAGGCTGCATCATGGAGTACTGTGGTCCATTGTGGCGTGGTATTCCTGGTATACGAGCAGCATTCTGAGCCATTCTCATCTGATGTGCTTGGAAAGCCCCACAGTTCATGTTACCCCTCTGCATGGTCTGCATGCTGATCAACCTGGGAGGCTGCAAGGGTTTGTGTTTTTTAAAATTTTTGCTTTTAACATGGAAAAAAAGCCAATCTCTCTCCACAGCAGTAGGTTTACTAGTTATACAACAAGAAAAGCTAATAGCTGTCACATTTAAAGTATCTCAAATTTCAAATTATTTTCATGTTTATAAACTGCTCTGTAAGTTTATATTTGACAGGGCAATTCTAAGCCTCGGTGTTACAGCAAAAGGTGAAATAAGAACATCTGAGATATTTACCTGCTGCTGTAAGACCTGCTGGCTTGTCTGCCTGGGGACTGACCCGGACGGCTGCCCCATCCTCATCTGCTGCAGCTGCTGATGCTTTTGTGCATACACTTGTTGCTGCATATGCTGAAGGCGAAGCTGTGCCAGATTGATTTGCCCCGGAGTTTTGCTGACGTGGTTTGTTCCTGGAGGAGTCTGTCCAACCACTACATTAGGAGTGTAACTAGGAGCTGGTTTATTTTCAATGACAAGGTTACCTAAACAAAACACAAAGAGAAACAGTAAATGGTTAAATCTCCATCAAGGGCTGGTAACTGCAGAATATTCATGTGTTTCTAATTCAGTTTCCTCCGAGGCAGTAATAAAGCAATTTCAGTTTGAAATTGTCTTTTTAAGTCTTCATATGTGAGAGAAGCAAAAGGAAACACAAAAAGAAATTGAAAAACTAAAATCATCACCTGTGAGGGAAGAGTGAAAGAACTGTAACCAGGCAGCCTAAAAGATGAGATGGACAGCAATGACTGTTCTCTGCTCACAGCAAACAGAAAGAGATGAGAAATAAAATAGGAAAAATCCATGTCAGGCATAAAATTTCTAAACGTAAGGAAACAAAGCCCTGCAAAAGAAATTCGAGGGACAGCAGAGAGCGTCCCACCACTGAACAACTAAGAGCTTACACCGGCATGACACAAAACACTGCTATAAGCAAGCCTTCTCGCAGAACATTAGCGTTCCACACTCCTATCTCGCCAGGCTCCAAGCTCTCCACACTCCTGTTGTGACGAGGTATTACAAGCCCCCATGGCAACAGATGCTTTAGGGTAAAGGAGGAACAAAGAGCTGCACTGAGAAAAATTACTTTAGGTATGAAAGTCCATAGCTATGGTGCCGTACATAAGCTACCATGTGGCAGTTGCAAACACCACTGCACAGGAACAGCAGCATATCTCCCATTAGACACCCTACCTTTCATTACCTTTATAAACCTGTCAGATATTTTACAATACAAATCTAGTTAAACATTACTTCACTTGCCTTTCCAGCAATCACATGGACTGGCTTGGAACTGAGCCATGAATGTAGCTCATATCAGTAGTCCCTCTAATGATGCTTGTTCATGCAACTTCCAACACTTAAGACATTGAGTATTACTCCATATGCAGCTAAATACGGAGTTCAGACAGGCAAAACTAATTCTATTTACTTGCCAAAAAAAGCTGACTCCAGAAATTGAAGCCCCTATTTAGCACTACTGTGTTATGCTATGGCCATCAGAACCACTTCAAAAGGAGAAGAAATGGCTATTCCTAGAACCCCTCCCTTTGGAAACCAAATTATGTGGAGAAAGCTTTGTTAATAGAAAGAACAGAGCAGATACGGAGGGTAATGAGGACTGGATAGGTTATGTCAAGCAAGTTTTGGACTTCAAAACTGAGAAGGATTGCATTCCAACTCAAGTCATGTTGGACAAGCACCTCTAACTCAATCGTGTTTTTCAGGTAACACAGAACACACGAACACACACACTTTTCTCACCTAAATTGACGACGTTCTTTGCCCAGAACGTAGGGTCACAATGGAAGCGTATTGCTCCATTGGCAGCTGGGACAGGATCACAACGTGCCTTTAAAATATGTCTTAACTGGAATGTTATCTAAAGGAAAACAAAAAACAAGACTGTTGATGACAACAAGGTAAAGACTGGGAACATTGAGAAGCATGCATTTGCCCAGTGAGTTTAGTCTGTTGGATCACCAGCAAGGACTGTCTATGGCAAGTTTGGTTGGTAGTCTGGGAAGTACTTAATACACCAGGGAAATCACCTACTGTACAACTGATTTTTACTGAACTCTGAGGATTACAGAGAAGCACTGTTACACAATAACATCACTTCTGCAATGACTCAGGTGAAATACCAAGGTGCCTTTCAGAGCTTGACTCCACTGCTTCTGAGATAATACAGTCAAGTCCCTAATTTACAAATCAAGAGTGGTATATCAAAGAAGGGGAGGGGCATGTTTTGGTTTGTTTTCTTAAACAAAACATGAACAACTCATTGTCTCTTCCTTGGAAATAATCTAGCAAAGCCACACAATACTTAGACAATTCTTTTGAGTAAACAATCTCTGTACTGCAGATGGGTTTGAGGATGCTTCCTTACCAGTCGTTTACTGTACAGCAGCGCTGTACTGCTGCCACTTGCAATAGCCCAATTAGTGAAATTCATCACATGCTTCACTTGTCGCGAAAGACCCGTGATGTCATTTTGTTGTTGTATTAACTTCATCTGCCTCTCTTTTGTTACACTCTACAAAGAAACAAAAACTTTATTACAAAAGGGGCTTCAGATTTATGAGGAAAATAAACCAATATCACAGTTCTTACAGCAAAATAAAACTGTCACGAGCTAAGCAGCTTATACTAATGCACACATTCAGAGTAGCTAAAACTATTGAGGAATAATTCTCCATTCTTCCAACCCACCGTTCTTCCCAGAGTATCAAAGTGCAAGGAAAACAGTGGGCTCAGAAGAGCCTCTGATTTATCCCAGGAAAATACCAACTACTGAACTAAGACCAGCTCACTTCCTCATGTTGCCAGAGGCACAGCAGCCCAACAAAGAACTGCAGGAGCAACCCATACTAGGGCCCAACAGAACTGCCAACTCCATATTGGGTACTGTCCAGAAAACTTTTTGAGGATAAGACTAGATTATATACACCTTTCAATTATAGAATAATGTAGAAATAAGGCAAACAGAACATGGGAAGAAGATTTTTCAGACACTCCTTTATGATAAGCCTGATTCTGGATGAACCTGAGGCACAGACATAAAGCTAAAGGGGCTGCAGACTCCAGCTAGTGAACAGATAAACAAGAGATTGAACCCCAATGCACCGTTCATAGACAGCATAAACTACACACACAGCCACACCAAACAAAACATTCGCAAACATGGAATGAGAGTTCTCAACAGCAGGCTGGAAACAGTGAACAACACTATTATTTTTAATCTTAACTGTACCTCAAGGTGCTGTAAAAGCGATTTTCCCTTTTTATTGATTTCATTGATGAGGGTGAATATAGCCACTTTGATTTCCTGTTCGACTCGTTTGTTAGTTTCATTTACTTCTTTTATCCTAAAGAAAAGAGAATGTATTGTCAGGCAGTCATTTTACACCGTGTGCCAAATCCTGAACTCCACAGGCATCTTCCCAACCTTGAAGACTGAAGGAGCGATTTCTGTGCTAAAGCAGTTTCAGTAAGTGCAAAATGTATAGCTTGATTTCTAACAGCACAATCATCATTACTCAACTCTTTCAAAAAAGACACCTAAAATTTCAGTTTGGGGAAAAAAAATTAAACAGTGACATCAAGACAATATCTCAATTCACAACCTGTGTTTTACTTAAAATAGGTCCTAGTGGTTTATACCATTTATTTCTATGTTCTCACACACACAGACATACCTAGTCAAGATCAGATGTGTGTATCTACATATACACTTACATATTTATCTCCATATCATGTCTTTTTCACTATGAAGAATTCATATGTGATGCCTTAAACTCTTGTGCTACTGTGTAATTAATCAGAAAGGAAGTCAACCCTGAACTTCAGGACCCCTCCACCTCCTCCAGTAAGTCCTGTAATCACAAGGTTATTACATACCTGCAATCGATGCATAACAAGGATATCAACATTTCACTAATGATCTGACATTAGCCTACATTATCCTCTTCTGCTTTACCATTACTGCCTTTCAGCTTTTTACACCTCTTCATCATTTCCATCATTGTTATTCTTCCTCAGTTTCAGACTTTTCATTGTTCTCAACTCCTTCAGACTCAAGCAAATCATCTTGAGCTCTGCCCACAGAATTTGAAATACAGCATTTCTTAAACTCCACTGCACATTCTGGATTTATCTGATCCTATGCCGCCTGCACCTAAGGACAACACAGCGTAGCAGCACGATTCTTTACTTTGCTTGTCAGAGCACAACACCATGCCATGAGCCAGTCTGAGCATAAATATTTAACTTGTCCTTTTTTAAAGCGCTTCTTCACTACTAGCTCAAGCCTCTGAACTTGTGATGCAGGTCATCCTGATACGATCACAAGACAAATACTCACTTGGCTGATGATGATCTTCATTGCTTGTGTTAAACGCCCTTTAAGGTGCCTTGGACACATACGCTTTTTTTGTGAAAGCGCAATCTGGTCTTCTACTCCAAAAAACACTTAAACAACCCTTTGCTAGTGCAGCAGGCATCCATCCTTGGCTCCAGCACCAGCAGGCAGCTACTCCATCACTGCTGTTTACTGCTTTGTGGTCGCATACACTGGCAACTTCACACCATCCACTAACACTGACAAACATTATCATAATACAGATCTCTGTTTTATTCCCTGAAGTTTTTATGATAACAGATTTTGTGCCCTACATTTCAACAAAGTAACCAACAGCATGTCACAGGAAACTTGTGTGCGCTACCCATTAGGCTCAGCAGATAATCATCATCTCCACAAAAAACAACCACAGCCTGCAAAAAGACACTGAGTTTTCAGTGAAGTCAGGAATGCTTCGGGAAAATAAAACATTGCAACATATATGCACTCCCCATTATTTGCCTTCAATGCTTATCTGAGAATACTTTGTGACACTTCTTGAGCTTTCAAGTTTAATTATTTCCCATGTAACCAGGTTACTGTCTCTTCTTCAAACAGTTAACGATGCTGCAGCTTGTCCTCCTGCTTCACGATGGCGGCCTCTTTCAGGTCCCTTCAAAAAGTTTCAAGCCAAATCAGCAAATAAAATCTTTATTTCCACTGCTTCCTTTTCCACACGCTTGCCTCCTATGTCGTATGTTCTCCTTCCCTTACGACTCTTACTTTTTTCCTTTTTTTTTTTAAAGTACATGGTACCACTATGAGTTGCACCAGAACTTCTCCTTTTACCTTTTGTACACTTCCTTCTGCCTTGTACTTTCCATCTCCACGTGGTCTGTCATTTTGCATCGACTTATCGGCTTCATCAGGCTCACAAAACCACTGAGAAAGACAGTGGAATTCCCTGACCTCCAGCTTACCACATCACTGCGAGTGGGCAAAGACCCAGCAGCAATCATGCGTTCTCCCTGCCTCTATATTAGATGTTATATATGATGCTGAATTTATGCAAACTCTGCATTTTTTAAATTAAACTGCTTAAGGAAGAGCTTGTCTTCCTTAATCACACTAAGTTTTGCTTGCCTAATCAAAAAAAAACGCACAAACCCAAACTATTTCTTATTCAATTTCAAAACAAGTTTTGGTTACAGTTATCAATGAGGCATTGAGGTGAAACATGAAAATACTTCAAGGAAAATCTCTACAGCCAACACCTCTGCCTTCCAGAGCTGGACTTAGCAGAAACCTTGAGAGGGATTCCCTTTGCATTTTTCAACCCCCGCTCCCTCAAGCACAATGAATGTACCCCATTTTTGGTGCTACTCAAAGCTGCCAAAAAATATATCACCTTCTACGTGTATTTCTTGTAACAACTTCCAACATGCGTAGTACTGTAGGGAAGGAGACATTACAAAAACTAATTGAGTCCAACAAGACTAAAATATATCAATCTAGTCCCATCATTTGCCTTACTGTGATCCATTACAAAGGCAACGTAACAGTAACAAATGTTTTGGGGGACTCACCTATTCTGAACTTGGGCAGCTGCAAAATTTACATAATTCTTCTTCTCGAGAAGTTTGGCCAACAGGTTCTCAATTGCACCTTTCTGGTTCTGAAAAGCTTCTTCCAGAAACTGGTACCTTTCCAATACACAAAAGAAGACACCAGTTACCAAGGTCATCAAAGTCCCTCAGACCATGTTGTTCTGATCCTGCTCTTAAGACATTTGACAAAGCTCAACCAACTGATCCCTTGAACACTCCTCACATTCTTCTTTGCAAGGCATAAATTCGTAGAATCATAGAATGGCTTGGGTCAGAAGGAATGTTAAAGCCCATCCAGCTCCAGTCCCCCTGCCACAAGCAGGGTCACCTTCCACTAGACCAGGCTGCTCAAGGCCCCATCCAACCTGGCCTTGAACCTGGCCCCATCCATCCAGGGATGGGGCAGCCACAACTTCTCTGGGCAACCTGTGCCAGGGTCTCATCATGAAGAATTTCCTTCTAATGTCTAATCTCCATCTTCTCCCTTCCAATCTAACAGCATTCCCCCTCATCCTATCACTACAGGCCCTTGTAAAAAGTCTCCCCAGAGCCTTCTCTTCTCCAAGCTGAACAATCCCATTTCTCCAGCTCTTGGATAGTCTTTGTGGCCTCCTCTGAACCCATTCCAACAGTTCCATATCCTTCTCATGTTGGGGATTCCAGAACTGGACATGGGGCTCCAACTAGGGTCTCACCAGAGAGGAGCAGAGGGGGAGAATCCCCTCCCTCACTCTGCTGGTACCACCACTTTGGATGCAGCCCAGGACATGGGTGGTTTCTGGGCTCGTGTCCAGCCTCTCATCAACCAGCACCCCAAGTCCTTCTCCACAGGGCTGCTCTCAATTACATCATCCCCCAGACTGTATCAATACTGAAGGTTGCCCTGAGCCAGGTGTAGGAACTTGCACTTGACCTTGTTGAACCTTATTTCAGTCCAGCAAAGAGTAAATCCAACAATCCTTAAGGAAGCAGCTGTTTTAATTCAATGCCATTTCAACCTCTGAGAAAGCACAGCACAAGAATGAAGACAAGGGAATACTTGTACCTATGTTCCTTGTGTTCCAGTAGCTGACAATCTCTGCATGTCAGCCTGTCGCAGGTCTCACAGAAAAGCTTCAACTGCTCTTGTTTGTGGACAGGACAGAACACGGGACGTTGACCAGATGCTCCCACTGCCTCTGTTTTTACAAACAAACCACATTTGCATTTTAAAATAAGATTTACACAAACTGAAGACCCAAATAACTAATTCCAACCTAAGTAACAACGAAAGATTTGGACAAAGATGACAACAGACATGTTCTCACTCTAAAGTTACTGTAAACTTGTTCTCATTAAAATATTTACAGAGACAGTGTTTTACAGTTTCCATGTGGCAAAACATATAACTCAATTTCCTTGGCCAATGGATAAGATTACCAGTATCTCAGTGCTCTCCAGATTTCAAACCCTCCATTTAGTTATTCTACTACATAAAAGGATTAAGAACAGAATTAAGCGCATCTCAAAGACTGCAGTTTCTTTCTATTTCCTCTGCATTTAAGGTATTTCTTACAGTGAATATCAAACTGTACAAAGTATCAGGAAATAAATCATTTTAGAGGAAAACCAAAATTTTAAACTAGTTTTAGAGCTACCAATTTTGCACTGGTAGCTTTTTATTAAATTTTCCCCGAATCTTTGTGGAAATCCATACAGCTGGTTGTTACCTAAATAATCCTCCCTCTCTCTTTTTACACGTGCCAAAGGGAAAACACTTTCACTACAGGCAGGACTGAGCGATATCTGAGCACTCACCTGAAGAGACATCCTCTTTTTTTCTGATCAGGTGGTCTTTAGTGAATTTTACTCGCTGATGAGCTTCTATGCAAGTCTTGCACAACCATTCTCCACATTCCACACAAAATCCGACAGCACTAGCGTTATCTTCACAGCTTGTACACACCTACGAAGGGACACAGCCTGTTACCATCACATCCCTGGAAAGCATTAATAGGTACAGAAACAAAAGCAGCACATGAATTTCACTGGGCAGGAAGCACCATACCTGTTCTGACTTCTCGTCGGAGCTGCTTGGTGTTTCTGATGTGTCTTTCACAAAGTAGTTATCCACCAGATCTATCTCCCTGCACTCCTGGCGACACACTGGACACCTGATCACACCAACTGCAGGAGAGAAAGTGTTTCCCAGTTTTGAGAAAGAATGTGAAAACCAACACACCCAGGAACAAAAAATAGCAAGAATGAGCACACAATCCTCGGACTGATCATTTCTCTGGGGTAAATGAACAGACTCCAGAGCAGATACTACCCTTAAAATCCAGCTGTATCCATGTGTAACAGATTTCCGCAAAAAAAAACAAACAAAAAACCCCCAACAAACACAGTAACACCACAAACAAAAAACCCCACACACTTCTCTTCAGAAAATGGTCCCTTACATCGAGTGAAGCTGTGGTAATTCCTCATCATACTCAGTTTTTCCTACTGATTTCTTCCCAAAAAAAGCACAGACTTTTAGCCATTTGTTCTCCACAAGAACATAGGGTGTCCACTGCCCCATTTCAGTTTGTTAAACTGAAGGCACCCATTAATTACTTTCTATAACAGCCTATTGTCCAATTTCTCTCACAAATGCACAAATTTCTGTGCCAGGACATCAGGTGCAACCTCAGCGACATCCATGGGAACTTCAAAGTAGCAGTGCCAGTGTTCTCCCAGACACAAGAGAGGATGTTTCCTAACACAGCCTGCTCCCATGAGCTGGGGAGGCGGAGGCAGTAACACCAACACCCTGAAACCTTCAGAGAGTTGTCAGTGTTCTGCAGGGAAGGCTCAACCCAAAACACATGTGAGAGCATGGCAAAAAGCAATTGTGCAAGCTACACCTGCCCCTGCAGCACACACAACTTAAAAGCTGGGTATCGACCAGACTGGTTCCTTCCCAGTACCCTGCTTTATCCTCTGTAATTGCTAAATTAGAGCTTTAAGTCCTCAGCAGAGTTGCAAAGGAGTTATGACATGAACCAAACTGACATTTAAAGATGTTCTATTAGCAACCCATGTTAAAGGGTTGAAAACTTAATTTACCACTAAGGCCATGGTTAACCTTTTCTTCCCAGAAGTGTCATCTGGTCTGAAATCAGGTTCCTACACAATTTCATTGCGAATATAATTTTCCAAGAGGAACACTGAAAGTGACTGGGTATTTTTATTCACTGGGACACCTGAAACACCTTTGAAAAGTAAGTGCAATTAAATGATGCTCAACTCCTCTGTGGATATTCAGAACAGAAGGATTTACTTCAGGAAGATTAATTACATTAGTAGTAAATTAGCATTATTTTTTTCAAGTGCCAAAATTAACGATAGCTTCAGAACACAGAAGACTGACTGCAGAGCAACAAGACTAATCCAACCAAAAATTCCTTCTCATCAAACTAAGCATGCTTCAAGAGCAGGATGTGAGAAATATCCAGCATTCCAGTACCTACACGTTCAAGAGCTTTCACACACACAGTGAAGCCTCCTCCACACGCTTAACCTTGAGATTTTCTTATGACTGAATGACAAAGTTTTTTATGCAATATGATAAGAAAGCCATCCATCAGCCAATGTGTATATACCTATAGAACAAAAACCTCAGACGTTTACCATTAGAACTCTTCCACCTAAAATGGACCACAGCTGAATGTGATTTCCAGTGCTGTCTTGGGTTAATCACACAAAATATTGCAGAAAAACAAAGAAGCAGCCTGATATCTATAAATCCTTACACAATGCAAAGTCAAATTGCACAGATGCAAACTGTTTCCTGTGAGGCAGGTTTGGGTTTAGTGTTAAACAAGATAAATCACAGAAAGCTTGAACAAAAAATCAAGCCTTTCTATGTCAAAAGAGCAACACAACTCACAGTCTGCAGGCTGGATGCAGATTGTGGGCAATTCCACCTTGGCCACCAGTGCTCAGGAGAGCACAATCCAAAGATGAGGCTTTGCAGCTCTCATTCCACACATTACACCTCTTTTTCACATCTCGGCGCCCACTGTTTGCAACAGCAGTTGTACAATATCACATGAGCCACTACACATCTTCCACTCACTCACATCCCGCCTCTTGATCTAATATAAAACAAATTGATGAGGCACCATTTGTACTATAAACCAAACTGCGTTGATGAAAAGCCACAGACGTGACAGCGCAGAGAGAGGCAAGAAGCACAGTCTGTAGTACACAGCACATGTTGAATTGTCAGTAACACAACTGCTAGAGCCCCATCTCCCTCCCGCTGCACACTGGGTGCTCTGATTTGTCAAAGACTTTATTAAGAACACTAATGAGGTGAGCTCTATGTAATCCCTTTAACTGCTGATGATTTAGATAAAGCCACTAAGTGAGAGCACAGACATCACAGGAGGTCAGAAAGCAAAAAACTGAAGTAAACTGTGGAGAAAATGTAATTTTGGTTTCATCAAAACAAAGACTGCTAAAAAAGTCCACCATGTAACACAGCAGCAAATCACAACTGAACATCTTAAAGAATCTGAGATGTCAAATGGAAGATGCTTTTAATCTACCGCTGCCAACCAGCACCTAAAGCTGCACCAACAGTATTTTTCTGAGTTGTAACTGAACTATGAGGAGGACACCTTGTACAAATTTATGTTTGAACCTACCCAGGGTAAGGATGTCACTGATGGCGGCTGGCATGCAGTAGCTTTTCCAGCAGGTTAATGCAACCATTGAACCTTCATCTTCAGATATTTCTAACAGGAAGTTTATTCAAACCCTGTTTAAAATGCTCTGCAGCCTGACACCCCAATACTGTCCCAAACTTTAAAATACTTGAGATCCACAAAGATAGAGGAGGAAAGGCTTGATCTGCTGTGCTTCCAGTATAGAGACACTGGCTAGACGTCCAGCAGAATCAAACCAGAGAAATTGTTTCTAGAGAAACCTTACATCTTCAGGCACTACACCCACTTCAGGTCGATACTAAGAAATCCTGACTCTGGCATCTTTAATGAGAGTTGAAATCAGCTGATCTGCCCCCAGCATCCCTTTGCTAGGCAAGATACATCCCACCCAGTTACACAGCTGGGGGTTGACTCATACCTACTACCTCTGCACAAGAGAAAATCAGAATTTTCTGAATCATATTCTCTGCTCCATACTTCTAGGAATCCCTCTGGGATTTTGTCAGATCCTTCAGAGACCTTCAGCTCCCTCATCCAGTAGGAGTTAACTCAGTTTTAGACCAAGCCCACACCCTGCCATCCTCTTGTTCTGGTTTCCTAGTTCGGTTTTACCAACCCCATAGAGAAGCTGGCTGAGAGCCTCTGGCACTGAGGCCCTGGGCTCAAAGAAAGGGGAAGCAGGATGAAGGAAAGGGGAACCCAGTTACAACTGGCCACGGACAGTTGCCTACTCGCTAAAAGCATTACACAAGCTAAGGAAAATCCCTCACTTTTATAAGCAGCTTCCACACTAAAGGATCCACTTGTTGACTTCAGTCAACCGAAAATGAACACATCATCACCTGACCAAATACTCTTTACATCTGGCAGAGAACAAAAAGCAATAACAGAGAGTAAAGCCACAAAAGTTCTAACTCCAAGACAGCCTTTGGCAACAAAATAAAGGGCAAGATCACCAATGTGAATGCGAGAGGGCACAGCACGCATGCTACGGACATAGGCACATGTGATTGAGGGATAAGACACTACAAAAAGTACTTTGTCCTTTAGCAGCACAGCTCACCACCGGGTCCCTTCCATCACTGGCCCAATGTAGGGAGGTCCTTCCAGCAGGTCACCATTACAAATTTAAAGTACCTCTCAAACTTTACTCAGTTATTGGGCCCAAACACTTGTGTTCTTAACTATCCCTACTTGCACACTAAAGTTCGTATTTCCCGAAGATCCAGCACCTTTAACATAAGCTCTGGTGTGTAATATGAAAATCTTTATCAATTCATCAGTTGCTTCACAACAGTCAAGAATATAAAAAACCCTAAAAACTGACTATAAAAGAGCAATTTTGACCTCTATTTAACACCCTAAAACGCAATATTTAAAGTACCTTAAGAACAATAAGTTGAACAGAAGTCAACAGCATGGTCTTCAGCAAGAAAGGCCACCGTGTCCCAGTCTGCATCAGCAGATCCAGAGCAGCAATCTTTCCCCTTCTGGTCCTCTGGGAGACCCCACATGGATACTGGGTCCAGTCTAGGATTCCCCAGTACAGGACAAACTGACAATGGGGACAAGTCCAGCAGTGGTGACCAAGAAAGATGCTGAGAGCTGAATCATACGATGCTGAGGGCTGAATCACACAATGTGTGAGGAGGGGCAGACCTCTCATCCTGCACCATGGGACCTCACCCCAGCATGCAGGGACCCCACGAGGCAGAGGGAGCGCCAGGGTCTTCCCAGAGGTGTGCAGGGAAAGGACAGGCGTTAACACATACAAGCAGGAACAAGGCAAAACTCACTTCAGGGGTTTTACATCCCTCCAACCAGGAGGTCAAACACTGCAACAGAGGCTCTGAGAAGCTGCAAAGCTGCCATCCCAGTGGACAGTCACCACAAAACTGGAGACAGCCCTGAAGAACCTCCTCAAAATGGACCTGCTCGGAAGAAGAAGTTGAGATAGATCCCTCTGCAAGTGATGCTGTGCTTGTTTCTCTAAGAACACCCTTTTTAAAGAAACAGCTTAGATTTTGTCGACACTTACAAGCCACCAATTAGCACCAGCCTAAAACTTTACCGCACCACTACTGACAATCACAGCTCAGTCTCCCACAGCCCTAACTTCTACTGGGTCTCAGACACCTAGTTTAAACACATGATAGTTTTGGGTTGAAACATGTCAGGCTGATTCCCAACACAAAAGGACAAAGCGAATATAAGAAAATTCAAAACTCTCTCAGATGATTACACTGTTAGAATGATGATAAAGTTTCATGGTTCAGGAAATATTTGGCAGCACTCGTGCAGTCTAGTAACTCCAGCTTCTGTTTCAGGCTCAGACTTGGCATGCACGCAGTCCTCCAAGGAATGGACCTCTGCCAGGTTCCATTCTGTAGCTGGGAAAACCAACAGTAGTCACTGCACGTGCACAATGTTTACTTCTCTCAGAAACATAAGGTGTCAAATACCTATTTCTGCACATCCACACACTAAACCCCTGTTCTAGTGTCAGTAACCAGAGCCTGAAATAAACCCACACAGGTCAAACAAGTGACACGATCAGGGTGAAATCCATCAGAATATAAATACATAAAAAACACTTAGCTGCTTTCAAGGTCCACTCCTCACTTAGGGTTTGGGGTTTTTTTGACAAAAAAATCCTTGCTTTTATCACAACCATCCCACACTGAACTGGGAACACATTATATTTAATAAGGAAAATCAATTTATAGCAGTCACAGACATAAATTCTTATAATGATAGCACATGCCTAGAATGTTCTCAGAAGCATTCTTTTAAAATACACTATTAGTTTAGTCTGAAATTAAAGCTTCAGACCACAATTTTTGGTAAACCCAGGCTACAAACTGCACATTTTCCGGACTCAGACCACATCTATGACCCTCAAACCACCAGCGCAGGAGGAAGCTCAAGAACTGAGAGTGCAGGTCACATGCACCAACACTTGCTGAAACCCAGACACCTGCATTTACAGGGCTTCAGCAGCCCATCTGACACTGGAATCCTCAGGTGTCTAAACTGAAAATACAGTAACTACTGTCAAACTCAACTGAAGGGATATGTTACACTCTCACAAACATTGTACCATTTCTACCTCCTCCTTCAAAGCAAACATAGTTACTGTGCAATTTAAGATGCAATTAATACACAGTTTCTACACACAAATACTGTGTAAAGGAGTTGAATTCAGTGATCGCGACACTTTATAGTAGTGTATGTTACAATATGCAGTAGTAAATGCACTGTCCCCCACACTGTACATAAAGGCACATCAGCCAGCCACATCTATATTCCTCACACTCTTCAAAAGCGTCCTGCAGCTGTTTTTCAGTTTTGGAGCCTAATGAAGACTGTGACATCCACAGGGAGCTGGGAGAACCGCGTGGTCTCTCTGTGGAGATAATCTTCTTATGGGAGACTGCAAATACCTTGGAGAGGCAGTGAAATCCCAAAACAACACATCCTCTCAGAAGCAGTGCATCACAAGTCATTTTGCAGTACCTTTAACTCAGAAGCAAACACTTTTCAGACCCAGCAGGAGGCTCTCCCTTGCCCTTCCACATCTCTGGTCTCTCTGTGGACTCAACTTCTAACTCGACTTTCCTTTGTATGTTTTTCCATGCAGTAATCTGCAGAGCACACCTTGCTATAAAAATTTGTTAAGCTGCACTTTTACCCCATCACATTAAAGCCACTTTTGCAGATAGCTCTGACAGTGGATCTTTAACCCCTCCCGTTCTCAACACAGGGTAGAGGAGATGCTGATACAGAGTGCTGACTGCTGCCCTCAACGATCTTCGTCATCTTCTCTCCAAGAGCAGCAGTGTGTTTTCGTCAGGAAAGGGCACTGACGCACAGAGACCTGCTCCATAGGTAGCCACCTCACACTCAGTTCCCAACATCTTCCACAGTTACTACCCAATAAATAAATATCTTTGTTATTTCTAGTGCTGACAAAGAGCAAAACCTGAAACTACGACAGAGACAAGGGAAATATAAAAAAAAACCCCAGTTCTTTCCCACAGCATTTGTAATTATTTTAGCTAGACACAGAGTCACGGAAAAACCACAGGCAAATTTAAATGCTTGTAAAATAGTGCAGCCCATAATCCAGCAGCAAGGGCCCACAGTTTGTGTAACCTGATTCAGGCACAGTTTGGGTATCACTTCCCATTGATTCCTCCCTATGACCACATACCTCCTCACAGCCAAGAAGACTGGAGAAGCAGAAGTAATACTTCCCAACCATCACAACCCATGCCAACAGGGAAGGAGCTGGCACTACCAAGCAGTGTGGCACTTCCCTGTCCTGGGAGACTGTCCATTCTGAAACTTATTCAGTGGTGGGCATTTCATGTGCCGTTCAATCATTCCACTGCCAGCGTGTCGAGCACTGTCCACCAAACTGCATCTTTGTCTGCAGGTCTGACTGGTCAATGCTTCATTCTTGGCCAGAATTTAACAAGGATCACAAGGCAAATTAAGTGCTTCAGTTGCTGCATCTATGAACTATATTTAATACATCACCTTTTTAGAGTTGATGGATTTCTTAAGACCACAACAGCTTCTGAACAGTGTGGGTGAAAGAACTACCATCAAGCCAGGTGAATTCCTTCACTGTGCAACACAGGAAAGGCCCTAGTCCTTGCTAAAACCAGAAAGATGTTGCCAAGCAAGGTCTCTTTGACCACAGGGCCCAGTTAAGACCTGAAAAACCACTTACCAGGGCCCTAGTTTGGTCTGCAGACCACAGCAAGTGAGTCACTCCATTAAAAGCTCCAGAAGCTTTTCAGTTCAAGCCCTGAACACATGAAATAAAGCATAAAATCATAGCTGATTTCAATAAACGCCTGGAAGGAGCAGCCCGCACTTCTTCCACTACACGGGGATCATGCACGTGTCAAGCACAGGGCACGGCGACTCAAGTGACAGAGCCCTGTGACATGCTAACCTGGCCCAACAGCAAGCAGGTGCGTTCCACATGCTGGTGCCAGCAGAGCACACAGCGCTGGGACAGCAAGAGTGAGAATTCACTTTGACAACTACTTTTGGGGCACCGAAGAACCAAGCTGTCAAAGCTCTCACAGCCTCTGCCACAGCATTCCTAAAAGCCAAAACACAACAGAATGCACCGTGCGGTTCACACTGCCCTCCCAGCAACTACCAAGTTCCAGGTGCTGCGCGAGGATGCGGAGCGGGACAGCGAAGGGGGCAGCGGGGCGGCAGTGCCAGGCTCAGGGGGCACCTGCCCTCGCGCAGACCCACACCGATCGCTCGCCCGGTGGCAGAAGCACGGAGGAGCGCGAGGGGAAAGCGGCCTGGGCCAACCTCCGTGCCCTCGGTCCTGGCCCGGGACTCGCTCATCGCGGTGCCGGTGCCCTCTCCGCTCGCTTTCGCCTCCCGCCCCGGTCCCGCCCCCCTGGTCCCGCTCACCCTGCTGCACGTCGCCGTTGGCGCCGCCGGGCAGCGGGACGCTGAGCTGGCGCTCGGGCTCGGGGAGGCAACGGCGGCAGAAGGAGTGCAAGCAGGGCAGCAGCTTGGGCTCGGCCTCCCGCCGGCTCTGCAGGCTCTGTGCGCAGACCGCGCAAGTGTCCAGCAGCGAGAACGGCCCCGGCGCCGCAGGCGTCAGCGGGGGCACGGGGCTGGGGCCGGGCCCCGCCGCGCCGGGCCCCGCCGCCTCGGCCTCCGCCTCCCCGAGGCCGCGCTCCGCCGCCGCCGCCGCAACCGCCGCCGCGCCCGGGCTCTCGCGCTCCTCGGGGGCCGCGGCGGCGCAGGGGGACGCGGCCGCGGGCTCGGGGGCGCCGCCGCCGCCCGGCGCGGGCTCGGCAGCGCCCTCCCCGCTGCCACCGCCTCCTTTGTTTTCCGCCATGTTTCCTCCTTTGAACCCGGCCCCGCGCTCCGCGTCACCGCGCGCGCACGGGGGGGCGGGGCCCTCAACGCGCAGCTGCGCCGGGGCCCGCGCGCGCGCCCGCCTCAAAGCCCCGCCCCGCGCCTCTCCCATTGGCCGATCGCTGGGCGGGGCCCTGCGTCATCTCGGCGCGCGACTTGGCTGTGACGTCACGGCGTCTGCGCGGAGGGGCGGGGCTAATCTCTTGGCACCGAGAGTGGCTCATCCAAACCGGGAACGGTGCATCCAGATCGCCGCACCCCCCCAGGTACGGCTCATCTCATCGGGAACGTTGCAACCGGAATGCCGCATCCCACCGGGAACGGTGCACCAGGACTGCCGCATCCAACCGGGAGTGCCACACCCAGAATGCCACATCCCACCGGGAACAGCGCATCCCGTGGGGAACGGTGCACCAGGAATGCTGCATCCCATCAGGAACGCCACACCCTGCGCAGCAGCCTCCTCCCGAGCTCACCTCCCCCGCCCCGGTGTCGGCGCACCCCAGCCTGGCTGCGCACGGGGCCAGGATGAAGACCCTCCAAGCTGTGTCAGAGCAGGATGCAGGCACCATGCAGAAACAAAACATCGTTTATTAAAAGCACAGGGGGATGCATAACCACAAAACAGATTTTTAAGGGCTATATAGGCTTATATATATTCAGGTATACAAAAAATGAAAGAATGCCCAGTACACTGAACTCTCCCCTAATCCATGTGAAGTGGAGAGCTGGAGCCCATCCTACTTCCTGCCTAGACAAAAAACAAGGATGATGCCTTTTCATCACCATACAGAACCTCAGCGAGGTCTCCATGTTCCAGCATACGCTGCCGCAAGCCGGTAAGGATGAAGTCACTGGAAGTCCTGCTGGATATTCTCCTTGTTTGCTTCCCCCTGCTGCTGTTTGATTTGTGAAATTTCATTCTCCAGCTGCACAATGGTCCGTTCGATCTCATAGTTTTTGCTGACAAGAGACACCCACCTGCAAGGAGAAGAGAAATAAAAACGGCTTTGAGTGTTAACAGCAAACTTCACCAACAAACACATGCCCAGAGCACATGCAGGGACACTGAGCGAGGCAGCATTTTCCTCGGGACACTACAAACCCCCACTGACACCAACAGCAATGTGAACAACCAACAAAGTGACAAAAAGCAGTCTCTAATCCTGTCATATGTTAACATGCAGAATTTCACTTCCTAGACCCAAGCCCACTAACTGCTGATATTCAGATAAAGGATTTGGGAAACAATTCTGCTAGGCAGTTCCAAGCAGCGGATGTGACTCTTATTCACAGCTGTTGCTCCTGGATTTACTCAACCATGTAGAGCTGGGTCATAAACCCTTGAACACATTGTGCATTCACATGGTCATGCCCAGCAAGATCCCAGACGCTCTGCCTGGGAGAATTTCACACACAGCAGATGCACCCATGGAAGAGGTAACAGAAGAACCCTGGATACTCACGTAGACTCCATCTCTCGCAGTTTAGCCCCAGCCGTGAGCTGCATGTTCTTTCGCTGCCAGTTCAGATCTTGAATGTTTTTTCTAGGGAGAAGAAAATGTATCTATTTTTTTTATCTCCTTTCTTTAAAATTTGTAATTATAGAATAGATGAAAATTTGTAATATCTGCTGCTAATTTCAAGATACACCTAATCCCTAGAAATATTCTCAGAACATTCGAGTGTAGCCAGGACAGTAACTACAGTGCATAGAGCAAAAAAATGCCAGAGAGGGCTGCACGCAGAACCCCAAGATAAATAAACAAAACAAAAAAAACCCACAGAAAAAAAAAAACCCTGTAATAACAAAAACAACACGAAAAAGCTTCCACTCTACTACAAGCAAAACTTCAAACTTCCAGCCTACGGCTCCTGGGCAACTGCAGAACAGAGGAAAGGTTTTGGTCTCTCTGAAAAAAAAAAAAGCCAAAATAGCAAGAGAAGAACAGTTCATCATCCGCAAAACTCAGTAATTCCATGAAGCACCTGAAAAGTGCAGAAGCCTTCAGATAGGTCAGTCTCTCAGTAGTTCTTTGTTCACACTGCTAATACTCAGTTTCTGGTAGCCTCCTTCACAGGCACTGTGACGTTCCTTCAGCCTTTTCAGCTTGAGCTCCACTTCTGCCTGTTCCCACATGGATTCTGCCTGGGACTATAATCCCAGCTAACCCAAACAGACAAGCACTTGCTACACAGTTTGCCTCTTGCCCATGTCCTAGTGTATGGTTGCATCTTAGGGGGAAAATATCAGCTTGAGGAGGCAGGGCCAAACCTCCCAGTTGTCATCATTCTGGGGCCTTTTTCCCTGTGACTGTGGCAGCAACACATATGGAGCCCTTGTACACTCTAGGGGAGCGGAAAGGGTCCACTCTCCTTCCAACTTCAGTAGAAAAACATGAAAAAGGAAGACTCACCTCAGCTTCTGAAGCTCTTTCTGGGCTTGTTCTATCATATGGACCAGGTGTCTAAGAGCAGAATGCAAGCAAAGCATTAGGAAAACACACATGTGCTAGATCAGACACTTAACCAGCCACTTCAACACACCCCCCCGACAACTGCTCTCAGTGCTGTCTGGGCTCTTCGCTCCTGAGGGAAGAATAAAATGCCCAAACACTGCAGCAGAGGCAGTTTTAAAACATAAACCTCCAAGAATCACTATTGTCAGCCCTTGCCATCAGACAGCATGGCTAAATCACACCCATTACCTGCCCAGCACTTGGGCCAGGTTTAACTGCAGACGAAACTCTTACTCGTTGTAGACCTTCCAGGCGTTACAGCCATGCTGCGACATCAGCTCCAGGTTCTCAATGCGGACAGCCTGGTGTTCCAGCTGCGCCATGGAGTTGTTTACGCACTCCTGCCAGGCCGTGATGTCGTTCTTCTGCCCAGAGGAGGGGGCTGGCAGCTCGTACCTGCAACAGGCACGGCCTCAGGAAGGGCCCGAGCCGCAGTGCGGGCCAGGGTTGGCTCAAGGGGGCTCTGCTCACCTCTTCATGCTCAGCAGCTCCAGGGGCTGCCGCGCGGCCAGGCGCTCAAACTCGTTCCGCATGATCTCAGTCTGCGGCCGGGGCAGCGGTGAGGCTGGGGGGACCGTGAAAAAGGGGAGGGGGGACGCGGAGGGCTGGCCAGGGGTGGGAACCTAGGGGACCCAAGCCGGGGCCGAGAACCAGGGGGCACCGACCGGGGTCGAGCGGGGGGCCGGCGGGGAGGAATAGGACTGAGGTTTGGGGGGAAACCAGGGGAATCGACGCATGTGGAGAAGGGGAAGAACCAAGGGACAGACCTGCGGCCGAGGGGGAGCCGGGCGGGGAACCGGCCCAGAGTCGGGAGAGGAAAGGGGAGGAAGCAAGGAGGCCCGGCCCGGGGGTCTCGGCTAACCTCGAAGGCGCTGCAGTCATGCGCGGGGAGGTAGCTCAAGTAGTTCTTGGTGGGCCGGTACCGCCGCGTCTCCTCCTCCACCAGCGCCGCAGCCTAGCGCAGCGCAAGCGTCAGCCGGGGCTGCCGGCCGGGCCTTCGGGCCCCGCCCCGGCCCGCACTCACCGCCTCCCGCACGCCCGGTGCCTCGTAGCCCTGGTCGAAGTAGGGCAGCGCGTCCACCACCACCTCGCCGGCCACCAGCCCCGGGCCCGCCATAGCGCTCGCCCCGCTGCCCCTGCGCGCATGCGCGAAACCACGCCCCCGCTTCCGTCGAGTGAGGCCCCGCCCCCTCCCGCCCGCGGCTCGGACTCCGCCTCTCGGAGCCTCGACCCCCCGCCCAGGCCCCGCCCCGCCCAGGCCCCGCCCACAGAGCACGCGGAGCCGCAGCGGTTCGAGCTCAGCGGTCGTTGTTAGCGGCAGCGCCGGGACTCGGGGTCCCCGCTCTGGTTCCACCGGGGCCGCGCTCATCGCTTCTGGCGGAACTTCATCTTGCTCCCTAGGGAGAAAAAACGACAGGAGGGGCTGGGACGGTTTAGGGCTGAAAGGGACCGAAGCCCACCCCGTCCCACCCCTGCCCGGGGCAGGGACACCTCCCGCTGGATCAGGGGCTCCAGGCCCCATCCAACCTGGCCTTGAACCCCTGCAGGAATGGGGTGGGCCACCGCTGCTCTGGGCAACCTAGGCCAGGGGCTCCCCACTCTCATGGGAAAACATTTCCCCCCAAGATTTCATCTCAATATCCCGTTTCAGCCCAAAACCCTTCCCCCTCATCCCATCCCTGCCCCCCCAGCTTTGCTGCAGCCCCGTCCAGTTCGGTGTCCCCCACACAGCAAACGACCACAACGACCGCGGTGCGCCAGGCCAGGATCAGCCCTGCGCTCCTTCACATGCCCTCACTTATTGATGGAGAAATGTATTAAAAAGAAGAAAAACAACAAAAGCAAAGGAGTCCCTTTACCAAGGCTGCGCAGGATTTTGTTCATTCCAGTTGGCTCTGTCTCTGGAATGCTCTGCAAATACTCCAAGGCGCGGACCTCAAAAAGGCCTAAAGAAGGAAAATAAATAAAACCAAATCACTTGCTTGGCTGAGTCCCACAATTCCATGCTGTAGCACATGGCATCTTCTATCATTAACAAGGCAGTTACCGAAAGCCAGCTGTGCACACTGTGCAAGCTGCAGGAACAAGCCCAGAAAGGGGAGAGGTGGAAAAATTCTTTGCTTCCTATACTGACTGGAGCAAGTGGAAGAGGATGGAGCTACTGCGTTCGGCAAAATGCCAACAGGGTAACCATCCAGACAAAAGCAAGCTGGACAAGTAGGATCAAACCTCACCTTTGACCACATTCTTACTTAGCTCCCGCTCCTGTATGAACCCTGCAAACATCTGCGTCTCCATGAAGAAGTGCAAGAAATGACGGACGTTGCGTGACACGTGGGATTTACGGAATGGTTCCCGCTGGAACACCCGCTCCCCTTTTTCCGTGACACTCATATGCAAGGAGTAGTGCCCAATGATCTCCACAAAGAACTGCACAAAAGCTTCTGAGACCAGGGAGTTGAGAGGCATGGCACCTGTGAAGAGGGCAGCAGAGGAGGAATTTCACTCTATGTCCACCACTTCAGTCATTCCTCTTCTAAAAGAGGAGCAGCAGGCATTTTTTAGGCTGCCTGTCAGATTGGGAAATCCAGATGAATGTTTGATATCAAAGCTGCCACAGCTCAAATGCTAGTATCTCCCTCCCACGTCAGTTTTCTGCTGTGGCTGAGACACACTCCATCCAAAATTTTTCCCAGTAGTTAAAACATTCATAGTTTCTTTGCCCCTGCTAAACACCTAGTGTCTAATACCATTAGCTCATAACAATCCATGTTTAATTCCATTAAAGAATAGGCAAATTACAGAATACAATCCCACTGAAAACTAACTTTGATGGAATTACAACCCTAGCTGATACCACTTCTCTCAAGCTACTCAACACTTTTTGAAATTATCACACTTAATCTTTATAAAGCAGCTCAACTTTGAAAATGATCCATCAGCTCATCCTCAGAGTGAGTACAGAGACTCTCTGCTGCTTCAGAAAAAAAAATCAAAGAAAGCTCAAACCACGTGAACAGACACACTTGGCCCAGGGAAACCCAGAGCTCTGCACATATTGTGGTGAGAAGGGGAACAATTGTTTGGACACTAAACTTTTCTAACAAATTCAGAAGAAAAATGTTCTCAGTACAATCACAGGAAAACAGGCTTCCAAAATGCCACTTCCTACTGTTTATGCCCATTTTTCTATCAGCCACACAGAAACTTTGCTAATGTAAAAACACTTTTCTGCAGCAGGACCTTGTGTGTCACTCTGCTCATGTGATAGGATTTCACTTCGTTCTTCCAAGATCTGTATGAGCGCAGCCTGGAGCTTGTGAGGCAGGATCTCATCTTCGTCTGACACCTAAAGAGAAAAGGAGCCATGGAAGCATTTTTGTGTTGTATTTGTCACCAGCAGAATGTTTTCATTGTGGCCAGATGAGAAATACTCGTAATGTGCTTAAAACAGTCAGAGGTAGGTTACTCTGTGATATGATGTACCTTGGGGGAGACAAAACATTTGTCTTGCAGCCACAGAAGTGAAAAACATTTATTCAGCACCCTCTGACTATGAACTGATACAGTCACACACACACACAACTGGCCAGCACAGAACAACGTATGCCATACCCACAACACAGAGTCAGGGTTATCACATCACTGATTAACCACATAAAAAGAGCAGAAGTCTGCTGAAAAAACATGACAAATCTTAACATTATGGTTAAAAAAACCTTCAATACCTTTCTCCAGTTGCAGGCTGTAAGGCAAAACAGAATAGTAAGGCAAGGAAAAGGAGATGCAAGTATCCTCCCAAACCAGTAATGCTCCAGTATGTCTATAGACACTTGTTTGGAGCTGTAGAAGAACATCAGGTAAAGCTCAGCAGAGAACCACTAGGGAACTGGGATAGTCTGTTTCCTGTGAAAATAAATCTCAGAACCAACACATGTACCAGCAGACAGGAGAGGAGAAAGCCCTGTGGAGAGCAAGTACACTGTAAGACAGCCAGAAAGCAGCAAAGAATCTTATTTGTCCCCTACATACAGTGACCAGCCAAGGGTCTGTTGTTAAATTCAGTTTAGATAAAGCAGCATCTTTGGCTTTGCAGAGTTCTGTACCTCATGCAACCTCAGTCCTGCAACAAGGATTTGTCAGGCTGTTCACTTCTCTAGTGATCAAAAAAGAACACAAGATATTTCTTCAGCCAATGGAGCCTATGTATGACACCAGCTTTTGCAGATTTCTTGTTTTCTTTTTCTTTCACTGATGACTTCTCTTGGCATATAACCATGAGTGACTGGTACTGTTATTGCACTCACCTCTTGCAAGAACTTGTCAGCACGGAGATCTACAATCAGAACCTGGGGAAAGATGTGCAAACACACTCACTCTCACAGGCAGCTATGTTGCCATACAGAAAAATACACTTTTTTTTAATTTTCAGTGTCCTCAGTGGCAAGAGATGTCACACAAACACAAGTTTTTGCATAGCTGCAGCCTGTCCACAAGAACAGTGAATATTATTTATCTTTGATAACAATGGAACACACTGACATGTATCTGGCAAGTTCACCAGCTGTCTCAGAAAAGCTTAACAGTTTGTACCAAGACAGAACCCATAGAGACTATTCTGGAGGGGTCAGCACCATTCCACTGACGCTATCCCTCCACCACACGTCACCTAGGTCTCACCTCTTCTACTGGCAGGTCCCAGAGTTGTGGTAAGGAGCAGGAGAGAATGCCAATGAGGAATGGGGTTGGAGAGCACACAATGTCAATCATAGAAGCTGGTAGGACTGGTATGTAGGTGTGCTGCCAAGTGAAGGGATAAAGCGTTGCAACAGCGGCATGGCCACATTTAGAGAGCGTGCTAGAAAGTGAAGAAAAGCAGAGTGCTGTAAGTTTCTCATTTGGTACTCGGCTGCAGACACAGGTTAGAAGTGCTCAGGGAAGATGTAATTTGGGCTCGTTGTTTATGCATCAGCAGAAGCCCCATGCATCCACTCTTGTAGTCTGTTATGAGGAGTTAGGAACAGCATCAACCCAGACTACAAAGGCAATGGAAATATTCCCTTATCTCCTCTTGGGTAAAGAGCATACTCTGAATTCTAAGCATCCACACGTTGCATGGAATGTCTGCAAAATGCTAAAGCTTTTAAATGTAACTATTTACAAAACTTAGACAAGCTTGCATATGAAACAGGCCTGAACTCAGAAGAAAAATCCCTTAGAAAGAACCAGTAAATCTGACTTGTTTTGTTACCTTAAGTTGTCAGCAACAAAGATCACTCTCCTTTCCAGCAGGAGAGAGGCAAAGACCCGAATCAGGTGAGAGACACTCAGACACTGGAACAGGCATTCAAAGTCAACGTGTTCGAGTCGAGAATCCAAGGGACGGCAGAGCTCCATCACCTGAAAGGCAAGCAGAGAAGCAGAGCACTGGAGGAGAAAGCCAGACTGCAGTCAAGGCAGACGAGGGAGAGCCTGGCTGGAGCACAGAACTGGCAGCTCCTCACAAGCGGAGCCCCATGCCTGGGCAGGCATCGCAGGGGACTCCCAAGCAGCTGTTCCTTAGAACAGCAGGGCATCACTCCTACAGTAGGTGCCTCAAAAGGTTTCTGCGACAGCCTTCCTTCAGACTTCAGGGCATTATCTTCAGATTAATTATTTATAGGCAGCATCACTCTACAGCACAGCCTGCAACACCCCAAGACACCATCAACGCAGGAAAGCCAGTCCTGACTGCAGGTACCTCATTCCCTGCACCTGGCAGGTAACTTTTCACAGTGATCGTGCGTCCAGGAGCAGGGAAGGGCGCTTCCATGACACTACGCATGAATGGATGCACGAGGGCTGGGGACATCTCTCGCCTCTTCTCCACTTCATCTAAAATCTGCAAGAAACCACATCGGACATTGGCTCAGTGCCTGCTGGTGAGCCAAAGTAGATATGCAAGCCTCTCTCACAGTATCCCCTGCCACAGCTACTGGTGAAGGCTCCAACACAGACTCCCCTCTACCCCCTTGCTTAGGATCCCTGTGAAACCTTCTCTCAAGTGTCTGAGCAATCAAGTCTGAATAAACAGCTGTGAGCACAACTCTCCTGGGATGAGTTACAATCACTAAGCAATTCTAGACCAGAGAGAAGCATTAACTTGCTTTCTGGAGTTTGCAGGTTGTCAGCAACTCACACCTGACAATAAGTAAGTAAGAGGCTTCCCCCACTTCACCTTGGAGAAGAGGTTGAAGCAGCCCAGGCGGCTGACGATGCAGTACACCTCAGGAAGGCGCTTCCCTTTCCCTTCTGGCTGAAAGGCAACAGGAACGGTTACGCGGAGAACATGACTGCAATAAAGAACTTAGCACCTACCCTGTAGCCAATTTGCAGAATTCCTTTAGCTGTACTTCCCTCTGCACTTCTGACTTAAAAGATACCTGAGGAGTGCCCAGTTCAGGAGCTGTCTTTCATGTCCAGAGCCCATTCCATTGTATTGCTGGGAAACATCGTGCTCCTTTCCTTATACATTCAAAGGGCTGGTAATCTCACAGGCACTAGGTAGCCCACAGTTTCTGCCAACCCACCTCCCACACTTGACTGTGCAGTTATCAATGCATTCTTTACACTCCAGCCAATAGAGATGCTTACCAGGAGCTTCTTGCAGTATCCAAACCAGCGGCTGCCATCCTCACCCGTTAACACAAAAGAAAATGTTTCACTGGGAAACCAAAGAACAGTCACTGCACAGTTCAGAGAAGAGGTTGACAAAGCACATAAACTATGAACCTATAAACCTTTCTGGTCAAGCCAAACACCCCTTGCTGTGGTGAGCAAGCTACTTTGGGCTCTACTCAGTGTAAAAGCCTACAGCCCTTGGAGTCTCACTGAGCTGCTACAGCTCCCTCCCTTCCCAGCTGCTTCTCCATTCTACCAAGGAGCAAAGAAAGCCCTTGCCAGCCCTGCGAGCTGGCCCTGAAGAGACATTAAAAACTTCTTTCCTGTAGGAAAGATGGTGCTCAGGCAGAAGCAGCACTCCTGAGCCCACCTCTGCAACTCAACTTCTCCTGTCACAGTCTTTCCTATTTTTCCCTGCTCCACCTGCAGTTCCCCTGGTCCAAGAAGCTGGCACAAACTTAAGTTTTCAATGTTGCCTATTTGAGGCGTGAGTATTCAAAATAAATCTTTACCTTTTAAGGTCTGACGCAGGAAACCAGTCTTTGGGATCTGGAAAGCAGAATTTGGGTATGACCTTTAGCCTCTCTTCAGTATCCTTTGAATGTCTGAAGGGATGTTCATGCTGGAGGGGTAACACACGCATTTGAAGTCACTGAAGTGTGGTGCACAGCTGCAGCATGTAACACACCAGGAGCCAGTATCTTTCTGACACTTACAAATGCTGACCCATCAGACAGTTAATGCACAAGTATAGAGGAGCATATTCTGACTAGAACAGACTCCCAGTTCCCTCTTGCATCTTTCCTGTGGATTAGACCTTGTAAATTACCCAGCTGCTCTTAGTAAGAGCCGAGTGAGGATTTAGAAGCATGGCCAAGTTTACTGGAGAACAAAGCTAAAACTGATGCCCCAAATGCCATTTGCTTCAGCTTGCCTTGGTTCTGTTCCTAGGAAGACACTAAGAGGAACAGGAACATGTTCAGCTTGCAATGTGCAGATCACTTGTAATTCAGTTGTGAAAGCAGCATATGTGAATTGTGTGTTACAGTTATCACCAAAGACTGCAGAACAGCTTTTCTTTCCATGCTCAAAACTGCCCAGATGGGCAAAAGGAAGGTTTTCTTATGAGAGAGATCATATTTAAGTAGGAAATGCCCCTAAGAAGAGGAAAGGTTATTGCATAAAGCTGATTTTGGACACTACTCTCAGTCAGGGTATCCAGGTTATTCCAGTGTCTCAAGCTGTGAGAGCACGAAGGAGCGGTTAGGAAAACAGTACAGCATTTTCACAGGGTAAGAGTTCTACAACATCTTTGATGTCCTCGGGCGTGCAGCCCAAAGAAGAGGGTGACAAACAGATCACTTGGAAGCAAGGCTATTTTTAGATTGGAGACAAATCTGCAATCAGAACATCTCCATAGCTACTGTGCAATGCTTCCTGCAAAATCCCAGCATGACAGACTGTCTCGTATAAAGTTGCTCACCAAAACACCTTAATTCAAGCAGAGGATAAACAAACGCTGAGAAAATAATTGGTTTTGTGAGTGGATTTGTAATAGCCAGTAAAACAGCCACATGGTCCAATTGGGTCTGATTGTCTGCTAGGGCAGCAGGAAAAGAACAATGCGTTGCCCTTCCCAAAGGGAAGATTGGTGAACAGATTGGTATCTGCGCTAGGGGAGGCAAAATCTGGTTACACTCCCTCTTTACACCCTAATGTTTGCATTTTTGGCAGATATTATTTATGTGCATTGAGTCCTACCCACTAAACTAAGACTCTGAAGTCTTTCTGGCTGTTGTCTTTTATTTGTTTTGTGAATCCAAAATGTTTACACATTTAAGGCACTGGAGTGATTTGCAACACCCCCTTACATGGCTTTGCCATTTTAACTCCCCACCTCCCCTCAGAACAGCATAGGCAAGCGTAAAAGCCCTGGAATTCTAGCTCCTGAGCATTCTCATCCAAATTGCTTCACTCCATGTTTATAAATCACACACCACCTTGATGAGAACAGGCCAGCTTAGGAACAGAGCCCTGCACTCCCTTTCCTCTCCTGCAGGCTGCCTCAGCAGTGTATCAAAGCACAGGGTGGCTTCAGGATATTTCCAGGCAATTCAAATTAGAGGAGGAGCCTTCCTCGTTCCAACAAAAGACAGTAAACTTATTATCAAGAAAGGTATTCAAAAACCACCCAACACTGCACATTAGGTCTGTAACAGAGCAAGGTTCCCAGTGGGACAGCTTTACTAAGACAGAGTTTAGGAAAGGATACACACTGCAAGAGGAAATAAAGAGATGCCAAGTGTGTTTTGTGGGCAGGTTTGCACACCAGCCCTACCTTGCCGGGAAACTGCTGCACAATCTGTGGTGTGTACACCATCTCATCTGCCTTCTTGTACAGTGACACCACCACAAACAGCTCGAACAGCCGCTGCTCCTGGAGCTCTATCAAATCCCTCTCCAAAGTCTGGTAGTGCGAGTTCCTCTTGGAGGCTGACTGCTCCTGCAGCAGGCGCTGGGGTCGACCTGAAGAAAGGAAGAAATCCAAAACCAGCCTGTAGCTATCATTGCCATACACACCTGCAGGTCACAGAAGAGGAGTTGGCACCACATTTACAAAGAGGGAAAAATTATGGGTGTTTTTTCCCCAACATCACTGCTGTGCTCTTCAGGACCTGGAGTCGGGCATCAGCCCATCAAGCACAAAACAGTTCCAGGTACAGGAGCACTGGCCTTGCAGCAGTGCTGCAAATCCCTCTGGCCAACAGCTGGCCCTCTCTTGCTGCCCTGACACTCCTCCATGCATCTCAGAGCAACACATTGTGGTAACGATGAGGGAAGCCCAGCTCCACCAGCTCAGTAGCTGCCCGGCCTCAGGCAACTACTCCGTAACACAACATAGGCATTCAAATGGGGCAGGGCCACCTTCTTGGCCAAGAAACCTCCAGGTTGGGATGTCTTGACAGGCAGTGCAGACTCACAAGCACAGGCACAGCATTCTGATGTAAGAAATTCCTGTGGCCCAGGCACCGTGACACATTCTGGACACTCCTATAGCAGGCAGTGACTCAGTCACTGTATTTATGCACACATTCTGCACTCTCCATTAGCCTCTTTAACATAAAAAGTGGAAGCTCACTCCAAGTTAAGGCCTCCTGTATGCTTCCCTCTAAGGAAACAAAATGCCTAAAGGAATTCTGTTGGTCCTTATTGCTAGGTGCTTGCCTACAGCCACAACAGAGTCCCTCACTGGGGCTACTTGCCAACCATGACTATTTCACATTCAAACCTACAAGCATGGAAGGCAAGACCTCTCTGATCCTCCCCACACCAGCTAAAACCTTGTAGGTATTTCAAGCCCGTAGTTCAGGCCTATGATCAAACTCAGGACTGTGGAACCAGACAAACCAAGTGACTTCCCCCACAGAGGAAAAGGCATTTCACAACCTTATAGATATAAAAAAGAACCAAAGGGAGGATGCAGGGGGGAAATAATTTCAGGTATTAACAGCAAAGCTGACAATCTCCTGCAAGACATGTTTTAATTAAGTGTGACTCTACGAGCCCAAAAATGAATCTACCTCTAGTGACTGGCAGATTAATGGCACTAAACCCCAAATGCTCTGAGGTGGCGGAAACAGAGGCTGGTCTGTCACAGCAATAGCTCCCAGTCTTGACGATGCTGCCTCTTCGATGCTCCCTTTCTCTGCCCTGGCAGAAGCCACCGCTACTCAGTGTGCTCATCCCATTGGAGCCTTAGCCAAGCATACAGTGCTACAGGGATGGGGCCAGCCCCTCTGACTCACTCACTTTTTGGCTGATTTTCCGTATCACTTTCATTCCCACTGGTTTCACCTGAAACACACAAAGTTTTCACTTATAAGCTATGCAGAAGGAAGAGGGGCAACACCTAAAGTTGGGAAAGAGAGATAACTTCTGACTCAGACCAACATCACTCAGGCCTGCCCACCTACCTATCCTGCTTGAAGCATCAGCAAAGAACTGCTGGTACTGGCAAATGTGGTACAAGAGTAAATGTCACCGTTTCCAGTAACCCACCCATAGGTCAGATGAACATAGGCAAAGGACAGAGACTCAGCAGTGACTTGATGCTGCTATAAAAGTTACCAGTATATACTATAAATCAAGACCACACTAGAGCTACAAAATCAAGAGAACACAAGACTATCACTTTGGAGGCACAGAAGCAATAAGCAGAGTAGCCAGAAGTACTTCTCATGCCAAGTGAGTTTGCGGGGAATTTGGGAGCTTGTTCTGCTTTTTTGACACAGCCCCTTCACCCGGTAGGCCAGCTTATCAGGCTCAGATCACAGTGGACCCTTTCATTTCTGAGTGTTAAACACGGGTTAGGCAAGCAGTCCCAATCCTAGTGGTGCTGAAAGCTCAACAATTCCAGCTGCAAGAGGTGTGGTTTAGCACTGCTGAGTCAGCCACGCATGAGCTGCGGGAGGTGGTAGTGCCTGGTCCGCTTGCAGTGCCCTAAGACGTACAGAAACTGGGCCACTCAAGGGGTTCACAGCCAAGGTGCTGGAGACCTATGTACCTTTCCTTGGAGGCACTTCTTTCCCAGCAAGACTGAGCAACTTCACCCTCTTCTTTCCACGCTTGGAATCAAAGATCTCTTGTATTTTTAGCACCAGCTGAAATCCAAAATGGAAGCAGAGGTCAGTGTGGGGTTCAGAAAAGGGGCCAGGTGCTGAAGGCTGCAGCCCAACAGTCATCACCTGGCACCATGACACCTGGGATAAGCTCTGCAAGTCCTGCCAGGGATCCTGGCTTGTTAGCTGTTTGCCAGAGTCCTTTTAGCACAGTTCACCAGAGAGTGAAGGAGCACAGAATTTCTGCTACAACAGAGAGATTGCAGTTAGCACAACTCCAAGCTGATACTGAACTGTACAAGCACTCTGAAAGCTATCACACTTTGCCTACAAACAGATTGCGAAGGCAGCAAACTGGCATCAGATCTCCATTTTCTGTTGGAGACCAACGGCAAAGTGACTTGCACAAACATCTTACACACCTTCCACCACAATGGACTCCGCATGCTCTCAAGTATCCCAATGCTTTCCAAGCGTAGAAAAAGCAGAGCTCTCTCAGTATAGCTTGGGATTTGGTTTTTGGTTGGTTGGGGGTTTTTTTTAAGTGTGCTGCAGTAGATGGACATCAGGCACCTGGACTAAGTTCTACAAAGCACCAGGTCCAAAGCACAGTCCTTATCCCAAGGTACTTTGCTCCACTGGAAGGATTAGGCACTTTCAGTTTGCGCAGGGGAAGAAGGATAGCAAGACAGGGTAACAGGACTGTGCTGCAGGGACACCACAGACCTCATCCTCCAGAAGAAAAACACTGGAAAAAACACATAGCCCAGTGCACACGAAGATATAGACATGAAAGAAGGGTCAGCATTCAGACACTCCGAGCAGATGCTGTTAACCTTCCTTCCACTGGTCACAGCAGCCTTAAAACCAAAGCCCTAATGCTACCTCTTACACTGCCACTGGCCTCTCTGGATCCCACCTCAGCTCCAGGCAGAGGATGCTACAGGTGGCTCTTAGATTCCACCTCTCAAGGGCAGCTGTTGCTCCATGGGGAAGAAGGGTTTATGTTTAATGCAGTGAGCCAGTCAAGTTTATTCTTGTCTCAAAAATTCATTACAGGCTCCCACTGAAAGTAGGAGGGTGGGGCCTAGCCATTTGTCACCACAAATACTGCATAAAAAGGAAGATATTCAACAAGAGAACCTGTTTTTCAGCTCAAGCCTTTATCCCCAGCTCAGCAAACTAGGCTCAAGCTTTTCCCCATTTCAGATTTATTTCTCCCCATTTTCTGCATTATCCAGTCCTCCCAGCACAACAGGGCTGCAAGGAAGAGAACAGCCCACAGCAGAACGCAGTGCTTCTCCTGCAGCATCTGCCTTTTCGCCTCTGCCACTCAGCCTTGCCTGGAGGATTTCAACTTCTGTCCTGATTTCAGTGCAGCTGAGTCACCAATGAAAGACACTGGGTGTGTTTAGGGCAGCTATGTGTTTCTTAAGCAATAATGTAAGTTTTTTTCTTGTCAGACTCCAATCCTTTTCTCAATCTCTGAAGCAATCTTGGCTCAGTTCTTTGTGAGCAAAAAAGACTGAAGTGTGCTTCCTGCATGTAAATTGTTACCAGATTTTTGGAATAGGTTTACATTTGGGGAACGTTTTATTTCCCCTCACCAAATGAAAGATACTCCCCATCGCAGTATTTTTATAATATTGCCTTCTCCTTCCTGATTTTCCAGGCCTGTTTTTTAAAAGCACCTATAGAAGTTGCTTGCTACATGGAAGTATTTAAGGTTTAATAAATATTTTGCAGCTGTCCAACTCTACCTCATAGTCCTGTGCAATGTGAGCAAACACTCCCAATTTTCACAAGAAATACAGAGCTGCAGAAGTTGAATGATTTTGCCATGGCACAAATAAGTTGTTGCCACTGCCAGCTGGAATTTGAGCCCTATGCACCAAGTGCCACTCCAGTGGTAGCTGCAGCCATTCCTCTAGAGTACATGCTGCATACTATCACTGAGGGACACAAGCCAGCAACAAATACCAGTGTCTGGAAAGATTCCCAACGCATTGGATGAGAATTAAAGTGCCCTACCATGAAGGAGGATCGAAAGATTTTCTCACTACTTGGGCCTCTGAAGCATATCTGCCTTTGCTCACAGGCAGGTGGGAGCAGCAGCAGAACTCTGTGAAGGCTCTGCGAAATGCGCAAGAAAGCAGCAAGAGTTTGAAATGCCATGCAAGAAGTAATGTTTCATGCTTAAGTCTCACCCAGGGCAAGTTCTTTCTCCTGCTGGCAGCCTCCACTGCTCGGAACAGCTTCCACTCGGTCAGTGTGACAGGTAGGGTGGTGTCCTTCACCGTTTTCCCTTGCAAACTTGTCTGGGAGGGCTTTACCTCAAGTGTCTTTCGATTGAGGAAGGGAGGTTTGGGGGGAGGCTAGAAAACAGGATCAAAAGAGATGGTTAAGCACGGGATTAAGCCTTGGTCTGAGCTCAGACTGAAAGAAGCCAGATTACAAATGATGATCTTCCTGCAGCAAATGATGATCTTCCTGTGGCCTCCAGCTGTATCAAGCTCTCCATCCCACCCCCACCCCACACACTCAAGGACGTCACTGTCATTCTCTTGTTCATATCCTTTTACTACTTAGCAGCTTTAAGCAACTGCCCCTGCTGTAACTGTTCATTATCATTTACACTAATAACAAATGATAAAAAATAAGGAAAACCGAACGTGACAGTCGGGAATGTGGGGCCAGGGGGAGCACAAACAGGGCCTTTGTGTGGATGATTCTCAGCAAACAGCTGACAGGTTAATCCCTTCACCCTACCTTGGGAGCCCCACTGGTGTTCCGGGTGGCTGGTAGCTTCCAGACAGATGGGACCTTCCACAGGGGTAAGGGCAGTGCTCCAATATCTTCATAGGGGTTCTCTTTCACAGGACCTGGAAAAAAAAGAGTTGGATGGGAGATTTATGAAAGGAGATAAACTCCTGCATCCATGCAAGGGATGTAAGTAGAGAGAGTGTGATGCTTCAACAGGGTCTGAGAGAGACCTGTTTTAAGGTAGTTTAGGTTTCCAACACTTCAAGATCCTGCTAATCCACTACCATCAACTTGGCAAACTGTAAACGGACTCAGCAGAACAAAACACTTCTACCACTGGGAAAGTAGCTCTATGGGAAAGCAGCTAGTTTTGTCAGTGTTCAACTGACGTCTGTGCAGCACTCAAGCAAAGCATCTGAAGAGCTAATAAAAAAACCTCAGTTTAGCACAGGCCAGTTCTAGTGACCTTCCATGACATCTGGAATCAGGTCGCTCACATGCAGAGATTTACTGACATCAACAAAGAACTCCAGATGGGGAACACCTTAAAAGTCACAGGGCTGGAAAGATCCTCAATACATTCTCATCCTCATTCCTCCCACCCCAGCAAATGTGCTCCCCTTAAATAATGAGTGAATCCCCCAGAAGCACAGGCACATACAGATAATGTCCTCGTAGATGTTGTCTTCTGACTGTGTGTAGACAAGCCTGGATCCCGTAGTGCCATTTGTCTCTTCTCGAAGTCTGCGGGACTTGGTGGTTGCCATCCGGTTGCGGAAGCCCTGGATGTCCTCAAACTCAAAAGATTTCCTAGAGGAAAATGAGTGTAACTTCTTCTAAAGGCGCCTGCACGGTACCAGTGAGTTGCTGTCTCCAGTCCACACAGGGTATGGTCATCCTTGGGGCCATCAAGCACAGGGATGCTCCACTCTGGATGATTTCCAAGCATTGTGGTTTAACCCCAGCCAGCAGCCCAGCCCTACACAGCCGCTTGCTCACTCCCACCCAGTGAGACGGGACAGAGAATCGGAAGGGTAGAAGTGAGAAAAAATGTGGGCCAAAATAAAGGCAGTTTAATAGGTAAAGTAAAAGCTGCACACACAAGCAAAGCAAAACAAGGGATTCATTCACTCTTTCTCCTCAGCTGGCAGGTGTTCAGTCATCTCTGGGAAAGCACGGCTCCATCATGCATAACGGTGATGTGGGAAGACAAACGCCATCACTTCAAACGTCCCCCCTTGCTCCTTCTTCCCCCAGGTTTTACAGCTGAGCACACCATCCTGTGGTGTGAGACATCGCCTGGGCCAGTGGGTTCAGCTCTGCCAGCCATGTCCCCTTCCAGCATTCTGCCCACTCCAAGCCCACTCGCTGGTGGGGTGGGATGAGGAGCAGAAACAGACTGGGCTCTGTGTAAGCACAGTGACTAAAACAGTGTGTTATCAATAGCATTTTCATCACAAATCCAGAACACAGCACCACACAAGCAACCATGAAGAAAATTAACTCTATGCCAGCCAAAAACAGCACACCAAGCAAGTCCTGGCCACTTACTGTAGGAGATTCTTAAATTAAAAATTAAGTTGGAGGCTTCACAGCCAAGCACACTGCAAGCAGGTACAGAAAGTCCCATCCTGTAACAGAGGCAAGAACCTCAAACTTGTTTTCAGAGTAAGCACTTGCAGCAACGCTCAGAATTTGGGCACTGATCTCTGCTGGACCCCTCTTATAGCTCATGCTAAGGCTGTTAGCACATTTGTAAGTGTGCAGTTTCATATCCTTAGCTCCCATTTCAAAATTACGTCACAGAGGTCAGAAAGGAGCTGGCAGGGATTTAGCCCATCATCATAAAATTTGGTTTGCTGCTGCATGCTTTGTTGCTGAGACAGAAGGTTCCAGGAGTCCCACACACTTCCCCACCTTTGATGCTCACACTCTTCTCCTGCAGAGCTGCCCTCGGCAGCTCACCTGGAAGCACAACCAGCACCAAGCTAAGAGGTTTTCCACTCTGCAACAGCAACCTAAAAGCAGGTAGAACAGACAAACCTACTGCAATAGAGGTTGACAGCCTCCAACTTTATGCAACAAGAGAATCTTTCACTCACAGGAAAGCCGCAAGGTTTAGCAGCTGTACTGCCCTGAAAAAGCCAGTCTGTAATCCACAAACTGCAGCTGAGGATGAGCTTGGGGTAGCAGGAGGCAGCACTCTCCCTGTGCCCAGCATACTGTCACACAAATGCTGGTTTAAGGTGTGAGACCGACATCTGTTCAGAGCTTTTAGCCCTCATTACAAGATTATCAGCCGCAAAAGCAGCGCACGCACAATGCTGGAAAGGGGATACTTTCATCCAGAAATGGCCTCTTCCTATCGACAGAGGCCTCATCGGCACTAGCGTCTGCACAAGGATATGATGGCAAGCAAGCTGTTTAAAACCATCTAGACACCGATTTAAGGAAACAAGTTTCAGAGATGAGAGATGAATTGATGTACCTCTGGCTTCTCCTTCTGATTCTCCTGCTGGCTGCTCTCTTCTCAGGATCATCAGAGGTTGACACCAGGTCTCCTCCATGCTGCTGCTTTTGCAGGGGAGCTTCCCCAGTAGCGCTGGCATCACCACAGCTGCTGGCACTCTTGTCTACAAGGTAACGGAAAGTCCTGCGGGGCTTGGGTGGTGGGACAGCAGCCGGCTCCTCCTCTTGCCCCTCAGCCTCAGAGTAAATGTTGTTCAAGCTCCTCTCTGCCCTGCAGAGAGGCTCAACACCTTTGAATTTAAGTTCTCTTTCCGTGGAGCCACAGCTCCCTCGCTTCCTCTGAGGGTCCAAGGGGACTGGTGAGGCTTTGCCAGGTATGAAGGGATTTGCTCTCCACAGTCCCTGTGAGGTATAGAAGTTACCTGGGGGCAGTGCTGCCCCTGGGTCCAGGAATCCAGCTGGACACTGTCCTTTCTCCTTGGCTTGGGAAGCTAAGCTGCGTGCACAGGGCTGGAGGTCACCACAGCCACCAGTCTGCATGTGGCTCCGTGATTCTTCCCTGAAGTCCAAACTCAGGCCCTTGGGATCTTTGGACCCAATCTGTTTGTTCTTCTCTGTATGTTCTGTCTTCCTTCTGGATAAAACAATGCAGCTGGGATCATACTTTACCCCCAAGTCCTTCAGCTGCTCTTTTTCCTTACTGGTGCACCCTTGTGTCCTCCCCTCCCACTGGGAGATCTTCTGTTTGATGTTGCGGCAGTGGCTGCGAGAGAGGGTCTGCACAGCTGAGCGGGAAAAGCTACCATCCACCGACTCGGCTGGGTGCATGGCAAGAGCCAATGTGCTTAGAAACACTCCATCTCCAGCCTGGCCCAGGTCCACCCGAGTCCTGCACACATCAAGCTGGCATGAAACCCCAAAGCATCCAGGGGTGTCCGAGAGCCCTGGGTGTTAGCGCTGCTATTACTGTCTTCTAGCACGACCTGTGGACAAAAAGAAGAGAGCCATCAGCTGCACTGCAGCCATACACACCACCGGGAACTCCCAGCTGCACTCTGACAATGGCTGAAGTACATTCCCTAAGTCCCATGTCAAGACTGGCTTTCAGATCACACTCACCACAGAGCCTGTTTCGGTGGCACACATCTGGGAGGGCTAACAAAAGGAGAGGTCTCGCTGGCTTAAAAAAAGAAAAAAAAAAAAAAGACCAAACACAAGTTTGAGAGTGGCAGAGAACAAAGAAAACAGCAAACAGCACCTACTCTGTGCTGCCTGACTGCCTTGGCCAGGGCACTGCCATACTACCAAGACCCCCGTCCCACCTGGCCAGCGAGGAGCCCTCACCCTCTCCTATAAATAGGCACGGCTTCCTAAACATCCCGAGCCCCAGCAGAGCCATCCTTCCTCATCTCTGCCTGCACAGCCCTGATTAGAAGGCAGGAAAGCAACTTTCCCCTTTCCTGTGCCACTGCAACACAAAGCACCAGCTAGTGAAGCAGCAAAGGCTCCAGCGGGGAAAGTCAGACCAGGGGAGGGGCAAAACGGCCTCCTCTCCATACAGCTTCACACTGGGCATCTTAAGTCCCTGCTAAGTCCTCAAACACAGGACCGCTGGATGCAGAACTCGCACCAGGACCCTGCAGTGTGGAGCAACAGACTCACTCACAGGACAAACCTTCATGGCTAGCACGTGCCTTGCCCTGTCAGCCACCCCACACACAGCCCCACGCTGACAGCAAGCCCATACGCGGCACCAGACACTCCCTCGCTCCCCAACAGCACTAGTAGCTTTCTTCTCTCACACATCAGCTAGCTGCTCCCTAGGCTCTGACTGGCAGCCCAGCAAAGCCTCTGCAGGCCGCGCCCGTGGCTCTCCAGCCAGGCTCATCCTCACACACACAGGGCTGCCTGTGCCCAGACAGGTCAGCTCTGCCGGCCGGCAGTCTGCCCCATGTCCTTCCTCCTATGACTCACATGGGTGAACTAAAAGCACATTTGCTGTAGTTTCCTCAGCCCATTCACCATATTTCTGCTTCCTGATACAGAGCCATGGTTCAAGGCAGCCTAAAGCTCCTGTTCTCTCCTGCTCTGCACATCTGTGCTTCTGTGATGAGGTACAACCCACAACAGAGACGCTGTGGAGAAGCACAGTTCCAGCCAGCACAGGTACTGGTCAGGTTATGACTGTAGTTTTCCTCTGATACTGCTCGTTGAGAAATGCCCAGAGTTCTAGCAGTTCATCCCATGCTCAAGCCATTTCCCAGCTCCAGCATCCAGAGCTCCACAGAATCATCTGCAGAAACAGGTTGCACATGGAATTTATCTCCTCTCCTTCAGCGTAAGCCTACCAGGTAATATTAACTCTCCTGCCAGCAAGGTTCCGTGCGTGGACTGGAGAAGCAGCATAACACAGAAGGTGAAGCAAATCAGCTTCATTCACCTAAAGAAGCCTAAGAGGCTTGAGTGCAACAGCGAGGGTCTTTCAAAGCCAGGTTCAACTAAGAACACGTGGCTCCTGGCTCATCTTAAACACAGAGGCAGAGCATCAGGTTAAAGCACTCGGCGTCCTCCCCTGCTCCCTGCTGCTCTGCCAGCCACAGCCCTGAACGGTGCCTCCCAAAACAACCATTCAAGGAGAACACAGCTCTCCTCCTGCCCAGCCTTCCTTCCCAGTATTTCCACAACAGCCAAATGTATCAGCCCTGCTGCAGCTTGCTGTCATCAGGAACGCCGAATTATTGAAAACAGTAGTTTCGGGCAAAGCGCAGTTAAATCATTTCTCGAGCGATCACAGCAGCACCGCCCGTCTCTCCCAGGAGATGGCCTCGCAGATGGCGCTGCTGGAGGCAGCTTCCCTGCCGTTACCCACCGCACAGGGACATTCCCACCACGATTCTTTTCCCAGTTCCAGCCCACGCTCAGCATTTTCCCCGCAAGGCGTCACGACAGCCCCGCTTCCCGGCGCCCGGCGGGGCTCGAGCCTCGGTGGGGGGCGCTTCGAAGACCCTTCCAGCCCCACCACCCCGCGGCTCTACGACCCTCGCTCCTTTTACCGCCGCCGCGCCGCTTCAAGCCACCCAGGAACCTCCTAGACGCGAAAGCCTCCGTGGCGGCAGCCAGACGAGAGGCGGTGTCCTGCGGCCCAGGGCAGCCGCCGGCTCGGCCGCGCAGCTTCCCCTGCGAGCAGAGCCCGGCCCGCCGAGCTCAGGGAGCCGCGTTCATCACGGCCAGGAGCGGCCCGCGCGGAGCCGCCGCTCATTGGCTCCCGCGGCCGTCACTCACTCTTGGCCCCGCCCCTTCGCCCATTGGCTCCTGCGGCGCTCACTCAGCCCTGGCCCCGCCCCTTCGCTCCCGCGGCTGTCACTCAGGCCTTGGCCCCGCCCCTCGCCGCTGTCACTCACCCCTGTCACTCACCCCGTTCCCGCCCCCCCGCCTCTCGCGGCCGCCCCTCGGCCTCGTCCCGCCCCACGCGGAGCCGCCGGCGCTGCTGTCAAAGCGGTTTTATTCCCCCTCGCCCCGCTATTCGTTCTTGAGCCCCTCGGCGATGAGGTTGAGCTCGTAGCACCAGGTCTCGTAGCGGTACGCCATGCGGATCTGCGCCACGTTCGTCTTGCGGATGTCGTTGCCCTGGGGCCCCTCCTCCCGGTAATTCTCACCCAGGAACCTCGCTTTCTCCTGCCGGGAGAGGACACGGCTCCAGCCCCGCCCCGGCACCGAATCCCCGAGCGCCTCCACCTCTCCTGCCCTGCTCCGGAGACCCCTCTCCCTGAAGGAACTGTCCCCGGAATGCAGTCTAGGCCTCCCCTGGCACAACTCATCCCGTCACTTGGGAGCAGAGCCCAGCACCCCCTCACCACAACCTCCTGTCCAGGAGCTGCAGATAGCGAGGAGGTTTCCCCTCAGCCGCCTCCTGTCCAGGCTTAACAGCCCCAGGGCCCTCAGCGACTCCCAGACCCCTTGTTCTCCAGCCCCTCAATGTCCTTCTCGGAGCGAGAAGCCCAGCCCTGAACCCGAACAGCACCCACCTCGTGGGAGAGGCCGCACTGCAGGACGCTGTTCCTGGCAATCTCGCACATGTCGCAGGTGCTGAGCTTGAAGACCTGGGCAGCGATGGCGTACTCCTCCATCAGGGGCTCCTGCAGCCAAAGCTGTGTCAGAGGCTAGCGAGCGCTCACCCAGAGCCCAGCCTGAATGCCAACGGCTTCCGTGGAGAACGAGACACGCACCGTCCCAGCCCCTGTGCCCAGACAGGAGCAGGTGATCAGCTCCCATGTACCTTGGTGTAATGAAACTGCATGGGATCATCTGTAGAAAGGGACACCATGAGTCCCTTCTGGTGGAAGTCAAGCAATGGGTTCTTCGCGTACTCCAGGAAGAGGCTGTTGTTGCTGAGTGGGGACATAGCAATGGGAATCTGGGCAAGGAAGTACAGATACTGCAACACCGGGCTCTGTAAAGATGAGCAGAGGTGCCAGGTTAGGGATAAAGCTGCTGCACCCTCTACCACTTCAGAGTCCCTTCTCAAAGCAACCCAGTGGTCCAGACAGGAAATCCAGTGCACAGAGCTTGTGTGTGCAAGAAAAGAGAGAGGAAAGTGAGCAATACTCCATGTGGAGCACAAGGGGCCAAGAGAGCTCAGCCCTGTATGATTTAGAACTCAGCTGGCTCCAGTGATAACAGACGTATCCAGCGTTAGGTCTGTGGGGCTGAGCCACTGAAATCTAAACACGTTTGTCAGATACACCCCCAAATAAGCCTGGAGAAACGCAAAGATTCACTGATCTGAGAATCATCTGAGAAGACCTGAGAATCTGAGAAGATCTGCCTGGGACCAGGCTGTCTCTGTCAGTTTAAAGCAGAGGCACAATTAACTGTCAGCTACAGTGGAGGCCACCTGTGAACGCAATCTCCTCTGCTGTGCATGGGCTGCGCTGCAGCAGGCTGCTGCACTTACCCTCTTGAGGTTGAGACCGTGGGAGATATTATCGGCTGTCATAAATGCTGCAAGCAAATGAGTGATGGCCCCAGCTTCCCCACAGTGCGGACGAAAGAGGAACGTGTTCATCCCACGCTGCCTAGGCACATGAAAGGGGGACTCAGAGCAGGCAAGCAGCAGGGTTAGGTGGCATCCGATGCAAGATTCCCTGACTTTAGTTCCAGCTCTACCCCTACCAGTGGGTCGCCAAGAATCGAGCTTGACCCAGGACTACATTGCATGTTCTCCCCACTCTTCTGTGCAGACAACAGATGCATTTCTCCAATCCCAATGTTTTCAGCCCTGTGGCAGAGCAAGGAGGATCCCACTTCTTCCATGCCAATAATCAAAGAACTGAGACAACTCGTGAGGCGGCCCCCCTCTGACAGCCCACTGCGGTCCTGTGGCAGATGCTGGGCCTCACCTGCGTAGGTTATTAAGCACCAGGATGTTGGCATACATGTAGTACACATAGTAGGTGTAGGATGGGTTCTTCTCAGAGTTCCACTGCTCTGGCTTGGGGCTTTTAGTGGAGAACATGTGTCCACTGTGCTTGGATTCATCATCCACGCTGTCAAAGCCAGTGATCTGCTTGACAAGGTAACAAAGCAGCTGCATCTCAAAGCTCCCCACCTCATCATGCTCAGCAAAGCTGTCTCACCCTGCCCACTGCAGCTCACCGCAGCCCAGCGGTACCCTGTGCCCCTGCCCCATGGGGTGAAGGCTGCAGACCTCCCTCCTCACAAACCCCCAACCTCTGTCTAGGGCTACAAACAAAGCTTACACCAAACACTTCTCCAGGTGAGCCCACAACAGCCAGCTCAGGGAGTCTCCACTCTCCCAGCACCCCTGGACACATACACACTTTCCCAGGATGGAGCAGCAGGGCCAAGAGCCCACTGATGACATTTCCCATACCAGGGCCAATGCCCCATTCCTTGTGCATAAATGGAGATGTGAATTCTCACCACACCCTGACAACATCATCAGGTAACACTCACGTGGCGTAGAAAGATACTCAGGTCTTTGTGGGCTTGAGGATTTATAGTTGCCTCAAACACAGGAACAAAGATGTTTTCCAGCATCTTCCCAAAGTGTGGGAGGAAATTCTTAGCCCTGAACACATCACTGTGGGCAGAGACAGGGATTAGCTGCTAGCAGAGGAACACGGCACACTGCCTCCATAATCCGTTCAGGACAAAAAATGAGGTACAGTGTGCTGAAAGGCACAGTGCTTTGTCAGACCCACAGCACATACTAAATCCTGGGCACTTGGATCATCCACTTCATGTTGGGAGAATAGACCCGATGTTTGTTGAACCAGCTGGCTAGCTTGTGCCACTCTTCAGCTGATCGGCCATAGATCGAGAGCCGAGGCTCCGCGTGTTGGTACTTGGCATCCTCCAGATCGGAGCCAACCTCCTGTGAACCAGGATGGAGAGTCCCACGGGGCCCCTGCAGCCCCTGGGCACAGCAGCACAACAGCACAACTGCTCTCTCCTCCCCTGCATCCTCACCTTGATGATGGTAGCAAAGTACTCGCCATTGATAGCATTCTCCGTCTTCAGATAGAGGTCACGTAGCTCGCTGGCTCCCACAGGGTTGTACTTGTCATTGAACTTGTCAAAGCGCTGAAATGTCTGCCGCCCCTGGAGCAGAGAGGGTCAGGGGCAAATACACACACACTGGGTCCAAGCATAACAGCTGAGCAGAGACTGATCTGAACAACCCACATGGGAAAGCCAGGAGCTGTTACATCCTGTCACAAACACTAACATGCAAAATACATCTCAGGTACACAGAGAGGGGAAGAGCCACGCCTAAAGGCGTGGATGAGAGTGGTCTTGCAGTAAATGCCCTACCACTTACAGCATGGACATCCAGGGAATCCACTGTCAGGTCATAGGGGTGCAGGTTGAGCTGCTGAAAAAGCTGTTTCAGGGTGAGCTGTTTGCCCTTGGCATCGTAAACTACACGGTCAGCATCTACACGGTATGATTTCTTGATGAAACGCAGAAGATGCTTCTGGTTCATGCAGGCTGCAGCATGGATGTGTGTGTCCACCTGAGAAACCAGAAAGACCGCCCTCCAGCTTCAAGATGGACTCCAATATCCAGTTCTCAGGGAGGGGAAGGCACTGATACAGCTCATCTTCAGCATCACCAGAGCTGTAAGCCTTGCTATTTACCTTCCGGCAGTTGTAGAAGTCCCGGTGGGGGTTGTTCTTCAGCTCTTTCATCTCCTCCATCTCATTTAGCATTTCATGCACTTGGAACTTGGATGAGAGGAACTTCAAGCGTCGATGAGAGTAGGTCTTACTAGAGAAAGCAAAGGGCAGAAGAGTGGCTGGGCTTTTACCCCTCAACTCGTGGTCAAAGAGAGGGATGCAGCCTTTCCCTGAGGAGGAGGAGCTGATGCTGGCCTGGCTTCCCAGGGCACTTCTCCCAGCTCTAGGACAGAGCGGTGGAGGAAGGCACGGTCAGGCACGAGCATGTCTGCAGGGCAAGACTTCTCCAGTTCCCAAATGCTGACTGTGCTTTACAGCCCCAACAAAGAAAGCTGACAAGGGTTAAAGACACTTCGGTAGGCCGCAGGCTGCAGATCTGGCATTAGCAAGCTCCTCCTGGGAAGTGGTGCTGCCTGGACCTCCCCCTGCTGAGGCAAGACCTGCTCAGCTGCACCCAGTAGTGCTGGGCTGTCTGTGCACTTACACGGGCCCCTGTGCAGTCAGGGCCAAGAGGAAGTTCATGTCATCAACAAAGCGCTCAAGGCTGGGGTAGGGCAGGTCCTTTGGCTCATCTCTGCCAGCCGCTGCTTTGTCTCCATAGACGTAAACCACCCCATCCTTCATCTGGACATGGTATCCCAGGTCCTCAGGGAGATTCCCAGCTTCAAAGGGATCCTGTCCATCCTTCACTGGTGGGGTGAACACTGGACCAAAGGGAGAACACTGGGAGGCACAGGCTGCCAGCCACAGCCCCACATGCCTGCCACGCTCCTCCAGCCTGGGCAGAGAACAGGGACAGCCCTGGCATCGTGACACTGAGGAGGCCTGGGCAAGCAGCTCCCCTGTGGAGCACTTCCCCAGTCCTTTCCCCAGCTCTGCCCACCCCATCCAGAAGCCAGAGAGGAAAGCCCTCCAGATGCCCAGAGGTACCTGGACCAGTGTCACTTGCCCTCCAGACCTCGCCCTCAATAGTCCGCAGGTACTGAGATGGGGTCCTGGGGAATCTCTGCATGGACTGCTCCATGTATTTCTCCCGGATGCACAGGGCACGGTACAGACCTTGGCAGACAACTTCAAAGTCTTCAACTGTCACCTGCAAAAGGATGGTTGCTGAATGCAACCACGCAGCTGAAACCTACCTGCCCAAGAGACGCTGGTGCACCTAGAAGTAAAGATGACAGCATTGCTCACAGCAAGATACCTACTGTATCACTCCCTCCATCCCACTGCTCTGCCTGGGCAGGGCAAAGGAGGGATGATAGGCACAGCCCTAGACATGGCAAAGGGTAGTTCCTCACACCAGATCCAATGGATTCCAGCTGCCACCCCCTCTTACACCTCTCGCTGCAAACTGTAGTTGGCACTGAAATGGAAGCCAGGCCTGAGCAAAGCACTAAAAGCTATTTTTGGGGCCCAGGCTGAAACTGAAGCAGGACTAACAATATACACTGATCCTGTGTGTCAAGAATTTTGATTTACTGAACAGACAACTGTCAAGAGTCAAGAGAGGTCAGGCTGGAGCAGTATGGGAGAACACCATGCAGCACTTGCAGCTAGCTACAGTCACAGTAGGAGGAATGTGCTTGTGCATGGTGGGACTTTCAGCTTCCCCTGATTGCTGCTCTGCTGTGCAACTCCAGTCTGAGCAACCTTCCCCAACCTGGGGAGGGGACAACCTGCCAGCAGTATCTCAGAAGCAGCACAAATGTCATAGGAGGCTGTGGAGCAGAGGAGGAATTAGCACAGGATGTGATAGCAGTCCTGGTCAGCCGGCTCTAGGTGACCCTGGAGCAGAGGGCTGGGCCAGATGACCTCCGGAGGACTGTGCCACATTCAGCCACTCTGGGATTTTGTGATGTGCATAGAACTCAGACAGATACAGCTGCGTGCAAGCAGGAGCAGGCTGCAACAGAATAAGCACAGCCCACTCTGCCATGCCCTCCCCTCATCCTCGTTCGGAGAATTCCCTGGGAAGCATGCAGCAACCCACAGACTCCTGCTAAAAAAATTCAGCTCTAGATCCTCCAGGGATGCAGCAGGGCACTGTCAGATGCTCATGAGACACAGACTGAGTTGGAAGACAGACTTTCCCCACTCTGTGACACTGAGCACGACTGAGGGACAGGCAGGGACTGGATGAGGTGGCAGTCAGCACGGGGAAGGATATGACCATGCAAGTACCTACCCCAGAGGCATAGTCCCCTGTGATCTGTACCCGCTGGAAGTCAGGCACAGTCTGGTACAGGGGGGAGGCAGAGATCACCTCATCGATAGTGGACAGTTTGGTTGTAGACCTAAAAGCCACAGGCACTGCCAGTGCAATTGTCTTCAGGCGGAGCAGGCGCTTCTTCCTGCCGGGGAAGAGAGTCTCAGGCAAACAGCTCAGACTCCAGGGCCACACACCCATGCAGGGCCAGGCTTGCCACAGCCACGTTCCAACTGCATGCAACATGAAGCATCTCACTGTTGCTTTCTGAGCACCTTAGACAGACACTGCCAAGAGTGGAGGCCACGGCATGTAAGGTAGCCACAGACTCTCAAGTGAGGTCTTTGGAAGTCTCACCTTTCCAGAGAAAGGTGTCCAAGTCTCCTCCAACAGTTCTGTCGCCACTGCATGGCTGACCTCCAGGGAACACGCCATGAGTGTCTTTCTGACCAGCAGTGGGAAGTCAGAAAGGAGACCCTGAAGCTCTGGGATTACCAAGGATTTATCCCATTTTGGATTTGCTGAGCTGTTTTCACAGGCCTTGATTTATGTTCCTGGCAGCTCCCAGCTCTGGCTGGGAATGAGCAGACAATGCTCCTCTCCTTCACCCCACTGCCCTGGTTGTTGCTCACCGCTTTTCTGCTGTGGCAGAGCTCTCCTGAAGTATCATGTGCGCTCTCATTTCCTGGCGTGAAATAGGGCAGACCTCTTCCACATCGAAAGGGGAGATCTCTTGCCTGATTGCCTCATCTTTCACCTCAGAGGCAAAGACTTTCTCTGCGAAGGAGCGCAATGCTTCATCCACCTCTGCAAGCAGAAGAATCAGAATGCGGGGTCACACAGACATCTGATTCCCAGCCACCCTAACAGGCAGGTGCCCCCTTGCAGTCAGCTTAATGCTCAGCAGTCACTTCCTTAGGACATCTGCCTGCAACACTCCCAGCAACCTCCAAAAAGCTGACAGAGCCCCAGGCACACACAGTGGGCTGGAAACATACCTAGACACCCCCAGCACACCAGAAAATGACATACAACCCACAGTCCAAGATCAGTGCAAAAAGCCACAGAAAGAAGCAAGTCCTCAGGAAGGACTTTGATCACCCCGATCCAGTGGAAGGTGTCCCTGTTCATGAAAGGGGTGTTGGTCTGGATAATCTTTAAGCTCCCTTCCAACTCAAACCATTCCATGATTTTACGATTCTAAGGGCACTTAGGAGAGCATGCACTAGGGGAAGAGAGGGAGATTGGCAGAGCCTTTACAGCGCAAGACCCTCTTGCTCCACAAGGCAGGATAAAGACAGAGGTATTGATGGAGATGGACAGAGTTGGCAGCCCAAGCACGTAGGTCCCGCCATCACAGCGCAGCTGAAGTGCTCTTAGCTAGGGACTGAGCCCATTGTGTGCAACATGCTGCAAATGTGCCAGCTAATGTGACCCTAGGAAAGTCACCATCGATACAAGCTTGGCTGGAGCTTTATGAAGCAGAAGGAAGGTTAAAAGCTCTGTCACTGCCAACAAAATACCATAAACAAGAATCCAAGGGCTCTTCTGGCAGCATCAGCAGCACATGTTTACACAGCAGCAGATGGATACTAACTGAGTAGGTTTTGCCTACAGTGGCAGCTCAGCATGAAGTATAGTGAGGATGGATGAAAAAAAGAGAAAGATGAACCTCACTGTCAACATGTCAGACAGGACATGGTCAGCAGCTGAGGACCAAAGCGTAAAGGGCTGACATGCAGGGCAGTCATGTGCCAGGCCTACAGGAGACTCTCAGTATTGAACTCAGCTGTTTTTATCAACAGGGTGGGGGGATCACAACAGTTTATCCCTGTAGCCCTAAGTTTGCAGGGTAATTTGTAGGCCTGAAACTGCAAAATGTTTGTTCCTGCCACAGAGGGAAGAACTCCACTAAAACAAGTTTCTCCCCCAAGCAGGAGCTCAGGGGTCCTAGGACAATATTTAACAAATAGCAGCATCGTGTATCAAAGGACCAAAAAGCTGGAGCCATTCCACAAAACAGTGAGGGGCACAGCTGGCACTGCTGAGAAATAGCATCTCCTTGAACTGCTGACAGATCACCATGATCACATCACTGCTGTTTGTTTTCAGTGATCATGACTAGGCAGTAACACAGCAGAGGATAGGAAAAGCCTGTCAATACTTACCCTTCTCTTCTCCTGTTTGAGATAAAACAGAAATAAAATGAACACACGTTATCAGCCCTTCAAAAACCTAAACCTTTTTGCCTATTAATCACATCAGCGAATAAAAAGAGATTAGTAAAGTACAAATTTAGTCAAAGCCTTCCTCTTACAAAAGAAAGAACATTACTTGTTGCTTTGTACCATGCAAAGATGTAAGGTCAGTGCTGAGGGTTCCATGATGCAGCCATGGTGCCATGTGCGCAAACGAACCACACCGTGGGTGCCGCTCAACCTGCACTTTGGCAGAGCTGCTGCTTTTCAGCAGTCTGGGTCTCTCTGCAGCTGTCCAAGGGCAACAGCCTTTTCTAGAGCCTCAATCACCTCAGTCAACACCACAACCAGCTAACAGATACTGAGTCATCTAGTAAGCCTGAGCTGTCTAGGAAGGTCACACCCCACACCTGTGTCAGCCAGGCTATTCTGAGTGTTCTGCAGGGATGCAGAAAAGCATAGGAACAACTTCAGAGGGCAGAATATTATCCTGCCTGAACAAGACAACAAACATTTTAGTGATTGGGAGCAACGAGGCTGCTTTCCTGGGTTTTGTCCATGACTTGCCATCCTTTGTGAGGATCAGGATAGACGGTCCTTGCAAAGTCACCAAGTTTCATCCTCCTGCACCATTATTTACTAACAGGATCAGACGTTACATTTCCACAGACCTTCGCCCCTGGTCACAGAGTGTGGCAACAACATTTTGGGAGTGCAACTCATGCCCTTTCCATCTGACTCAGAACACGCAGACTGGAGCTCTGGCATCACTAGTCACCAGCTGCTGACTTCCCAAAGTCCAGCCTGCAGAACACTCTCCTGGCATTTGAACTCCATGTATTCATTTGCAAACTAAGCATCCCAGAAACGCCTAGTCTGACCTTTCATCTCCTCAGTGGATAAAAATTGGTTGTGATGGCCCTGATGTTGCAGGGCCAGGCTTTCATACCAGCCTTACTTACAAGGACAGCATCTATCGCACCGCACAACACTGCAATTCTAAACATGTTCTTATCAGTGCTGTTTGGAGCCAATACTCCCCAGGGCTCTGCAGTGGCAGTCACACATCTCTCGCTCTGTTCCATGAAGCCAGGCTGTCCCTGCTCCTGCTGCCCAGCTTGTGTTACCCAGCCGCTCGGGACTGCTGCACCTCACATCTTTTGAGTTGACCAGGGACTCACGAAATCCCTCTGACCCTTTCCACAGTTATTTTATGGTATTGTTACAGGATACATTGCACTGCAGGAGGAACAATATTTTTTTTCAGTATGAGCAGAGCAAGATTTAAACAATAATGATATATCGTCACTGGGCTATTCTAAAATATCTCCAAGCAGGAAGGAAAATGCTCAAAGTCCCCAGTGAGGTCCCCTGGACTGCAAAGATACCACACTCCCAACTCTCGGAGGTGTGCCCTGTGTCTCCTTGTCTCAGTACCTGTTTTCAGACCTACCTGGCATTCTCACCCGTGACATCTTTGCAGCAAGCGCGGAGAGCCCCCACTGCCACACAGCACAAGCAGCCGACTGACCACACCACAGCCTAAGACTAATTCTACTGCTTTCCCATCCCTGTAATTAGACTCTCCCACTCCGAAAGGAGAAGGGAGGTCAACTAATAGACTATTTAAAGTGCAACCACAAGTACTTGCACTGAAACAGGTGAAGCTAGGGCTCTAATTCAAGTTTTTTTTTTTTTTTTTAGTTAGGCTTTCATTTTACATTTAGTAGGAGTCACCAGTTGTCTTGCCAGATTGCTGCTCCCCAGGGCAGCTGCGCCTTTCTAAAGGGGACTGAAAGTCTGTCTTGTCAGAAACTAAAACTCATGTCTTCTGCACTGAAACAATGGTTTAAAGGAAACCCCTAAGGCAGAGGCTGATGTTTTCCTCAGAGCAGGAGCTGTGGAGAGGCACAAATGACATGCTCTCACCAACCAGTGTGTTTTCAGAGATTTTTCCTGAGAGAGAGGTCTACTAGAAAGACTGGATTCTAGCAACAGGAGGTACACAGATGATAAATCACACACATAAAAGGAAAGTGCAAGAAAATGTGTTTTGCTCCTGAGCCTTCATGAACCACCTTTATAAAATGTCCTGTCATAATAGCAGTAAGGTGATAGCCTGCTCTGTATGTGGCAGCCACAGGCAAGGCAACCTTAGAGAGCAGCACGGAGCGCAGTCCAAGGGCTGACAGGGAGCTCCTCCATTAAGCTACACATGGTGCCTGGGGCTGACAGAACACGGTACTAGTTCAGGAAGCACCTCTTGGCTGGTTTTGTTGACTCTTTGCAGCATACAGACACTAGGGCTGTACTCCGTCCTTTAGGGTCTCCTCAAACCTATGTCGGATCTCTTACAGAACAGTGGGAAACAGCTCCTGGCCTGAAGAAAACAGCCAGAGCTTGTAGTGTCCTGCACGTCACCAGGGTAACTGAGCTGATTCAGCTTCCTGGTGGGAAGCAGTAAGCCTGAACAGGTCAGAAGGAAACAATAGATTTGATTTGAAACAGTCTTTTCCTGTTTGTTTGTACTTCACTTATCCACAAAGCTGAAAAACCGAAACCAGGACATGTCAAGCAAAGCATTCAGGTTGCAGTCAGCACCATCTTGCTGTGGATTTAGTAGTTGACTCTGGTCACAACATTGAAGGGAGCAGAAAAGCAGCACCCTTGGAAAAGACAACACTATCTGGGACTATATGTACAAGAAAAGGCTCCCTGTGCTTTATTTTGTGGGAACAGCTATGAAAAGGCCACATCCCAGAAGGCACTGGAATAAGCAAGAGTAACTTGCATAAGGTACAGAGCTAGAAATAACAAGACATTGATACCACCCATAGGTGCTTGGGAACCTTGTGGCACAACTCACCAATGAAGTTAGATGAGCTGAAACCTGGCACAGCATCTCCTGCTCAGATAATTTACAGAGCATCCAGCAACTCTCTCTGGAAGATCACTATGTGAGTGGGAACAGCTTCAAAACACGCCGAATTCTCCAGAAGTCTGAGAGTTTCAGTCTCCCTTCCCAGATATTCCCCAGGAATATAAAATGATCCCCCCGCCCCAACATGCAGTAGTGCAGCCAACAGGGCAAAGCTGGGATGTTGTTATAGTCTTCGACTTGAATACCTAGGCTCCTCTCTGATGCCAAGAGTAGTCTTCAGTTTCTGAGCTGTTCTTGTTCCCCAGTTTGTGAGCCCCTACACCGCACTATTGTTTAACTATTTCACTTAAGGTCAATAAAAACTGCTTGTTTGCTCTCTCACAGGGCCGATAGCCTCTTCTAGCCTTTCTGGCTGTATCAAGACCTTAAGATTCACATCTGAAACCAAAAATAACCTTTAGGGTGTGGAGGTCATCTTCTTCAAGAAGTCTCCTGATCCCCTTGCATTTTAAATCACAGGGTCAGCTTAGTTGGGCTCATGGTAGAAATATGAGTAAAGCATGGGCATGCTGCACTAAAGTTAGACCTACAGCCTCTTTAGACTGATGTACAGAACACAAACAAGCCATCTTCCCACTCTTGTTCAGCTAGAAAGTGAGTGATTTACACCCAGAGGCTTCCAAGTGGCTCTAAAGCCCCCACTTCTAACTCTAAGCTGCTTCCTTACACCTAGGCCATCAAAGGAAAATGGCCAAACAAGCCCAAAATTGGGCAGAGTGGGGAATTCAGCAGAATCTCCCTCTGGTTCACCCAGTAGAGCAGCCATGTCACAGGGGGAGCTGATCAAGCAGAAACATTGGGGAACATTTTGATAGAAAACGAGTTCAATTCCTGAAGAAAAAAATCATTAACAGAGAATGGGAACAAGGAGACTCACAGGGCACTCCCTGATGTACTGTGCCTTTGAGGAACAGCATGTTGCACGAGGAGCAGCCTCTGTGAGTTCTCTCCCCACAAAGCTCTTGGTCATTCCCTACAGAGATTCCACCAGGGCTGTTAAAATCACCTCCTGTTCCATTACACCAGTCAGTAAGTCCTTCAGGTGTGAGCTCATTCCTAGAGACAGACTGTCAGAGGTAACTGCCACACTGGAGGAGAGCTTCCCCAATTCACCAAGAAAACCCTTGCTTTTAAGCACCCATCTATATTCAGATTCCTAGATTCTCCCTTTGGAACAGGCAGTGATTACTGCAGCCGCATGGTGCAAGGGGCTTTACACCCCTGTTACCGGGAGCTCCTGGCAGAGAAAACAGAGAGTGGACTTGGGGTTTCAGAGCCCTGACACCATTTCTTGGCAGAAACACACCTGAGGCACTCTGATTGCATGGTCCAACACCACTGCCCTGACCGCAGGAGAGCCAACAGGGACGTGGTTTAGAAGGCTGAACTAAACAACCTAAAAATCTAACAGAGCGCACGATAGCTGTTGTCATTCTTGGAATACCTGGTAAAGAAAGTTCCCCTTCCTCCTTTTTTGACTTAGCAAGGGCAAAGTCAGCAAAAATACTACAAGGGACCCTGGTAAAACACAGAGACTCAGCACTAAGCAGGCTGCGTGACACGGTGCAAACTGATGAATTCATTAGAAAAGGACTCTGACACAAGCCCATGGTACGGCTCAAAGCCACTGTCACTGCACATTCGTGCTATGATGAACAAACACAATACAGCTGTTCATGTCACCTCACAGCAGTGACAATCTGAATAAACCTGGATTCCACGGTAGCAAAGCTTTGTGTAAGCCAGCTGTGGATCCCATGCCCAGATCGCTGCCACGAAAGAAACAAGCAAGGAATTTAAAGTTTATTCTTTTAAAAAGTTATTTAAGAAGCAAAATAATTTACTTCAATTGAAACCAAGAGAGATGTATTATTGAAAGCAAGCAGTTATACAAAATAACAACAAATTAGCCCTTGGATAAAACATCCAGATCCCAATAGTTCCCTACCACATTGGAGATTACACAAAGAGGGGAGTAAAGGAGGACAACAAACAGGCTCAGAATGTCACTCAGCCTTTCACTGCTCTCCTTCTCCCCATGAGCCTGAAGTTGCTTGAAATCCAATTCCAAGTCATGGAACTGTGCTAAAAGTTACAATGGCTTAAGCATCACAGTTACTGCCCGAAATCCTGCTGGTGATGGCAAGAACAGAGTGTGAGCACTGTTGTTTGAAGACCGTGGAATGGAGACACTGACAAGAATAAGCCACCAAGTTACGCTGTCTCCTCAAACCCCTGTGCTCAGTCCAGAGCAACAGCAACTTTTCTTTCAGTCATTGCCACTGGCATATTTTGAACAAGAGCTTTACTCTTTTTTTTTTTTTTTTCTATATTTACATTGTGTCTCAAAGCTGTTTGTGCCTGTTCTTCCCAGTCATAACAGCACAGTCAGCACAGTCCTAAATAACAACATCTGGACTAAATCGACAAAGCCACCTTTTCCATGGACTGGTCTTATGCAAAAACTCCTGAGCTTATCATCGAAATAATTTTCCCCACAGTCCTCAGGGTTTTGTCCTTCCACAGTTCTCTCTCAGTTGCCACCACTTCAGTGAAGCTGGAAACAAGCGCAACCGTTTACTCCCTATGCTGGATGAACAAAACACCTGATTTTCTCTGACCTTCTAGATCTGAAATGAAAATAATGGGGTTGGGAGTTCAATGCAGAGGTCAGCTCTGCAACACCCTAGAAGCTGATGTGTCCTCCTTTAAGGTTCCAGAGGTCAAACACAAACTGACCGTCCTTATCAGGCCTTCTTCCCTCTTAGGGGTTCATAAAGGCCATGAAAAGAGAACACCAAAGAGAAAGTAGAAGCATAACTTGTGGGAATTTCCAACTTCTGGAGTCACCACTAGGACATTTTTAATGACAACTAGAACATGCTGTGCATGTAGAGAGCTATGATGAACACCCATTCAAAAGAAGTAATTTTCCAAATTTGGCCACAGGACCTCTGGACATCGCATGCCACTGCAAAAGGTTCCCCCAGGCTGTGGGCTGAAGGCAGGCAGCTCTGAACTCTGCCATCCCCTCAGCAAGAAATAAACTCCTGCATTTCCCAAATAACTAGAACATATGCACGGACCCAAATGACAAGACCTCACCACCCAAACACACTGCAGACTCCACTTGCCAAAACACTGAGTCTACGTGCCCGGATCTGCAGACCAAAAGCTGTTACTGTCCAAGGGTAACTTCATTCAGCAGGCAACCGTGTGTCACCCTCCTCTTTAGAAGCGGACATCATCATCTGCCACAGTGCTCAAAGAATGCTTTCACAGGTAAGGTCGCTTCTTGCGCCAAACAAGCCGCTGCTTGCAGACTACAGACACAGCAGCCTGCAGTGACAGCAATTCTGTCATGTTTAGCCTGAGGGTATGGGATCATCTTCAATCAAACCCAACTTGACTCACAGCCCGTGCTACCCACAATGCTGCCCACCACGGCAGATGTTAAATAAAGTTTTATGTAAAACCACTCTATTTTTAATTTTCATCAGTGTCACATCAGTCAAGGGTAAAATAAACTGCAAAAAGTACATATAAGAATTATCATGGGTAAAGAAAACAAGATGTAAACTGGTCCTCTTCATTCTAAGAAGAAAATTAAGAATGTAAGCAGTGAAGGAAAAGATACTAAAAGGAACAATTTCTTCTCTCAGTATTTACTGATTTCTGATTCCCATTTTACATTGAGAACTCCAAATTAAGATGCGTGAATGTGGTACTAACAAATTGAAACTAAGCCTCTTGCACTTTGTGTGCTTGCTCTGGTTTGGCAGAGCAACTGAACGCTCCCTCTGTTGGCTGAAGGCTCGTTACTCTTCCATCAGACAGTTTCCGGGAATTCAGCTCTGCTGTCAGACCACACAGAGCAGAATCCAGCATCAGCAGCACAAGAATTGGAGAAGGAGACAGTATTCCATGGCACAGTGGCAGATTTTGCAACACGGACCACGCACATACATCACAATCCTATGAGATAACGACGTTTTGCTTTAAGAACTCACACAGTCTATGTGGTAATTCTCTCATACTCTGGGATTGTCGGAACAAGCCCAGAATTCCCATCAGTACGTCACCCACCTTCTGCATAGTCATTGCTGAACTCATTTCCTTCCTCATTTTGCAAGGATGCTGCAGTCAGAGGCTTGCCTGGATCTCTCTTACAGCCCCACCGCCTTCTCCCCTCAGCCTGGACACAGAATGGTTTGCATCAGAAGGGACCTCCAAGCCCATCCAGTTCCAACTCCCCTGTAGGGTCACCTTCCACCGGATCAGACTGCTTGAAGCCCCATCCAATATAGCTTTGAACCCCTCCAGGGATGGGGCAGCCACCACTGCTCTGGGCAACTTGGGACAGGGACTCCCTACCCTCACAGGAAAACATTTCTTCCTAAGATCTCATCACAATCTCCCCTCTTTCAGCTTCAAACTATCCTGCCTTGTCCTATCCCTGCACTTGCTGATCAAGAACCTCTCCCCACTCTTCCTGGAGCCCTCAGTACTGGAAGCTGCTCAGTAGCTTAGCTGCTCTAAGGTCTCCCCAAAGCATTCTCTTCTCCAGGCTGAACAACCCAAACTCCCTCAGCCTGTCCTCCTATGGGGAGTGCTCCAGCCCTTGCATCACCTCTGGCCTCCTCTGGACCCACTCCAAGAGATCCATGTCTCTCTTATGTTGGGTCTGCCAAGGCCAGATGCAGGGCTCCAGCTACTGCAGCACGTGACAACCACTGCACCAAACACAGTCAGTCTGAAATCCCACACTCACAGAATCCCAGAATGGTGGGGGTAGGAAGGTGCCTCTGGAGCTCATCTAGTCCAACCCCCTGCTAAAGCAGGGTCACCTCCAGCAGGCTGCACATGATTGCATCCAGGTGGGTTTGGAGCTCTCCAAAAACTGCACACCCCCCTGGATAGTGGAACCCATCACCCACATTCCTTCCCTGACATGGAGAATCTCCAACTATATTTTAGAGACATTCTGAAGAGACTATGTTTACAGTCTGGTCGTAAGAAAATAACTCAGAATAAAGTAATTTGCTAGTTACAGACAGGGCTGGGTAACAGCTGTCCAAACTAACTAACCAACCTCCAGTTACCAGATTAACTCTTGAGAAGCTGCCCACAAACGTTGGCAGTTAATGTTAAAAATGAGTGGCTGACTGATTTGGTCCAACTTGGAAGAGACTTGAGCGCTACGGAAAAACAATATAAATAGTTCCACCCACAAAGAAAGTAAAAAACAGATGCAGTAAGTCCTCCTCCCCTAGTTCACGTTTTTCAAGTGCCTGCTGGATCTTCCAGCCCACAAATTCCCATATCAGTATCTTGTCAGGCAAAGAGACCACCCACGCAAGACTTGCCTGCTCAAGACAATGAGCTCCCAAGTAATTCCAGTCCTTGGGGTTTCCTCAGCAGGGGCCAACTTCAAATCTTCTTAGCGAACAGGCACTTCAGTTAGGAAAGATATCTCCTTTTTATTACAGAAGAAGAGGGATTAGTTAAGTGGTTCTCCTGGCACAAAGGAGCTGTTGCAAATATGCTGTACAGGTGCACCAAGAGCAGATACCACCCTGCTGCATGAGAGGCACACTCACAGTGCAAACCTACTTCTGATGTTACCTGCCAAGCAGCGATCAGTGCCAGCTCTATGACAGCACTGCAAATCAGAATCCAATAGAAAGGGGACAAACATCACGTCTAACTTTTACTCTAGAGGTAAAGTGTCATCTTTTTCACAGCATTTAGTCTCTATAGTTCACTTTTCTTGAGACTGGTTTTCTTCTTGAACAAACCCAGATAACACAGTGAGAACAGAATTCCAGTACACCAAGAGATGCGACTGCTCCGTTAGCTGAGTAAGGAGGTAGGTGCCACAGATGTTCTCTTCAGATGGAGCATGGAAAAGGACCTTGTGCTAATTAACCGGTACCAAGACTCTGGTCCCTGGCACCAAAATACTGCAGGGCATCAGCATGAGACGCAATACAGTAGCGTTGAGACTTGTCCAGCAGCTACATCTGAACCATGCATTCTCGGCATCTGGAACAGAAAGGCATCTCCTGTCAGCTGCCATCTGGCTCTGTGACGGGTGTGTGGTGCAGCAGCACAGAGCACATCCTGGGCTGGTCCAACCCTTCTTTCAGGTAACTGCTGAAAAGAATCTCGCTCAGCTAGGGAACTTGCAGATTTCATTACTAGCGTTACTCTACACAGCTGATCGAAGGGTGTGTATTCCAGAAACCAATCAATCCCCAGCAACCAGTGACTGCAGAATTGTGCACACCCCTCTGCCTAGTTCAGGTGTTTCTCATGTGCAAGACAGAGATTACACATTTCCCCCCGTCAGAGTGGTCTCTCAAAGGAAGGAGACACTGACAAGGATGATACAGAAAATCACAGTTACCAGTTCAGTGGGAATCCACAGGCTGCAGCAAAATTGCTGCTGCTCACAAAAATTCCTTTTCTTAAGCTTTACTGTCTATTTGGAAGGGAAAAAAACCCCAACCCAAATAAAGATTCTGGAGAACCAATTACTGGTAGGCTCCAAATCTCTGGCTATCAGTGGGCTGTAAGACTGGGCAAACACCGACCGAGGACAGTAGGTATTTTTAAGCCACGCTTACCAATAACTGAAACACAAAGAGATCAACCCAGTGAAAAACTTCCAATTACAGCTCACCTGATCACATCACAACGCAGGACAATCCCATACACCCTTGGTTCCCATCTTCATTGCTGTTGAGCTTTTTCATGCGGTACTGCCGGATCTCTCTCACCAGTGTGTAAAAAGCATCTTCCACACCCTATATGCAAATGATCCAGATAAAGCATTTTCTTTCCTGATGCTTTTGGGATCACTGCTCTCTCCATTACACGATCCTTTAACACATTTGAAAGACAGCTCTACAGGAAGATCAGTCACCCACTTATCCCAAGGTTATCCTCATTTATACCTTTAGCTCTTCCCTGCAGCAAATATTTGAGTAACAGCCAGGAAAACATCAGGGCAAACTGCACCTGTGGAGAGGCTCCGTGCACGAAAAAGCTGCCTCTTCACTGATCACCTTCAGTTCAGAAGTCCCAGTGTTTCCTGGCTACTGCTTAATAACTGCCCCATGTCTGCTTCATTCCACGGGGATGTGGGCAGAACATGGACTGACTGGCAGAGCTGCATATTTGACACTGCCCTGAGGAGGTCTGTCTGTCCAGCCTGGGTAATTTCTTCTGCAAACATAGTCTTAGAACTGGCCTTCAATAAGAAGCCAAGAAAACCAATCAGGCCTGGGATGACAAAACTGCACAGCTTGGCCACTTCTCTCCGAGAGCAGGTGAAGCTCTGTTCTTTGTATAAAGACAACCCACTCAAAAGAAAGCCAGCATAAGTCTGCAATAGTGTGTGTACTGGCCTAGCCCAGAGATGGAACAGAGCTTTCTCAAGATAAGAGGAAGGGAAAATTAAAAGTTAAAACTACAAATGGATTAGAAAATGCTTGTCCTGCCCATGGCAGGGGGTTGGAGCTAAATGATCTTTCATGTCTCTTCCAACCCTAACTATTCTATGATACTATGATAAAGAGCACATGGGAAAACTTCAGACCATTTCACAGCTGGCACACAGGAAGAAGTCAGATAAAGAGTGGAAGTGCCTCACCTGTCTGGTTTTAGCAGATGTCTCTATAAAGGGGATTCCATAGCTCTTTGCTAACTCTTGAGCCTGTTTTGTGTCTACTGTTCTTGTGGGCAGGTCGCACTTGTTCCCAACTAGCACCATTGGCACATCATCTGAGTCTTTCACTCTCTTGATCTGTTCTCTTAAAAAGACAAGTAAAACCAAGTTAGGAGCTAATTCCTAAACATAAGAGCTGTTCCAGTTCAGTATTGAAGCAACCTTTTGCTACAAAGACACAAATTAAAGCTGGACCAGACCTCAGGGGTTCCAGCCTAAGCGGTATCCTCAGCAATGCTGTGCCCTCCACATCTGACTCCTCTTGAATGTATTTGTATTCTTACCCATTTTCATAGGGATCACGTTCTTCACGCTCTAAAGAACATTTGTTTAACACAGCAGCCCAGAAACCCATCCCACTCCCAACTGTCTGATTACATGCAGACCAGGCCAACTCAGAAAACTCCTAAAGGAAGCAGGAAATTTAATGTTTCTGCATTTTCCAGTCTTCTCTGGGCCTAACAGCAGTTGAGCCTGATGCCTGCTCCAGCTGCCCCTCCCTGCATGTCCCAGACTGTACCTGTATAGATTGATGTCAGCAAAGGATTTGCTGTTGTTAATGGCGAAGACACAGAGGAAGCCCTCGCCAGTCCTCATGTACTGGTCGCGCATGGCGCTGTACTCCTCCTGCCCCGCTGTGTCCAGAATGTCCAGCAGGCATGTCTCCCCATCAATGACCACCTGCTTGCGGTACGAGTCCTGCAATGCACACACCAGTCACGGATTAGGGAAAGACAGTGAGCTGCCTCGCCCCATGCCAGCACTGTTTGTGGCAGCATAATAATGACAATAAAGCAGAGGATTCTGGTTCGTAGCCGCCCCGCCCCGAGGAGCCCTGCCCTCCCCCACCGCACCTCTAGGGGACGCTGCACCGAGCCCTCCCCTGCCCTTTCTTTCCTAGAATCATAAAACCATAGAATGATTTGGGTTGGAAGGGACCTCAAAGCCCATCCAGTTCCACCCCCTGCCACGGGCAGGGACACCTCCCACCAGAGCAGAGGCTCCAAGCCCCATCCAATCTGGCCTTGAACACCTCCAGGGACGGGCAGACACAGCTTCCCTCGGCAGCCAGGTCCAGGGCCCCTCCACTCTCATCATGAAGCAATTCCTCCTTTTATCTAGTCTAAACCTGTCCCTCTCGAGTTTGCCCCCACTGCCCCGCCGTCCTATCGCTACAGGCCTCCGTAAACGCGACCCTGTAAGGAAACCTTCCCACAGACGGCCAGCCAGACCCCCGCCCGGCCCCGCTCCCCGCCCACCTCGATTGTGGGGTCGTACTCGTCCACGAAGTGGTTCTGTATGAGCTGAATGGTGAGCGCGCTCTTGCCGACGCCGCCGGCGCCCACCACCACCAGCTTGTACTCGGTCATGGCCCCGCGGGGCGCGGCCCGGGCCCCCTCACCCGGCACTTCCGGCCTCCCACCCGGCACTTCCGGCCTCCCACCCGGCACTTCCGGCCGCGCCGCCGCAGCCGGGCACGTGACGCGAGGCGGGCGGAAGGACATGGCGCGAGGCAGCGGGGGTCAAAATCAGTAAAACTTTATTCTATTTCCATTCTTTTGCCATTAAAGAAAAAAAAACCAAACCAAAAAAAACAAACAAACAAAAAAAAAACTGGAGAAAAAGCAATGTTCGTCGTACAAAGATAACGCATCTCCCAGAGAAGAAAAACCCTAAGTCGAGAGGAGGGGCCGCACCCCGCAGGGTGGACAAAGGAAAGCACACAGACATCAACTATTTCACCTGATGAAAGTCTCGGTACAGCTATGGAGAGCCTAAGTATTTATTCATTATGGAACACAGGGTGCCGGCTGCAAAACAGAAAAACAAACCCATCACTTCAGGCACAACTTTTCTCTGTGGTTGTTTTTTTTCCAAACCCAAATCAGTAACAGAAAGGGGTGTCGGAAGCTGCAGTGTCCCAAGCAGCAGCAGGTTTGTGCATCGTTTTAAATATGTTTAAATTACCACACTGATGGCACACCTCGGCCTTAGGAAATTCTGCACTGCATGTGTCCAGAACGCTACAAAAATCAATTCGGCCCCAGAAAGAGGCTTTCGCTGGGCTCCCACCACAGCTCCGCCAGCTCAAGGACCCAAGTCAAATGAAAATAAGAAAACATCATTAACGTTTGGCCATCAACTGAAGTCGTCTGAATGTTCCTACACAAAGTGGAACTTATCCCACCCTTGCGTGGTCCTCAGAATCTGGGCAGAGCGAGCCGAGCCTTCTGCTCCCACTGGGAAGGAAAGACAAAACGCAACGAGCACAAAGGCATAGTTAATGCCTCAGCCAAAACAAAGATAAAGCATGGGTGACTGTAGTGCAGAATTCCATAAGGTCTGCTGGAGGAGAGCTGTCTATAATGGTCACTCACATAGGCAATGTAGAGTTGCAGTTACCAGTTGCGTTAAATGCACCATTCAAAACAAGCTTCTAAAATGTGATACTATAAGGCGCCACCTTAAGTTCTCCAGAATGCAACTGTGCATAATTTTAAAATGGTTTCATAAATTTATTTTAAACATAACATGAGGTGTTAAAACCGGTGTAATAGCTTCTGAGAATTTGGAGGAAGGGATGAACAGGGAGATATTCAGTACCCTTCACCAGCCTGCCACACAGTCGTACACCAGGCATGGTTCTCTGGGTCAGTCTATAACACCAGCTTGACGGATCTTCCTCTCCGCACCGAACCCCTGAAAGTCAAACAAAGCAGACTCTGAGCTCCAGCTCTAAAGCAAACCTGTTTTGTGCAAAGTACACTGTTAGCACATTTCTAGTCAGCCACACTTCAGAAAAGGCAACAAAGCAGGTTCTGTGGGTTCCTCTCTGCAGTCCCAAATACTTCTCAAGACTCCAGACACTTTGTTCCTGCTTATTAAGTGGTAGCAGAACCTCATGTGAAAACCAAGGTTAGGTAAAGGGTTCCACTTACTGTCTCTGAAAAGGGAGCAGGAGGTTCATAAAAAGAAAAATGAATCAAAACATTATGGGCTAGAATACAACAAGCAATTGGTTGGTTCCATACCATGTGCCCCTCTGAGACCACATCATAGACAGCAACACAAGGTCCAGCACCTTGATGGCACAGAAGCCACCCCAACAGGTGGCTCAGTCACTGCCTTCCGATCCGTGCTGGCTCCCAGCAGAGGAAGCCGTTACCCATGTTAAATTGCAGGCTGCAGCTATCCCACAAGGCAGCCTTTTCTCTTACATACCTTGGAGTTATCCGGTCCCCGAGGCTGACGAAGAACTGTTAGACGAGGAGCGTTGGCATCATCCAGATTAATGCTCTTTAAACGATTAACAAGTCTATCAGGACGTGGAGCAGCAACAGCTTTAGCGCCTTCACTGTAACAGAGCCAAACACACAGAGCACCGATGACTCCCTGAGATGGTGCAAGCTCCTGCATTTACAGCCCCAAACCCCATAAGCCAGCAGCATCATGTATCTCATGGGGAAAGAGGACCTTCCAGGCGACACTGGGTATTGTCTGCCTCAAAACCACTACTGTCAACACAGAACTCTGTAGCAGCAACAGCTCCAAAGGGGATTCTCAAGAGGGTATTCTTTAGTGGGTGGAAGCACTGTGTTTACTCTCATGGATGTCTCAGCAACACTTCCTACAATCCTGTTCCCTTTAACTGGAACAGCAGAAGGCTTATGAGAGGTCATTATGTAATGGCATGGCATTAACATCTCTGAATATAATAAGCATGGAGTTTTGAGTGAAAAAAAAAATGCCATGCTAGCACTTCTACAGCAATGGGAAGCCATTTCAAGCTTAAGCAAAACCCAAATTGTATAGTTTTATTCAAAATGTGTAAGCAGTTCAAAAGAAAAAATACCCATCACCCTTAAAGAAAAACATGTCAAAAACATGTGCCAAACAACTCCAGTTTTCTATTTAAAAATGAAAGTTGCTCTTCAGGAAACAGGTGGAAGCTCTAAGCACTGTAGTGGGCAGAAAGGCCAGCAACTACAGAGGAATACAGTTCATTGCTGCCCATTGAGAAAACTGTATCCAGATTCCTGCTAAGGGGGCAGTTTCTTAAGAACAGATGAAAAAAGAACCAGTTATCTGAAGTTAAGGAGAGCAGAGAGTCCTGCTTCTCTGCTGGACACCCACAAGTGCTGGCAGTTATCAGGAGAGAGGCTCTTGTGAAGCCAGCTGAAACCTACAGCTCCCACTCTAGCAACAGCCAGCTCAGTTCAGGAGCAGTGCGCGCTCCACAACTGCGACGCAGACAGCACACCAGAATAAACCACTTCAATTCCCAGTCCTTACCAGACACGCCACACGTTACAGGCACTGCATTTTCCTGTGCGCTGGTTCAGGATTACTGAGAACTCCACTTCATCCCCAGCCTGCAGCTCCACACCATCCTGAACTTCTTTGACGTGGAAGAAGAGCTTTTTGCTGTCACCTACTTCATAGTTAATGAAACCAAACTGAAAAAAAAAGACATCACAAGGTTATATCTTTCCTCTTGAACCGAACAGATGCAATGAATCGTTGTTGCTGTTTAACTACTTCTAGGAAAAACCCTCTGAAGTGCCTGGTGGGAGCAGAAACACAATTTTTACAGAGTGAAACACTCTTCCTGGAACCAACACTTGCAGAAGCCTAGCCACTCTTCCTGGGTTTGTGAAGTCCCATTTACACCCCAAAGTCTGTAGAACTTAAGTTCTGAAAACTGCTACAGTCCCAGCAGTTGTATTACACCAAGAACAGCACTGCTGCACATTCCATTCCAAGACCACCTTTAAAGCTAGGCAGTAGAAAACACACTATATTTTGGTCTGTCACTTGTATAAGCAGTCACGTACTTCCATTTACTATTCCACTTTGGTATGAAACAGCAAAACTCATTCAGCCTCTCCAAAAACCAACAACCAGAGCCCAGTGCTACAGAATAACCATAAAAATAGAGAGCATTCACAGCACCAATCATTCTGAGATGCAGATACCCAGGGCAATTGTTGCATTTCAGGTGGTCTGTGATCACTGATTGCTTCATGCTATGAAGAAGCTTTCTCTAGAAGCAAAATACATACAGTTTTGTTTCTTTTTTTTTTAAACACTTTTCTAATGCTGGGCAGAAACTAGTTACGATCAATTTGCAGGACATCTCAAAACCAGGTCTTCAGACTCATCCACAGCAGGAACTGCTGTACAGGAGTGCTGATGTGTTTGTCCAACATGAGCACCTCATTCCTACCAACATGCACCACATATTCACAGCAGCGGTCACGCACCTGATCTTTCACGCACTCCACTGTTGCTCTGCGGAACGGTGTGATGTTAACAGCCATCGTCTGCCCATTCTGACCAAGAACACAGAGCTGAAACTTCACCGTCTCTCCCTTTTGCAGACAGTCACCTTTGTTTGCCATTCCAACAATTCCAAATGGATAGACCTCTCCTTTCATCTCACCTAGAGAAGGAAAAAGTAGAAGACAGAATTCAGAGGCACCCTTTTCTACCTGAGAGCATTTAGAATTAATTTCCAATAGTAAAAATTATACTTTTGCTGTCAGTTTAGTACATGAGTGTATTCTGTAGTGCGACTCTAACCCTCAATGACTCTGTTTACAGTTTAACATCTAGAATACTTGTGTGTTTGTAAAAGGAACACTTACAACTTTAAAGCAACAGAACTCACCATCCTCCATGACTTCAATCATGCCCTGGTATTCAGTTTGTGTGGGATCTACACTTCTCAAAGGACGAATTATTTTACCAGAGTAAACAGTTGGATCAGCTTCTTCAGTGATACCATTCACTGAAAAGAAATAGACAATGCAAGAACAGGATGTTTGAGTCATACTTTATTTTAACAAGAATTAAGTGATTCAGACTGACCTGGAGACAAAAGTTTGCCTCACAAGACACAAAGGTAGTGTCCTCTCACTGAGTAACATTGGAACAGTTTCAACATAGCAATAGCTAATGACAGCTTTTCTAATCAAGATGACACTGATGGAAGCAGAAAAATATTGGTTTCTCATGGAACTAGAGGCCATCGAACTTGAAAAGCAAAATGGAAGTATTTCACTTCTCTTCCACTGCATTCCTACTTCCTGCTCACTTCAATCATCTTCAAGCATGGTTTTTTTGTCCCCAAGTCCTTACTATCCCCATCTGCCTGCCTCCTGCAAATTTTCCTTCTGCGAGGAACAGCATAGCCAGTGCAGTTCCACCTCTGGCAAACTCTGCCACCAGATCTCCTCTTACAAGCCCCCAGCTGAGGAGAACCGAGGTCTGTTCTCCAGGAACACAGGGAAGAGCATTCAGGAAACCAGTGACCACCACATTAAGCATCATCCTCTGGGTTTAAGCACCAACTGTGAACAGATTATTAACGAACTTTATCCATCAGCACCCACCAAGAGTCTTGTAAGCAGTAAGTACTGGGTAGACTTACCTGCATGTGTTTTGTTCACCTTTTCTGCACTAACTTTGTTTCCTTTGCCTTTTGACAGGCTGTATTCAACAGTGTCTCCAAGTTCCAGGCTATCAACATCACCACAGTATTCACTACAGAAACAGAATTATCAAGTTCTCCTTCAGTTACATAACAACAGTGATGTTCACTCAACATTTACAGAAGGTGACCAGAAACATTTAACAGTTTTTCACCTCACATTTTCAAGACACCCTCATTTGAGAAAGTGAAGGATTTCAAATATCCAATACAAGTTATTTCTGGGCATGGAATTCAGAAGCATATAACTCCAAGACTGCTGAAAAGGGAAAGCCCGAACCAGTGCAGCACAGGTAATAAAAACAACTTGAGCATATAGATGTGTGTGTGAGGTCCAAATGAGTTTAACAGCCAACCCTACCAAACTCCTCTCCACCAGACAAACACCTCCCAACAATAAATAAATAATGATAATAAAATCACCATTCACCTGTAGTGGAAAAAGATCTCCTTATCATGATTGGCTGTTTCAATAAAACCAAAGTTATCTTTCAGGGCTGCCACATATCCCAAAAGCCTCTTAGAGCTGTAATTGCGTCCAAGCATTCTGACGGAAACAGCTGTTTGCAGACCAGTTCTCTTCACTTCACACACACTGAACTCAACCTGTTGAAGAGGAGCGTAACAATAGTAGATGGAAAAAATCCAAACCAATCATGACCGTCACCAAAAAAAACCACCAGAAACAAGTAATTTCAAAGCTGCATAGCTCTAATCAATATCTAGGCTCTCCAGGAAAGTAATTTTCTAGCCAGTACTCCCCCAGAAACATCTGCCAGCTACAGACATGTACAGCATTCCGAAGAGCGAGAGTCACAGCAGTGACACTGTCAAGGCACGCCAGCCTCCACCACCCAGGTTCTTTTACCAATGAAAGATAAGATTCTTTCTGATTATGTGATTTGCCTCCTCTCTCTGCACTCAACACTAGTGCCTGCAGTGAGTGCATATCTAGCTCCGCTCACTTTTTTCAGGTTTTGAAACAGAAATCAGGGCCTTCCTCCCATGGCTCCCAAACACTGTCAGTTTTTAAGCTGCTCTTCCAGATCTCGGAGCAATTTCTCCCTGTCCACTCCTTCTCAAGCTAATTTGCTCGTAAGGGTGCATTGTCCCTCTTTGATATTCATCTCCAAGTCTCTATGCTAATTTCCTCTTGATTATTCACAGAGTCCCCCGTCTTAATGACAGGAATCTCTTGCTTAAAAAACATCATTTACACATTAACATATTTTTTTTCATGTATATATCACCAGGTTTTAGGATATTTTTCTTAGTTATAGAGCAGAAAAAGCCACTAAGCCACTCAAATCTGGGATAGAAGAACTTGAGGACATCACACAGATGCCCTGTCCTTCATCTGTTCCAAGAGGGAGATCAAACGCAGTAATAAGGCAAAGGGAATCTCACATCGCACAACAAACAGCAAAACATTTCCCAAGAGTACACTTAGTTATCTTGCCTTATCGCCTATTTGGGGATTAGTAGATCCTTCCACATCCTTGGCCTGGTAAGGAATGGTCAGTTTTACTCCACAGTCATCATAAACAATTATTCCATCCTCAGCTTCCTAAAAAAGACAAGAGAAATAAGCAATTGGTGTCTTATTTGTAAGCAAATAAGTTTACGACATCCAATTCACACACTGCTCATCAGAGCTACAGTGTTTTTATAGCAATTGCTCAGTAGCTGGTGAAAAACAAAGAACAATCAACTCCAAGTATGAAGGTTTAAATGACATCAAACAGTGTTTTTAAAGAAACGAAAGCACTATTAACGTTTCCATTAAAGCATTTATTGGAGTTTAATTATTCTGGCACTGTTTAAAACATCACAACATCACAAAGAAGCTCTCCTCCAGCCCTGGAAATTGAGTTTCAACCAATTCTACCTAGCATCTTACGTAGCAGGAGGCAGAAACAAACTTCCCATCCAGTTCTTGGAAACTATCCTCAACAACATGATCATTAACAATGCTTTGATTATCTTGTTTCACACAAGTTAGTTTTCGCTGACTGCTATCATTAGTTATTCAGCATAGCTCACATTTACACATGACAAATAGTGCTTCTAGAAGCTCATTACAGATTTTAAGGAAATGACCTCAGTCTCCAAAGCCAACAACACAGACAGGTACTTCACAAGTAGAACAGCCTTACCTTCTCTTTGCCTTTATTTGGGCTAGTGGCCTTGGCTGGAGTGGCTTCTTTGTCTATAGTGCCCACAAAGCGGTGATCTGATTGGGTGTGGAAAGAAACTGTGCCCTTTGGAAGCTTTTTAATCCTTATAGCGTGATTTCTTTGGGCAGACAACATATCCTGAAAAACAAGATTGATCGGATTTTAGACAGACTGCACATAACTTCTTTAAAAAACAAGATTTCATATAAGTATTAATCTCACTCACAGGAACGACAGTAAACTCTACTTCATCAGAAATGTGGAGTTGATTTCCATCCATAATTTCACTGAAGTGAAAGAACATGCGAGCATCCCGGTCCACACATTTAATGAAGCCAAAGCCATCTCTCATCGCTGCAATCACACCCTGGGAACAGTCAAAGGGACAATGATAATGTTACAGTGTGTATGCGACATCTGTCTACAGATACTCCACATCTGTCCATGGAGCATGGGATGATCCAAGCACAAGGTCTGAATTCCAAAAAACCGCTCTGTGGCTTATGCAACTGGCTTCCTTGTAAACTGTCGCACTAACAGCTATGGCCAACCTGAAATGCACAGCAGTTGTACTTCCCTTGTTTGGCAACCTTACTTCTTATGAAGTGGAAAAGATTATTTTAAGCCTCAAACGAGAAGGCCTGAAATTAAAGAACCTGACGTCACTGCTACACAGAGAACAGTCTTAAAACAGGTACTCTATATCCACCATACACACACAGAGGAAACACAAGAACCTGGATAAGCAGGAGATAAAACCACAGTCAGAGGGATGTTTTAGAGAAACAACCCACCCAGTTTTACTTTCATTTCCCCTCAAGAATTTAAACTTTTAAAGACAGATACTTGCCATTTCCCTTGTTTCATTAGTAAACTGGAAGGTATTGGGGAGAACCTCAATATTCGTGGCTCGTTCCAATTTGTCACGTCTGTCTGTTGAAATATTGAATCGAACGTGGTCGCTTTCCAGCAAGGTCACCTTGGATTTTGTATCTTTGTCTCCAAATGGAAGTTCTTTAGGAATCACAAAGTCAACTTTGATGCGGCCAGGTAATGGATCACTCTAGCAGACAGGAAACCAAACAGAAAGTCAGTTTACGCGCCAGAATGGGCTCTACTGCAGACAGAATGATGGCCAGAAACACTAATGCTAGCAGAAGCATGGATGACACAACACACCTGCTGGCATGAAACCATTATGCTTCATTTCTACCACTAACACTTCACCGCCCACAGCCAAACACAAGTTAGTTTTTGGAGGTGTTGTGGGTGGGTTTTTTTTTTAGCACCAAGCATGCATTGCCAAAGAAATTCAGACTTTATTTCAGGAATTAATTTACAACGATACTTAGAACACTTCTAAGTATCTTTCTTATTAAGTGTTCAAAACACAAAAACCCCACTCAACCTTCCCAAAACAACAATGCAGACTCGCCTAAAACCTGAAGGGGTGCTCGTGTACATTTCCCTCAAAGCCAAACATTAAAGGTCAAGTTGGCCTTCTGGCAAAAAACCTCATTAACTGTTAATGCTCACAGAGTTCACAGATCAGGCTTATTCCCTCAAATATTTTCTATTCTTTTCCCTATGCTTTTGCCTAAAAGATGCACCCTAAACCTGCAAAATTCAATGTGAAGTATTTGAAACATTAAAGACACACTTCTTAACGTAACACCCCAATTCTTGCTCTTTATACGCTGTAGAAATATTGCATGCTGCATCTCCTATCAGTGGCTGTTACAGGTTAAGTACAAGCTTACTCCTTTACTCTGACCTGATGCTTATGCAGCCCTGTTAGAAGGAAAGGGGAATGCTTATCCTGTTTGACTGGAATTAAATCAATATAATATTTCACAAACTTTAGGAAATACTGAAATGCACCTGGTTTTTGCTGGGTACTTTTGGAATTACTTTGGTTACAGTTCCTTCAAAATGTTCAATGCTGATATCTTCAAAAATGACGGTTCCTTGAGGCAGCAGTCTAACATCTGTTGCAACTTCTTTACCCTGAAAACACAAAATCAGTCAAATACCCCCAGAGAAGAGGTAAGGCAGCAGACTTTTTCGGAGGAACCTCCTCCCCCCTTCTTTTTTACAAGTGAATTTGAGATAGCTCTCCAGTTACGCCCTAAGATCTTGTCTTCAGATTTTATTGGATTTCATCTTACATTTCTGTCTTTGATTGTAAACTCCACATCATCACCAGGCTGTAAGGCTTCTAGGTCACCTTTAAATTCACTATAGTGAAAGAATATCTCCTTCACGACATCACCTCTCTCAATAAATCCAAAGGCTTCCTAAAAACAGAACAAAGCGTTTTACTAAATTCATTGCCTATTCAACATAGCAATGCAAAACCTCACAGGTTCTATCAAACATAACAAAAGACTATGTCATACCAGCACAGCATACTGAGGGGTTCACAGAGTTAACAGACGACCACAAGAAATACACCAACAGAAATAAACAGCACTTCCTTTGTTGAGAAGAGTATTAGTATCAAAGATTAGTTCTTTAAACCGTTCTGCCTAGTTTATACCCATAGCTCCAAACTGTTGGTAGCCCTTCACACCCTAAATGTGTTACTTTTAACACTGATTTTCAGAATAGTGTTTCATTTCCAAATGAAACTGTAAATAAAGCTAAAGCATCACTTACTTTCATGGCACAGACAACTCCTTGACAGCGGGCTTGTTTCTTTTTTAATAGCATAATGTTACGAGCACTTACAGCACCAGTACTAGAGAGAAAAAAGTAAACAGAGCAAACTTGAAACATCTCAGAATTGAGCAAAACTGAGCAAAATTTAAGATTCTATTTCATGATGTTACTGCAGTTCCTGGAAGAGCATGAATTTCTGCCTGACTACTAAAATAATGTGTGAAGTCAGAAAAACAGCACCAACTTACTGTTTATTTGTATCAATTACAAAGTTTATTTTATCTCCTGTTTCCAGCTGTACATTTCCTTCAACATCCTCTGGGGTGTAAGTCAGGTAAAATACTTCCTGTAAATTAATATGGACTAACATCAGTCTACTTGCAGATCATTGTTTCAAAGAAAGATTAACACAGCTTTGTTTAATAACAGTATCTGCTATTCACGAGATTAATTCAGTGAGAATATTGAAAATGGGTCAAAGACGGCATGCAAAAATACTGTTTTTCTCATCATGCTGTTTTGATGAGTCTGCAACAAGCAGCTTAAGCTGAAAGGTTTGTTCGTGGCCATCTTTAAACGTCCATTCCCAAACTCTTGAAGAGTCGAGGATAATAACTATTTGGCTCTATATAAAGTTCTCCACAGACATAAGCAAGCAAGCTGCCAAATTAACATTTCTGTTTGTAGTAATTACCAAAGCATGCTTTTTTTGGGCCAAGAACTACATTTCTTAGCAGTGTCTATTGTCTACATTCAATTGTCAGTTCTTTTGCTCATAGACCACAGCGATGGATCAGTGAAGAGTGCAAGTAAAATACATAAGCTTTACCCCATTACGTTCGTAGCATACACTCCCTGTTGGACTCTGACCCGGGGCAGCTGGAGATTTACTCTCTAAATTGTGAGGAACAGCGCACACAACCTACCAGTCAAAAAAAAATCCATTGCTAGTCATTTCAGGAGCAGCATTGGTGAATACAAAATGAATCTCAGTATCCTCTACTACACAGGTAGGAATGCACCCCTTGTGTAACTTGACAGGGAATGACACGCTGCCAAGTTTCAACCTTACAGGACATCTGCTGACTATAAGAACCATTTGGAGCTAAGCAAGAGCTCAAACTGAAGCTCTGAATTTTCATCAGAGCAACAAAGATACATCTCAGTGTAACTGAATGCAGTTAATATGCATGCTAAATGCAGCTACCCCTCTGTACTAGAGTGAGGGATAAAAATTATGCATATAAAGAAAATGGGCACTAACTTGTCCATTTATTCGTTCTTCAGGTAATATTTCTGGTTTTATCTTCACCAATTTAATAGCAATGGGTTTTCCAGTTCGGCGATCAGAAGATACTTCAAACTCAACATCGTCTACAAAACAATCAAACATGAAAATGGTATCACAGGATTCTGCTGGGGTTCATTACATTTGATAATTAACTACTTCTAGTCAAACACAACAAAATAAAGCTCAGGTAGCTTTTGTTACCAAGGAAGGGCACTCTATGTGCAAGTGTCTCTGGTTATTCTGCTTATCCCCCCCTATGTTGATAGTGAACTGTCCTATTGTAACGGCTTGTCCCTCAGTAACTATCCCCCACTACACTAACTGTGCAGCAGACATCACACTGATGTTCAGACAACACAACGCGCACCGTTAAACAGTTCAGAAACATCACTGCACATTAATTAGTAGCATAAAGTAGCAGTTTCCTCACTCTGAAAAAAAATCGGTCACCTTCAAACTGCTTTTAAGAAAAGACACACTGAGTACGTGAAGTAAATTCTTCCACAGCCTAAGCCTTTGCTTCCTGTCCAGTTATACCGGTCTGACCTCCCGCCGCGCCTTCTCCAGAAGGGCCACAACTGTATGGATACAGGGCACACAGAATAACGTCTCTCATTGGGTGAGGGAGATCATTAATTCAGTTGTCTCTTTAGCCCATCAGATGCAACAGCGCATGCCTATTCACACTACGCAATAACAGAAATTTCTATGGCAAGGGGAAGGGACTGGTCTCTGCCTAGTCAAGAGCTCTGCAAGTCACACGATTACCTCCTACTTTGAGCTCCTGCAGGTTGCCATTGTACTGTGAACAGTGGAAGAACAGTCTAGCTTGCCGTTCAGAACACTGAATGAATCCATAGGAGGTCAGCAGTTTTTCTATAACCCCAGTCTCACGCAGTGCTGCCGAAGTACCATTGGGGTACCCGTTGTGTCCATTGTTGTGGAGCAGGTTTGGATCAAAGCTCATCTGTGAAAGAAAGTGTAGGGGGAAAAGCACAAAAAATACTCTACTTAAAAATCTGTTTCCTTTCTCCATGCTCAGGCAACAAAACAGAGCTTGTGTAAGTTACTGTAACAAGCCAATCCTAACTGTTCTTAAAAGAGAGTGAGAACAGCAACATAGTCATGTTTTTGCAAAATGACAATCCTTAAGATTTACAGGCAACACATTTATAAAACAGGCCAGAAATGCAACACCAAAATAATGCCTGCATGGACCAAAACAAACCTGTGACTTAGTCCTAATTATTACAGCTCAAAGTACTCCCACATTCAGCATTTCACACCAAAGCCTGACATATCTGAATCACCTGCTCTTCCAAATTAAACAAGTAATTAAGAAAATGCAGTATTTATGAACGAAAAGAATTGGGTTCATAGCCTTGTCCCTAGCCTATCTGTTCAGTCTTTCATATCAATAAAGTGGGTTTAAGTATTTAAGTATTTTTCCACAGGTATCAGCACACAGAATTACAAATGTTTCCCTGGTGTATGAGCTCAGGTGCTACAGAGACTGAGAAACCTTGAACACAGCATTCAACTAAAAAAATTAAAGCTCTAACGAAATACTAAATTAACTTGTATCCATGAAAATCTTTTTTTGAGGGTGGAGGTGTCATTTCTTTTAAAGGTACAGACTCGATCTTGAAATACTGACAAGTCCCTTTACTAACCCACTGGCTTTTGGATGTGTGGCTCTCATTTCTAAAGCAAAGCCATTTCCAGGCTAGCAATTAAATCAGCTGAAATGTACAACACCTCAAACTCTTTAATACCAGGAAGGCAACTAAAGCAACCCTCCCATCTCCCCAGACAGTCAATAAGCATCTTGGAATACAGTACTGTATACAAGGATTTATGTGCTGCAATTCCCAGAGTATCTATTCTGGAAGCAGAATGAGGCTGTATTTGTTCTTGGCTTTCTTGCTGCCTCAAGCAGAAGAGATTCAAATTTAGTCAGTAATGTGCTTCATGGAGATAAGACATGTCTGAGCAAGTTGTAAAGCAGTCACGCTTCTCACTCTAATTCAGACACTCAGTTACTCGATGCATTAAAAGGTTACAGCATGTCTTCCTGTGCTGTTTGGAAATCAGTTTAAATTGAAGAGCACCCCTCCAACATATGGACTCTCACCTTTTGAGGCAGGCAACCCTAGAACATTCCACACCCAGGATGCCCTCAGAGAGGCAACAGCTAAAGCCTTGATTTTCAGCTACCCTAGAACTTGAAATACCTTTCAAAAATAAATTGGTCCTGCAAATAGGGAGGCTGGGGGAAGGGAAAATGATGTGTTATTACACCCTTTCCCAGAAGAGTAACGGGCAATACCATTAACCTGCTCTGAAAGCACAAATCAGTGTAACAAACGCTCATTTCTGAGTCATGTACAAAGTGGCCACTTCACACGCCTGACAGAAGGCAAGTACACAAACACACCTCTGCCACAGGCCTCACGGACCAGACCTCTGCTAAAGGTATATCAGATACAGAAAATGACAAAAATCTACCAAAAGAACAAGTTCAGAATCTACCTGAGCACTAGAAAGCCCCACTGCCATGATCTCTTGCTACAACCTAACACCCTGTGCATGGTTTGAGCCTGAAGGAGTACTGGCAGTAAAGCACAGAACTTGGTCATCTACTGCTGAAGCTCCAACAAGGATACACTCCTCCGAGCCACAGAGAGATACATGCTCACATCAGCAGCATTTCCAGATGCTTGCCTATTCCTACACCTCTTTAAACACAATGTCAAAGCATAACAACAATCAAACCCCATCTCCATGTACACCTATCGCCAGATTTCATCACAAAACTTCACAGGATCTTCTTGGACCTATAATATAATAGCTCTACACTGGACCACACCGACAACCAGACCACACTGTCCACTGCCAACAGCTGGCTTGTAACACAACTGACCTGCCAGCTTACCAGAGTAAGAACTACAAACCCCACTAGTCCAAGCATTCAGAGGAAGAAAAAAAACTGTGCAGCGAGATTTAAATAAGGCTAAACAGGAATGATCAGAAAAAAACCCAACAGAAATAGGGGACTGGAACCACAACACTGCCATTACTAGTAGAGAAGAGATAAACACTAACACTCAGCTCCCTAGGGCTGTAAGTACGGTTAAACAGAGCCATATTGCAGGTATTAATTAGTAGCACTACTACGAAAACAACCTAAGAACAAAGAATTGCCTAAACCCACTAACAAAACCCATACCTTTCTGTTCACAACCTGCTTCCCATTAAGTTCAGAAATACACAGAACTCTTTATATAACACTTGGACCAACCTCGCAGTGATATTCAAATATTGCACTTTCAGTAGTATTTGCGGATTCTTCTGTTTCAGTACAAGTTTCTAAGGATAAAGACTGCTATTATTAAAAAAAAAAGAAGAAGAGATTGAGAGAGAGAGAGAGAGAGAGAGAGAGGAAGAAAAATGATAGCAGGAGAATGTGATCTATCAAGCTAACAGAGAACACAAGCGCTGCTGCCTTGAGCAGTTGCAATACAGCACTGGAGAAAACAAAGACTATTAGCAGCGTCGGGACGTGCTCTTTTGAAGCTGTTGAGTAGGCACAAACTTCTTGTGTCAGATCAAGCCTTGTATCTTCAGTGTATGTTTCCTCTTCTTTGGTCTTGAGTTGTTGTTACGATGTGGTATATTCTTTTCCTGATCTGAACTTGAAGCAGCAGTTTCAGGTGGTAAATTCTGTTCTGTTCAACTTCATACTGGAAAAGAAAAGAGTTCACACACTCAGTATTGCTTGTAAAGAGACTACATGTCAGCCCCAGGTGTCCTACACACGGGTGCACATCCTCTACCTGGATACTGCAAGGTTCGATCTGTGCTAAGAAAGATTGTTTTACAAGTACATTTGGTGTTCCTGTTTTCAGTTTTGTTTCACAAGGAGCTCTAGGTCCAAGCCAGAGACATGGTATTTCCAATTTTAAACCCTCCAGGTGTAATTAGGCATTTCAGGAAAGGTCCCAGTTTGCACAATTAAAAGTGCAACTTCATTTTGATAAACAGCAGCACTATTTAATACAAGTGTTCATCCTCCTACTGGTACCTTTACAGGGGTGCTGTCTCATAATGTAATTAATAAATACTTACACAGACATTTGGAGTAGCAATAGGGCGTATGCATGTGGAAGAATCAGAATTCCCTGAAAATTTTTATTCCAAAAGGCAAGCCAAAGACTGGCAATACCTGAGGCACCTTTAGCTTTGCATGAAAACAAACTGCTCGACAACAGGTACAGGTGTTGCGTGCCTGTCCTGCACTGAGCACACGTGCCTAGGCACAGTGTGTAAAATGTCTGCAGAGCCATTCTCCAGACCTCCACAAACTGTGCGTGCAAAGTTGATTACACGCAAATAATCTGTGTACATAACACAGGGGAGCAGCCTCTCTGCAACAGTAACTTGAAAATAGTTCCCTGAAAGTCTTCCAGTACTGTTCTGTGTTTTCATGAGAAAGCAGTACAGCCAAATAGCCGAAAGCCAAAACCTTGTTGAAACAGAATCTTTTTTTGAAAAGAAACTAAATCAAGTTTTCAGGTGAGCTTGTTTACTTACTCAGTAACTATAAAAAAAGAAGGGGCGAAGATTTTTGTGGACAAAAGCTGCTAAGCAGCAATCCAGCTGTGTGCCTGTGGGTAAGCCAGCATGTATGTAGCAATCTAGAGACTACTGAACACAACTTCAGAGCGCAACACCACCCATGTCGTTCTGCAAGGCTCACACCAAAGAAGCAAGAACAAAGCCTACTTCTCCACTGTAGTGCGAAAGCGCATGGCACCATTTACACTTAGCTTCGGTTCCCCTTTGGTGAACCTGACCAAACCCAAGTGACTGAAACTAGACTGCCATAACACTGAGCTCCCATGGCAGCAGAAGCGCTGTCTGCAGTCAGGATTGCAAGTAAGAACTCCAGCCCCGAAAGCACCCAGTGATGAGTGCAAACCAAGCACCCAGCTTTTAACCCAGTCTGCACACCAGGGACAAAGAATCTTCTGGCTGAAGTGAGTTCTCCTGTCAGATCATTATACATACAAGGTAAGAAACTGGATGAGGGCAGCACAAACCAGTCCCTGGTACAGAAGACTTGCACTCAATGATTCAATCATAGAAAAAGACAAATGTGAAGAGACAAAGCTATTGCAAAACTAACACGATCCCTAGACTGCTGAGACTCAGACAGCTGTTACCATGATCTTTTTTGGGACAGTGTTGGTTTTGGACAGTATTTCAGATCTCAAACAAGCATCCCCCAAGCACCTTCAGGAGTGATGAAGCAGGCATGCACAGCATCACACGAAACACACAGAGACACTTGGAAGTCTTCTCATTCATGAACCTCTCTTTCACTTAGTCAGACTAATATTATTAGAGCTCTACTAGAGCTGTCATCTGCATTGAACAACATTTTCCTTTTTTCCTGAGTATAGAATACACTACATTTACACAGAATACTCAAACCAGCTATTCAGGATAAAGATGACCACAGCTAATTTTATCAGGTAATGGAGTAAGGCATAAGCTCCTCCCTTAAAAGCCAGTTCCATTTGTAAACAAGATTGGTATACTATGCTTAAACTATGGGAAAAAAGATGGTGTTGTCAAAAAACACTTTATGACAAGTCAAGTGAAAAAAAAAAAAAAATCTCACTGTTGTGTGTCTGCCTCAAAGTCTTGATTTTTTAATTCAGCTCTAAAAATGCTCCTCCAAATAGCGAACACTCTGAGCAGCTGCACAGCCCCGAGTCACGCCTGGTTCTGCACTTGCACATTCACAGCTGAAAAGATTAATTTAAAGACAAGGAAGAGCTGCACAAGCCTTGTTCTTAGAGTCTTCCAGGAGCGGTTTTTGGTACACGGCTCAGTCCCACAGAACTGTTTGCTGCCCAACCACCAGTATAGGACCAGATGGATTACAAACACCACCTCGGGCCCAGTCGTCGTCTTCTTTTACGAGGCGAAAACACGTGCTTCTGGAAATGGCCACTTCACGCGGGACTGAGATCGAGTTTCATCAGACCGAACCGTGCGTCGTCGTCGCGGATGCACGAACGGTGGGAAGAGCCGGGGGGACAGAGTCGCCCCCGCCCGCTGCGTCCCGCGATGCGCGCGGCCACGGCGGCGACCAACCCTCACCAGGCCGGCGGAGTCACCGTAACGCCGAGAACCCCACGTCTCCGCAGGAAAAAAGGAGCAGAGGGGCTGCCAGGAGCGCCCGTGGGGCGAACCGACCCCGAGGCGGCCGCGCTGCCGCAAGATGGTGGCGGGGCGGGCAGGGGCCGGGCGGGGGCTCGGGGGGGCGGGCCCGGCGGGAGGGGCCGCCCCGCGCCCGCCCCGCGCACAAAGCGGGCGATGGCGGCCGCTCCCGCACACAAAGGGCCGGTGCCCACGGGCAGGCGGGGCGCGCCGGGAGCCGCGCCCGCCGGGAGCCGCGCCCGCCGGAACCCCCTTCTCCCCGCGCTCCCCCTCCCGCCTCCTCCCGCCCCGCCCCCGCGGCCCCGCGTCCGCCCGCAGGCCCCGCTCCCTGCCTCCGCCGCAGGGGCGCCTGTCCCCGCGCCGCCGGGCCGGGGACGGCGGCCGGGCGTCTTCCCCTCGCGGCGGTGAGGCGCAAGCCGGATAGCGGGGCGGCGGCAGGGCCGTACTCACCCCAACAGCTCAGCGCCCCCTCTCCAGCGCCGCCATGAGCAGCACCGCACGGCACGCAGGAACCGCCCGGCCTCGCGAGAGCGCAGCGGGGGCGGGGCCGCGCCTGCGCGCGAGAGGGAGGGGAGGGCGCGCGCGCCGTGCTCTCTGCGCATGCGCTACCCCCGTGGCCGTGTCGACCCCCCCCCGAGCTTAGCGCATGCGCCGAGGGCGGCCACGCCCCGCAACACCTCCCCCGCTCGCTGCGCATGGGCTCCCGGCCGCGTCTTTACCCGAAGGCCCGCGCATGCGCCGAGGGCCCAATACCGCACATTTCCACCCCCCCCACCATCTCCCGCGCGATGCGCACGCGTATGGCCCTCGGCCCTCTCCCCAGCCACGCGCCTGTGGTGGAGGGGCCGCGCGCTAATGAGGGCCCCGCTAATTAACGAGGACGGGCCCGGCGCCCGCCACCCGGCGGCAGGCGCTGACGTTGTCACATGGAGTAAAGCGCCGCAGGTTTGGTCGCCGCACGTTCCTTCCAGGAAGGGTCGCGACGGCCAGGTGCCCACAGGCCCGAGGGGATCCGCCCCGGGAGCCACAACACACACACGCGAGAGAACGCTGCCCTCTCGGCGTCTTTATTCCCTTTTAAACAGCTTCTGATAGAAAAAATGTGCACATAGAAATTCCTCAGGTCCCTCATCCCTCTGGGTGTCCTGAATAGCTGCAAGGAAATGTCTTTTAAAACCCACTGGAACATTAATCCCTTCAGCCTCCATCAAAGTCCTTGCTTAGGAAAAGCAGTGTGAAAACATAAACCAGTGTTGGAGAGATGTTCGCTGTTCCTGGGGAATTGCTCTTTGATCACAGGTAAGAGAGAGAAATCTTTATATAAAAATCTGTTAAAAATACCACAATACTGGTAAATCCCTACGGCGATGCACCTGTTTTCCCTCAGTACAACTACATCGGGTCTGTCACTAGGCTCACCTGTGATGTAACACAAAAAACCTGTCTACATGGCTAGTTCTGGGTCAGTTTTGAGGGAGACCTCAGCTCCCTCCTGAGGTCCCAGGCGGTGGGAGGCTAAGGAGCTTTGCCCTGGAGTGCTGTGTTTGTGCAGGGTCCAAGGGCAGCGCCTTCGGACCAGAGCGAGGCAGTACCCACACCTTGGAGCACAAGCAAACCCACACAGGTCTACCAATAAAAAAACCACTCAGATGCACAACGTACTTCCCATTGCACAGGCATCAGAAAGGGTTCTTCACTCCTGTTTTCACCCTACATCAAGGTAACGCAGACTCCTTATGCAAGTCAGCACAGGGCTCTGGACAGTTATCTGCTCTTCTCACCTCCTTCTAAGCAACTGCCCCAATAATGTTAACCCAGCCAGACACTATTAGCTTGCCAAAACAAAACAAGAGCTCTGCATGCCTGCTTTGTGAAGGCAGAGCAAAATGTGTACCTGCCCCTTACAGTGCAGTTTTTTAATCATCATAACCTGTATTACCTTGTCTAGCTGCTGAATGGGTGGACTTCAGTGCCATCTGCACAGCTGGAATTATTAACTAACACTCATAACAAACAAAAGATGAAATTAATTATAACAAGGGAGTACACATCAAATATGTCATGGTTAAGCCTCTGTACACTGCAATTACTGAGACGTCCTCAGTAAGCCTCAGTGCAAGCCTTAGCCATCAAGAAAAAGTATGTCTGTTCAGAAAAATGCAGAGAAAAGCGCCCACTCATTTTGGAAGGCAAACATACAGGGAAACACCTGAAAGAACAAACCAATATCCATCCTTGCAGGGTAGTTCCATAACAGTCTCTGAAGTCAAGATCCAGAGATAAGGTTATTCTGTGACTTAGGCTTCACAGTCAGGCAGATCTTCTCTTCCAACATCAAAAGATTCTTTGCTGATGGACAACAGTTGACGCAGCTCTTTGTTTTCAAGCTGCAAAATCAATTATTTGTGCTGAAATATAAATGAGCTAATTCACCTTTAAAAGACAGAAATAGAAATGGGCTAATTCACAATTAAGACAATAATCTTTTAAGTAGCCCCAATCCTTCACAGCTAAGTATGACACTCATTTTATGCCATAAACATTGATACAGTAAGAGAGGAAACATGTAATTTAAAGCTTATCTTTTGCTTACACACACACAATACAAACATCAAGAACTTGAAAATAAACACATTGTGTTCTACATTTCCTGACCCCATCCCCAAATTTTGATTGTTATCAATCCTCCACACACACGAAGTCCAGAGTAAGCCTAGAGACTCCCAAAGCTTGATCTTCCCCCAGCAACTGCATCTGCTCTTACCTCCAACTGAGCTAGTTTCTCCTGAACTTTAAAGAACTGATCATCATCGACTTGAACAGCTTTTCTCATCACCTCTCCCATCTCACATACTCTGTCTATTTGACCTTCAATTTCCTAAAAGACATAAAAGTAATATATTTGATACGTTCAGGCAAAAGCAGCCATAGTAATTTATGCCTTCTAAATCAATAGCTTTCATTTTCTCAATTTTGGATTATTTTCCTGGTTTGAATTTTAATGACTTCCTCCTAAGGCACTTACAGTCCTTTCTGAATTGTACAGTACTTAAAGATGAAACCATGTACGTCATTGTCCATTATCATGAGTCATCAATGAAAAGAGCAAACAGAATTATACCAGTCAGCACGATGAAGCACCCTTACTTACGAAGATGGAAATAGTTTCAAGTGTGACAATGACTAAGACAACAGATTCAGGTTCATGTCAATATGATAAGTATGCAGGAAATTTCTTATTGTTTACAAAAGCTCGAGTCTGAATTTATAAGAATGCCAAAACCAGAAGCAAATGAGATTTCAAGACCAAGTAATAGTGTGAAGCAAACAGCCTCATCTCAGAAAGAAGCGCCGAGCAAGAACAATAAAATAAATAAAGCCAGGGTCTTCTGGGACAGTAAGTACAGAACCTGTCTAGGTACAGCTCTGACCCTTTGGAATACGCATTTTCTGGATGCTCAGAAATCCCCATACAACGAACACTGAAAAATTCCAACTGGTTACGTAGCAACAGTTCCTGTTTGAAGAGCACTGCATTTCAAAACAGTGTGTTTAGAGGGAACTCAAATGTGCAAACACAAAAATGCCAGTAATTAGCTAGAAGGAGCAAGATCAGAATCTGTGAGCTTTTGAAGCATTTTGGCATAACACAGAAATGTAAGGTTATCACAAAGCACCGTGGGGAGCATCAGAGAATGTTGTAGGGTGGCACTTCTCTAAGTGTCAGTTGTTTTTCCACTGCTTCTGGAAGATAAATGTGTCACCAGGGCAGAGGATTTGGTTCTGAATTCCATTATTCAGAAAATATGTAAACAACGACCTTAGAAGGGAGCTGGAGGAATGAGAAAGACAAGTCAATCTAGGAAGAAAGAATTATGTTTTTTTCTAAACATTAAGACGGTTATAATAAGAATATAGCTCTGTAAGAGATATGAAAAGGCTGCAACTGTTCTCCAAGTGGTGGGTATGGAAAAACTCATGGATCTAATCTGAAGCAGAGCAGATTTTGCCTGCATACTGTGATAGCTGAGGTACATTCCAGCAAAGGCTTATGCGGGGCCTTTTCAGCTTCACACTTCCGTGCTGTTAAAACTGAGCAAAAGCGGGGCCAGGGAATGATGTCAGAAGTTTGGTTGAACTGTTACGAATTGATAAAGAGCAATTCCTGTACCTGAGCAAGCACTGAAAGCAAAGCATTGCGGCAGTACTGAACTTGAAGAGCCAAGCAGCACAAAACAGAGAACCAATGAGTTGCCATGTATCAGTGCAAAAGGTTAGGCTGTCTCCAGTTCCAATTAAAACCCCACAAGATGGGAGATGTCACTATACTGAACCAGCTTGCTCTTCTCTGATCACACAAAAGTGCACTTTAACAAATACTTAACTTCATTCAGAAGCTTCAAATAGAGAATTAATGTTATTACACTGCTATTAGGCACCTAAAGGTAAATGAGGCAGCAGTTACCAGTAGCCACAGCTTAGAGTTCAGAACTCGCAGCATCCAGCATGGATGAAAGGACAGGTTTTGGCCACCACACAGAGTATTTAGATATAAAAACGTTTGGGGGCAACGATTTCTTAAGAGTCGAGCATCCTGCAGCTCAGAGATTTAGGAGGTTCTTCTCCCTTTGTTGCAACTACTGAGCTGGGACCATAATGGCCCTGATGTCTTTGATGGGAGTGTGAGAACCGCGCACTAAGCCTGGCCTCGGAATCACCACCTGGTGCAGGTCAAACGAGCTTCCTTGGGCTGGGAGTGGGTGAAGCTTTTCAGCGTCCTGGTAGCCGTCGCGGCCTGCCTGCTATGAAAGGAACCGAGAAAACACCAGCAGGGAGAGGCGAGAGTTTCTGGGGCACAGACGTTCCGTGAATGGAAACAAAGGTGTCTGAGAGCGACAGGAGACAGGGAGCAGGGTCGGGGGCCCTCTTCGTCCCCATCCCACCTTACCAAGGAATTTGCCTGATGCACTCGCAGGACCGGTTCTGCGTCTTCACCTCGTCTCCCCTGCAGAAGCTGCAGCATCTGCTTTCTGTATTTGCTCATGATGAGCTCCAGTGCATCCTGGTGCTCCTCCAGCGAGACCCACAGCTCTGCCAACACAGCACGGCCCCGGCACTAGGCACAGCGACCTCCCGGCGGGACCCGCCGAGGGCTCGGTACAGGCTGCTCGCCCGGTTGCCGCCCCCGGGGTACCCAGGGAGGCGACAGGGGCCAACCCGCGGCGCCCCGCACCCTCCCGTCCCAGCACCCCCGCACCGCCGGCCCCGCTCACCGCGGTTCTCGCGACGCAGGTCGCGGATCTGCGTGTTCTCCTGAGGCAGCAGCAGGGGCGGGCGCGGCTCGTGGCGCTCGGCGGGGCCCTGCGGACACACGGGCGGCGGTCGGTGCGGCGGCCGCTCCGCGCGGCCCCGGCCCGGCGCCCCCCGCCCCGCCCGCACCTGCTCCGCGCGCGGGGCGCCCGCCTCCCGCATGGCGGCCACGCGGCGGTGCAGCAGCGCTGACTGGTCGATGAGCGACTCGGCCGCGGTGTCGTGCTCCTTCAGCCGCTCCAGCAGCGTCCGCGCGTCCGTCAGCACCTTCTCGATCGTGCAGGACATGGCGGGGCCCGGACCGGGAAACGGGGACCCGCCGCCGCCACCAGGGGGCGACACCGTCCCGCGACACCGCCCCCGGGCACTCCCCCCCCCCCCCGCCTCCGCGCGAGCTCTGCGGCCGCTGCCCGTGGTCCCCGACGCCCTCGGTGTGTGCGTCAAAGCTTTATTTTTCAATATTAGCAGCCTCGTTAACAATGTTTTCAACAACGATGTTCGAACGGAGCTCCCTTTGACCCGAGTCGTGTTTCAAGTTTAAATCCCCGTTCAGACAGAAGAACGGGTGAGCTCGATCAGGTACGAGGCTGTGATCCCACAGGTAACCGAGCCTGGAGCAGAAGCGCTGAATGAAGCAATTCTATGCCAGCAGCACTTCCAAAACGTCCGTACATCCCGGTACAGAGCAGAGCAAGTGGCTGCCTTTGGTGTATTTCGTTAGACTCAGACTAATTAGTAATTTTTGCAAATTTGGGTAATGTAATGCTGCTTTATAGGAACTTGGGTGGAATGAAAGGCCTCAACCACACCTTGTAGCACATTTTACCTTCTGGTCTGTCCTAACTTTTCTTGTTGGACAATACTAAAATGTTAAGACAACTTGTTACCGTAATTCCTTTTTCATCATGAGTGACTCATGAACATTCGGAAAACTGGCAAATATTGCTGTGCATCCCGCTCTGGTTATGTAATGAGCTGGCAAAAGCCTGCGCTGCCCCAAGATGTGGGTGCCATGCCTAAAGACGTGATCTCCCCACGCTGCAGCCACTGCTCACTGCCCTGGCTCCTCTCTGTCCCCACCTTTGTGCCCTCACACATGCCATCTCTACCCTTCCACCTGATTCAGCTCTACAGCGGGGAGGCCTTCCAGGAGCTGTTTGGGAATGCAGCACTGGAAATTCCAACTCATGTCTGCCAGGAAGTCAGCTAAAGGAACACCCTGTTTGTGCTGCATGCAGGACCATTACACCTGCACTGAGACTATGTGTACAGACTATGTGCTGGTTGGTTCTGTTCCTTGCCTTTACACTTGACAGGCAATGCTCACTTTCCCCTGGCATCAGAGTTGACAGCCTGGCCTTACATGCCAGGTAGAGACAAGCCGGGCACAGAGTGCTAGCACTGCTGTACCAGACTAACCTTTTGTGATCTGTGTGTTCCCTCTGTGGGATTCTGCTTGCTGGAAATAAAACTGCAGTTTGAGAAGAAGGTGGGAGTCTACAACACGACCGCCACGCAGCGTAGTCCTGTGTTCTCACTTGAGGATGCAGCTCACCCACTCTCCAGCAGACCTTATGACACAGAATCATTTGTTCTGTTTCCAGGGGCGGCAGAACAAGCTAGAGTGGCGCCAGGATGCAGATCGGATCCCAGTAGGACAAAGCTTCTTCATTTAAATGCTGAGAATGCTTGTCACCAAAACTTCTAGTATGTAGCAACAGCGCTTAAACGGATCAACAGATGAGCATTTTTTGACTGGTGGTGCCTTATAATTCCCTTGGCTTTATCACATCAATCCTACATAAACTGAAGAGAATGTATAAATTTGGCCTCTCAAACTTTTTAGTGTTTAACTTCAGTTCAATTAAACACTTATGTATGTGTACAAAGTGAAAAATGAGGTTATGAGAGGTTAATGCTTTAATGCTTTTAATAACTCTTAACCCCATGGCTGTATTTTGTCAAATGGAGCATGAGTTTGTTCTAGCAGGCGAAGCACATGCTCGCAGCAAGCACTCAGGCTCTCCAGCACAGCAAAGCTGCTACAGAGCCAAACCTGTTCCTAGGCCATAGCCAGTATTTCTGTGATGGGAAAAATACACAGCTCGAGCACAGCTGAGGAGGTGCTTACACACAGGAGGAACATCAAAATGGAACAAAATCCAAACAAATTAAAAGCACAGAAGAAGTAATTGAAAAGAGCTTGGTAACAAGACACAGCACAGAATCCTGAGTACAACATGGGATCTGTGAACCCAGGAGAAGCTCTAATACCAGCATCAAGGGCGCCAAAATCACACGCACAAGGCAATGCCCGTACTGTCCTCCACAACACCAGCAGCATGGATTAGGAGGCCAAGTGAATCCTCTTCCAGCACTTCCCAACCTATGCTTCCAGGTGGATGCAGAATACAGAGTTGTTCTGTTACAAAGAAATTCAGTCTTATTGTTATAACTTAATCATAGTTATCCCACTGTGATAAATCTGGAAAAGTCACATGTTGCACCACAACACTCACATTTATGAGACTAATATACTTTTTACTATTAAAACAAATGTCCTTAAGATGGAATCCAGGCTGGAAAGAAGGGGAAGCTTTATCACTGATGAATGGATATATCCAGCCATTTCAGCCTCTCAGCAGCAAGACTTCACTACTGATAAAATGCTGACCAAGGGATTACTCTGTAGCTTAACACAGGGAGTCAAGATATTCTGCTTTATGGAAATTGAGCCCAGGAACTGGCTTCTCTTTGCTATACAAAGTATGGCCATTTAAGAACTTCAAGGTTTAGTCACATTTACCAGAGTTCTGCATAAACTATCAATTTTGAGATCATTGCAGGAGATTGTAACCAAGCTTTAGTAGATAACTTTATTTCCCTCCACATTGTGCCTTGCTGAATATGGATATTGACCAATCTCAATCTTCCCACCAAAGGGAAACACATGCATGCAGAACAAGGCGCTGAAAGGTGGAGGTGGATGGCAACCTATGTATTTTGTTGGTGTTGAATGGATGGGCTCATTAGTACCTTGAGATTCTACCTTCTGGCCCTGCACACCAAGCGTAAGAGAACATACAGCAGGATCAGCAGCACTCTGTGGGCCAGCTTGAGATTTTCAAGAAATTTTAAAGTAGTTTAGCACTTTCATTAAAAGTCAACATATGTCAAACGTTCAGGTCGTTAAGATTTTTGCTAAATGGGAGCAGCTCACTGCATAGGTCCCATCAGCCCTTTTGGGGCAAATAGCTGAATAACTTCATATTTGCACACTATATAAATGCAGTGGTTCTTCTGTTCTCTGCAGCCCTCCCCATAACAGATGCCTGTGTACAGCTGAGCCCCACTCCCACACAGGCTTCCTCTGCCAGTCCTCAAGTTCTGCATCCAAACTGTTCAGGAATGTGCTGAGTACAAGGGACAATTTCCCACTGCTGCAGTTTCTGGACCCGATCCTGCCTTGGAACACATGATCCAATATCAAATCCACCACATACAGCAGATCCACATACTACTCAAATCCATTCTTTCCCCCTGTTGAGAGTGAGCAGTGCAAGGTAACACCAACCTGCAAGGATGTCTGTGATGAGGCTTTGTGCCGCTTCTCTCCCATGGCTGCAGTTCACCCTGGCTGTGCAGAAAATCCTAACAGTGCCAGAACCACTGCACTTCTGAGGATCAATAAAAAACCCAGAAGAGAGGGTGAATGGAAAGCTTGCTGTTTTGTCATGAGCTTCTTATCATATTGTAAAAGCAAGCAGCTCTCAGAATACAAAATTCGGGGCATCTATTCATCTGCCAGTGTATTTTATGCCTCTAAAACATTTTATTTCTCTAGAACAAAACCAGGTAACAATAAAATTAGATCAATTTAATACATAAACTGTATTGTTAATGTTCAACTTTCTTCAGTATTGTACAGAAGAGTTTACTAACAGGAGATACTTAACCCTATAATGAAATAATCTGTATTCAATATAACCTTTAACTCACATAGAATGACAATTACTGTAATTAACAATTAGTTTTCCAAAGGCTCCTAACTGTGTAGTATTTGACTCTTGCTTTCACCGTTTAATGATTTACAGTAATGAGCTGGAACATCAGTATTTTGTACTGAAATGGCCAAAATGGTTGTCGAGGCATTGTTGCCCTTGTGTGAGAAAGCTCAGATGTTTTTATGAAGAGTTAGCCAAAATCAATAGAAAATGCCACCGCTTCTGCTCTGTTTTCACTGACAAACAACAACAACGTGACCGCAATGACTCTCAGTTAGAGTCTCGGTAGTTTTTGAAGGACTGCTGCTTTGCTGAGACTCTGCCCTTTGTTTTAAGTCATGTTTGACAAATGCTTTATAAATGAGCAGAAGAGGTGGTTTATGTTTCATTAATGAGGCTGATAGTGGTTAATTACTGAAGTTACGTAAACAATCCAATACCAGACCAAGCCGAATGGGTCAGTAATGTAGAGAAGATCCAGCTGGAGCAGATACGATTTCCTTTAACTATTTAGATACCAAACACATTACAGAGACCTAGAATCTCTGCTTCAGATGAATGAAGAATTCTGCTTAGCTTGAGAATGAATCCTCTCAACAGGTACTGACCTAGGGAAGCTTTTCCTTGATCTGCAGTTTCAGCACTCCCTGAATTCGTAGCCCTGACTGCACAAAGGCAGCCATCCCATGTAGGTTAGACTGCACGGCAGCTCACAGTTTACTTGGATGATGGAAGTGAGGCAGAAAAAGTGGTGCAACACAAAGAGTTCAGGTTCAACCAATGTCATTGGAGCTGACTATCTTCTATGGAAAACATGCAAGTCCCTCATTCTCCAATTCAGTGGCACTTCCAGATTTTGGCTCACAACATGAACTTGTTCAGCTAATGTGTTCAGACCACATTGCTAAGTTTACTCACTTCTAGTAAAGTATGCTTGAAGCGTAAGATTATTTCCTTTGCTCAATAAAATGGCACTGGGCTGGTCACTGATCAGACGCTTTATCAGCATTTTACACAATTTGTGTACATAAGGAAAAACAACAGAAAACAGAGCTGGAAGATATCTCAAAAGTTCTTTCTTCCCCTATACATATCAAAATAACTCAGAACAATTCGTAAGTTCATCAGGTAGCCCAAACTCATCTTCAAAGCATCCAGTCATGTAGATTGCACAGGCAACTTATTTCAGTGTTATTTTTACCACCATAATTGCTTTTCTTAGTATCTAACTTAAACCTTCCTTACTCCTAAATAAGCTTTTTATTTCTTGACTTTTTGCAAGCATGGAAACCAGTTTATTTTCCTCCTGTTTGCAGCAGTTCTCTGTGTGACTCAAGTGGGCTCCAAGGGCTCCCATTTTTGTTGTCACACTAAGCTCTGAATAGAAGCGATCTGTTAAAAGTGCACAAATATATGTATTTAACATGGACTAGTCACCTGGTCTGAATCCATGCATGACCACGCAGAACAGTTTCATTACCACAGCTACAAGATAGCCTGTGGGCTGGAGTAAATGACCATGGGCTAACATTTAGTGTGGCACTGCAGTTAATTTCTACTACAACTAAGTTTTAGTTTCTTATAAATTTATTTTATAAATTGAATTCGCTCTGAACGCACTAGGTTTTCTAACACTAAACAGAATGGGGATTAGACATCTTCTAAAAACCTGGGCTTCTGGTTTAAGCTTCCTGAATTCAATAGGCTTTAAGTACCCATGTCCCATATGTATGCTTGAACAGCTTACCAGGAAGGTCTCTTCTACCAGGAAAAAGCACTAAAAAAGTTAGTAGTATTTAAAAGCTGCAGGTGGTTCTTCACAAACTGCTGCTTGTTGTGCCATCTTGCATATGAAAGGCTGAAAAGCTGGATGGAAAAGCCAATGGTTTATGTGAAAGATAGGCTGCTATGAAAAAAATCTTAGTTCTATCAATTGTAAATTCTTCATTTTTACCACTGAAGGTTTTCTGAGATCTTAGTAAGTTGCTGTGTAAGTCTGCTTTTTCCAGAAAGGCAAATGCTGATCAGAATTAAATTTACAAGATCATGATCTTTGTCCCTACTGCATCATCTGCGCACTCCGGCCCTCCATCACCACATGTCAATGCAGAGCTCAAAAAAACCCACAGGATGCTCAGGTAACATCTGTGAGTAATCTTTTTGTTCTGGAAAGCCAGACTCAAGCACTCTGCCTCCAAAGGCTAACAGATTCCTGAATGGTGCCATACCACTTGGGGATAAGTCACGTGCTCTTCCTGGAGCCCATGGGATACGAACATGATTCTCCTTTGAAGGGCAATGTCTGTTTGCTTTGCCTTGTTCCACAGATCTGTGAAAACCTGTTGTCCCTAAGGACTAGGTTAAGTGACATTGCAGTAAGATAACCAACATGAGATTAGTTTTTCCCCTTCCGATCTAGTTCCATGAAGTAATGACAGAATCATGTTTTCCTGAGTTAAATCAAGATATTCTCTACACAGCAGAAGAGTGACCTCCTTCTGGAGTGGTCCACAACCTGCTGAGCACCACATTAGGGAAAAAGTGTTACAACATGATAGGACAAGAGGAAATGGCCTTAACTTGCATCAGGGGAGGTTCGGATTAGACATCAGGAACAATTTCTTCACTGTAAGTGTTCTCAGGCACTGGCAGAAGCTGCGCAGGGCAGTAGCTGTGTCGCCAGCTCTGGATATGTTTAAAAGATGGGCAGATGAAGTGTTCAGGGACATGGCTTACTAGTGGACAGGTACCGTTGGACTCAGTGATTTCAAAGGTCTTTTCCAATCAAACGTTTCTATGATTAAATGCCTTATCCAAAAGGTCACATCTTGTACCTAGGAAATGATGAAAACCTCAGACTGTAATAATTAATTTATTAGAAATTAATAATAATGGAAGTAGTTCGGTCTTTTAAGAATGAAACTACAAAACTAGCAGCAGCATAAGTTCCTAAGGTTCATTTTCTGTTATGAGAGCATACACGAGCCTTGTCTGTGTGGCATCCGCATGGCAGGGCAGAACTAGAGCAGGGAAGAACATGGTGAGTGTTCCATGTTTGGAGAGGCTGGCCTAACCAGGTGTTCCTACCTGCAATGATTACGGTGTGTCAGTATCTCCAGTCTTGTCTCTGCCCAGTAAATGGACATCATCCATGAACCCTCAGCCATTCAATACTAAGCAATCAAAACGAGAGACTTTTAAATTCCACCCGAGAGCGGAATAGTCAGTAACTGGGCAGGGAGCACGCCGGGAAGTGGTGACGTGAGGGTCCCCATGGCCTTTGTCCCTGATGACCCAGTTATTATTTGATTTATGTGGACTCGCAGCTGCCCTTGCTCCGACCCCCAGGAAGGCTGTGTGGGAAGTTTGTGTCTCGGAGCCACAGCGCTGCTCTGTGCAGTGTCTGGAGCCCAGGGTATGCACAGGAGCTGATAAATAGGGAAAAGGCCCAGGCTGCTCCAGCTGGACTCAGAGCTCAGACCAGTGCTACAGCCCCGCTGACTCGTCTCTAGAAGCAAGAAACTCTGGAGCTACCGTAAGCATTTAATTTGCTACTCTGAATGCTCTGGGGTTATAAATTGTTTCTCTAGTCACAAATCAATTTGCCACGTGAAAATATTTCGGGCAATGGGCTTTTTCTTTCTTTTTCTTTTTTTTAAATTCTTTTCAAACAGTTGACTAAATGAAAATAGAAAACATGCTCTTTTAAATTAAATTTGGTACCTTACTGCCAAGAATTTGTTCCAGCATTGCTTCACTTGACATACAGAGTGAAGCAAAACAACTTTTAAATTCCATTACTTGCTTCCCTTCCTCAAAGTACCTGGAAAACTGTTAAGCCTCAAACAACCTCTAACCTCTTATTTTACAATGTATAAAAATTACACCTTTGAAATAATTATTCCTGAGGTAACGATTCCAAAGGAAGATGACAAGATAATTGCAGCACAGTCCATTAGCGAAATAAGATGATTCCTGTTATGGTTAGTGTATGACAAGGAAGGTCCACAATTAATGAGAAGTGGGACTTCTTTAAACAGGAGCTTTGAGGAGCTTCCTGGCACATTAAAACTGGAAGAAACCAATAAAACCTTAATAATTAATAGAAGCTGCAAATATGATCAATCCTACAACTTCCCCTGCAAAATCATTCTTTGATTACTGTAATCAGTGATTCTGAATTGCTTGAGTGAAACTGAATATACCCCCTGGCCTCGTACACAGTTGCCACTGACAGTGCACAATTAAATATTTTTTTCAGTTTTTGTTTTAAATGTCACAAATTTAAATATTAAGCTATGCTTCTCAGAAGCACAAAAGTGCAGATATTACCCCCTGAGATGGAAATGTGCTGTCTGTTTCCACTACCTGGCCATTAACGTGCCACAAGGTGGCTTAAATAAATGTTGAAGACCTTCAGCTTGAGTTCTAAAACTCTCTGTAAACAAGAAATTTCCCTGTGACTCGACTGTCAAAATATTTATGACAGTTGAAATATGGTCAATACACAGCTCTTAAAGAGCTCCTTGGAGCCTCTTCTACAAAAAGGACGTTTTGCATCTTAATAAATTTAATATTATAAGCTGATGATATGGTATTTTGTAGCAATAAAAATGATAAAACCACCATGTTTCCCCACAACTAACAATAAATAGGTGTACAGTATGCACTCAAGTCTGAATGTGTGCATTCTCTCAAGTGACTGGTTTGTGATTCTACTTAATTTTATCAATTAACGCCTTTTTGGTTTTTTCTGTAATGGCTTCCCTCTTTGATATATTGAAAAGTCTTTTGGTTAGGACTAACAACTGGATGTTGTTGAATTACTGTATTAGGGCTTGGATAACCAAGCCCTTGAATCAACAGATATTCCAGTTTATATTGAACTTTATTAGTACAGAAGACTGATTACTGTCGAAACTAAGCCTGTTGAAGTGTGACATTTTCAAACATGCTTAAGTGACCTTGAGTCTGGGCCACAGCTTCTTCTGAAAAAACAATAATTAAATTCTCACATTTGTAGAAGTCTTTAAAATTAAAGGCTCCTCTCCTCCAAACTATAAGGATTTCATACATGAAAATACCCAGCAGAAATAGCATCTCAGAAGTAACTGAGAGGAAGGAAAAACAGCATGTGACTTTATGCAGAGGACATTTTCTTTCAGGTCAGTCTAAGGACTAAAGGCTTTCATTCTGATGAAAATTATCTGTTATCTCTGATACACTGTGCTACTGCTTGTGATCCTTTGAGACAGGTCGTTAAATTCATCTTTTGTTTTCAGTTATTTCCACTTCTTAGGCTAAAGACCTTTATGCCTTGTCTCTGGGTTTTTGTTCCTTTCTAAACACACGTACAGAAAACTGAGAACACAGAAGAGAGAACAGTAGGCACAGAGTATTTTGTTGGGAATGTCAGGACTGTAGCTGCCCTGAACACTCAAAGCTCTGACTCCAACCATATTCCAGGTTTATCCAGGTTACTCTTTTGAGAATGCTGGCTGGGCAGCGTGCTGCCTTCTGCCAGGCCTCCACAGCTTTGCTGTGCATAGCAGAGCTTTGTGTGCAGGTAGAATTGACTTGCTGCCATGGCAAAGTGTTAATCGAATCCCAAAGCTGGGAGGGGGCTGCCCTGCTGCTGCGCTGCGGGTGAGGCACAGGTGGTAATGCACGGTTACGGCAGTCAGGCACGTAAATAACCAAAAGGGGGTTGAAGGGCAGACACTGGACAAGAAGAATGAACATCTCCTGTCTCTGTGGCAGGGTGGTGGTGGGGGCAGATGCTGGACAAGAAGGATGAAAATCTGCCTCCATGGCACGGGGGTTGGAGCTTGATGATCTTTAAGGTCCCTTCGATCCTAAACCATTCTATGGTTCTATGAAAACTCTCTTGTCCTAGAAAATTAAGTCCCTTCCTTACATATCTTCTTCAGTTGTTTGTTTTTGTTTTAAAAAGCCCAATGATATTTTCTACTGGAACAAGCTTGTTAATGCTAAGTTCTAGTGACAGAAAACGGAACAGTTAACATTTGTGCACAGCTGTGACCATTAGGTCTCATTTCAAGACAGCACAACATTCCTCAAATAACCTGTGGATTTACTGCTAATATTGTTGTAACATTCTCTTAATATAGGAGTTTCAATTTACCAAGTCTCATTCTAAGCTGTGAATTCTGTGGTTCCAAATAGTAACGTTCATGGTAAGAAGGGCTAAACCCTCAAATCCATTCTCATGCAACACCTACATTGAGGAAACTTTGCCTAATGAAAGCCTGTTTCCCAGATTTAGAATGTTTAATCAACCGACCACCTTGCATTTGGTGCTATGTACTTCATACTCCCCATTTCATATTCATATAAGACTGGATTAGTGTAATTTTATTTTAGCTTCTATTATTATTTTTATTTTAAAAAACTACTGGAATCCAGAAACACATATCTTCAGCAAATACACATTATTTTGGGAAAACGTAGACTTTGCCCAGGCCAAACTGATCTAACTGATAAGGACCTCATGATGTGGTGAGTCATTTCTCTTTTGAACAAATATTTACTAGCAGATATAATAAAACCTCGAGCATTCCACTGCATCTCTTCACCTTCTGCTGACAACACAAAGAGAAAGTGTTCAGTTCAAAAGATATGTCCAGTTTGGAGAGGAGTGGATGTATGTCTTTCAGGACAAGACTTCAATATAGATGCCCTGAAATTACATACCATTTTCTCAGCTGGAGATAGCTGCAGGTATTGCACAAAACCTAACATCAGAGTCTTTCAAGAAGAACTTCAAACTCAACTTGCTGTAAATTCTGCAAGAGGCATGCACAGAGAATCCTGTTTGATTTTCTGTACTTTCCAAACACTTGCCTATTTCATCTGTCTTGTCTTTCCTGTCTGCTCTGGGAACAGCCTATGAACAGCTCACTGGAAAAGTGTATCATAAAGTCCCTACTCATCAGGCATCAGATACAACCCACCTGTAATCAACAATGCTCTCATGCATCCCACATGCACAGAGGTACAAGGGGGCATGGAAAACATTTCTACGTACTGCTTTAATGGCCACTCCATGGCCACTTGATTCCTAGGCTATTCCAGACTGTCCACACACACATGTAGACCCAAACCCAGCTGACACACTGTCCACACATTCTATTTTTTTCCTGAAAAACCTTTAAGAATTTTTAGAAGACCTTTTTTCAGAATGTCTCTATAAAGAGCAATTACTGAAAGGTAAGTTTTGAACTCACAGCCCAATAGCTGCTCTGCACCAACTGTGCCATGGTGAGCTTGCAGGTCACTGTATAACGGTGAGTATTAAAGAACTGGGCAAGGAGCCCAGGCCTTTCAGTAATCAAGGGGCAGAGAAAACCTCCCTAGAGGGAATACATCCTAGATGAGATCTATTTTTTTGGTCTTTAGAGGTTGCTTTGTACACTTTAAGGAATGTAGGCTGTTAAACTCAGAACCTAATGTAAATGTGGCAGTGTTTAAGTCCCACGTAAAGCTGACTTTTACTGCTTAAAAAAGTATTTTCATGGGGACGAAGAAAGATTCTATGCTGGCCTTTCTGGGCTATTTTCCTATATATATACTTGCTTCAAATTTGCATAGCAAGTGAATGAAACAAACTCACTAAGAGCACATCTTTGTGCAGAAACAGAACAGCCACCACATTCATGTTAGTGCAAATGCCCTAACTCATTCTGAAAGCAAGTTTTTCTATCCAGTGAAGCCCCTTTGAATCCTTCCGGAACTAGAGAATTTACCAATGAGGTATCTGATTTCCCCACATGGTTTTGTGTAAAATTAGGAGGCATACAGTTAAATATAACTCTGAATTTTAGCAATGGACTCTTTCCTGAATCCCTACTACTAGGCCAATTAAATATTTTGCAACCTCAGTGGAAGCACTATGTGACCTTACATGTACCTCTGATTTTCTTTCACATTCCAGAGATTTTTTATTTTAGCTCTGTAGTTAAACCTACCCATCAATTCTTTCTCAGTGTTTCTCTTATTTTTCCATTTCTCCAGGTTGCCTTAAAAGTCGATCATGCAGCAAAGTGAATGAAACAGTGCAGCTGGGAGCAGAACATGGCCAACACATTTGTGGCTGTACCTGATGGATATTGTGTTCCTGAGCCCATTCAGTATTATGGTGAGCAAAGCAAATTTTTCATAGTGTGAAAAAGCAGTATAGTAAAATAAGCACCTGGGGAAACTCCTCTCATTTTCTTCACTTTAGTTTATCTTTACAAGCTCTTAGAAGTTACACATTTGACTATCAAGCCCCCTCTAACGCGTACTGAAACACACTAGCGTGTGCTCATATAGATTCTGTATAGTGTGATTATGCTGACTGATCGTTTCACATCAACATTGCTGGGGCTGCCTCCCTTGAACTTGGAGGAAGAAGATACAGGTTTTATTATAGCATTCCAGATACATTATGAATAGGTAATGGTTATTCCATATCTTATAGATAACTGTCTCTGTACATAATTTTGTACCTACATTTTGCTAAAATGGAATTTTTTAATTATAAAGGATTGTATGTGGAAAAATACTAAAAAAAAAAAAAAGCCTCTGCTTTTTACTCTGCTGAACTTCAACTTCAGGACTTCTGTCACAGCAATTTTTAACACTTTATGATTTCTGGACCATCTTTCTCAGACTCCTGTTGTGCAACATTTCACTCATTAAAAATTCACTTACGTATAGTAAAATATTCTTCTGTAATGCAGACAGCTAATAAAAACCACCTGTAAGCGTAAAAATCAAAAGGCACCTCTATTATCAGTCAGCAAGTGACATGGAATCACATTAAGAAGAATCCAGTGGCACCCACGACATTGCCCAAATGGTTACCAAGGCATTTTCACTACTTCACCTAAGACTGTGCTTAGAAACATTGCAGGTAGCACATTTTAAAGAATGTGTCAGACTGCCCTTCTGAAAATCTGTTTCTCTAATATCTATGATAACATTTTAAGACTTTCAAGTAGCTGATGTTGAGATATTTCTCAGGTTTTTGTTTCATTTTCCATTTCTTTTGTTTCTAGATGTTTTACCGGAGCACATCAACTACCAGCTTCAAGACATGGATTTTCAGACTGTGCCGTACTGTCAATACTCAACAGCCCAAATTCCTCCTCCGGCATTACAGGCACCACCTTCCCAGCCGCCATATGGCATGTATGGCCTGGATTCTCCGTACAGCGATGGGCAGTGTGCCACCAGCACCTGTGAGCTGAGCAAAGTCCCTTTTGCGGCTCCCCACACAGATGGCAGTGGGTATCAAGGGCTGAAACGGCCACGACTGAGCCACTCTTCTCCAAGAGTGAAGGGGCAGGAGGAGCTGTGTGTGGTGTGTGGTGACAAGGCCTCAGGCTACCACTACAACGCGCTCACCTGTGAGGGCTGTAAAGGTAAGTGGAGAATGGGCTGCTCCAGACCTGATTCTGACCGTGGCCCCAGGCTCAGCATGACATTCCACACCTATGATTTATGCAAACAGAGTTAATTTTTTTTGAAGCTGACATTTCCACAGAGAGAATTGTAATTCATCTAATGAACCTTTTATCTAACATGCCTGCCCCAGATCCACATTTTTACAACATGGTTGGAAAAAACGCTGTGTTTAAATGAAAACGCCTGTTTAATACGAACATTTCAGGCAAGTGATTTCTGCATTGACGATCCTCTAGAACAATGTTTAAGCAGGTGCTGATTTTCTCATGGCAATTTATTACAGAATTACCTGTGTTATTAATTTCCCTTATTAAAATGAAATAAAAACAAGTAGTAACTACTTGCTACTTATATTTTAACTTGCTATCTTGGGAGCTATCTTAATCAGGTGAGAAAAAGAGCAATTAATATTAGTCAGAAAGAACAAGACATTAACTATGTTTTCAAAACGCAGATTTAATATCAAGGTAATGTTTCCATTGTAATAAAAAACCCAAACCAAAAATCCCAACAGACAACTAAACATTTCAATCATTATGAGATAAAGCTCATCAGATTCTTTCAGTCATAACCTGATCCTTGTCCGTAGGCTTCTTTCGACGCAGTATAACCAAAAATGCAGTGTATCGGTGCAAGAATGGTGGTCACTGTGAAATGGACATGTATATGCGAAGGAAATGTCAGGAATGTCGCCTGAAGAAGTGTAAAGCTGTGGGAATGCTAGCAGAATGTAAGTGCTCCTTCCACGCTGGCTGCTTTACTGATCAACTCAGATAAAACCTCTTCCAAAGCTAATCCCTTCTCCTCAGCAGAGGAACCTCAACAGGGCAGCAGTAAGCATGTCAGATGTGCTTTCTTGTTTGAAATAAACATTTTAAAATGGCACAATAGTTTTTCATGAAAACTCCTCCTGCTTTTGTGTCACAGATCCATGAGACAGCATGAGAAGAGCATGGACACTCAGGTCTTTGGGGTTACTGAATGCTAACTTAGCAAATAACTCTTGCCAGACCCTCTAGGGAGCATAGTTCCTTAGAGGAGATGCAAGACTCGTGTTATCTGTAATAATAAATGTGATCATTTCAAATCGCAGTTATTTGAGAATACAGATACTGACACTCTGTCCCACACCTCACAGGTTTGCTGACTGAAGTTCAGTGCAAGTCAAAGCGACTCAGGAAGAATTTCAAACAGAAGAGCAGCTTTCTTTGCAACATAAAACTGGAAGACGAGGGACTGAACAGTAAGCACGTATCATCTACAACAAGATCTGGAAAAGTGGGATATTATTCTATTTAAAATATCTCTTTTTATCATTTATTTTTGCCCGGAGTCACTGTCACCTAACTGGCTTATTTTTTTAACAGATCCCAGAGAAGATGGAACTTACACCAGGGGAAAATCAGCTTCTTGACCATATTGTAGCAGCACACCAAAAATACACAATTCCCCTTGAGGAGGCAGGGAAGTTTGTAAGTGAACAGCAAAATCCTCTTACACTGCTAAGTTGTTGTTATCCTAAGCACCGTATGTTGGTTATTTCACATGACTAAACGCTCTTCCATGCAGCTACAAGAAACTGCAAGTCCTGAAGAAAGTTTTCTCCGTCTCTCTGAGACAGCAGTTGTCCACGTGCAGGTGTTAGTGGATTTCACAAAAAGACTTCCAGGTAAGTTCCTTCATTCAGGAAATGTTACAGGACCATCTGACTCATTTTGTTTAAGAGGCGGAAACTGATGGCATGAATCCAAGAAAAATATAGGTTTCAAGAAAACTCTCATTCAATTGTTTTACCTTCCAACCCCAACGATCAGGTTTACCATTTACTTGTCATGAGGACAAGTTTGAAGCATTCACTTTAAGAGCTTGCTCTGATTAGATTTCTGTTCCATTTCTGACATGGAGTAGAGACACTTTCTGAAAGTATGTGGACTTTAAAATACCATCTTGAGTGAATTATTATTTTTACACTTTCTCCAAAATCCCATTCAGTTTGCATTTACTACAGTCATCAATGAAAAATACAGATGTTCCTTCAAAGGGAAAGGCAGCACAGAAGGGTCTAACCAAGTGCTCCCGTTCATATTTCCTTTAATAAAGAACAAGGGAACATGCAACTGAATTCACTACATTTCAATCTAAATTGAGAAAATAACATTTCACAAAAGGGCAATAATTTTTTCATTACTCTAAGTTGTAAAATATATTGACAGAAGTCAATCAACAGGTCTAAAGCAGATATCTGATGTAATTTAGCACTACTGTAGAACAGATCTGAAAGAATGGATGATCTGTTTTCCTATGTTGCACACCCCACTTCCATCAGGATTGAGAAAAGAATGAATAAAGTTCCTTTGCTCTTGAATTATTAGTGCAGATAATGAATTTGTCAAAAGATGAACGCTATTTCAAAAAATATCAGGTATCAATAAGGAGAATGTCCACAGTAGCTAAGCAACGCAGAAAATTCATAAAGCAATCTAGCCATGTGATATAAAACAGATATTAAGAAGAAAATTTCAATAAAGCCTTGCTTGGTCTCAAAAGTTTCACTTGCATCTTCCTGTGAATCTCTTAATGCTGGATACTGACAATGTCACTTTTCTTTTTTCTTTCTAACTTGCAAACTAGCAAGAAAGATTCCAACAGGCTTTGATATACACATCTTAAATATGGCTGATCCTTCCAGTAAAGGTGTTTATGAACAAAATAATTTTATCAGCTCATTAGGGACTGAAAGGCAGTCACAGCCCTCCCTGATTCTTAACATGCATCTTTCTCCACAGGATTTGAGAGTTTAGCTAGTGAAGATCAGATTGCGCTGCTAAAAGGGTCAACAGTTGAGGCGATGTTTTTGCGCTCAGCCCAAATATATAACCAAAGAACCAGTGAATGCCAGCCAACAGCAAGTGAAAGTAAGTTTGCCTAATAAGCCTGCTATTAACACGAGCAGGACGTCTGCCACTTTGAAACAACTTCAATTAATTTCAGTTTGCTTAATCTCAAATAAAGTCCTATTCAAGCACAGTGGTACATGAAATAGTAATGACCACATCCCTCCTACAGCCTGTTGGTTTTTTTTGAAAGAGTATACAAAAGCAAGTAAATAAATAAATAAGTAAACTGGATATCTGGTTTCCTCCCATTGGTTCCAACCGAGGAGCAACATTTTTGAGCATCTGCACACATTGTGGAGTTGATGGATATTCTTAGTCATATTAATGACTTATTATATCTTGTGTTAAGTTTAACATAAGAGGCTTTCACCAACAACAATGCAACCAATTGACTTGGTGCTGGATGCTAAAAAGAACAACTTTTTTCTTCCTGTGCGGATATGGGAATAATTCTCCCATTTTCAGGTATTTATCTGCAAAGCAGATGCAGAGCAGTATTTGAAGTCATACTGAGCCTGGCTGGGAACTCGTCTCTTTTGTTCCAGGTTATGTCAGATTCTCTGATCGCGGGACATGTCACATTCAAAGTCTTGATAAAAACAACATTTATTCCATGGAAATGTCTCATAGTGAAGAAGGCCCAACTTCCACTACTACCACAGGTAATGGAGGTCCAAGAGTCAAAACACTTGGGATTCCTTTCATCTCCTGGGCCCGTTCTTCCTCATTGAGCAACTCTGTGGGCAAAGCTGCTGCTCATTCTCTGCTCCCTATCCTCCTCCTTCCCTCGAGCTACTTTGTCACACGCACCAGTGTTCCATCCTCATGGAAGGAAGAGGTGGTTTCCATCTTCCCTTACATCCTAGGACAGCCTGAGCTGTACACATGAAAAGTTCTCCCAAGTAACAAGCAATAAGATGAGAGCAAATGGCCTTATGTTGCACCAAGGGAGGTTTAGATTGGATATTGGGAAAAATTCCTCCACTGAAAGGGTGAAGCATTGGCAGAGGTCGTCCAGGGCAGTGGTGGAGTCCCCATCCCTGGAAGGGTTCAAATACTGTGTGACCGTGGCACTTGGGAACATGATTTAGTAGACAAGATGGTGCTGTGCTGAGGGTTGGACTGGATAAGCTTAGAGGGGTTTCCCACCTCAGTGGTTCCACAATTCAAAGGCTCCGCATTACAACTGCAATGCAACTTTCCTTACCACTTCAAACACAGACGTTGTGTTCATGAAGTCTGTTTGCTGTCTGATGCAACAGAACAGTCCAGAGCCTCAGAAGGTCAGGACAGACACAATCCATGACAGCGGCACCTGAAGAGCAACAAAGCTGGTGAAGGGGCTGGAGAACAAATCTTATGAGGAGCAACTGAGAGAGCTGGGGTTGTTTAGCCTGGAGAAGAGGAGGCTGAGGGGAGACCTTATTACTCTCTACAACTACCTGAAGGGAGGTTGTGGAGAGGAGGGAGCTGGGCTCTTCTCCCAAGTGACAGAGGACAGGACGAGAGGGAATGGCCTCAAGCTCCGCCAGGGGAGATAAGGAAAAAATTCTTCATGGAAAGGTTAGTTAGGCATTGGAACAGTCTGCCCAGGGAGATGGTTGACTCACCTTCTCTGGAGGTGTTTAAGGTGAGGGTGGATGAGGTACTTAGGGGCATGGTTTAGGGATTGGTGGGAATGGTTGGACTCGACGATCCGGTGGGTCTCTTCCAACCTGGTTATTCTGTGATTCTGTGAAATAACATCTCATTTTATGTAATTCTCAGGGATAACGGAGGAGTTCATTACAGCGCTGTTTTACTTCTACAGAAGCATGGGGGAGCTGAAAGTCACCGAGCCAGAGTACGCCTTGCTTGTTGCAACCACCGTGTTCTTCTCAGGTAACCGAGGTGTCTCCAAATGAGAGACCACCTCCCTCACACCTTCTTTCCACTCCACCACTCCTTCCCTCCGGTAACGTACTCTCCCTCTGCCCTAGACCGCCCGCTGCTGCAGAACCGGCGCCTCGTGGAGGAGCTGCAGGAGCCACTGCTGGGCCTCCTCTATAAACACGCCCGGATCCATCACCCTGCAGACCCACAGCGCTTCGCGCGCCTCGTGGGGCGCCTGACGGAGCTGCGCTCCCTGCGCCACGGGCATGCGCAGGCGGCTCGGCGTGCGACCGACCCACGGCTGCGTGCGCTGCTGTGCGGGCTGCGTGACCTGCAGTAGTGCCGACAGCACCCGACAGCACCCGACAGAGCCCGACAGAGCCCGACAGCACCCGACAGTGTCAAACAGAGCGCGACAGCGCCCGCCCCCCCGCAGCCCGGCACGCGCCTCCCTCCCCGCCGTTTCCCGCCTTTTCGCGCCCCTCAGGCGCCGCCGCTGCCTCAGGCGCCGCCGCCGCCGCATTTCTCCGCGGCCATGGAGAAAGAAAAGCCGTTCAAGCTGTTCGTGCCGCCGCGGCTGAGCGGGGGCCAGGTGTCCGCGGTCAAACCCCAGGCGAGCGGCCGGGCAGCGGCGCCGAGCCAGGTAACGGCGGGGGAGAAGCTTCAGCTCCCAAGGCTCCGCTTCTCCGCTCCCCCCACCGCGTTGAGGCGCCTCGTGAAATCCGTTCAGATTCAAATACGCTATTGACATGACGGGTTTCTGTGGCCTCGAAAACACCTTGTAAAATGAAATTTTAATGCTAAAACATGATCAGATGTGGTTTAGAAGTCCTCATGGAAATAAAGCAAAAAAAAAAAAAAAATTCAAATACTAGAGTTTGATTTTTGTCTGGGTTGCATAATCCCTCTTTAAAAATCTACCTGTAGGAAACTAATTTTTAAATTTGTGCAGGGTTTTAACAAGTGCCCAGATGATGATTTTAGTGTGCCGTTTGTGATGATGAGCACCTCGAACCGTGGCGAAATCGCTGATTCGGGTAAGAACAAAATAAGCTTTTACCCTGTATATTCTATACTGTCAACATTTTCCAGAGGCGCTTTAACAATTTCATAGCTGTAGCACTGTTAAATATAGCTCCTCTGTTTTTTTAAATATAGCTTCACTTTTTTTTAAAAAATGCATTGATCAAAACCTTTTCATATTTCAGATGCAGTTTCACAGCAAACAAAACTTTGCTCCGAGGTAGATGAAGAGGTCAGTTAAGTATAAACTCTGAATGTCTAATTTCTTGTGGCCTCTTACTTTGTTTCCAGAAACTTTCAGTAGATACTTTGTGGCTAAAGGAAGTAGTCAAAGGAGATTAGTAATTACTAATCTGTCTTCTGTTTAAAGCTGAATCACTTATAGGAGGTATTTGTGATTCAGTGGACATGCCTGGAGATAAACATTTCATTCCAAGAGTTGGTTTTGGGGTTTTTTTTTTTGAGGGGTGGGTTTTTTTTTTTGAGGGGTGGGGTTTTTTAAAGTGCCTTGGGGGCCTGGGAGTTTTAATCAGTATAAGATTTAGGCTCTTAAATATCTTTGTGAAACTGGTTCCAAGTAGCCTGTTGAAAGGCAGAAAGATGGAAGTCGGGGTTCTTTGGAAAACTGAAGCAGATTATCCCAATTGCCATGTCTGGCTTTGTTTTATCTATAAAACAATTAATTTAATGTGGTGGTTTCTGCAAGCTTTTATTTCTTCCCATAGCATCTTAACCTATGTTTTTCTGCTTTAGTATAGCTCAGTAAAGCCATTTTTTTTGATGGTGGCTTCCTGTGCTTCCCAGATACAAAATGCTGTTTGCTGCAACAAAATGGGCCATACTGCTTGCAGTTCTGTGTTTTCCATATCCCTGGGGACTACACATCTTTAGCTCTAGCAGCTGTTCAGTATATTTGGGACAGTAATAACATCATGATGCAGCCAGAATAAGGGTAATGTTGGGGAACATCGTATTTGAGACCAACTGCAGAGCTGCCTTGTGACCCCCCCCACTGCTCTTACCTGCCTAAATCCACCATCAGGTGCTGCTTTTGTACAGCGCTTCACAGGTGTCCTGAGAGCACAAGGTTGGTTGGATTTTACTTCCCATGTATGAGTCAGCTGCAAAAACATCTCCCAGGTGGTCTTGGAAACGATCTCTTAGGCTGCTCTCAACTCTGCCTGTCAGAATAAGAGGAAGGAAATGGTGTGGAGAACCTAATGGAAGGAATCTTGGCTCTACAGATATATCTGGCAAAACTCTTAATGACTCTGGTGTAGTGCAGACGACTGTATCTTCAAGGCTATCTGTTCAGTAATGTCGCTGTGTCTGAAGGCAGTGGGTGTTTATCCCCTGTGTTTGTGCCTCTTGTCCTGTAATGTCTGTTGATATGTACACAGTGGATGCAAAAAGATTTACACTTTGGTTCCTGAGCATATATAAGCTTGTATCACCATCTGTGGATAAAAAAAATTCTACTGTGATACTTACAAGTAGATAAGAGAGAAATCTGTATCTGAAACACTGTCAGGCTAATAACATTTGAGGTTAAATTGTGGAACTTGTTTTAATAGAATATAGAAACAATGAATGAATTGTATTCAAAACTCTACAAAGAAGCTGAGAAGATCAAGCAGTGGAAGCTGACTGTGGAATCCGAACTAAAGCAGAAGGAAAGAAAACTGCAAGAAAATAGGAAGATCATCGAAGCACAGCGTAAAGCCATTCAAGAATTGCAGGCCAGTATTGTACAATATTCATTGAATATGTAAAGTATAGAGAATGTTTTTCTTGACTCAGTATGAAAATATTATTCATACAATTAAATATTAAAGAACATTGCATAGGTTGAAAAATTTCTGAACTGTTGGTGTGATGACTTCAAAGAAGCCATTTGGCTGGATACCAATGACCTATGGCGCTGCGGCTGTTAAAGGAAACATGACGTTTTGGGGTTTAGAATTGTTTTTTCCTCTTACTAAAAATGCACATCTTGTCTTTGTATTGTTTGCACACCATATTGTGTGTGTGCAGAACCCTTTTCAAGGCTAAGTGAGCTTTGGTCCTCCTGGTATGTGTGAAGTATGCTCATGCATGTTTCTGTACTCAGCATATACAGGAAGAAGCACACTGTGTTTTATCTTAGTTTTAGATCTCTCTGATGGTGATGGGCAGCTTTGTGACTGAAATACATATTTTATACAATTTATTGGTCCTTCTTTTGTTGCTTGTTTGTTTCCATTGGCTTCGGTAACGTGAGTCATCTTTGATTGTTTGACAGTTTGCCCTGGGAAAACGGTTGTTCTGTGAAAGGGGTGTGTACGTGTAGTGTGTGAAATATAGTTTTCAGCAACAATGTGGTTTTTTCATTTGTTCCCTATGAAATTTAGTTTGAAAATGAAAAACTAAGTTTAAAACTGGAAGATGAGATATGTGAAAATAAAGATCTCTTAAAAGAGTAAGTAAAACAGTCCAATATATTTTTTGTGAAAGTAATTGTTTTTTTCTGTTGTGGGCTGTATTAGTGTGGGAAGTTACACACATGTTTAATTGTGAAGGGCATTGGGGCATTTACATTGTTACTACATAGGCATACAAAGTACCTTCCATTCCTGAGACAAGGTATTACAGTATTTTTTCCCTCTTTTAGAAACAGTGCTTCAAGACATCTGTGTAATCTGCTTAAGGAAACCTGTACACACTTCACAGAGAAGTCTACCAAATGTAAATGCTATTTAAATTCTGATTTGTGAAAGTAAACACACTTCTGTTTTTCTCTAAATTCACAAAGGAAAAAAGCTGTCATTCTTTTCCAAAAGTTCTCCTGTTGTTGAGATAAAGTCTACGTGGTTCTATGTAGAGTGCAATTGGAAGTGAAGCCATAGATCTAATAGATGTATGTTTGTAGTGTTAAGTGCCAATGTTTTCTGAAGCTATTACGATGGTTTGCTGAAAGGTGACAAGCCTGTGAGCTGTTTAGGTGTCTGATCCATGTTTAAGGCAGTGTAAGCAGCCCTGGGCAGCCACTAGCAGCCAGTCCAGAAGAGTACAGGTCACCTGGTGTCTTGTTAGCCCACTGGTGTTCATCAGTCCCATCCAGATATCCTGAATATATTCAGACAGGTGGTGCTTTGTTGGCTTTGCTTAGGCAGTAGAATCTACTCCTGTTACCTTTCCCACCTCTCTCTAATGAATTTTCTAAGTGGATATTATCCTGTTTGTAGCAGTTACAGATTTATTGCAGAAAAGAAGTCTAAGCTCCAAGACGCTATGATTAGTGTTCTTCTCACTAAATTGACCAAGCCAAGACAGCTGACCAGCTTAGCAAAGTTTAAATTTTTGGGGTTTCAAAATATGTTCTTGACTTGGGATTTTATTCTGTATGAAATTCAGAAGTGTTATTAGAATCTTTACAATTTTACTAACTTGATCCTGGGTGTTTATGTGTCTGTTTCTTTTTTGCTTTGTTTCTACAAACACCTGTGTGTAGATGTACTGTACTTCTTTGATAGCTGTGTCTCTTACTCTTCTGTATTTGTTTTCTTAGGGAAAAAATAATATAAATTACTAAAGTGAAAGAAAAAAAAGGATTATTGACATACTACAGTGACAGTTCTGTGGTCAGGGGTATCTCTGCTGATGGGAAGAAATTCAGTGCTAAACCTTATATTCTAGGTTTTAAAACACTGTTGGTTTTGATACATTAACATTCAACAACATTAATTCTGTGAAAATGAGTACCGTTACATAAATTGGTCCAAAATTACACTGTTCATGGAAAAAGTGAGATTGGGGAGGAAATTTGAAAAGCCGAGCTTGCTTCTTGTTTCAGTGGAATACACATTTTCTTCAGATTATATAACTTCTGGCACCCTGTTCCATAATGATTTTTTTTTAAATAGGAAAGTAGCCTGTAATTCTTTTTTTAATTCATTACACTGTTTAAACATACTGGCTTGGATAGCTGGCATTCTTTTTCAAAGGAGAAACTTCATGGTACATTCTTACTTTGATAGATGAACATGAAAGAGAAGAAACAAGACAACTGTATGTGGAACTTAATAGCAACGTTGAAGTAAGTGATGTAGCTTGTTAAAAAGCTCAGATGTGATCTAATTTGTATGGATATGTGGAGATACTCAAGTTACAAGCGTAGGATGAGGTGCTGTTTGTACAAAGAACATTCTCTGATAATAAAGGGAATAGAACTGTCCTGTGTGATGCAGGCAGTCAGGTTTCCAGTCCCTTTTACTTCTCTTCCAACCTGGTTAATTCTATGATTCTATATTGTATAGGGCACGTTCACTGAGTAAAACACAACAGTGTCTGGGATGCAGATCTGTCTGGTCCATGTGATATGTATGATCTGTCTTGGTGTTAGGTGACTGCCATGACTTCTCTATTGTTGTATGCTGGTTGACCGATCTGCTGATTTCACAGCATGTCTGAGGTTGGACGCATCTTCTGTAGAACCTCTGGAGAGCGTTCCCTGCTAAAAGTAGGGTCAGCTAGAGCAGATTGCGTAGCAGTATCTTGGGTCAGGTATATTAAGGTTATTCTATTTAATCATTTTATTTAATGTAGAGTGCAATATAAAATAAAGATGAAGAAAGAAAATCAATTTCAGTTTTGAGTGTGACACAGAATAACAAAATTCATTATGGAAACTGGTGATTCCGTTTGGAATAAGAAGTGTAAAGTGTGAATATTCTTTGACTTAAATAGGGGGTTTTAACTTTTTATTTTGTAGAAGTGGTGCGGTCCTGCCAAATAAATGAATTCATCCTATTTTTGTTGTTAATTATTCTAATGTGGAAGATAAGACCCTAGCATATTTTTAACAGAGAAATGCCAAGCATCATTGATTGGGAGTGATGAACTTAATATTAAGCAGAGTCAGAGAGTACATGGTGTAATGGTTAAACATTAGTTATAGGTTGTTTTAGCAACTAAGAAACACACAACTGCTCTGTTGTGTGAGGGATCTGCAAATGTGGACCAGTAAAAATATTTCATCCCTGAAATTGTTTAGATCTTGAGAACTGAAATTCTTAAACCTCCAGCTTTGAATAATCATAACATTCTGTTAACTCAAATCATGTTTGTGCTCTGAATTTTGTTTGAATGAACTCGGAATACTGTTTGTTTACAAACCATCAACATAATTCTTCATTAATGAAAGTACATAGTTTTTTATTAATGTATATATTGGATTTTATTTTCAGAGAATGATAATGGCATTTGAGGAGCTTCGTGTGCAAGCAGAGAACACCAGATTGGATATGTCTTTCAGATGTGAGAATTCCGTTTATTGTGTTTATGCTGCAGGCTTAGCAATTTTGTACTTTATAGATTTTATTGCGTGCAGTTTCAGACCACAAAGATAGGAAGTGTTGGAATGGTGAACCTTTAATACTGTGACAACCTGGACCCTCTTTTATTCACACTGCCTACTATTAAAGGCCTGGTTCTTTCTTTTGGTTTTCCAAAAGTGGGTCAGATTTGGAACTTCATTTTTCAAGTAGTCACTCAGAAGTCTGAATTTTGTCTGTAGAGGACAGATCAGCACCTATTTTATGTCACTAGTTTATTTGAATGATAACGCGCTAGTGTATAGCTACAGAAATTTTAACTGTTAGCTTAGTTTATGCTATTACGCACCTGTTCCATTTTTACATATACATTTCTGTCAGTTTCTTATAACGAACTGTTTACTAATCCATGGGATAATGGACTAATTCTGTGGAAAGCCGTCATGAAAAGTAATTTGTCTGATCCAAAAATAATTTTAAATATGACCTCAACAATTACTCTTTAGGAAACAAATAGTGCAGCTGTACAATCATAAGCAATCTTAAACTGGATATTGGATTTAACTTGGAGTGTATTTTAGCTAGCATATTAATTATGGATATCATATCTCAAAAGTAAAAGAAGAAGCAGAAAAAGTGGACGAGCTTGAGAAAGCATGCAGACTGGAAGTCAGTATAAAGGAGAAGCAGGTTTGCTCAGTTTTACAATCTAATGTGTACAGCTTTATTTTTTAAGAACATCTTGCCGTTTCTTTAATATTTTAACTCTGGTTTGCTTTTGTAACTTACTGATATATCAAATGAAAATAACTACTTTATAGGCGCTATAATATTATAAAATATTTTGGAAGGATGGAAATAGATATTACAAATTACCTTTTGATGGTATGTTCCTTTAGTGTTATTTGTTTGGAATAAAATGTGAATTAGGCTGCTATGTCTTAACAAGGGACATCTTAGTGACAGGAATTAAAAGCACCATGTAAACACTGAACTTTCTTTCTGTTCTCTATACATACATTTGCTTTTATAAACGTGGCTGGTGCAGAAGTGTAAAATTAATGAAGCAGTCATCACTCTTCATAGCTGTGAACAGTGTAGCTCACACCGGGTAAGAGGGAAGGTGGAAAGGAGGATTATAATGTGTATCAGACCTCAGGCTAGTAAGAGAGTTTCAGAAGCTGACATTAGAGTAGGGTTTTTTTGTAGTGGTGATGAGGTAGCCATGGTGTAAGACTGATTAAGTTGTAGAGATTAATTGTGATAAGAGTTTTTAGTTTGCAAGCAGAAGTCTTGAAAGCAGAGCATCTCTCTGGGTCTGGGAATGTGATATTGCAAAGTGGCAAGGGGTGTTTCTGGGCATCAGTAAAAAGGACACCAATGACAGCTGCAGCCGCATTTTAAGTCAAATTCTGCTGACTTAGGCCTAGTGGGATTCATGTTTTGTTTTTGAATGGAAGAGCTTTTTCATCCAGATTCATATGGCTTGATCAGTATTTGGCTACAGACCGACCACCTTATTTAATGTATGTGACAGCAGGCTGCATGCTAATCATACAGTGTACACCATGAAAATGAGAATCTGTTCTTTATAGATTTCATTATGATGTTATTTTAATTTTGTTAGATTTCAGTTCTTGCCATACAGAGTGATGAAAAAGATGATATAATAAGAGACATCAAGACTCAGCTGCAGGAATCAAAAAATAAGATTGCTGATTTAGTAGAAGCAAAAAGTAAGAGTTTTCTCTACTTTGGTAAAATGTAATTGGTAATAGAAGTGTAAGAAATAAATTCATGATAACTTTACCAGCCGTAGATTTTTGCAGGCCATATTTTCATTTGGAACACAAGCTACTGATGTGGGATCAGGACTGGTAGCACAGTCGTGCAACTGAAAAATCTAAGCCCTTACTTAATAACAAAGGGTTTCTCTTTAAGCTTAGGCTACACTGTATTTTTGTATTGACATGACAGTCTCACGGCGAAGGATTTTCTTTTACTCTTCAATAAAATCTGGTGTGAACATGTTGTAGTATGGTAAAGGTGCCACACACCCTGTCATTTCTGTTCTTATAGAGCAGTGTTACCAGGACACCATAACCCTGCTGCTGTTCTGGAGACTTTTCCAGTTTCAGTTGGACTTGGATAGTAAATCTGGCATGAAAATACATAAGGTTTTTTTCCTTGGTGCTGGATTGATCTGTTTCACGTCAATTTAGTGACAGGTCTTCAAGGTATAAATTTTGTTCAGTAGTCATCATAGCCATGCTCTATGTTCAACAAGGCATGTTTTCATTTCTTGGCCAAATAACCCCCCAAATGTCACAGATTTTAATTGGAATCTTACTTGCAAATAGGCAAAGGATTGACTGGGACTGGAAGTATAACTGTTTCTGAAGGGTTCTTTTTTACGGGTGAGCCAAGCAGTGAGAGCTTTTGAAGACTGCAAGGGAAAAATACATTGTTTGAGTTTTGCAAATTTAAAATCAGGTGCCGCTAAGGAAACTTTTCAGAACTTATTTTGCAGTACTTTAAAGCCATTTAAATTATGAAACATTTACAGTGTATGATGCAAGTACCTTTGTTATTTACAACTGTGGCAATCTTCAGCGTCCCCTTCCCTGGGCAGCAGGGAGGAAGGTTTTAGTATTGTTTTAATGCCAGATAGGTTTAAGTGGCTGCAATTTGTTAAATGTTATAAATATGTGTTATTTTACATTTTGGTTACTATTAATTGAATAATCAGCTTGAAGGTTTTTCCTTAATGAGGACATGAATACATTATGTAACTTGGTTAAATTATGGGAATGCATTGATATGTAAAATAGAAATGCAAGCATTTTTAGTAAATACCCTAGAAGGTAAGCTGATATCTTTTTACATAGGACTTGAAGAAGAAATGTTAAAGGCAACTCAGATCAATCAAGAACATTTGAGGGCAGAACTGGAAGAGGCTAAAGTTTCATTGCAAAAAATGGAGGTACAGCTTGCCTATAATTTTCCAGAATAAGTAAATTAGACACTTAATTGCATAAATAATTACCGACACTTTATATATGAAACAATTGTATCTCTTTGATGAGAAATGTAGTGGATGCAAAACATACTGTAATTATTTTTTGCAGGTTTCTCAAAAGAGTTTAGAAACTGAACTGCAGGCTACAGTGAAAGCATTAACTCAGGTCACTGCAGAGAAAGAAGCACAGGTTGAAGAATGTGAAAAAAATAAGGTTTTGCATGCATCCATGAGAGAGGAGTTAGAGGTTTCTATTTCCAGTTTGAAAAGCTTGCTGCAAAAAGAGCAAAATAGGTAAATTAGGCAGTTTAAATTCAAGAATCATAGGTAAAATACTAGTTTGCTCAGCTACTGGGAATAAAGCCTAAACCTCATATGTGGTCCAGTGCATGGATGCAGGTCTTATGTCATTTAGTAGTTAACAGTTCATTCTTAATGGAATATTAAGTGAGGAAGAGACTCTTCCCTGCGCAATAATGGTACTGGTTAATGCCAGTGCCTGTTATTAATGTATTTCAGTTTTGCTGAAGTTATGAAAAGTATGCATTTGTCAAAGAACCTCATAGCAACTAAAATAAGCTTTTCTAAAAATGAGAGCAGAGCAGTAAAGGTGTATTTTAATACATTATCACAGCTGAGTTTTTCAAGAAACAGTGATTTGGGGTATGTGGCATGAAGATGTCTTCTAAGTAGTTGCAGTTTATGACAAATGCAAGAAAAACAAGATGGGAAGCTGAAATTTGTGTTTTCTTGACACACTGGTCTAAATGCAGGTACTCTAATATAGTATTTTTAGTTGTGCTGGTTGATTCTGGTGTATAAGAAAGCAAATTTCTGCTTCCCTCCCCAAATTTCATAATACTATTTTTAAGAAATACAGATTTATGTATGGATATACTTGTTAACTTTTGTCAGCTCTTCCGAAGCTGTAAAAGTGAAATTTGATATGTATTGCAGGTGTGTGTATCACCTGCCTGTTGAAAGGCAAATGTTCTTAAAATGCTTGTGGCAAGATTTTGTTCTGTTGTTGTTTAAGTTGCAAGTTCATTGCTTTGTACAACACAATTTTTTTTCATATTACTGTTTCCTTAGATTGGAGAAATACGAAGAAGAGTCAAAGTTACTTAATTTGGAGCTCAGAAACAAGTCTGCTGACCTGGGTAAGATTTGTACTAGGTAGTAATAAAATGTCTCCTGCTTTTTTTCTGAAAATGTACTGTCCCTGTTGCTTGGAGAAATGGTTTTACAGTACCCTGTATCTGTCAAGAATGCTTCAGTTTATTTTTACTCATCTGACTGCCTTTTCTGTGGTAGCCATTGCAGCTGGCCTCAGTCAAACAGCAGTGTTGTGCAACCCTCCAGCAGTGGGACCATAGATGCATGGATCCTCCTAGAGGTCATCTTGGTATCTCTGCACGCTTCAGTTAAGAGTGGTGGCACTGCAGAGCTCTTTGAGAGGGTAGCATTAGGCTGCCTAACAGCAGATCCCAGGAGTGACTTCTGTAGCTTGCAGCAGAGGCAAAACACTTGCTCTAAGCTTTCCTGCAGACCACTCTCCCCAGGCTGGATACAGAATCATGTTGACAGTGGTTAACTTTAAATATTGCTTTGATATCCTGTGATTTCTAGATATGCAATTCCTTGCCCCCAGAGTAAGCGACCTGTCTTTAGCCCTGTTTTCCCAATGTGCAGCATATCTCTCCAATTCTGATATGATAGAATATAGTTTGATGTCCTTGTGTATTGTATTTGATATGGATGGTTGGTTTCTTTTGACATATATATTTGCTAATGTCTTTCTAAATAATTTTTTTCAACTCTTCATTTAGTCATAATTTAGGTTATAGTTTAGCGTTACAATTTCTGAACTTAATACAGCAAGCCTTGGAAATTGGATACTGCAAAGGGATTAATGCTTTATAATGCCTGCTAAATGTAAAATTATTTCTGTTCAATTAAATTTCCCTTACCATGTGCTGTAGAAGAGATGACTAAACTAAAATGTGACAAAGAGATGCAACTTGAGGAGCTGTCAGAAACACTGGTAAATGTTCATTTTATTAGTCTCGTGGCATTTACTTTTCCTATGAAGTCTCTCTTGCTTTTTAACCATCTTTAATGCCATTTATAAAAACTGTCTAATCTGCCTCAAAGTTGCTGCTGAACTTTTGTACCTGTCTTTTAAACAATCTAAGTGTTTTCATTGAAGGATTTGATTCTTTCTGCTATTTTTCTTGTTTTCTTCTGCTTTGTTTTGGTTTTCTTTGTCAGTTTTTCTGGTATTTCCTTCTTCATTCACACCTATTCAAATCCCACTCCCTCTGGACTGCTCATTTTCAGTTATGCCCAGTACTCACTCTTTCCTCATTCTGATTTTTTCTGAAAAATACTCTTATTCTTCTGTGATGAGCATTAGCTCAAACTTTGCAAGCACTGTACATATGGCATTTAAAGGTAAGGGATCAACTGATTTTTGACAGAAGTGATAATTCCTTAAGTGATTGACTTTCTTCATAATAGTCTTCTAAAAATTAAACGTTGTGAAGGCTTACCTCATTTTGGTGTTTAAACGGTAACTGAGCTTCTGACATCACCCAGGAAAGGCAGTGAAAGTTCCGAGAAGGTTGTGTGACAAAATGAGGAAAGTAACAAGCAATTTCATAGGTTTCACAGGTGACACAGATTTCTTGCTTTGCAAATCTGTTGTGATAATTTTGCTGTTTGTGGGGTGTTAGTTATGATGAGGTGTCCTCCATACTGCAGTGTTTAGTTAGTATCTAGGAAAAGAGGCTGTTGATGCATGTCTCTTTTCAGAGAGAGCCTGCAGAAAGGTGTCTTGGGTTATAACACCCTGTTCCATGTATTTCCTGTATTCCCATTATCCTGGGTGTTCTCATTTATAGGGAGATTTCCTGTGGTGATTAGCTCTGGTGTCTGTGATCCCTACCGAACTGTGACACAGGCCCAGTTTCTGTTACAGAAGTGTGAGCTATACAAAGTATGCTTTTAATACAGGACTATTTTAGTTATGATCTTGTAGTTACAAATCTAACCAGAACTGTGTCCGCTGAAGTAATATGGTGTGAAGGTCTGCATTTTACCATGTGTGTTTCTTCCTTATTCACTGTGCATTGAATTTTCTAAACTGGGTTTCAATGATGTTTTTAAACAGGGAAAAGCTGAAGGACTGCTAGTGAAGAAGAAGGATCTTGAGGCTACTGTAGAAAATTTGCAGACGAGAGAAAAAGAAATGAAAGATGCTCTCCAAATCAGAGAGGTCTGACTAAAGGGTGATAGTAGCATGTTTTTATAAATAGTTAAGTTACACGTTATTGCATGTCTGTAAGAACATAAGAAATACTGTATAGTCAGACTAGTGCTCCAGCCAGTGCATGGCTCTGCATGTGACAACGACAGCAGAATATAAGATGTAGTAGAAGAGCATGACTATTATCTGTGGTCTGTTCTCTTACATTCGTACATTAGCTGCATTAAGGAAGTTTGAGGACACATCCCTGTCAGTTGCATTTGCTGTCAGTTTATGCACCTGATCACATTTACTTGTCTCAGCTCCTTTGAACCTCCTAGTGCTATTTGCCTCCATAGCCTTCTGCAATAAGAAATTGCGGAAGTTCAGTATCTGCTGTGCTTAAAAACTCACCTGTCTTCCTCCCTCCCTTTCCCTGCTACCATCAATTGCCAGTGTGTGTGGTACCAGTATAGCACCAATTCTTTTGCGGAAACAGTAGTCAAAGCATTTATACATTATAAGCCACATTACATTACAAGGCTTACCTTATCTTGTAGTGGCAGAACATTTCTGAGGGAAGAGTATTGCTTTGTGGGTTGGGATTCATCCAAGGTGTGGTTATTCTATCTTATAGTACTGGAATGCTGTGGGTTTTTTTAATTATTTGTTTTGTTTAGATGATAACAAAAGCTTATGGTGTCTGAAGCAAATGTCTTTATTTAAAATGATGTCCAAGGAAAGCTAAATTTGTTAGTGGTTTTGCAGATTTGTTAGACTTAGAACAGGGGACACATTTCACACTCATATCGGAGCCCAATATCTTGAACTACTCACACCTCACACCAGAGGGGAGTAGAGATGCAGTCTGGCTAAGTTATGGTATGTATGTAGCTTTGTTTCATCTTAGGATTTTGTCTTGTCCGTTCATTTCTGATAGCTTTCATGACTTGTAGTTTACATATGTGTACTCAAAACACTTTCTTTTTCTTCTGCAGAAAGAAATCCATGATTTGAAAGCACAGCTGACTAGTATGGCTGAAAAGGAACAAAATTATTTAAAACAGCTTAGGACACTGAATACAGACCTTGAACAAGAGTTGTATGATCACTTTTGAAAATATAATTTTAGTTTAACGGAAGTTACTTTAATATGAAATGGTCTGTGATTTGTTTTCCAGTGAAAATACTATATAACATTTATTATATTTAGACATTTCTCTCTTTGTATGTATGTAATGTTCCATATCTCTGTGACTTAGTTGGGTTAACATGAAGAGAAAATTTCAGAATTGATTGTTAACCCTGCTTTGAGCTGGATATTGAGCTACATAGTCTTCAACAACTGTTGTATTTATTTAAAAGTTGACTCATTTTCCTTCTTCTCTTGCCTTTTAGCATCACTATAGCTTTGCTGTAAAGGTTAAACTTGTAGATAAGAGGCTTGGACTTCTTTCAGCGTGAAGTAATATTTTGTAATGGATAAATTTAACTTAAAAGGAAGTTTCAAAAAACACGTTCTTATTTCTCTCAACCATTTTTTTTAAATCAGGTTAAAGAATGAACAGTTAACAGTGTATATCGATAAGCTTTCACTAGAAAAAGAAAAAATAGCCCAAGAGAAAAGTGATTTGGCTACAGAACTCAAGGAACTGCACAAAAGTCATGAGGCAAGTTGTAAACTTCCAACTGTTTTTAAAGAACAACATTCAATTTAAAATATAAACCGTATGGTAAACTTTGACATGACATGGTTCTGTAGAGTATCTGAACTATTTTTTGTGTTCAGAAGATGAAGGCAGTGTGATTGCCCATGTGAATGAGGCAGGTAAAGATACTGCTTAAGCTTTTTTTGAAGATATCACTTTCAATCTTACTTATTTTTCTTATCTTTCTTATTTAGGATAGTAGGAAAAAAGAGGAAAATACAAAGCAGTTAGTTGAAAACCTGGAGGAAGCAAATGGTCAGCTGAGGCAAGTAAAAAAAAAAATATGAATCTACAGTATTACTAAAGGAAACAGACTTGATTCCTTCAAATATAGTTGAATTATTGTGTTCATATCTTGCTTTCTGCAATTTTTAGACTAATGCTTTTTTTTAGGTTGTGTAGCTAAACAGAAACTGTTGTTGGCTGCATAGAGGTTTCTACAAATTAGTGACACCTATTGTTACAGGATAATTTTTGCCATAGATTCCTATGACATATGGAGAGCTCTCGTGTTCTGCATTAGTGGCTTAGGTGTGGAGGAAATTAAAACAAGAGTTAAAGGTTATGGATTAAATGTGAAAAGGTGAAACTGGTTAAGCATTGCTCTCTGAAGTAGTCCCTGTGCCACCAACCCAACTGAGAGGCAGCCTCCATGTCACAGGTGCTTTACGGTATCACAGATTAGAATGTATTCTACCAAGATTAGTGAACATCTTTCATACTTAGGAAAAGTATGTACCAGTCAGACAGTAACTTACCAGTGACTTTGCCTCCTTTGAAGAATATTTTCATTGAACAGCTTATGAAGTTCTCATCAACATCAGCTGCTCTTTATAGAAAGTAAAGAATTGGTTTATTTAGCAACAGTGAAGACAAATTAAACTTATTAAGTAAATGCTTAATAATGCTTGGTTATTTGGCATTTAGAAATGAACTGGAGTCTTTGAAGGAGAAGATGGCCAAGAAAGGTGAAGAAATTAGAAGTAAACTGGATGAAAGAGAAGAAAATGTATGCATTGTCATGTGCTTTATCATTAAACAGATAATAAAACCTGTAGGACAAAGTCTAAATGTAAAATATGTTTGTGGGGTGTTTTTCTCTGCAAAGCTCTGCCTTGGCTTGTGATCTCTTACAGAGGCTTTCTTCTCACAGTGCTGCTACCAGTTGAGTCAACGTACTGAGCCCTTTTATTTTAAAAGAACCTTCATTGGGATGTTTACTCTTTACATGGGGGCTTGAAAGTCCAGATTTAATAGCGTTCAGACAAACAGAGCCCCGCCTTTTTTAAATTTTCATGCACCCACTTACTTATTGATTGGGTATGGATTAGCTTTCGATATGTAATGAATTTTAGTTTATGTTCAAACATCTTTACTTCCTTGCTGTAGTTTCAAAGCGCACCTATTTTTTTAACATCATAATGAAATTCAACATTTTATTGTGAAAATCAATGACAACATCAAAAATCAAAGGGTGTTGAGGCACTGGAACAGGTTCCCCAGGGAAGTTCTGGATGCCTGATCCCTGGAAGTGTTCAAGACCAGGTTGGATGGGGCCTTGGGCAGCCTGATCTAGTGGGAGGCCCATCACAGGTGGGTTGGAATTAGATGATATTTAAGGTCCTGTCCAACCCAAACCACTCTATGACTTTCAGGGCTTGGGATGATATAAAGGGTTTTTTTCACAAATGCAAAATAGATGTTAAGTTTAATTCTCATTTTTGAGGAAACTAATTTGAAATGGTAGCATAATAATTAATAGCAGTTCTGCCATTACACCTTTTTCTTCTTTGGGAGAGAAAAATTCTGACAAAATTATGACTAGATTTACAATTATAATTCCAGGCTAAAAGTATTGAAAATGAAATGTCAAGAAAGGAAAAGCAGTTGAAGATTCTGGAAAATAAGGTGTGACATTTTTTTTTTCATGGATTGCAGAGAACTTCCTACAAGATTATTTTTTACACTGTGACGTTACTTTTTTTTTTTTTCTTCTTCTTTCTAAACTCTACAGCCACTGAGGAATTGGTTTGCTGCTATTGATAGCGTTGATATCAGGGTAGCAAAATTATTATAGCACTTTTATGGTGAGAACTGCAATTTTTGTAACACATTAACGTGTGTTTCAGTCCCACTGGAATTAATGAGAGCTGTGCAACTCCGTGTTTTGAGAATTTGTTGACAGTAATCTCTAATGTATTGGGTAATTCTTTAGGAGTTTCTTAATGAATGTTTGAAATTTCACTTTCAGTTGAATAATTTAAAGAAGCAGATGGAAAATAAAACCAAATGCATTGAAGAGTTGCAACAGGAGGTATGTACAGTTTTTAAAAGTCGTAAACATGTGAAGCATGGTATTTTGTGTTAACTGTTACTTTTCAACAGTTTTTGTCTGGTGTGATGTCTTTAGATGTACCGGTGTAATTTATAACATTTCCTTTCTTGCCCCTACTGAGCAAACTGAGGAGTCACTTTTGGAATTACTTGATTTGTAGGATTGTCCTTACTTTTTAAAAAAATAATATCTTTAATAACCCTTTACTATTTGCTACATGATATCACTGATATGTTTGAAGTAATGACCTATCTCAGTTACCAATAGTAGAACAGAGTTGTAGATTAGGACAAGTTAATAACTGTACTTCAAAAACATATGACTTGTATTGTTTGTCATGATATCTGCACATTTTCTGTCAGCAGCATCTTAGTTTTTCTTCCCGTTCTGCACTCTCTATTGTGACACTATTGTCACCAATGAGGAGTCTTTCATAAGAATTAACGGTTTTATTAAAGTAATTTATCTTCTTTTGTTTGGAGAATTGATCTGAAACCTGAACTGCATAGTAAAAAGAGGGTGATTTGCTTGCTGAAAGCTGGAATTTCAAAGATTACAATCTACTTGATGAAGTTAAATCTTTGCAAAATAATTTACTTTATTTTAACAGAATAAGGTACTGAAAAAGAAAATTACTGCAGAAAGCAAGAAAACAAGTATTTATGAAGGGAAGGTAGGTTTAAATAACTTCATGTACAAAGCAAGGGTAAAGCACAAAGTCCCAGTGGAACTAATGATAATGCATGTTAAGCACATTCTTGATTGTTTTATGGATGTGGGATACAGATTTTGCAGGAATATGCCCTTAATTTTTGGAAGACATTCCCATTTTTAATCATGGGACACTGTGGGCTACTGGACATTTGTAAGAGGTGGACATCACATCTCAAGGAATTATGTCCCTCTTTTTTTGGTTGATATTGAAGATTTTTTGCTAATGGCACCCCACTGAAATTGAAATTGAAAAGCAATTAAACCAAGTACATCTAGTATTCACTTTATGCAGTTCTTACTGTGTTCTGCAATGGAAAGTCCCTGTTCATAATACTGTGTCCAGTTTTGGTTACTGCACTTCAAGAAAGAAGTGGATTGTTTTGAGGGTATTCTTATGAGAAACGTAAAAGGAAAAATGATAATCAAAATACACACTTAAGAGGAAAACGTACCTTAAACCAGTTAAAATCTTAAATAGATTTACAAGGGCGGGAGTCAAATCTCTATCTGTATCTTTTCTTTGAAGAATTCACAGCGTTCAGGGTGACTGTTTAAGAACAGACTCTTCCTGTTTGTTTCATACCAAATTCTTGCTATTATTAGCAGCTAAAAGGAATGAGTCTTTTGGTTTTTTAAGCTTGTGCTGGAATGATTCTTTGTGATTGACTCGCCAGCAGCTTTAGTATGGGTTCATTGACTGGGGTTCTGTGGGCTGTCTTTCCCAGTGTGGTGTTGCCAGTGCTTCTGTCAGTATTTTCTAGCTTGCTTCAGGCCGATGTTCAGCAATTTGAGAAAAACAGCTGAACTTTAAATAGGAGATAGTCATTTACCTGAAAAATAGCAAAGTGGTTCTGCTCAAAAATAGGAGGTAAAGAAAAATCAATGGTATATTTATTCCTGAACAAATAATAACAATATTTCTGCATTCTCAAAAGGTGAATAAGTTAGAGTTAGAGATGGAAAATATGAGCAAGCAACATAAGGAAACAGTTGATAGGTATCAAAAAGAAATTGAAACACAAAAATTAAATGAAAATAAACTTCTTGAAGAGGTGAGAACTGTTAATTTTTACTGCAATTTTTTTATTATTATTTTAAGTATGACGGTTTACTAAGCTGTATCAGCCAGAGTCCTTGCCTTGCTTTTCAGTCTTATTGAGCAAAGCTTTAGTACATTAGATCCTTAAGTTGAAGTATTTGTATATCTCTTTAAAAATAAGAACCCAATTAAAAATTCTTCTTGTCAAGATATTGTTCAAAGAAATTCTACTCTTGGTGTAAATCCCCTTGTCAGTATTTTCCTGCCCATGTTCTTTTAATGGTAATATCAAAAATCGTCAGGGCAGAGTGCTTGAAATGGTATTGCAGTTTGAAATTACACTTGTCTGCCATGGAATGGACTTACTTTTAGTGTGTATTCATTTGCCTGTATAAAAGATATAGGATTTTAAAAGCAAATGAAGACTACGCTAAATGAGACTGTAAGTACATTGCACTCACAGGGGTAAGAAGAAATGACACTAAGATTTTTAAAAAGATATATTATTTATTAATTAATTGAAACTTTTACAAACAGGTAGAAAAGATGAGGGTGCTTGCTGATGAAGCAGTGATAACGCAGAGAGACACTGATATCCGATGTCAGCATAAGATAACTGAAATGGTGGCACTTATGGAAAAACACAAGGTACGAGATTTACTGGTTTCTGTGATTTGTGATACTATGCTAAATCAGAAACCTTTCAAACCCAGAATGTTATGAATTGGAAAGTGAAACTTCATAATAAAGACCTGCCTCTAGGAGAAAAGCATGCTTGTCTTTCATCATCTAAAAATAAATTCATCTTCAGATCTTGAAAATGTGCCTACTAAATTTCTAGGAATCATAACATGATGTGAACTACTAACATCTTGGAGTGCCCAGTAAGACACAGTTGTGGTATTGGCCTTTTGGAATTATCCTGTAGACAGCGTTTACTCAGGGTGTTCTGTTTAGACACTGTATAAAGGAGTATTAATGTGTTCGTGCTTTGAAGGATTTTCTTTTATATTCAGGCTTCCTTTGATATCCCCCTAATGCAGTGCCTTCAGTAAGAGTTTGGGTTTCTTCACGAGGAGGTTGCTTAATGACCTTCAGCAACTTAACTTAGTTTAATTTACATTTCTTATTACTCTGTTTTGCAGTATATTTTGCAGATGCCATTAATAAAAATAATATAGCTAGCATTTATGCGCTGGAACACGTGCTACTGTCTCAGCCCCCAAAATAACACTGCTTGTGCATTTTCTGGTTTATAGTTCCTGCTGAAGTAGGAACATTTGTTCATAGTACTTTCTGAATCTTCAGAAGAGCCTAATTAGAAATTTCGAGTAATATTTTAAGATTAGGTAGATCCGTAATTGTAACAGTTAAATGTTTTGAGTTGGTTTTGTGTTTAGTTTGTTGTTTGTTTGTTCTTTTTTAACACAGCATGAATATGATAAACTGGTTGAAGAAAAAGACACAGAGTTAAAACTTTATAAAATAAAGGAGCAAGAGCAGTTATCATCAAAAAAATCATTGGTAAGGCATACTCTTCAGCACGAAATAATTAGGTGGAGGAGCTACTGTCCTTAAGTAAATAGAAATATCATCCTAGACTTCTTCCTGTTTGATACTTGGGAGGTTGAGTGCCCGCTTTAGCGGGGATGAGCAGCAAAGATTAACCCATTAATTTCTGCTTACTGTTACTTTCTTAGAGATTTTATTATGTGCATTAAAAAAAAAAAGTCATTTCTAAAAGTAAGTTGGAGTAGGTCTGCTTTTCTGTCTGCTTTTCCTGGTAGCTCCAATCTCACTCTTTGAATAAGAAACTTCTGTATTAAATAGTTAGATTCCACCCTACGCTCCCCTACATCCTCATTCTTGCAAGCGTTTTAAGTTCTTACTTGAACAGTTCTGGTAATGGACCCATTTCTGAGTAGAACTTTAACTCTTTTTAAAACAAACTGCAACAAAATTTCAAGTTCAGAGTTGCATCACTTGGGTGGCTTTTTTACCTTTCTGGGAAGTTTAGCTTTGAGAAGTGTTCTGAGAGACAACATCCCCTCAAGACGTTCACACAAGTGTAGTTCTACAGTATCTACTTAAAATGCGCTATTTTTCTGACATTTCCCTTCACAGAATTTTTCTTCGGAGCTTTGTTTCAGTTGGACTTTTTCATAGAAGATAGTGTGACTCATGTCCATATGTGTGACTAAACTCTTGGACGAGGGAAAGGCTGTGGATGTGGTTTTCCTGGACTTCAGTAAAGCCTTTGATACAGTATCTCACAGCATTCTGCTTCGGAAACTGTCGGCCTCTGGCCTGGACGGGCGCACACTCTCCTGGGTGAAAAACTGGTTGAATGACCGGGCCCAGAGGGTGGTGGTAAACGGAGTTAAATCCAGCTGGAGGCCAGTTACAAGTGGGGTTCCCCAGGGCTCAGTGCTGGGTCCAGTCCTGTTTAATGTCTTTATCAACGACCTGGATGAAGGCATTGAGTCCTCCCTTAGCAAGTTTGCAGATGACACCAAGCTGGGAGGAAGTGTCGATCTGCTGGAGGGTCGGGAGGCTCTGCAAAGGGATCTGAACAGGCTGGACTGCTGGGCTGAGACCAACGGCATGAGGTTTAACAAGGCCAAATGCCGGGTCCTGCACTTGGGGCACAACAACCCTAAGCAGAGGTACAGACTAGGAGAAGCCTGGCTGGAAAGCTGCCAGGAGGAGAAGGACCTGGGGGTGCTGGTTGACAACCGACTGAACATGAGCCAGCAGTGTGCCCAGGTGGCCAAAAAGGCCAATGGCATCCTGGCTTGTATCAGGAACGGCGTGACCAGCAGGTGCAGGGAGGTTATTCTCCCCCTGTACTCGGCACTGGTGAGACCGCACCTCGAGTCCTGTGTTCAGTTCTGGGCCCCTCACCACAAGAAGGATGCTGAGGCTCTGGAGCGAGTCCAGAGAAGGGCAACAAAGCTGGTGAAGGGGCTGGAGAACAAATCTTACGAGGAGCGGATGAGAGAGCTGGGGTTGTTCAGCCTGGAGAAGAGGAGGCTGAGGGGAGACCTTATTACTCTCTACAACTACCTGAAGGGAGGTTGTGGAGAGGAGGGAGCTGGCCTCTTCTCCCAAGTGACAGGGGACAGGACGAGAGGGAATGGCCTCAAGCTCCACTAGGGGAGATTTAGGCTTGAGATTAGGAAGAAATTCTTCACAGAGAGGGTGGTTAGGCATTGGAACGGTCTGCCCAGGGAGGTGGTTGAGTCACCGTCCCTGGAGGTGTTTAAGGTTAGGGTAGATGAGGTGCTTAGGAGCATGATTTAGGGAATGGTGGGAATGGTTGGACTCGACGATCCAGTGGGTCTCTTCCAACCTGGTCATTCTGTGATTCTGTGTGATTCTGTGTTTGCTTTTGAATTGTTAGCTGTGTCTATGATCATCTGTTATTCTGGAAGTGAACTGTAGATATCTCTTGGCCTGGTATCTTTATGTATAAGTCAGCTCTGTTGAACACATGGAACTTCCTTTTGTTTATAATTAATATCCCATAACTGTCCCATCTGGACTATTTTCTTTTTTCCAGGTTAAGCATAGTTAACCCTATCCTTTATCCAATTCTTTCCAGGAAGGTGAGCTGTCATGCTTGAAGAGAGAGCTATCATCCCTTAAGGAACAACTTACAGCAGCAATTGAAGAGAAGGTATGTTTTTTATTAAATATAACAGTATGGGTGGCATACTTGACCTGTTTTTATGCACTATAATAAAGACAGCTGGAAAAGGCAGGTTTGATTCTAGGTCTTGCCCTTGCTTGCTCTCTAATTTTGAGACCTCAACGTTCTCTGAAGTCATTATGTCTCATTTCTGGTGGCGGTGAATGTTTTGCATTACTCCTTAAAGGAGAAGGTTTTCGTGTTGCCATTCATTTGTTTTGCCTCCATGTTGGCACTGGCTTTCCTGACATCATCCCTGTGAGTCTGGGCAGTTCTTTGTAGGGTTTCAGTTTCTCCCTGTTTCCCTCACACTTACGAGAGGGAGTAAAGAAGACCAGGCAAGACTTTCTCAGTGGTAACCAGTAAACGAACAAGAGTCTATGGGAACAAAATGAAGTACAAGAAATACCATTTAAAACAAAAAAAACCCTACTCTGTTACTGTAAGGGCAATAAAATACAGGGACAGATTGCCCAAAGAAGTTGCAGGAGTCTCCATGCTTGGTCTTCTTCTGTGAGCAAAAGAAACACAAAGTAGAATTAAAAAGACAGCAAAGGAACACTTACTTCAATAAACAATAATTCTTCTAGTTTCTTGCATGAAATAATTAGAAAATAGAACTCTTTCTTAAATAAAGCTGTGATAAAAATTGTATCATATTCTCATTAAAAAAGATTGTATGTAAGTTCTTAGCAGAGGTAGGAGAAGTTGCATAAGAAACAAAAATATGAATAGAAAGTGATCTCCTTTGAATGATGCAGTTTTACTAAATCTGGGACACATATATGTGTGACCTTTGCAGTACAGTATGGTTGTGGACTGTGTTCTGTAATTATACCAAGGGGATTTAAGCAACTAAATTTAAATAAATTATTTACTTCCTATCACATAACTCTTTTTTTAGGAGGATCTTGCAAAAAACCCTCCCCAAAACGCAGTTCCTGAAAAGGAAAAGAAGAACAAGGTAGCTGTAACCTTACCACTAATTAATTTTAGAATTTGGTAATCTAATTGAAATTCCATGATAAATTGTGAATGCTTGATAAAAGACATGAAAATGCTTATAATTTAAATCTTTTTTCATTTTTAGAAAGTACAAACTGATTTTTATGAGACTTCTAAACCTCATTTAGATTTGGACTCTGCATCTATTAATGTGAAAAAAAAAAAATCTCTAAATGATATTCCTGTAAAAGTCAGCACTATGGAAAAGACAAAAATGCCTCTTTCAGCACCTGCAAAGAATCCCTTGGGGGGTCCATCGTTAAAGGTTTGTAACTCATAACCTGAATTTTTGCAGAGAAGCATGAAGAAGTTAGATATAATGAGTCATAAAACCTGGTTCTTCCACAGCTTCCTGTTGATTCTCCTTGTTTGGCAACAAGAAAAAAGCTTTTTTTTTCCCCTTCGTTTTGGTCTTTACTCCACATTTTGGATGGAAAGATAATTGTTCCACAGTATCTCTCTAGTATCCTCCTGGATACTCAGCCTGCAAACTGGGTTATGAGTTTGGGTTTAGGTTCTGTAATTACCACTGAAAATGTAATTTTAAATACTGTCCTTTTCTTTCCTAGACATACGTTATAAAGACTCCTCCAATACATAAACTGCAGAGTGAAAGCACAAATACACAGCCAGAACAGTGCATGAGGAAAAGGCAAAAAGTGCTCCTACAGCTGGATGCTCACTCAGACAGCTCTGAACACAATGACCTGCTGGTAAAAATTGGAGAACAACCGTCTTGGACAGTTTTACATGCACGCTGCTGTATCTAAGAGTGGATATAAAACATGTGGGGTTCTGTACCCAACACAATATTTATGTGCATGTTTTTATTTCATTTTCATATGTCATGTCTGGAATTGTGTTTATGTATACATAATTGGCACCTATATGGCAATCAGAATGCCACTGCGCAAATATATATATATATTAACCTTTATTATGATTTTTTTTCCTATTGAATTGTTGTGGCTTCATATTAACATTTTATCTTTACTTTCTTCATACTCTAATATTCATAGGGGTAAGGAAATATATTTTTTAATAGAGTTTGATTAAGTATCTTTTAAATTTTTTGTTTAAGAGCATAGTCTCGGAGGAAGAAATGTTTAAAAAATTGTACAGAGATTACCCTGAAGCTTCACAATTCTATGCCATGACACCAAAAAAGGTACCTCAGCTTTTCTTCAGATCAAAACGAATAGTTAATCCAATTGGTTATAGAAACTAATTAATGGCTTTGTTTTTCTTCTTAGAAACCAGCTACATCAAACTTGAATACTCCAGGCTCCGTACTGAAACTTACAACCATGAGAAAAATGCAAGAGGCTGGATGGACAGCAGTCTCTAAAATGGACAGGAAAAGAAAAATCAAAGAGGCTGAAAAATTCTTTACTTGAAATGAAAAAGTGACTGATGCTGTAGCATTAATTGATTAGTACAACCACAATGTTATTGTTCTTTCAGAGTTAGCACATCGATGCGTTTTTCTGTCATACTTGTTATGTTTAGTACTGCATTCATTTCCTTCATGCACATAAACTTTAAAGACAATACATAACAAATTAACCTGTTTTTAAATTTAGAAATGAGGATAACTACTGTTTCAAAAAGGAAGAAATAAGTCCGACATTAGAAATACTGGTTTTAAGGAAATTCAGTTTTGTTCTTTTAAATTTACTCTCTTTTTCTTAATACATAATTCACAGAAGGAATTATTTAGTGAAAACGGTACTGAAATGCATGCACTTTTATATGAAGTTGTCTTGCTTTTTTGTTCATTTTAGATGTCAGAACTGTCTTTTTAGACCATGTTGTTCTCAGTCGCTACTATTTCAGTATGGAAAAACAGTTTTGAAACTTAAAATTGAATTTTCAATAGAATTACTTTGGTTTAAAAGGATTTCAGCTTCCTAAGGAATAAAATAAGCACATATGTTTTAAGATTCTAAGAACAATGTTCAGATATCACTAAATTGTTTATCTGAAATGTTAAGTGTGGGACCAAATGTTGTTGCTTTATGTATTAGAACATGGATATAAATTACCAGGCATCCTTCTGACAGACAAACAGCTTCGGCCATGTATGCGTAAGTGTAGTTTAGAACAACATAGATTTCTGGGTTAATCCTTGATTAATCTTGGTTTCACAATAACAACAAAAACCTGCTCCAGAGCCCAAAGATAACAAGAAAACTGCAGACACATCTTAAAATATTATGAAAAAACAAAATCCTGGATTCGTTTTCAGTGGGCAGCAAACACATGTACTTCAGTCCTTTTGTGTGGCAATTTCATGTATTGGCAGGTAGTTTGGACTCCTGTTGAGCTGTGATATCAATACTGGTTTTTTATTGTATGTAACTGACAAATATTCTCCAAAGGTCTGAAAGAATAAACTGGTTTTGTTCTCCATTTTTGGAAATAGAATCTGTTATGCAAGCAAATTTTCTGAGAAGTTAGAATGACTTTTCTTGCCTGGAAGCTATTTCACATTTGCAGAATACTGAGTTTTTATAATGTATCTGCTTCGTTAGTGTAAATTAGACTAAACCAAGAACAGAGTTGTTGCTTATAACACACATTCCAGATGTCTGTTCTTTAGAAGACAGATTATTTTACTGCAAGTAGTGTAAAATAATACATTTAAGCCCCTCCCAGATACATCAATTACTTGGGTTTTGACTGAATACAGAGAATGTCATGCAAAGTAAGTTATTCTTCATCTTAGTTTGGGACGTTCCTTACTAATATCTCTTCACCTGTTTTTCAGGATAAAGAAAATGCAGTCACCAGAAACACAACCTGTCTGTTCAGTTTATTTACTTTACTAGAGAGTGCTGCAAGATCTAAATACCTGTCAAGGTTTGTTACCTCATTTCAAGATGGCATGTTTCTCATTTTGACTGGTGCTTTTGCGGACACGATCAGATACGCAGATTCAACTCCTAAGCTCTTTACTGAGTAATTAAAATCCCAGTTCTTTTTGAGTATAGAGACTTCTACTACCTTGTATTTTCAGCTATGACTCACAGAGAGATCCATCAAATGTAATTTTGCATATGTGAGTTAAGATTCAAAATCTCCATCAAGACTAGCTTACCTACATTCCCATTTACTACAAGTAAGGGTTTTTATATATAAATTACTATATATGTAAGCTTTATTTAAAAGTATTAGCAAGATAAGCTTATTTCTAAATGACTTTGAAATGAGGTTTTAAAAATGTGTGTTAAACTGAGCCAGTACACACAGTTGTCAATTAAATAGAATGTTTCCTTTTTCCGGTATGGTTTCCAGTGAAATACTTAATCTATTTGTCACTGAGGTACGACATGTCTTTTGAGCAAGATTATAATTGCAGATACCAATTTTTCACTTCTTTTGATGGAGCAGCTTCAGACAGGATGTTTGCAAACATCAGGTCACCTTAACTTAAAGCAAGCATTTGGAAATGTTGGTGTATATTATTGCTTTCCTTCATTGTACTCCTAGCATGGTTCAGTTCTGTTTGTTTTCTGCCAAAGACTCTGAGGAGAAGGGTGAGCAGTGCTCTGCTCTGCTGTGTGTGCTTCCTGTTGTCCTTGTTTACCATGTGAGTGATTTTATTTTTCTCTACCATTGTTTTTCCTTTTTTCCTAAGGCAGTGGCTGCTACTCGCCTGCTCTCTTCTCTTCATCCCTCACCCCCTCACAGAATGGTGTCTCCTAGTTCTTCAGACTTCTGTGTTGCTGCCAGGTTCTTGATACAGCCCTTTATGTGTCCCGTTTCAGCAAAGCAGGTCTGGCCCCTGCACCTCAGGGCAACGCTGCCATAGGCAGTGACCCCTGGTGGGGCCTGGACTGATGATCGGCATCCATAGTCCCAAGGGATGTTGCTGGCCTGTAAGTGGAAAGCTGACAGCTTGAGGTCAGCCCTGCTGGTGTTTCTTGATGCAGCTCTTTTAAGTGATAAAAGTGTGGGTGGTAGAGTGACAGCCAGCTTGAGCTGCGGGATGTCTGAGGGCTTCTTGGTGTGGGGAATGGTGTTATATACACGTTGCAACTGGGATTTGGTTAGCAAAGCAGAGGAACTGCTCCTGTCCTGTTTGTATTCCAGTGGAGAGCTGTGTTTTGCACTTCCCTTCGAAACATACATCTCCTTTAGGAACTGCAAAAAATCCTTGACGCTTGCCCATTAGCACAGTTAGGATATTGGGTGGCTGTAGTCATTCCCCCCGACAATGCTGCAGAAGGCTTCTGGCTTTGCTTTGTTGTTGTTTGGAGGCTTTAATTTTGTCCTCAGTGTAGCAACTGTGTTTCTGAGAATAGCAGAAATACCTAGCGCTTCCCAAAGAAATGAAACCAAGTACAAAGTGGTCAATCATGAGCCAAGGAGTAAATCAGATTGTGAAGCATTTTCAGACCATAAGTGGAAATCGTTGGCACGTGATATGAAGCAAAGAGAATTGCTCTTGTAGTCTGTGGCTGATAGGGAATGCTGCAGCTAATCCTAGGAAAGACAGAGAAAGGTGGTCACCTGTGACTCTAAATTTAAGAGATGAGATGTCTGTTTCAATCTGTTACAGAGACTTGCAGTAGACAGATTAGATTTGAAAATTCACCAGCTGTGGTCTGTTTAAATCCAAAACCTGGCAAATCCACTTGTTTCCGGGGCAGCATATTAGGGTCTTATTAACAGTGAAGGTCTGCAGCAGGAGAAAGTTGGAAATAATTCCTCTACCAGACTACTAATCTTCTACAAATTTGATTAGCTTTGTCTGGTTTCCATCAGCGGAGCTTCTAATTCCCTGCTGTATGCGAGCATGAATGTGTATTTATTTAAATACCCAGAGTGCTGTATGCAGTGGAAGCGAGAGGTGCTCTGCTCTATAAGTTAACCTCATAAGATCACAAAGTTTTCATCATGTCATAATACTAACAGGAGAAGAGCGAATAGGAATAATGTGTGATAACTTCTCACTGTTTCTATTTTTATCTCAGGTATCTGTCAGTGACAGAGAAAGCTATTAAATTGCTTTTACATATCAGCTCCTGGCACACACTGAATTTCTCTAGCCCATTATGGAGATTCCTGGGTAACGAGCCTAAGAATTTTATGATCACTGAATTCTGTTTACAGAGATTGCTTATAACACTCCTGTAGAACATTGGCATTGTCTGTCGTGTAATGAAAGTGTGAAATAACTGATGTCAGTGAATGGATTGGTTTAGTTAATAGAAAGGTTAAAGATAAATAATTAACAGTGTAACTGGCTGTTCCAGAACAGAGCTACAAAGCTGATCGTTGTAAAAGCACATTAAAAATGTCTGTCACTGAATAGTCTCAGGTCAGCAAGGGGACAGCCAAAGAAATGGATCCATAAACACTAGACTTTTAATGATAGATTTTAGGAAACAGTATGAATGAAGCCTCAGGTACTCATATCGCCACACTGGACTCTGTTGTGCCACCACAGTCCTTTGTTCTGCTGTTCCCAGCAGGTATTGGGATCTCACTCCCATCAAGTGTTCAGAGGTCAGCAGTGAGTGAACTCATGGTTGTATGCAGAAGGATGATCAAGGAGAAGTTTCTATACTAGCTTATTAGTTTAAGTCACTGAAGAGATGTGACTGCATATTATCACTCTGGTGATGTTCAGTGCATCTCTGACAGCTGGTCAGGCCAGCAGGGTGCCAGCCATGTAGAATCATAGAATCACTAGGTTGGAAAGGACCCACTGGACCATCAAGTCCAACCATTCCCATCAATGACTAAACCATACCCCTCAGCACCTCATCCACCTGTCTTTTAAACACCTCCAGGGAAGGTGACTCAACCATCTCCGTGGGCAGCTTGTTCCAGTGCCCAATGACCCTTTCCATGAAATACTTTTTCCTGATGTCAAGCCTGAACCTCCTCTGGTGAGCTTGAGGCCATTCTGTCAGCAGCCAAGAGGTTCTGTGTCTGTATCAGTACGGAGCTAAACTGAGTAGAAGCAGCAGTGGTCATATCAGTCTCGAGGTCCACTCAGAGTAATTTATTGTGCTTTCAGATGAATGAATGCTCATTCTTAATACTGGGTCAGGTATTTCTTTAAGGCGCTGCAGCACATTCAGATGCGGGGTTAAAAAGCTGCAGTGAAGAAATGCACTACTGAAATTATACTACCTGCCTCAGTGATTAATAATTCCTGACATACTGGACTCTGCTTAACAGCCCTAAACCTTGGTGGCAGCAGGGCTCTGGACAGATGGAGCCAAGGACATGGCATCTATGTAGCTGCCTTAACAACTAAATTTGTAATCATCTCAAAGAATGAAATTAAGTTTGTGTGGCATGACCTATTTTATGTGACACCATCTTGACAGGTCTAAATTTAAGTTCTTGTCCATTAGTTCTTTATTGTGCAAATCCTGTATCAACTTTCTGTTATTTTACCTGGCTTACCAGGTATGGATGTCAGGCAAGAGGGTTGAGAGTCATCTGGGTCAACAATCTCTCTTCGCATATTAGCACAATATTAGCACTTCTCTTAATGCTCTGAAATTTCATCCATATTCCAAGGCTTGTTGAAATCAGCATTAGCTTGCTAATATTTATTCCTTATGCAGTTTATTTAATAACATTTTCTGCCAATGTGTGTGGTGGTGTTCAGCCACTATGCTTTCAAATATGTGTGGTCTTACTGGGGACTTGGCAATTACTCTGCTCCACAAACAGCTTGTCTTCATCTGGTCGTGTTCTTTGGCATTACTGTTGGCCTCTGTCCTGACAGAAGTTTATTTCCTAGGCTCCAGATTCCCGTGGGAGTTTTCTACATTTAATAACGTCTAACAGTGCTTGTTTGTTTTCCTAGATTTTGGTTTTGTATGCTCTTTTTCATCTTCACTCCGATAGTCTTACAAGCTTTAGTATAACTTTCGTTATTGATATTTGTGGACATTTCCCTAAATCCTCTTACAGCAAATTCTTTTTTACCCTAATCTGAATTTCCCCTCCACAGTTGCAACCATTTTTCTCAAATCAGAGACATTAGCACTTTGAAGCAGCAAAGGATGTTTGCTGTCATACTCTGCTCTGGCCTCTGCCTGTATTCTTACAGGATATGTTGAGGGTGCTTTAAACCTGGATGTGGGGGTCTTCCTGTCAGGACCAGAGTACACAAATACAGCTCCAACTGCCTAAAGCTGGGCTTGGAGATGAGTGTGAGATCTTTAGAGAGAAGGACCAGCTGTGCCTACTTCAGCTATGCATGCCAGGGTCACATGTGCACTAGGAATGCCAAATTTTATTCTTATTTGGATAATTTTCTGTCCTCCTCAGGGTTTAGTTTTATTAATTGTTTCCTTTTCCTTTCAGGATCAGTGTCTCCTTTGAGATTTTCCAAGAATGAACACTCTTTTCTGTGACTAAAGTTTTAAACAACCGAATTCATACATACATCTGCAGTGTACATGTGGATATACAATGGGTGGGGGTGTTCATACACATTATCTACTTGTGTGTGTACATTTAACTGCATTTAAAATATATCAAACAAATAGAGTTTATTAAAAAATCTGAGTAATAGCAAACAGCAGTGTGGTAGTGCTGTTGCTAAGTGTAGATGGACAGATGTTACCGAGAGTACAATTAATGCTCTGCTCATCTCCTTAAGCCAGAAAGAGCTCTATTTAATTCCTGAGAAGTTATACAGTAGAAATTAACCCATAAAGACTCCATGAGAACAGAAGGCATTTGACTAGCCTTAATAGAACAAGAACTCTATCATGTTATCTAAACACACCCTTGGAGAACTGTTCCAGGGCACAAGGCTGAGTCCAGCGCTCCAAAACCACAGAAAAACGAGGCAGTATTATTTAGGAATTAGTGAAACACCGATTGGGACTGACTGGATTACATCTCCGACAGCCCAAAGTGACCACGTTTACCAGCTCAGACTCAACTTCATCATGTTTCTTTTGGCTATGTAAATTTACACTGTGGTTGAGCTGCACGGGACATAGATCACATGGAGTCCAAGCAACAGCCAGGGCATGAACTGAGAGAGTAAGCGCTAGCACAGCTGCCGTGGGCAGGTATAGTGAGAAGGCTGGCTAGACGCTGACGGAAAAGTAGAGAATAGTGGTTTTGTGCTGAATCAGTGCAAGGTGTGAGTGCTGACTCAAGCCTTTCTCACTTTTACTCCTCCCAGATGTTCTGCAAAGCCCTAAGTGTGAGTGTTTTTTCCCTAATCCTTGGACATCTGTGTTTCACTGGTGTCGGTGCAGTATTTTGCTTCTCATTGTGCTACAAGGAGTGGTTTCTCCCTTACCAATTAGAATTTCAGAGTGAATTGCTCCTTCTGTATTTGCTCTCTAGGTTCAGGGCCAGACACCTCCTCATTGTGTTTTGTTTGGGTATGTGAGACAGGCTGTACCTAACCACAGAGCAGAGCAATTGCTGTGAGGTGCATTACTTTATGTGTATGGCACTGCACAGCATGGCACAGTTGTGCCCACCTGATAATGAGCAAACGGAGTGAACTAGGCTTCATTGAACTTCTGCAAATCATGGGTGTGGGATTAGTCATACATGATTCAGGTTGACTCTGTCACCATGCTAGCCTTCCTGTCCTGATGTTGCTGTCCTATGTAGCAATTAAATTCATCAATAATAAATTTGTTTTAAAGCAGTGGTTAGTTTAAAAGCCTGTGGAGAGAATGACTGTTAAAATAATTAGATTTCCAGCTCCAGTTTCCAGGTTAGGGCATCATGGATGCATTTGTTCCTATCGCATTTACTTTGATGTTCATTATGAATTTTCATGAGATGACTTTGCGATAAGGAAGCAGCGGTTGAGATGCAATAATATAAACAATAAGATCAGCCTGGAATTAGCCTGGAGAGTATAAAACACGCTCGGAGCCTGTGCTGGGTCACTGCCTCTCCCAGCTCAAGGCAGAATCAGGTTCCTGTGATAGGGAAGATACTCAGCTGACGAGGTTGGTCTTTCCAGGCTTGCACTGTTGCAGCTACAGGGTAAACCAGACGGTGCGATGAATGGCTTTTGTGGTGGGCAGAGACTGGAGGGTAATGTCCATGGGTTTGTAGGCACTGTCATTTCAAGCTTGTAGTTTAGAGGCTTTAGAGTATACCCTGGAATTTCTTGGAACTAAGCTAAGCTTTGTTCTTGGGATCCCCCAACTGGAGTGAGCAATGAGGTCAGCACAACAGGCAGATAAAGGGAGTTTTCATTGATTTGAACGCTTTGCTGGTGTTCTTTATTGTCGTTTGCTTGAATCTGTTATTTAGCTCTTGGCAGCATTCCCATTTCATCACACCTCTAAGCCAGCAGGGAAGTAAAAAAACAGCGGCATGACTGATATCACAGCTGCTTCTTTTTCTCCCGCAAACATAAAGATGCTTTCTTTAGAAAATTATTTTTAAACCAGCAAGATTATTTTAGCATCCCTGCTAAAATTCTAGAGCTTATGTTCTCTCACAGATGTCACATTTTCAAAGCTCCTGTTTTTTTTCTCTGTCAGCATTTTATCACTCATTAGTGAAGAGTTCCATGTAATATGCATTAGTGGGGGAAAATGGGATTTGTTGTATGTTGTTAATGGCCTGTTTCCTTTCTTTTCCGTTTACTGGCTTAGTTGCTAGTGCCATTAGAGAATTTGTCAGGCTGTAGCTAAAAATATTAAGATTACTTCCAGCCCGTGATTACCAGAACTATTCTTGCCAGGTTGTGAGCAAAGGGTTGTTACCGAGGGTTTGCTTTCATTGATTGTTTGTTCTTTCCACATCTAGCATGAATCCCTTCTTTGTGATCTCTCTCCTCTTTGGCCTGGCTCTCGGTCAAACAGCATCACTTTGTGCTCCTTCCGAGTACATAATCCATGTGGAGAAAAGGGAATGTGCCTACTGCCTGGCTATCAACACCACCATCTGCGCTGGATTCTGCATGACTCGGGTACAAGTCATGAGTCTGGCTTAGGCAGTCATTTCTATAATGGCCCTCACAACCAAACAAGTGCCTGTTCTCACTGGAAAACTATGTGTAAATGATCTAATTCTCATAGCATTTGTCACTGAAAAATCCCACTATCATGTTTTCAAGTTAGCTTTTTGCAAAGGTATGGGCAAGAAATGCCAAGCCTCTGGAGCTATGAAGCCTGCAACACCAGTGTGGAGCGGAAAACTGCCTGCTGTTGCTGCAGGACCTCTGCAGTCAGCATGTGGCATCAAGATGGAGCAGGCAGGAGGCAGATTAGGTTTAGTTACCGTTGTTTAATGTAAATGGCTTGGGTAACTTCTACTCCTGCTGCTGTTAGGACAGCCAGCTGTTGCATGTCAGCATGCCAAGCACTGTGCATAAGCATCACTCTTCATCACAGCATTTCAAGTTTTCTGGTCAAATGCAGAGTACAAAGGCACTCTGAGCCAAGCAGATCAGTTAAATCCATAAAAGCCAGATGAACAACAGGGGTAGAGAGCACTAGTCGTGTGCAGATCAAAATTTACAGCTCTGAACAGGAGTGCACTGAAAATATCAGAGCTGGTCTAAGTGTAAAGAGGTTTTGCTTTCTGCACGTTTGAGAGAAAGCCAGAGGAAGCTGTCTGAAACTTGTGTGTGCTTCAGTGAAACAACGTCTTTCTTTTTTCTTTGTAGGACAGTAATGGCAAGAAGCTGCTGCTCCGAAGCGCTCTGTCCCAGAACGTGTGCACATACAAAGAGATGTTTTACCGGACAGCACTGATCCCAGGCTGCCCTCATCACACCATCTCTTATTACTCCTACCCCGTGGCTGTGAGCTGCAAGTGTGGTAAATGCAACACTGATTATAGCGACTGTGTTCATGAGAAGGTTAGGACAAACTACTGCACAAAACCGCAGAAACTCTGTAACATGTAAGCTTCCAAGAGAACATGGTCGAACTGTACCTCTCTGCCCACAATGAATCATAAATAAAGGTGTATTCCATAACAGGTTTGCGAATCGATGTGCACAATGCTTTATTCTAAAGAGGTATCATGAGGTGCTTCAGTTACCTGGATACTCTAGGGTACAAACAAAAGCAGAATCGTAGGACTGTAGGTTTGCCTTTAGAACCTACCTCTAATTTACTTTGGGGAAGAAGGAGAAAGGGCTGTGTGTGTTTATACACAGTCTTTGGTCATAAATCCCAGGTATTTTGTGAGGAGACACTCGTAGACAAAGCATTTGATATACTTCAAGAGTTTCAAAAAACGCAACACATGGTCTTAGTATTGATCATTTTAATTAGATTCTGACATATGCTTACAGCCTTCTTACATGCAACGACATTTTTCCATGTATGTAATAGGTTTACTGAGGACCTTTTGAGGTTCAGTGTAGTCAGCTGGTACCGAGCATATTCAGTTTGCTTGTCTGCACTACAGCTCCACATCTGTGCCTGCTGTCCAGGCCCCTGTTCCTTAGGCAGCATCGTTTTGTAAGCTTTGCATAAAAGGGTAAAAGTTAATTTTGAGAAGAAACATTCAATAATTAATATTTAGAAACAGATACTCGAATCCAGCATGTACTCTGAGAAATAAACATTCAATTACCTACTCTTCTAGCACCCTGTAACTAGATTTTCAACATCTCATCAAAGGCCAGAAGGTGATTACTGCCATGCGCTACCCAGGTCTAATCCTGCCCCAGCAACAACCGTGGCAGCTGTTTGTGTCACTACCATCTATTAAAGAGGTTAATTAATGCCAACTCCATTCAAAGCACGAAAAAGAAACTGATTGATCTGGAAGCACCTCTTCCAGCCAACAACATGAGTTTTTAACCAGATTACTTAAGTTTATTTGGAATGAAAGGCGAAGCACCTCAAGATAGACAAGAAACTGTCAATGTGTGACGAGCCATCAGGTTATGCAAATTCTTTTTTAGAAATATGATCGTAGCTCCCAAAAAATCACACATTCCCTTCACACCCTGCTCGAAACATCCGGAAGAGGATCCAGAATTCACCGGACACAAGCAGGAAACGTCATTTTCTCATGAGGAGCTCGCTCTCCGCTCCGCGGTTCGCAGGCGGGTCCCGGCCCCGCGCTCGCTCCTGGCGGCGCCGCTTCCCCGCAGCGCCTGTTCCCGGCGGCGCCTCTTCCCCGCGGCGCCTCTTCCCCGCGGCGCCTCTTCCCGGCAGCGCCTCTTCCCCGCGGCGCCTCTTCCCGGCGGCGCCTCTTCCCCGCGGCGCCTCTTCCCCGCGGCGCCGCTTCCCGCAGCGCCTGTTCCCGGCAGCGCCGCTTCCCCGCGGCGCCTGTTCCCCGCAGCGCCGCTTCCCGCAGCGCCTGTTCCCGGCAGCGCCGCTTCCCCGCGGCGCCTGTTCCCCGCAGCGCCGCTTCCCCGCAGCGCCTGTTCCCCGCAGCGCCTGTTCCCCGCAGCGCCGCTTCCCGCAGCGCCTGTTCCCGGCAGCGCCGCTTCCCCGCAGCGCCTGTTCCCCGCAGCGCCTGTTCCCCGCAGCGCCGCTTCCCCGCGGCGCCTGTTCCCCGCAGCGCCTGTTCCCCGCAGCGCCTGTTCCCCGCAGCGCCGCTTCCCCGCGGCGCCTGTTCCCCGCAGCGCCTGTTCCCCGCAGCGCCTCTTCCCCGCAGCGCCTCTTCCCCGCAGCGCCGCTCCGGCAGGGCCGCGGGCGGCCCGGGACGCGTTCCGCCGCCGGGGAGCGGGGATTCGCTGGGCGGCAGCGCTGCTTGGCGAGCAGCGGAGCAACCCAGGCGAGCCCCAGGGCGGGACTCAGCACGGCGAACGGGACCCGCGTCTGGGACGCCGCAGCACCGCCCACGGGGCCACGTGAACCGTGCCGGCCGGGGGGTGGCGGTGTCCCCTCCCCTCCCACCCCACCTCGCGTTCCCCCCCGGCGCGCCCCGTCCCGTGCGCCCCCCCCCCCTCGCGCCCGGCCCCTCCCGTCACTCCCCTCGCCCCTCCCCTCGCGCCCGGCCCCTCCCGTCACTCCCCTCGCCCCTCCCCTCGCGCCCGGCCCCTCCCGTCACTCCCCTCGCCCCTCCCCTCGCGCCCGGCCCCTCCCGCCACTCCCCTCGCCCCTCCCCTCGCGCCCGGCCCCTCCCGCCACTCCCCTCGCCCCTCCCCTCGCGCCCGGCCCCTCCCGTCACTCCCCTCGCCCCCCCCTCGCGCCCGGCCCCTCCCGTCACTCCCCTCGCGGCCGCTCGCTCCGGGCTCTCCGCGCGTTCTCGCTCAGCCCCGCCCCGACCGGAGCCGCAGCGACAGGTGAGGCTGCGGAGCGCTGGTCCCGTGCGTTTCCCGCGAGCGGCGAAGCCCGAGGCTGCGGCCGCTCCGTTGCTTTTGCGGTACGCAGGAAACGTAATTTGCTATAAAACCGTGATTTTCCGCGTGTGGAAAACGTAATCTGCGTTTTAGAGCTGCGAGCGGGCTGTGCCGCTCGTGCGCGCTTTCCGTGAGGCACCGAATCGGGCCGAGGTTTCCCCGTAACGAATTGAAGTCAGTTACTCGGCAGCACTTGGATGAGGGAAATAGGAACGATGATATTCACGGGTGTAATAAGGCAGCGGCTGTTCCCGTCTTTATGCATTAGAAGAAACTTGTTGCCGGGAGTCGGAGAAAGGCCCGTGGGATGTGCTTTTGAGAATTACCGCCGGCAGGGACGCGGCCCTCGGTCACCGCCCCCCGAGGCGGCGGCTCCGCCCCGCGGCCCCAGCGCGCCCGGTTTGGAGCCCGAGCTGGGTCTCAGGAGCTTTGGGCCTGGATGTGGTTACGTTTGGGAAGCTTTCTTATTGGAGATGTGGTGTAGTTGCTTGGAAGGGATCTGCTCACGAAAGTCAAGGATTTTGCGCTTTTCAGCAGCCGAAATGAACGAGCGTCAGCGCAACAGCCCGCGGGTACCGTGCGCCTCGGGTTGAGAGGCAAACCCCAGCTCGGACAGAGCCCTCGGGCGGCCGTGGTGGAACAGCCACAGGGGAGAAGTCTTACAGCTCCGCTTTTCCCATGGGGAAAGAGCAGCTGTGCTTTCTGTCCCTTAATGAGCTGAAAAAGACTTTCAGTTACTCGGGTGCAGAGAAAACTGCAAAGATTGTCATGCATCTCACAACAGCAGGAGACAACAGAAGAGGCTTTATTTCTGGATTCTGTTAAAGACAGTAGTGGATGTGCAATGTTGATTTCCAGCTTAAATTATACCAATAACTTAGAGAACTAAGCTAGTAAGCAGTATTCTGTTCCTGATATGCAGAGCAAGTGCAAGAACAGCAGTAAACCCTGGAGTATCAGCAGTAACTATGCTCAGAAAAACAAATCCACTCCTCAGCAGAGAAAGAAAAAACAACCGCAAACCCAAAACACTTCAGCAGAAAGTTAGGTTGTTCAAGTCTGAATTTATAGGTGGTTTCTTTGTACCACTCTTCCCTATTTTCACAAAGCACTTGGATGGTTTTGTACTTCTGGGGGAGTGGAGGCTGGGGAAGCCACAGAAGTTTCTGCAAGCTGCCTTTTTTTATTCAGTGCACCTCAAGAGCAGGAGTGGGCATCGCCCAGCTTACTCAGGAAACAGTAAGTCAGTAAGGGAGTAAACTCGGGGCCTGTCAATGCATTCTGGTGATACAAATTTGAAGAATTAAAATCAATTATATGTAATTTGTTTAAAAGAAATAAAATGCTGACATTATAAGGGGGAGTGTAACAGAAAGAAATAATTTCATTCGCTATACAATTCTGTCCCTGTAGAGCAATAATCTTGGAACCTGAACCATGGGCTTCCCCGTTCTGCTAGTTTTACTAGTTTTCCTGGAAAGCGGTTTTGCTTTGAATGGCAAAACTGACAGTCCACATAGGTTTTGGGGTTTTTTTCTGTCAGTATTATTTGGGGAGAAAACACCCCAGCTGGATCCTATCCCATTATCTGTGTAGAGCAGAACCAGCTATGGGGACAGTCCCAGGTGTACCTGGGATGCAGGAAACTGCTTTGGCTATGCCAGTTGTCTGCTGTGAGAAAATCGCCTTTTTAATTTCCAACTGTGGCCCTCTTTGATTTGCTGCCTGCACCGCTCTCCTGGCCGAGCCTTTCTTGAGAGCAGACAGCAGGTGGGGGCCCTATTTCCCGCTCTCATGCTTGCAGAGTAATTCCCAGGCCCTACTTTTTCATGGCATCTGCAGCTAATCGGCTGTGAACAGTGAGACAAGCCTGACTCCACTTGGGTGTCAGATATAACATCTCCCTGTCAGCTGGCACCTGAAGCCAGTCTGGGAATGCTTGGTGCCGGCTGCATGTCCCATGATTACTGCACAGCTGTCTTGGTGTCAGTTTGTGGTGGAACAATGAGAAAAAAGACCTATGTAAAAGGCAGTGAGGAAGTTGGAACTAGATGTAAAAAAGCAGGTGGAGAGTTGGAACCAGATGATATTTAAGGTCTCTTCCAACCCAAACGATTCTATGAGTCTATGTGTCAGTTAAATTGGATACAAGGAACAGCAACACTGTTTGCAATCCTGAAGTAAAAGGAAAGTCTTGGGAGTTTGAGTTTCTTTGGGAAATGAGAGAGAAATATCATGGGGAATGTCTATTCCATGCAAGCGTGTGCACTGGAATGCAACACTTTTGCTGAAATCCCATTTCTTTCTATGATGTTTCAGTGGAATAAAGACCCCAAGACTTGTAAATGCCAAGTCCTGTCAGACATCATGGACCATTTCAGTGAGATCTGTAGTTTAGCTGAACTTTTCCCTATCATATATGGAATGACTGCATCAGAAATCTGAACTGGTGATCGTCAGAGACAGAGCTGTGTGGATATTGTTAGCAAAAAGCTGTTCTCTGTAATTGTGAATTATCTTGAATGAGCCAAAAATTAAGAGATTCCGAGCCTTTGATGTAATTTATTTTTCCCCTTCCGTGAACAACATTTCTTCCCTCTAGGCTGTTTTAACATTCTCTTTTGAATAAATATGACAAATAGAAAAATAAAAATATAGGAACAAACTATGTAAACACAAGCCCTGAGGTATTTCAAGCAGACAGTGTAATTTCTATACATGACATGCAATCTAAAGGTGCCAGTAAGAAAATTTACTTTATGGCTCTGTAAATATTTCCTATCTTTCTTTCCTGCCTTGCACCCGCAAGAAAGGGTGAGAGGTTGAGGTAAGAGCCCCGTGGAAGCTGTGATAGTCACAGAAGCAGAAACAGAGGATATTAAAGTGCTGTGTGTCCTTCCCTGACCGTTCTCACTCTTCGGTTGGCTTCCACAGCCCACTGAGATTCTACAGAGTAGCTGACAAGGCTGCTGCTTTTCTGGAAATGGGCTCCACTCCTGCACCAGCAGATATTCCATAGAGAGTCTTGCAGATAAAGGGACTTTTGCATAAAGATTTTAGTGGCCCCTTTCACTCACAAACCTATCTGTGTGTGTCTCAGGCTATCTTGGGAAGCCTAAGTGTACTTTGCCCTGCAGTTTCTCCCAAATGACTGTGTTATCTTGCCAGCTTCGCACCTCTTTCCCCCTCTTTAGCCTGAATCTCCTTGGACATGTTTCCTCCCCCAGAGCTTTCTGCATTTACATGAAGGGTCCAGTCCTAAAAAAAAGAATCCAGTCTCTGCATGACAGTAAAGTCAGTGGGTCTGCTCATGTGGATTAAAGTTTGCTGGAGCAGGCCCTTAGGCATCACAGCTTTTAAAATAAGGTCCATTTTTATTAGTTCTACTCTGTTAAGTCTTTGGAAAGAACAGTTACAAAGTGGATCATAGGTCTTGCTTTTTAAAGTGGCATTGGTTTCTCTAGTAATTGTTGGCATCTGGGCTCAATACAGAAGGGTTTCAAGCCCTGTGTATGTACAGGTGTGTGCATGCTCCAGCACAGTGGGTTTCTGGAGGAACTTGCACTATCATGTGGACACACAACCTGTTGCATCGGCACGTATTTCCATAAACAAGGTACCACACTGCAGGTACCTGCTCACGGGCACACGTTTGTAAGAAGATGCATGTGCTTACACAAAGTCTACAGATGTGTAAACTTTTAACTGCACATATACAAACATTAACAATCAAATTAGTCTTAGATGCACCTTTGCTTTTCTCATTAAAAAGGACATTTAAAAACCCTTTTTTGTTCACTTTGGTTTTACTATAACTAATGCCATTCACCTGCTCACCTAGTGGGATACTTTCCTCTCAGTATGTTAAAACACTAATTAAAATGCATTACAATTATTAACTTGGGTAGAAGAGCACTTCTTGTAAAGTTTAGTCTGGAACTCCTGGGCCACAGTTGTGCATTGAATGTTTTAGATCATGTCTCTTGTGTTACGGATCACACAGCACAGAACCATGCTGAATATCATGCCAAAGATCTAGAAAAGAAGGAATGCAATTTAGGGATCCACATACGAAATAGCTGCAAAGCAGTCTGCATATCAGAGCAACGTGAAGGTTCTTGTGGCAGTTGTGACTGCTTCTACCTACAGACTCCAAGATATCAGACAATTGACATAACAGAGATTTCACTCAAAGCCACCACTTGATCTGCTCACGCAGGCTTCACTGGTCTTTGTTCTACACATTAAGGCCAGTGTAACAGCCCTAAATGTTAATATTATTAACAAAAACTTCACTGACATCAGCAACCGTGATTGCACCAAAAGGCTCTCTGTTTTGGAATGCTCCTATGTGGAATACTGTATGCACATCTGAATTACAGCAGAGGAGTGTCCCAGAGCAGCTGGGTCTCCAGAACTAGCACTGAGCAGTGCAGTGTACAGAGAAAGCTTAGGTCTTAACAGTTACTACTCAAGACCAAGATTGTACATTACATATAAACCCTATCCACACTGGGGAACGAGTGAACTGGAGAGAATGGTAGAGGCAGAGAACAGTGGCCAGGATCTCCAGAGGTTTCTTCTTCTCCACAGGCTCTTTCTCCAGAGCAGTTAGCAGCGACCTCCTGAGGCTTTGCTGCTGATATTGGACAGGAACAATGCTACTGGACAGTTAAATGACTGAGTTCACATCTGACTTCATATCCCCTCTGCACACAGCTCCCATGGAAAGAGAGGGCTGACTAATCACACCCCAGGAAGGGTCAGAAACAACCATAAATGCACAGCTGTGTTCCTGCTGCTAAGGAGGGTATAATTTCATAACTTCTGCTGTCTGACACGGAAAGCTGTAGAAGAGATGTCCCTATTTGTAGCATACCCTTGTTGAGCAGGGAGGTTTTTGGAACTCTGTCCCACCTATGTTGCTTTGTATTGTTGAGTGCACCTTCATGATTGTTTAATGTTCTGTTACATACATGAACTCTTTATCTGCTTTTAAGTGTCAACATAAGTCCACGAGCTTCCTGTTCAGAGCAGCTAGAGGTGTATTTTGTTACTAATATTCTGGCTCTTCATGCTGCTTCAGACTGCTGCTGGTTTCAGAGCCTAAAAGAGGTCATGGCACAGGCATGCTGGAAAATGCTACGTTAAAGCCTGTGTAGTACTGTGCCTGCTCCTGCCACATCCTGGCAGCAGGGTGACATCTATTAGTCAAAGCTCTGGCACGTGGAGCAGAGCTTGGGAATACAACTGCATTGGGAGAAGGAGGATTGTGAGGGCTGCTTTGATGACACGGTTCAATGAAGCAGCTACCTGTAATTTGGTGCTGCGCATTTAGGAAAGAAATGCTGTTCTGAGAACTATGCAGTTTAAATCCTGTTCCCTTAACAGAGGGATCGCTGGATCTATGACCTAGAAATGCCATAAAACTATCCTCACTGAACCAGTGCTACAGCCAGCATTTTCCTGGAGAGCTCTGCCTATACAAAGGGTAGGTGCTCTCTGTTCCTTAGGAAATCTAAGGAACGGATTCTCAAAAGGCCTAAAGCATCAGTCTGCACTTGCTCTGGAATAGGTGAAATGCTGCTACTGCCTTTTGCTTTTCAGTGTGGTTCATGTGTGCTCTGCTTTCCTACTATTACAACAAAATAAGATGGCCATTAGCTACTTTGGACCCTGTCTAAAGATACAAAATGAACTGGTAAAATGAAGTAATGCAAGCCTTCTTGTGCCATTAAGGGCAATTCCCAGTGAGAGAATACAATGAAGTTGATAAGACTAGCTGCATTTCTGAGTAATCTCACCTGTTGCTGCAAAACACCTTCTACAAAGCTTTGAGTAAGGGACAGTGTACTGTGCTCAAATATACATTTGGGAGTGAGAACACGGGTTTACTCACTGTGGTGCCAGCAATTGCAACTCCAACAATACCGACTAAATGCAGATAAGCATCAATTGTATTCTGGATTTCAACCAAGCAGTTCTATTAAAAACAAAATTGTAAGATTTTTTTTTTTAGGCCTAGAAGAATATGCTCCAAACATCTCCATCATATGTTCCCACTAAACAGCAGATAAACACAAAATATGTTATCGCAGTCACTGTCCTAATTCTCCCTTCTGCGCCTTGCGTTTTGTTGGACAATTTTCATAGCATATTACCTTTTCTAGTGAGACATCTGTGCCTCTCGCCTGTACAGGCTGGCACATGCAAGTCATTTTGTTACAAGTAATTTTCCTGAAATTGAAAAACCTTTACATGACAGGCCATGCTAAACCAGGAAGTTTGAACCTTCAGACTGAGGTTGTACTCGCAAGCAGATCAGAGAAACAAATAACAGTATCTTTCTCAACACCAACAACGTGCCTCGTGAGGAGTCTCTGCCTATCAGGGCAGGCACTTGCCAAAGCTCAGCCCTCATGAGGCTTTTGTTTTAGGACTCTGTTCTGCTGTGTCTGTACCACTGTTCTTTTCAGATGAGGCAATATGGCTCAGCTACCATGGGATGCTACCAAGTAGGCTGCAGAAATGAGGGCTGATGTTCAATCTGACCTCCAATTTATTTCTGCCTCCACTCTGCTCTGTTTCATAGGGAATTTCATGCTGAAATTTGCAAAGTAAAAAGGAAATTCTTCCTCTCCTTTACTTACATAATGTCTTAAATTTCATTAAACAATTGACATGAAAAAGTGATTAGAACAGCCAGAACAGAGGACACTTGCCTTTGGCATCTGGATATTCTCTGGACAGGGTAATTCCACTTGTTGTTCTATAGTATCTTTACCACAGCACTGGAGCTAAATGAAAGAGAGAGATGAAGAATCAAAGAAGGGGAAACTATAGATGTGTTTCATACTGAAAGTGAGAAAATAAATAACTAAAAGAGAAACTATATAGATCCAGTAATAAATTTATTCCCTATAATAATCACTGCCTTGGATAAGAGTTCCTGTTGTGTGGGCCAAAATTCTCAAAAAAAAGTTTCAGTTGTCTGAAGCCATAGCAAACAAGTGGATTTTGAAAAAACAGTTCCTGGCTTACAAGGAAACAGGAGTTGTTTAAGGAAGAGCGCAGAAAGTTCAAATAGCACATATATAGAATTATGGGCAATGCACAATAACTACAGCAGAGAATGCTAAAATCTTTATTTTTAACAAAACAGTGCTGGGTTTGGAGACAGTAATAAATCAGTGTTTCAGAGGGTTTGTTTTTCCTTTTTGCCTATCTCCCACAAAATGCTTGGAATTCCTCTTTGGGCCAAGAATAACAGCTATGGGAGAAGGACAAAAGGGTCTGAGGTTGTGAAATGCTTGTTCTGATGAATGTGGGAATGCTGTAAGAAGCAGCAAAGCTGGGCTTGATCTCTGTGGGAGGCAGTGTAGATAAAATATCATGAAGTCACAGGTTCTAATTCCAAATCAGACACTAGCTTTTTGGGTGGCCTGAACCAAGTCACATGTGCTTTGTGCTTTTTGTTATTGGTTCTGTCAGTGACAGGATCTGCCACATTGTAGATCCTGGGACATGGGCTGCAGTTTTTTCTCTGACTAATGCAGACATTCAGACCTTTCTACCTCTCTGCATTTGTGAGTATTTATTCTTGAATTTTAATATCCAGAAGGGCCATAATACTCATATCTTCTGCACAGCAAAGAGCAGAAACATCAGCTGCCATTTAAAAGCCTGGCCATTCTTACTTCAAAGGTAGGGATCACTTGGGATCTGAAACCCAGAATTCTGGAACTCGTGTTGTGAGCCTCTGGCTCTGTTTTGTGTAACGCTTGGTTCTGTTCTCTCATCCTTCAGTGGGAGGCATTCTGAATTTTGAAGGGCAATGTGACAGTAGGGTGGTAGTGCAAGGTATTAAAGCTCAGGAGGACTACTCACAGCCAAGTGGTAGCGATACATAGTCCCATTGACCTTCCCTCCTGGGTTTTTCATATAGTCATCATAAGTGTCTTCATAGATTTTTTGAGCTTCCTGTATTGCCTGCAGAAATCAGACTTTCCAAGTGAGTGACACATAAGTCTTACCCCTAGTTCAGTGCAGACTTCTGGCTTGTGTTGTCACCCTCCAAATCAGAAAATTATGCCTCGTAAACTGAAGCACCATGACTGGAAAGACTGGAGGTGGGGTGGCCTGATGTCATTCAGAGGAATGCTGCATGGGTCAGACTGTGCGTATGCTATGTTCTATGATTTGGTTAGAGACTATTAGTTGGAGAGGTGCAGAGCGTGAATTTGCCCTCTTCCCAAGCATTACCCTGCATAGTTCTACTTGATGTTCCTTGTGGATATAAGGTTGAACCATACCTACAGATTTTCTTTAACAGAGGGGTGCAAAACCCGACACATTCTGACTTGTGGTAACACAAGCTCTCATTGAGTCCAGATAAGAATGTCAGAGACTTCCTGGAAGAAGTCTCCTGTAAAGTTTTCCTATGCAAAAACCAGGATGTAGGTCAGTTGGCATTGGGATCCCTAAGTGCCTCACTATTACATTTCAAGTTGCTTGCTGCTTACCGCTTTTTTGCCTATAAAGGCAAATACTCCAGCAGTGATCTCAGCTGCAAATATCACCAACAAGCAAGCAAAGAACTGCAGAGGAAGAAGAGATTCTTATATTAATATAGCTTGCACAATTCTGCTTCATATGGACTGCCAGTCAGTCCTTCATCCTTGTCCAGGCCTCAACAGCTCACACAAGGCTGGTAAAGCAGAGTCCATAATGAGGGTGTGATATGGAAACAAAAGTGGAAATGACAAAGATGCAGCTTAGATGGTAGCTTCAGAAAAGACAGGAGGTAATTCCAGGAAATACATCATGAGACATGCAATGGAACCCCTACAGCTCTGGAACCTCCTAAGCTCTGCTATGACTACAGATGCCAGATTACCCAGTGAAACGACATAAGAGACTTAAGGTCTTGGACAGCAAACACCTTTCCACTAATGACACGAAGCATATGTTTTTGAATGATTTTCCTGCATGGTCTAGTCCCTTGAAACTTTTTTACTCACTGTTCCAAGCAAGCACTGGGACTCCCGCGCTGCTCCACAGCACCCAAAAAATCCAACTGTGCTCATGAGAGCCCCTGCTCCCACCAGTACGTACAGTCCTGTGGAATATAAGAATTAGACAAGAATTTAGGGTTTCTCTTCCCAAAGTCTGTTTGTCAAAGCCACATATTTGTAAGCAACACTGCTCTCTGGCTCTCACAATAAACACGTTACACAGAAAAGTTGCTCTTGCGACAGAAGGAGACCAACAATTTCTTCAGAATTCTTGGAGAACCTCATGAAGGCAAACAAGCAGGCTGCTACCTTCCAAGTTTCTTGTCCCAAGGGCAGCTCAGTTCAGGAGGAACATTTGCGATACCATCCAGAACCACCTTAGAATGCTTCAGTGAAGAAAGAAAGACAAAAAAAATTTCCAGCATTGCTAGAGGGCTCATTTCTGTGAAACCTGGGGCTGGAAATGCACTGTAACTGCTATGTAGGGGTGGAACTTAAAAAGCTACCTGGCAGCTGTGTGCTGTCAGTTGCCTGGCAGAACATAAAAAAGGGCATTCAGGAAAGGTACAGGCACTACAGTGTGATTTTCCTCTGAAATCAGTGCTTTGGCTGTAGAAAAAGCTGATTGCTGTTGGAAAGAAGGGGAAGGCTGGGGGTTAGAAGTGAATGAAGCAATGAATTTGCACTCTGGGAATCTAATGAGTAGGAAGAACTGGCACAAGGAGTTAGCTATGCGTAGACAAATTTAATGACATAAAGGAAGAACAGCAAGAGGACAATGAAGTGATCTTCAGATAAGACTGCCAGTAAAGACCAGGCGTGAGAGAAGCACAGAACATGGCAGGTGTCAGTATAGCCCCATACACAGTTCAGGATGTAGAACCCTAGCTACATTTGGAGCTTAGCAGGACAAAAACTGTAGAGAAACGGCTAGAAATACTCACATATGCAGAGCTAAAGACTAGGAGAAGCCTGTCTATAACGCTGCCAGGAGGAGAAGGACCTGAGGGTGTTGGTTGACCGCCGACTGAACATGAGCCAGCAGTGGCCCAGGTGGCCAAGAAGGCCAATGGCATCTTGGCTTGTATCCAAAACGGTGTGACCAGCAGGTCCAGGGAGGTTCTTCTCCCCCTGTACTCAGCACTGGTGAGACCGCACCTTGAATCCTGTGTTCAGTTCTGGGCCCCTCACCACCAGAAGGATGTTGAGGCTCTGGAGCGAGTCCAGAGAAGAGCAACGAAGCTGGTGAAGGGGCTGGAGAACAGGCCTTATGAGGAGCGGCTGAGAGAGCTGGGGGTGTTTAGCCTGGAGAAGAGGAGGCTGAGGGGAGACCTCATTGCTCTCTACAACTACCTGAGGGGAGGTTGTGGAGAGGAGGGAGCTGGGCTCTTCTCCCAGGTGACAGGGGACAGGACGAGAGGGAATGGCCTCAAGCTCCACCAGGGGAGGTTCAGGCTGGACATCAGGAAAAAATTTTTCACAGAAAGGGTCATTGGGCACTGGAACAGGCTGCCCAGGGAGGGGGTTGGTTCACTTTCCATGGAGGTGTTTAAGGCACGGGTGGATGAGGTGCTAAGGGGCATGGTTTACTGTTTGACAGGAATGGTTAGACTCAACGATCCGGTGGGTCTCTTCCAACCTGGTTATTCTATGATTCTGTGATTCAACAAGACTCTTCATATGGACTTTGTCTAGAACAAAAGGAAGCCAGGACACAGAATTTTTCTTTCCTCACTTGTAAACTTACAGTCAATATATCTGTTCATGCGTAGCATCAGTTCCCATCATACTGCAATAATGCAGTTTGTGCCCTGTCTCTGAGTACCATGTCACATATCAAAGTACAACAGGCTCACTGCACTGCCTTGAAATTATAGTCTTTGTCATGTGTGGATAGTGTGGAGGATGCGCAGCAATCTGCCATGTCAATCCAGCGCTATTAAAACCAGCTTTGCTTCCCTCGTGCTGTTAAGAGAGGACAGTGGAGCTGCTGCCTGTGTGCACTAGAGGGCACGGTGAGCCTTGCTCCCAGCTGTGACTGCCCAGACTTTCCATGGGAACGTTTAGGATTCTCAGCTTAAACATTATTTTAAAATCTAACTGAAATCTTTGGAGGTAAGAGAGCTGCTGGCATTTATTGTCAGCAGGCCTTGTGTGACCTAGACTAGAGACCCCCACCAATGACAGTTTGCAATGATTGCTAGGAAAAAGGAACAAACAATCAATCAATACACAAGTGCAGAGCATCCAGCTACTCTGTCCCACAGAAGCAGCCTGCATAGGAGAAGGCAAATTCCTGCCTGCTGTCCATTTGTTGGTGCACCCCTGTTCAGCCACTGTGTATCAGTCAGATACCTATCCTAGCTATTGTGATCCTTCTCCCCTCCGTCCTTCTTGCTCTAGTATCTTTCTTGTGCCAAGGACTGCTGCAAAGAAACACATTCTGGTGAACAGCAATAAACCAATTATAATTAATTTGGTTTTGTCAGGTCTGTGATGCCAGATATGTGGGAATCAATGATGACTGCAGCTCATATCTGCACTTCTAAGTTGTTAATGTTCAGCATCTTGTGAATTACAAGGACTGAGCATTCTTCAACATAATACTTGTACACATATTCACACCACATTGGTGTTCAGTGAGGGAGGGATGTACAAAGATTTGTATGGCTCCAAAGAAAGGTCAGCACCTTGCGGAAGGTGAATTGGAAAAGACAAAACTACTCTCAGATGTGGAACCTGCTGTTCAGTTGCTGAGCACCAGAACTGCCCTTTTCAGAGATCTCCATGGGAACAAGGGGAGCATAATTACAGACACATTTCCTGCCTGCCACTCCTGACTCCCATCCCTGTAATTATGAATCTGGCAGCTGAGCAGAGAAACTTTTTGATTAAGATGATTGGAAACAAGTCTTCCCATTTCTTTTTGTTATTTCCATCAAGCAAAGACAAAGCTCTCTGAGGTTGAAGGGTGAGACCACTTTCAGGAGTTTGGATTTGCTTCTGTCTGACAAACAGCCTGAACATTTCACTTGCATGACTCACAGTTAAACCACTACCTCAGTCAGAACTTCCCTTTTAAGGCGGTTACAGGAAGAACTCACATCACTCACTAAACAAAGTGGGGCTTGCTGTGTGTCTGGCCCCACAGCTGAGCCAGCCAAGAGTTTAAAACCACCTTCTTCCATCTTCTATGCAAGAGAGTTCATTCCAGATGTTGTCCTTTCTTAGCATGGACTTGGAGAAGCTGGTACTCGGAGAGCTATGTCTAGGTGGAAATAACGATGACACTTAAAACTTCCACAAGACTAAAGGTGTTTTTATTCACCTGCTATACAAACACACTTAATCTTTGACACGGGAATGAGACACTTCAAAAAAAATTTCAAAGGGATCAGGTTCTTTGTCAGCTTGCTCTGTGAGGTCTCCTAGCACCCAAGTCCTGGTGTGCTCAACTGCAAGATGGTTTCCAAGAAGGTTTGCAAAGAAACAGATTCAGAAACGTCTTAGATGGGTTAAGAATATAAGGCAGGGAGCTAGTATTTCTATTCCTAGTGGGCTATAGGCAGCAATGTAGGCACAATCATCTCAAATTCTTGATAGGAATAGACCTGAAGTGAAAAGTAAGACTCTCCAGGAAGGAAAGAAAAATAGGTGGCAGTGTATAGTCTTCTTTGGAATCACAGCATCACCTAGAGACATCACACACTGACAGCCATTGAGTTAGTCCAGTTAGGATCAGCAAAGTAGACAAATCCAGAAATTTGGTGGTGTTAATGCATTGCTATGCCATAGTATCATGTCAGAAGTTACTACACTTTGCTAAAGCCTGTTCCTTTAAAAAAAGCAATGGAAAGCAAAGCCTTAATCAGGTTCTAATTGTAAGCGCCTCCATTGTAAAATACAAAGCCTTGGCATGACTTCCAGTTTGGCATCTAATGCACAGCAGAGCAAAAAAGAACAGGAACCCTTAATGTATAGTCACAAAATGGAACATGTTTAATACCTAGGAACTCTGACACAAAAACGCTCATGTCAAAGCTCAGGATGGCAAAAAGAATTGTGCAGTCAGATGGAGGCAGAGAGCTTGTTTGGTGAATGGAACGTTCTGAGGAGGCTGTCCACCTGCAGCTCTTTGTGCAGTAGGTGTAGAAAAGGACGAGAAAGGAAGCGAATGGTAGCTGCTTGTGTGAAAATTTTCCTCTTAGGTCTATTTATTTCCTGGTTTCTAGTTTTACCACTTTTATCTGTGCCTGCTAAAGAGGAGAGTTTGACCAGTCTGAGTTCTTGGCCAGCACACAGCCCACACCAGAGCAGAGAACAGATGGAGTGCATACAGGAACAGGAGTTGTGGTGGCACTGGGGAGAGCAAATGCTGCTTCTAAGGGCAGAAACACACCCTCTGCGTGACTGCCCACAGCTTGGGAGCAGTTACTGCACCTGCATGCATGACACAAGTCACTCTCAGACCCTGAATGGAAAGGCATGAAGAGACACATTCAAAGAACTAAAAGCTATGTGCAAAATGCAACAGAAAATTGGTTGGTCTGAGGAGACACAGCCAGGACACTGATGACAGCAAGGGGTACTGGAGGAAATACAGGCTTCTGTGTAAACACAGAAGGATGAAAAATTAATGTCGTAAGACTGGGGTTTTTTTGGACAAAGCCTATTCTCTTGACTGTTTTCATGGGGATATATTCAGGTTTGGGGGTGGTGGGTGTCTTTGTTTTGTTTTAGTTGTGCGAAAACACCCACCCACTCAAACATAGTATAAGCCGTTAAGAGAAACTAACACTTCTGCTTTTAGCAGTAATTTCCCTTCTGGCTCAAAATCAGAGAGTCGGGGGGGGGGGGGGGGGACACGACACCCACACTGCAGTTATTATTTCATTTAGCAAAGAACAAATTTGGAAAGCAGTAAAGCGGCAGCTTATCCATGTACCGATTTTTTTTGGTTCAGCCCATAGGAAAAATTTTTTCCTGAAAAGAAAATGTCAAATGGAGGTATTCCCAGTGAAAATTCCAACAGGAGGGATCCCCATTTTCTAGCAGACTCTGCTTTGCAATTACAGGGGGAATTAAAAAGTTACCTGGCCACCTCCGAGCAATCTACTGCTCCCAGTAGTGAAGAATGGCAAATCTGCCACTCAGTAGAGATCTCTAGATTGGCGTCTGAGTTCACGGCACAGATTTCTTCCGTAAGATCCTCTCTCCTCATCTACCCTACTGGGGCCATACCTGGAGACAGTGGATCTGCATATGCAAAGATGTCCTCAAGAAGAATAAAGGGTTTTCCATGTGTCATTTCTGGATGAGCAAAACCTTTGCAATGAGCAGTGAGTACAGAAGGCAGAAGAGAGGGATGGAATTTTTTAGCTGCTGACTGCAGTGTCCTTATGTGTATCAAGAGTAAGGGAGGGATCAGCCCCAATTTTAGAAAAATGTGTGGAATCTGCAAGAAATCTGCTCTCTCTTCCTTAAAGTGATTAAAAAATGCTGTCAAGGTAATGTGCAAATCTGTGTATAATTAATCTGAAAGGAAATGTCACCAGTTCTTTAGTCTGTCATACGGCACTTGGACAGAGTAACAACTGTCCTCTGACCCAGAGTTCGTTGATGCTCCCACTGCAAAGAATCACGCGCAGGCAGAAGTGTGTCCTACCAGTGTTTTCTGAACAGAAAGGAAATATTACAACACAGTCCAGGCAGGTAGGAACCTACCTAGGAAATACTAAACCCATTTTTATTTCAGACCTCACACGAACTATCGCCACCTGACCACGACCAGATATGCTCTGCTGGCTACCTATGCTGGTACTGGGTAGAACCCACGCCAAGAGCTGGAGTGTTTTGGGGTTTTTTTCCCAAAAAATCTTATTGACAGCTTTGAGATACAAATCCCTGTTTAGAGCTTCCTGCAAAGAGCAGGAGCAGACAAGCATACACTGTCTGTCTGGCTTTACTTCACATGAGTTTCTTGTTTACCTGTCTACTATGGCCGCTCTCCATTTTAAATAATTCTACTTTTTCTTTCTTGGGCTGAGTAATTGACATTGAACCATCAAATGCACTGTTGGAAAAGATGAGAAGCACACGAAGGGGTTGGAAATAATGGGCCAGACAGAGACTTATGTGTTGTATCTGGTGGCAACGTCAGTTTGTGAAACAGGCTTTTTACTAGAGATTACCATTTTTGTGTTAATAGATTTTCTAATGTTTATCTATAAAATACATATACAAAACTAGAGAAGAGAAGCAGAGTCCTCTGAAGGAAGATTAATTTCCTAATTTGAGCCTAATGCACAAACATACTTAAATGTCTCATATGAGTTCAACAGGCATTTTATGGCTTATCTTCCTAGAACCACAAAAGCATTACAGATACCAGCCAGTTTGTAGGCTTCTGCTGATGCTCAAATCCTGAATTTCAATCTAAAAGCACAGAAAGGGAGCAAAAGGCTTTTTTTATTGCTGCTTAATTTTTGTAGTAGACAAAATGCTTTTTCTCTTAATGGCTTCATAGCAGATGGTACCATTGTATGTCCAGCTCGGTCAGCATGAGCTACAACACAGGGTGTCTCCCTTGTGGTACAACAGGTAATCTCTGTTTCGTTCTTCTTTTAGAGGTCATCTAGACCAGCATCTAGAGCAGAGCTGGTCCTTGTAGAGAAAGTGTTTATGAAGAACAAAGCTCATAACTGAAAAACCCTGAGCATTCCCAGAGTTCAGTGTGCTGCTGCAGCAGGAGGGAAGATTGGGATGTCTTTTTGCTTCATGCTGGCCCCGTGCCAGTTTTGTCCCCAGCCACTGGCTCAGGTGGCTGTTCCTACAAAAGCAAGAGTGCTGCACATGTGGTACTGGGCTCTAGCTTGGGCAGGCTGACCCAAATCAGACAGAGCAGACACAGCAGCGACAGAGCGGTTCATGGTGCCCAGAGGAGGGAGAAGAGGGTGCCTCAAAGAAGGAAATGGTATTATCTGTTAGCTCAGCTGTTGCCGCTGCCTGGAACCGACTGCCTTTTAGACAGCTGCACAGAGACAGCAGGGTGGGAGAAAGGTTTGCCCAGGAGGAAAGTTTAAAAGGCAGAAAGCATGAAGTCCATTAACATGCTTAAGTGATTAACTGAGGGGGGGGGGAAAGCCTCTTGAATCTTCACCTCTTGCAAACGTAAAACAATGAACCTTATTCACACATGAGAGCAGGACCATTTGATGCTCTTCCTGTGGTATTGCATCTTCACACAGAGGCTGCTTCACCAATAGCTCCCATTTTAAAGGCTGATTGAGTGTGATGTGCTATGGATTTCGTAGAGAAAATACTGTTGACTAAGGGTATGATAAAATATATGAACAGAACTACAACAAAATGAGGCACAGAAGCAGAGAATTACTGTTTACATGGATTTAACTGCTGGCCAACTCTTGTTTGTATGGGCACCCTCTACTACGGAGAAAAACTACTAATACCCTTCAACTGCAGACATGACTTCATATCCTAAGGTATGCGCCATCTAACTGTACCTTTCAAAGCCAGAATGATCACTCATATTCTCACAGATCCCAAGGAAGAGCCACCCTGGTTTGGTCCTGATGAATGCCTGGAACACAGGCTGGATTGTGGAACTAGAGCAGAGAACGTGACGTAGGAGACAGCTTGAGACAGGAGTCTCAAGAAGGACAAATGATCCAAGGGAATTCCCTTTACTCTACAAATCTTTTCTCCATTTGGTCATACAGTGTCACAGACAATGTAGACAAAAGAGGTAACTGCCAAGCTATTGACCTTTGCTGAAATTATCTTGGGTTTTTTTATGTCCTTTTTTCTTCCTCCATGGTAAGCTAAGAGAGGAATATTTGAACTCTACCAGAGCTAATGGCCATGGAACAGGAAGGCTACAGTTCTGCTTCACCGCTCGAAGCTCAGGCACATAAAAATGCAATATGAGATATTGTTACTGCCACCGCAGTGGGAACTCCAAAAGCTGGGGAGCTGCAGAGAGAAGGTGTCCAATTTTAGGAGGCTGCTCTTGTGTAAGATACATCTGGTAAAGTGGACGGAGAACTGTATGGGTCAAATAGTTCCAATTTCTGTCTTTCACATTGTAGGTTAAAAACCTGCAAGCTGCAGTGGGGAATATGGATCACTGAACACAAAACCACAAGCAACAGAAAACTAAGAACACAGATGTGCTTGACCTCAGCACTGCTGCCTGTAAGTTGTTTGCAAACCAACAAAAACATTTCAGTGGCTGGAAAAGATGAACAGGTCAGGTTGCCAAGTCATGGCCCAAACTGTTCCAGGGGGGCAGAAAAGACAGCTAGACTGCTGGTAAAGGACAGGGCTATTTAAGGAGACTCATTCTGGCCTAATGGAAAATACAATGATATAATTATCAATTATTTTAAACTAAAACAACATTTCAGATCCAGGAAAAAAAAAGTCACAAGGAAGCACAGGAGAAAAGTTGGTTAGATTCAGCTGGCAGCTCAATCCAGGTACAAAAAGAGCAGAATGTGCTGCTCTCTAAAGCAAGAAAATGAGATGTTTTCCACAAGATGGTGATTCTGGGCAGTGCTTCAACCTACAAAGCAAACTAAATGCAGTTACACTGTTGTTCCAAGCACTGACACAATGTTGATTTGATTGCAAGGGCTTGGGTTATCACAAGGCAGCCACAAAAGCAGTCAGTGGAACAGAGCTAAAGTTATTTTTAAATATACAGCCATATGTTTATATCTCCTCATAATGAGGATCTGCTTTCTCTTTCATCCCTCTAGGCAGCTGCTCCTTGTGTGCTGCACAGCGTTCCATATTAAGAATTCCTATGCAAAATTCTGGCTGTCACCCAGGATACGTGTTACTGAGCAAACACACAGAGCCTGACAGACAGCACTCCCAGGGTCTCAGTGAGAAGGGTCCCATGCACACTTGTCACAGGGGACTAGAGCCGAAATCTCCTAGAAAGATAAAGCTCTTGAGTGTGACTGTCAAGTGCAGCCTTGCCTGCTGCAGAAAACACTGTTTCTGGACTTATCACCATCTCTTTACTCCTGCCCTAGTCACAGCTTGTTAACAGCCTCAGGCTTCTAAATGGCTGCCCCAACAGATGCTCAGAGGTAAAAACAGCATTTAACATGATCTGCAAAGAGGGAGGACAGCAGAAAACTGTTTAACAGGAACGCTCTGTTCCAAGCACAATGCCTATTACAAAGAAGGGCCAAACCTTTGTTTTAGAATTCAGTCAAATGTGCAAGTTTAAAAGAATTCTCAACATCTTTATGTCCTGTTCCTTAGCGCTTCCTCTGCTGGCAGTTAGATATTACAGCATACAGCTCTATAAATACATGTTACAGCCCAATAGTGTAATGTCACAGTGTATGTTGAAACTTTTACAAGAAGGTTCACCAGGACTTCCCCATATTAACAACTCTGAACAGCATTTTGTCATTCTAATCAGGACTGAAGCAGAATAAATCTTCTAGAGTTTTAAATACACATGTGCCAAAGAATGTCTTATTTAAACAGTGTTATAGCCTGCACTGCAAAGTTGCGATGTGACTGTGGTGTCAAGAGTTCCAAGATTCAGCACAGGAAATTCAGCAGGTGTAAACTGGATCTGGAAACAAAGTTGTTGACGTAATACACTGCTGACCTAGGAGCTCAGATGTAAGAGAGAAAGTAAATCATACTTCTTGACTGTCTTTATCAGTAGAGAGGCTACAGGGTACTTTACAGTAGCCCTCGGGTCACAGTCAAATTTTCAGCTGAGTGGTTTTGTTCAGCCTCAGAAATGCCCACAGAAACTTTGCTGGATGTATGATTCTACTTATCTGTTCCCACAGTACTATGCAGTCAGTTCTGTGCCTCTTGCCTGGCTGCATATGTTATAGAAGTTTGGGGTTAGGACTGTGGTGTATCGAAGTCAAGCTCTGCACTAGGTGAATCAGGGCATTTAAAGTAATGGCACAGTGCAGGCAATATTCCTGTGATGGGTAACTGACTGCTGCAGGACATCTTGGCTCAGCTTCCATTCCCAGCCACCCTGTCTGAGTGGCTTGATGAACGAGGGAGGACTCGGTATTCATTTACACTTGGCGTTTCTAGGTGGCAAAAATGTTTGCACCAACTGATTTTATTCAGTGCATCTCCAGGGGTCCTGTATTAAGAAAAAAACATCTGACTCATCTGGAAGGATGTTTTGGTGAGCCCTATCTTCTAGGAGTCTCTGACCCATCTCAGCTTGTATTCTGACAGTGGTAGCACAATTCATTTAAGTAAGGACTGGATCAAATCTGAGAGAGGAGTTAGTTAGGCCTAAGGAAGTTGGTGCCAAGGAGAGAAAGGATGAAAGACATCATGCATATGACACACAGCTCCAGAATGTCCACTTTTGTGTAGTTCAGACTAGGAAATGTTGGCCTTCCTATAATTCAATGCATAAGGTGTGTTGCATGCTGCAGGATGAAACTAGGACTAAAGGCTGCAATCATTCCAGGCTCTTCAACTTACCCATGAAGAAATACTCTGGAGACTTTTTGTTTGAAGCAAAGTCTGCCATAACCCCACCGAAACGCAGCCATAGACCAAAGGCAATAATGGCCAGTCCTGCCAGCTGAAAAATTAAACAGAACAGTCAGTACTTAAGTCACCATTGCCTAGGGAGCATCAAAGAGGTGTTGTGTACACCTTATACTTTCTGAAATCCCACAGCTCAGGACTGCACCGTCAGAAAACTCAGGAAGCGCTTGCAATGTTTGATAGTACAATGCGCTTCTTTCTTCTGCTCTTCAGTGTAGTGGTGCTTCTGAACTTACCAGTGACTTGCAAGCCTCTTAAGTAAGCTCATTAAGTCATCAGAACTTGGCCTGGATTGCAGTGGGTAATGGAGAGGGGCCAGGGGTATGTGTGGAGGGCAAGTGAGTGCCCATGAGAACAGCCAGGCTGCAAAACCCATGAGGAACCCTCTGCCCTCCTTGCTCCCCATCAGAACTGCACTGCAGTTTAGCAGCCTGCAGGAGACCCTAGGGGCTCAGGTCTGGAGTCAGGATGCTGGTTTTGTAGGAAGAGTACCCTACAGGGAAGTGCCATGTGACCAGAAGTGAAGCCCTGCTGGCTTTTAGGCCACAAGTAACTTAATTGACTGGGATTTTTACAACCCTCCAAGCAGTTTTAAGGCTAAATATCGGACTTTTTGGCCCCCTGTCCTCTGTATGTATCACAGGTCCAGTCCTGTGTCACTAGATATTATGATGCCGTAGAAGCCAGCTAAAGCTCTAAATCATTCCAAATAAAGGAGACCACCTGCCACTCACAACTGCTGCTGCTGCCGGTGCTGCACGGCTGGAAGAAGGTTCTGATCAGAGGCTGTGTTAGGGATGTGCTAAGGCTCAGAGTGTTTGGACCAACCGTGACAGGGCATTTTTCTGTATGTCACCACAGGACCCCCTGCCAGAGCTGGGGGCAGGGGCAACGGGCTATTAAGATGTACAGTCTCCCAGACCACAGAAATGACTAAAGCAGATGATGGGCGCTGTAACACAGCCAGAAGGGCCCCCTGCCACCTGGGTGAGAACATCACACCTGGGTGAGTCCTCTCCCTTCAGTCCTGCCAGCGTCTCTGGCAGTTCGCACGAGTTGGAGATGGACGTCCCCAGCCCAGCTGAGGAGATGGTTTCTTCCATGTCAGTGAAAAGGCAATTAACAAAACACAGCGATTGTCACTTTGTGAGACGGCATAACGCGGAGCTTTGTCCTCGCGCCGGCTGGCAGCTGCAGCTGGGCAGCATCACCGCCCGAGCACCGCACCGCCGTCCCCAGAGCGCAAATAAAGGAGGCAGAAGCCCCGAACCCCTCGCTCCGGGGAGCTCGAACCTTATTATATGCGACTTCTTTCTAAAAAGACGTGAATCAGAAAGAAAAAGCCGTTTAAGGACTTAACGTCTCTAAGCGGTTTCCAGCGTGAAGAGCGGGGAGAAGAACGCGACACGACGGAAGGCGAAAGCGGCGAGGGAGCCGCGGCGCCGCCGCGCTGTCGAGGGACTCGGGGAGGCTCCCGGCTCGCCGTTCCCCCGCCCAAAGCACCCGGTGTGCCGAGCCAGAGGCGCCGCCCGCCCCGCCCGCCCCGCGGGTGCCGCCGCTCACCCAGAAGGTCAGGTTGAAGATGAAGAGCAGGATCTTGGCGCGGCGCATCCCCCGGTGCCCCGTGCCCATGGCGGGCGCCGGCAGCTCCCGAGCCTCGGCCCGACTGGCGGCGGCTCTGCGGGGCGGGCGGCGGGCGGCGCCGGGAGGCAGGTGCGGGGCTGGGCGCGGCGCTACGGCCCGCCCCGGGGCGGCGGCGGCGGGGCCGGGCTCGGCCGGGCTGGGCTGGGCCGCGCCGGGTTCGGTTGCGCTCGGCCCCGGCCGCCATTCGCGGCGCGCACGTGCCCCGGGCGGGTCGGGCCTTCGCGCGCTCGAATGGTGGCCGGGCGGAGATGGGGGAAGGGCCCTTCACGGCCTGGCCACTCGTGCCTCCACCTCCGTTCTCAAGACTTGAACAAAAATGCAGTTTCTGTTGTCTGAATCTAAGATCTTTCTCCTCTTGCAGTTTGTATCTGCTGCTGTTGTGATCGTGGTGTTCACTGCGGAGGAAGCTCCCGCGGGTTTGGCGAGGGAACCGCGAGGGAAGGTGGAGTCATTTGAGAAAAGGCAGTTTCTGTGTTAAACGTTTCCTCTCGGCACAGAACGAATGAAGCACATATTACACATTGAAGTAACTGTGCGATTTTACTTACCTAGACTGTTTTCATGTTTAGAACAGATTTCTTTCCCAAGGTGTGTATGGAAACTGCAGAAAAAGCATTGGCAAAGACACTCAGACCTTGTTACTTGCACTCATCTGAAGGCCTGGCAGTACTGGAGGATGTTGGAGGTGGTTTCTGGTTTCACACACTTGCTCTTTACTTTTTTTCTTTAAAACCTGGGAGCATTTTGGGAAAATAAACTGAAAGAGTTTATTTTTATTGTAACACCAGTGTTTGATTAAGAATCTTTTGTTCTGTTTTAATCAAATACACTTTGTCTGTTTGTTTGCGTCTTTATTTAAAGAATCATAAACCTACCTTATGACACCACACAAGCCCTGCAATTTCACTTTTCTGCTTCAGAGGGATGCTGTGCTGAACTAGTAGGGCTGATGTTTTCCTTCTGAAAGAACCAAAACATGAATCTAGTTGAATAGACAAAGTAACTTAATGGCAATGAGATGTATCAAACATTAAAAAAAAGATTTTATTACCCTCTTTATACCTTTGAAGCAATATAAAAAATCTAAAAGAGGGAGCAGTTTTGCCTTAGCTTATGATAGGCAAATAAGTTTTTGAAAAAGTCATTTACCAGGCTTCCCTGCTTCTCTAGTAATGCTAATGCTAGTTTTCTCTACACATTTAGGATTGGCTTGTTCAGCCTTCACGAGCAGGGGTCTCCTTGCTCCATAATTCTTGAAGTGTATTAAATCCAATTGATCTGAATCTAAATTTATCAGGAAGGTTTTGCTCTTTCCAGGTAGCAGTTTCAACTGGTGTTGTGAATAATAGCATGGGTTTGACGTTCTGCTTTATGGGGCTGGGTTTTTCTGGTCATTTGTTGTTGCAGGTGCATTTCTGTTAACATTCCGTTGCTTTGGGAAGAAAGTTGGCCATGGTGATGGGAGCGTATTGTGTTGTCTCGTGCTTCTGACTGTGTTCAGGAAGTGTGAGTTCACTCAATATAGGCTTGATTCAACTTCTATGTGCTGATTTACTATCAAAAGCATTTCAGAAGCAGTGATTTAGCTTGTTCTGTATCTAAAATGTGTACCCAGGGCTATGGCAAAGGGGCCAGCAGAGTCTATTCACAGAGCATTAGCCTGCCAGCTGCAGTCCTGGTCCTACTCCCCTCACTGACCCTGGCTGGCCAAACTCCTGTGGAGGTTCTGTAGCACTGAATGTCTCTTCTTTCTCAAGGCAGAGCTAAAGATCCTCTCTCAAAACTGTCCTTTAGAGCTCCACTATTTCTCATGCAGCTCCTTTTTTTGAGTCCTCAGTATCTGGATCTAGCAAAACCTGTGCCTAGGAGTTACTGGCAGCTTGCGACACCAAGGAACCATGAAGAAAATTCCCTTTATTTTTTCAATTTCACAACGAAAACCTGTATTTGAATAAACACGATTTTCAAGATTTTTCTTATTGTGAATTGCAGTCGAAGTGCCAAGGGCAACAAATTAAATTTATATACGGGTTTTTATTCTGCTATTGATAAAACCTTTTAATCGTGGAGACGGGTTCGTCGTGCAGGAGGCGCCTGCACGATTCCCCGCTCTCCGGGGTCACCGCGGCGGGTACAGGATCCTGCGGGAGTCGGTCCTTCCCGGGGCCTTTGTGGTTAAAGCTCACCAGGATCAGAATTAAACGCCTTCTTTCCGACGGAGCTCGCGGTGCGGGGAGGGCAGGAAAGGATGCGCGAGCGACGAGGCCACCCGAGCCCTTCCCGCGGGCCGAGAGCGCCCCGGTGCCACGGGAATCGGTTTCGTCAGGAGCGCGGATCCGAAGGGGCTCGGGCGCTCCCTCTGCTGGGGGCGGCGAGGGGCGCGGCGCCCCCTGGCGGCCGGCGTGGGTAGCGGCGAGAGGTTCCCGGGGCGCCGGACACGTGGGTTTGTTTGCAGTGACGAGCTGGTCAAAACCCGACCTTTCTTCAGGAGTGCTCTTTTAATTGTAATTACTCAGAGAAAGCCTGAGCTTTTAATCCCGTATTGATCATCCCTAAACTGATTTCGAAATTAAAGCATTTAAAATGTATCCCTACAGGCTTGAATTTTCCTGTTGGTCTTCCAGATCTGACCTACTCTGCCTCTATTTGTCACTGATTTCCAGATTGTTCTCTACTAACCCATTGATCCTTGGGAGATCAGGTGGGCACAATATTGCTGTTACTTTCTGATGTTTCTTAAGTGTCTTACAAGAGTGCATCTACAATTACTCCAGTTTTATGCTTTATGAATGGCAAAATTTTCATATGCATGCTGCTTAGCTCTGCAGAGGGTTGCACAGTTTTCGTGTTTCGCAGCTCTTTCTAAACATGTTAAGCTCCAGTTCCCCTATTCAAGGTTCAGAACAGCCCTTCAGAGAAGCATAGGCTAGGAAACAAGGAGGAGCTCCCTTTAAAGAAACACCTTATTTTTCTGGCTGAGAAGTCCTGTGATTTACATGGAGCTACAACTGACTTTAAATTCCAGGCAAACAGTCCAGCAACCATAATGGTCTCCCATTCTGACAGGGACAATGGAACCCACGCTGGACTTTTAGCATCCGTGTTGCTGTATCCACTTCCAATGAGTTATTGCCAAAACACTAGGGCCTCGCAGCACTGCCTCTGTCTCAGAATGCAGATTGGGAAATGCTCCCTGGACTACAAAGATGGTCAGTAGGGACTGTGCTTCTCCAGCTCTCTGAGCAAATAGTCTGCTCTTTTGTTTCCTTCCACAATTCTGAATTTTTAAAAATATATTTACTTGTACAGCATCTGGAACTTGTATGACAGATTGGTCTGCAATGCTTATCCAATGCTGCCAACAGTCATGGTTGGATCACCTGACAGTGTTGCTGATCTAATTTTCTCCTTTTAGGAGTGTCCAGAATTTGCTTCAAATCATGGCTTATCTCTGAAAGCTGCTTTTCAGAATAAAGCATTGCAGGTCTGTAAGATCACAGAGTCCTGTAAATAGCTATTGCTACAGCAAGTGTGATCCAGATACTGTTTCTCACTTCTCCCTTTAATGGCCAAAATAAAGAAGAGGATAGGAGAATACCTTGTTTTCTTTCTCTCCCAGTAAGCAGTGCTCAGTCTCAGTTTGGCTTTTTGCACCCCGTGCTAGCTCTCCACTAAACAAATGAGAGGCATTTATCCAATTAGCTGTTAATACCCTCCCTTTGCAAATTCCTTTTGGTCTTTGGGCCTGATTTCTCTCTGTGCAGGTAGATTTCCAGATATGTGAATTGCACGCTTCACTTGGATTCAGCAACTCTCAGCTGAAGTGAGTTCCTCTGCAAGGTGTAGATGAGTGGCCCTTAACCTTTCTGTAAGAGACTGTCTGGTGGGTCCGCTCACTGAACAGGACCTGGCTGCAGAGACTGACAGTGATAGTTTGAAGGCTTGTATCAACAGTTGCAGCAGCCACGGCCTCTTAGGCATGATCACATGTGTTCCGAAAGAACATTTCCACTAAATTTCCTCTAACCAAAAGAAGAACAGAAGTAAGGTTTCATATCACAGCTGAACTATGTGCTGTCATCCTTAACTTAAAGGAATGCGCTCCCTTCCAGAAAATCAAAGGAGGCAGACCCATATAATGAAAGATGGGGATGGCTTGCATGTTTGTGAAGGGCCCCAATTGCTCATTTTTGCTGTAGTAACACCCAGCTCTCAGGAGTGGAGTGTTTCCTTGACTTGGAATGAAACAAAGCGCTGCCCAGAAAGAAGCTTTCTCCCTGGTTAATGTTGTCCTTGGACAAGAACTGACTGCTACAAAAAAACCAGTTCAACTGTTTCTGCTACCCAGTGAGCAGTAGCACATTCTGGGCAGTTGATGTTGATATGTCCATGAACTATCTGTGATAATATGTTATGAATGCCCATAAAATGTTTTAATTTGGCTTCATTTCCGTGGAAGGATTAGAAGAGTAAGGACATACTTTGTTTCCCAGGAAACCTGGGCTGGGGGATAATAATGTGAAGGGTTTTCAAAGCTGTTGCTGAAGGTTTAATTAGAAGGAATTCTTCTGCTGTGTATGATGGCTAAGATCCTTTTCAGCTAATCTAGCTGCTTGGGTCATCATGGAAAATGAAGTGTGGAACTGGTTCTGTGATGAGTCATAGGGGGTCCAGAACAGCTGTACGGGGGTAAATGTGTTTGGCCTAGGCCTCAGAGTCTCTGCTGCTGATTGCAGTATGACCAGCTATTGAACATGAGTGTTTGGACAGCAGGTGAGAATGCATTTGCTTGTGCACAGCCTGATTTCATGTCATTGAGTATACATCTCTCTCCTTTTCTGCCATGCTTTAAAACACCTTCTATACCTTAAAAACACACCGGCAGTAACAGAGTATGAGATACTGTTTCTTCACATGGCCTTCTTGTCCTTATAATCTGACAGGTTCCACACATATGTCGTACTACAACACAAACTTTAAACACAAAGTAAAACATGTTTTGAAAAGAGCATGTGTAGAATAAGACTTTAATGGGCTTTGATTTCAAGAGTTGAGATGCTCTCCCTGCAGTACAACATTTTCTGGCGTTGCGTGCCTGCTCTTGTACTGCTCATTTTTTTATATGGTCCTTAGACTTCATCTCCACATTCTCTTTTGAGTCTTGCTGTGTGCTCTTTCACATTGTAACCAGAAGGCAGATTTCTTCTTGATAATTATTCCAAGAAGAGACATCTTCATCTTCACTGTGCTGCTTTGCAATTGAGACTGTGCAGGTCTGAAGTAGTAAACTGTTTTCCATGATTTAAAAGGAGAAGATCAAAATGCATGTTTTCTTTTCTTTTGTGTATGTTTGCATATACACAGCATGTTAAAAAAATAATTGTGTCTTAGTATTCCTTGCACTGCTGTGAAGAATGCTCTGTTCAACCTGAACCCTGTTCCTCCAAAGTCACAGTGTGTGCTGCTTTTTTCTTCAAAACTAGAAATACCATGAGACAGAAACTGGTAACTTTGCGGTATGCACCACTGGAAAAAGCATAAAGATAGATCCTTACCTGTACATCTCATTATGAAGGAAGATCTTAGTTCTCCAAAACTACAATATCCTAAAATGCATTCTCTGCATGTCAGAGTCAGGAAATACTCAGGCAATGCGAAGAATATGGCCCAAGCATTGAGCTTTAAAATTTGTTTTATTCTTCAAATATGCAGTACTGGTCCTAGTGGAGATTGTAATGTAAGTACAGATATAAGAATATAGTAGGGAAGGATAGCATGGTATTAAATACTGTCTTTTACAGACTCTGCAAATTCTCTTTGGACTGCATATTCCAAGAAGCAGATGCATACTTGCAAGGGTCCTTTTCTCCTGTATTTACAGGCTTCTCAGTGTGAAGGAGTGACATTTTAATCCTCATTCTTACAGACTGAGTACGTTGAGGTGCTGCCAGAGCTCCCTGGTCTTAATGCCCAGTGAAATGTGAAAAGGATGTTTTTCCAGAGCTTCTGGCTGTTGCGTGTTCATTTATTCTGGACTTGGGGTGCTCTCACAGCTCTGTAAGGCATGTATAACAGCCAGTATGACAGTGGAGATTTGCTGCAGAGACTGGACTACTGGAGTGGTCCCAGAACTGAAAGTTCTTGAGTACTTGCCCTAGCAAGTGGTTTACTCTCAGGTAAATGTGTTCTCTTTAGGGAATTAAAATCTAATACATAAAAAAGACTCTAAGAATGACTTACTTCATAGTTGTCTGGGGTTGTTTATTAAAGAAAGCCTACAAAAAGCTCTGCTAATCTCTGTCCTGTGTGCCATGATGTGGGGGAGGCTGTGCAGTTCTGCTCTTTGCCTGGAAAGTGACAGGGTTCCTGCACTGTGTCTCAGCAGCAGAAATTCTGGATACTGCACAGTACTGCCAGCCGTTCCAGGAATATTCCCAGGGCAACTGCCTGGGGGCACACATAATTTCATCCAGTCAGCACGATGGTCCCAAAGGCCCCAGCTCAGTCTGCATCGCAGGATGGAACATGCAGTTGCTGCTGTCTTGATTTGAAAACTGTTGAGCCAAGTAGGAAAAGGAAACTGTTCCAAAGGGCAACAGAAAAAAAATTACTTAAATTTAAAACGTATGCCTCAGGCTCAAGGAAGTTTGCTAGACAGGTTTTAAACTACACATTTCTGTGGTCCTTCAAAAATGCGTCAGGATTGGAATGTGAAATAAGAGAACTGAGTGGTGAAACGTGCCACGTATTTTCTACGTTTCACTTAACTGACCTAAAGGACAGTGGTGATTTATAACCTGATGAGAAATAATGGCTCCACCAGTGAGGTCTGCAAGCTGGGTCAGCTCCTGGGGACTGAACGAGCGATGCGTTGCCTGGCATGCTCCCAGCAACAGATTCTGGCTTCAGTTCAGATCTGCCTCTAGCTGGCATAATCATTCCAGCAACAGATGATGAAGACTATACACAGCAGAGATTGAGTAGCAGGGCTTGCATCTCATTATGGTGGTGGATGGAGTAGCCCAGTAGACATCGGAAGTCTTTAAAGAGAAGCGTCTGCTTCCACAAGACTATTTTAAGCAAGGAACTGATGGAGGTATAGACATTTTTTTGAGTTCATTGATTAATGACAGCAGCAGGAGATAATGTATGAACTGTCGCAGGTGGTCAATACCACAGAGGAACACTTGCTAAACCCCAAGACAGATAGATGCCTGAACATGTATTGTTTATTGCCTTAAAATATGTAAAGTGATTCTTTTGTTGGTTAAATAGAAGAAAACAAGGGAACTGAAAAAGTGTAGTTAGCCCTTTTTTTTTCTCCCTATTTCACCAAGTACTTAATGGAGTTCAGGCTTGTGAAACAAGAAGACGAACAGTATTTTGGTGTTAAAAAGGTACACCATTGGTACTATTTGGTTAGTGTTTTATCTGGGGAACCACCAAGCTGCCTGCTATATGTTTACTATGAAATGTGATTTTTCTCATGGCACAGAGAAACTGCCTGCCTTGTATCAGAAGGATATCGGGACACAGCATTCAGTTGTCTAAGAGAAGTTTTGGTTTCTGTTGCAAGGACTCTTCAATCCAATAAGTTTGTGGTAAATGACTTTATTAATTTTTGGATCATTTCTCTGCTATTTAATCTGTTCTACAGTGTACATAATGATAATGGCTCCACTTCCCACAGTGTGATTCAGGCTAACCTTGTGAAAGAATGGCAGCAGGAGCACCTTTCTCCTCCTCACAGAGTCAAAGTTTTTTCTGGGCTGTGTGGACTCGTGTCTAAATTGTTTTCTTCAGAATTAGTTACTGACTGCCTTTTAAAGAACGTTAAAATTTCCTTGGTGTGGGGATTCACTTATCCCTGAACTCGAAGAGACTACAGGATGGGCAAAAATGTGTCATAAAGAGATACACAATGATGTCAGGGGAAAACAGGGGAAAACATTACTGCAAAGGCCCTATTGGCACATAGACAGGTAGATGACATGAAAATGCAGCCTATAAAGGAGTTCAGGGGAAAGAAGGTAAGTGTAAGGATAAAAAGATGTGAAACAGAATTTGAAGGAAATATATTGATGCAATCAGACTGTGATATTGTTTGTGTGCAAGAAGAGAAAAAAGCTGCCAGGGAGGGCTGCTGGTCCTACCCTCAGCTGCTCCTGCTGACTGGAAGGTTGCCAGTGTTTTAAATAGATATCTACATTTTCCCAGGTCTTAGAAGTAGTAGAAAATGCTGTTAAGAATGGAATAGGATGAAGTGTTTAGGAAAATTGAAGAGAAAGGTATCGGAGTTTCATTACTATCTGTGGAGTGTAGCGGAGTATTTGAGAGACCCAGTCCTTGTGTTTTGTTTGTGTACAGGTGAGCCAAAGGACAGGACTTTCCCTTTGAAATAATTTGTGCTGTCCTTTATTTCCACTATTCTCACTCTATATTTTCTTTTCCTATTCTTCATTGTACAACAAACATACTGAATTCCAGAAGGCAAATACTAGAAAAGTACTCCCACTATTCTTACACTTAGATTCTCAGGCTGTTTCCTTAAGCATTTACTGGCAGCTGCCGATAAAACTAGATGGACCGTTGGTATGGCCAGAGCACGTATTTATGTATCTGGCATTTTTCTTAAGTCAGTTCTGAGAAGTTCACTACTCTGTGAAACAAAAATATGTCAGCCCACAGCCTGTATTCTTCCCCTTTCCACCTTCAGTTTGGGAAAAACAAACCCATTTGGTGCCTCAGTCTGTTAGCTTTCGCAGTGTGCACGCTGCTGAAGGCAAAGAAGTACACTAGCTTAAACAGGAAGCTTATTTCAAAGGCTGGGCACCACAGCCAGGAAAGCTTCCCAAAGCATTTGCTTTGAGATGGCCTAAGCACGTTTATTATTCAGATGGTGCATAGCTTTCAAAGGGCCAGAGTTCTTAGGAGTAGAATCAACTAGGAAAGTAATTAAAACAGAAAAGAAAGAATCTCTTGATTGTTATAGAAAAAAATTATTATGGTCAAAAAACTATTAAAAAAATGCAGTAGAAAGAAAATAAAATTTACTTTGATAAATATACGTGAAAAGTTTGGAAATAGAAGAAACTGAAGTAGTAAGTAGAACAATAATAATTTTCTTTCCAGAATGGTGATGCTCTAAACTGATGTATATCAAGAAAAAGAACCCAACAGCAGCATCACTGCATAAACAGATGTAACAGTTGATAAAAATTCAGACATGGTTAGTAAATGTTGCTGTTTTACATGCTGGGGATAAAACAGTAACACGCCTGTGAAGCCAGCAAGAACTTTCATTCAGCAATTCCACAAAAAAATCACAATCACCACCAGTTTTTCAAAGTCTTTTTAACAGTGGCCTGTGTCATAATTTTCTAAGGACCTATAAAAGTATTTCAAACTAAATACAAACTCTCTCAGTCCCACAAAAGTCAGAAGAGCATGGACCAGATATTCTGAAACCACACTAGAGGGCACTTGAGCTGTTTCTTCCAGAGTAGGTAAAGGTTGGGAAGTGGGATGCTATGGACAGAACTGAGCATGGGAATTAGTAGGATTTATCAGTATTGGGCTGGTAGAACATTTAGTGATCTTCCCCAGCAGCTAGTTCAACTCTCTTTAATCTTTCTAATCGGCTTCTTCCCATTGTGCCCCTACAAATTGTTCTTATTTGGAGTATTTTAATTCCTGATTCTTCTTTCCCCTAGTTACTCTTTTTTTTCTCCTCTTATTTAAACTCTGCTTCTGGTCCTCATTTGCGTCTTCAGCTGCACTTGCCCTCATTGCTTTCTTGCATCCAATTCCTTAAACTCTTCTATATCCACTCCCATGTGCTTGGTTTAGTTTAGCCCTCCTTAGGGACAGGAGCTTACAGCAAGCCAAACTGTGGTTTAATTTTTTTCAGTTCCCAGTGGCATGGGCTTCCAGGTAAGTCCAGCGTCATACAAACATTTGAAAATGCAGCTTTCTTGTCAAAGAGATGTTCAAGAGCCATACTGGGACCCAGATATATTGTCTTGGCTGGATGTGTTTGGTTAGTTGGCTGCCATTTTGCCTTCACCAAGATAATTTAAAGCAGGGAAAAGCTTTTGAAAAAAAAATGTTTTAGCTTTCTGTACTGGTTTCCTCATGAATATCAAGTAACAGTGGGAGTTTTTCCTGTTCACAATAGCTTGAGGTATGATATGTTATTTGACAGTCTGACATGCTTGCATGACGTTTCTTGTAGCAAGGAAAAATTATGTGTAGAGGATAGAGCTTTGCTAATAGCTGACAGAAGGCTGTTGGACAAGCCCTCACAGGATCTATGAAACAGCTCAGATCTCTTTGCATTCCATTCAAATGCAAGGTGTGCTCTTTTGGTCTGATTCCAGGAGCAGGCTAGGCACAGAGTGAAATAAGAGTACCTTTATCTGTGTTCCCGTGAATGAGGAAAGAGGGAGGATGTCCTGTGGCAGATGCTGGTTCTGCTCTTTAGAGTGGAATTGGGTTATGCTTGGAATCTGTTAATAAGGTTGGTGCAAAAATCTGAGAGGAATAGAGTGTAGGGGGACACATACCTGCTTTTCACTACAGGCATGTTGACCTAAGCTGTTGCTTCCGATTTATATCCTGCACACCCATGTCATACAACCACACCAGCAGAAACCTTGAGCACCTGAAGCCCCTAGTGTTTATTAGCTTTTGTGAAGCTCCTTTTTGAAGTATCTTGCAGGGTTTGGTTTTTTTTTTCATTTTAGTTGTAAGCAGAATTTATAGCACATGGGCAGCAAAAGGTACCCAACTGTAGTAACCTTGTGAAGGGTTGTGGTGCTGTGTATAGGAGAACCCATCTATCCATGTCATGTTTACCTTTTGGGTGCTAGAAGTTACTACAAGGCTATGGGTAGACCTGTGCTGCTCTAGTTTAGTTGGTCTCTGGCATAAGAATCCCTACACTTTATTAAAAACAGTGCTAAGAAAAAATGCTAAAGGGAGTGTGACTTGTGAATGGGGATAATCCTAATGCTCAGTAATGTTTTAAGCAGAAAATTTGGTAATCAAAGAGGAAAGACTTAGTCTTGTTACCATCTTGCCACTTTTTAGAAACGACAACTCATTTTTACCAGCCTGAGACTTTTGATGTAATTCCCGAGATGGTATTAGACAGAGCAATAATTATTGTAACTTCACAAGACACTGGACTACATATTTTTCCTTAACTGTTTTGCTCTATAATTGTATAAAGCTTTAGGTATAAAATCTCCTGTTCCATAGGGCTTTGATCAACTCTCAGCACACTTATTTCACACCTAACTGATTAATTTCTGAGTTTTAGAACTGAATGTGATTATGAGGGTCAGCTAGGAACCAGCTATCAGAGCTATGTAGGCTCTGTTTTTGGAGGAACTTGATTACAGAATATACAGCCACAGGCATGAGGTATAGAATAATAGAATGATTGGGGTTGAAAGGGAACTTAAAGATCACCCAGCTCCAACCCCTCTGCTGTGGGCAAGGACAAAAGTATCTTCCGTAACTTATCCCAACATGTAAAGTCCTGGTTAATGCTCACTATGTTCTTGAGTTATTGTATTGCATTACTGCACAACTCATTCCATCTGCTTAGAAAAGGGAGATTATCTTTAAAGACTGAGTACAGTTTACCTCTCCAGGAGGAGCTTTCTGTGTCTGGAATAAGAATTCCCTTCCTTCTGCTAAGTGTAGTTTTTGCAAATCTGTATTTATATACTTTAATTATTATTTTGGTTTTTCTCGCAAATAACATTACTTGGAGTTTGTGGTGAGCTTCCTTATTCCATAGTATTTTTTGATGAAATAAAGGATGTAAATGAAAGTTTAGTGAAATTCTGGGGCACCGAGTTGGGCTAATGATTGCGTTCTTTAGCTTAAATTAGATTGTTTCCAAGACAATCCTTTAGTTAATTGTACTTAAGCCACTTAATACCACAATGTCTTTTGGGCTTCCTGTGCTGCTGCATGTGTGGCCAGCTACTCTCTGCAGTCAGGAACCTGAGCTTTCTTAGAAAAACAGCTGAAATTAGCATCAGGGAAGGTATAGAATCAGTAAAGAAAAAGAGAAGTGAGGAAGAATAACAGAACAACGGATAATAACTTGAACAAAATGGCTGGGTTGCTCTTGTAGCTGGGAGATGGTTTAGAAAGAAGGGAGGGAACTAGAGCAAAAACTTCTTGGGAAGCTAAGAGACACAAGCACTACTTTCCTGAGCTCCTAATAAAATATAGGAGTCCCTCCAATTGCCGAGATCGAGCATGGAGATTGACCGTATAGGGCAGAAGCCATAGGATGTCTGGAATGGTCAGTTTTCCAATTAATTAAGTTACAGAATAGTGCTCTGTTGTTTTGAACATGGAAAAACACGCAGAAAGAAAGCCAGTAGTCACAGTAGTGACATTATCACCTCGGAAGATATAACTTGCTTTGGACAAGAGCCAGTTTAAAAAGTTGTGCATGGGCAGAGTCAGTAGCAGATCTCATTTCAAAATTGTAACTTGCTATTGAGAAAATAGTGTTTCACATTTTTGATGTGGTATTGTTTCCCTGAGCTGCATTGCTGAAGAAAACACAAATGTGAGCAAAGAAGTGTGACGAGATACTGTAAAGGCAGCTGTCTTCCTTGAATGTTTTCAGTAAAGTAACCTGCATCAGTTGATTGTACTTCTTGGTGCATACACAGATTTATCAAATGAAGTTACTGGGCCAAATAGCAATGAATCTTGTGTTGGCCAATATTTTCTTTAATGTAACCTGGATAGTGTGATGGGAAACTTGGTAAGCAATTTGTGAATGATAACAAGCTGCAAAAGGCTCCCAGAATGGAGGAGGACTAGAATTATAAATGACTGACAGATTAGAGAAAACCTCCATGAGAGTATCTGCAACTTAATAGTAACTTAAAAGATCATGCATTTGTGTAGGAATAGCATCATCACACGTGGCGTTGTTAGTAAATGGCCAGGTAAGGTCTGCAGTGATGAACTTGGGAGATGCTGCAAACTGCAAGCTGAGCAGAAATGCTGTAGGGAAGGGGGCAGACACACTGCTTATGGACAAATGACAACTTGTGAGATGAACATATGACAGTCAGCACTCACGCAGTCTCTTCTGGGTTCTGCTTCCCAGGAAAGGTGAGGGCCACTAGGGAGCAATCCAGACTGACTTTGAGCATTCTTATTCCTCTTCAAGTTGTAAAACATGAGATAATTCCAGGTTATATCCTGCATGTGTCCTACATGTGCCTCACATCTTTACAGTGTCAACTCTGCCAAAAAAGTCTGTGCAGAATAATATTACAGTGCAGGCCAGATGACGTATTATCGTTCTCAGAATGTAGAGGGAAAATATGCAAGTGATAAAAGCGGAATGAATATGGAAGCTTGTTCTTGATCGCACTTGGATCAGAATACTGCTTTCTATCTTTATTTAGCTGATTGTTTCTATTGCTCATAAATGTTGGAAGTCTAAATCCATTTCCTTGTTTCTTACAGTTAGCAGTTGAATGCTTTTTTTACAGGTCTGCTCTGCATTGCCAGGCTAGGTAGGTAACCTCATGGATGCTTGTGGAAGGTGGTGATTCATAATGTCTTTGAAAATTATTGTCTGTAGTGGTGCTCAATATATGTTTGAAATCACAAGATTTTTCTTGCTTGTCATGTTGACTTATATCTGGTTTTCTTTCATGACTTTCATAGGTCCTTGAGAATTAAGTGCTTTTCACTATTCTGCTGGAATCGAGGTGTATTGGGAGAGTCATTGTTCCCAAATCACTAATTTATCTTTACATCCATGTTTATGTTGTTTACATGCCTGCCTTTTGTGTACTTCACAGGTGTGTTGTGTTGCAGTTGGGTACATGCAGATCAGTTTTTGATCTGACCGAGTCTGCTGGTTTAATGCTTTTAAGATAAAGATGTTTTTGAGTGGTGAAAACAGGACCATCCACCAGCCTTCCCTAAGCTGACTGCCAGCTTCTCTTGATCCTGCACAGGGAAGGACATGAATAGCCCATCAAAGCAATGCATATTACTGACCATTTTGAATTCTTTTTTTTCTTAGCAGTAACATGGGCATTGGGGTTTGGTGTCTCTGTAGTGAATTCTGGATTCAGTTCAGATATCTGAGGTAATCTTGTTCCTGTATTATCAGTGAAACTGTTGGCTAACGTTTAAATGTATATTCTATCCCATATGATAAACCTGACAATTAGCAGTTTCTCTATAGCGACATTTTGTATAGTAAATACCTTTAAAGCAGTATCATCTGTTTGTAGGTTTTGCTTCTCTCTGGATAACAAAACCCTCCTGTGTCTGCATAGGTTAGGCCTTTTAGCTCTTTGCAAGAGTTGCAAACTATTTGCTATGCTCTGTTGTAGCAGAGATGCACTAAAAAGAACCATACGACTGAATTAAGATCCTCCAAGGATCAAAATGGCTGTAAGCAGCTCAGGTCTTTACACTGAGCTGTTGAAGTTGAACTTGCAAGTTTCTAATCAAAGGCTGAAAGCAGATGGAAGTAAAATGTGAGGAGTAATGTGAAAAATATGTTGCAGAGAAGATCAAATGGAAGAAAGAAAATTAAAATATACTCAATTGACTGCAGAGTTCCTTCTGAAACAACTTTGTAGGAGAGTAACCTTGTTCATACTTGACCTTTCTTTGTCTCTAGGTGTACACAGGTGAAATAAAGCAGAGCCCTGTGGAGCTAAGGCACTGCAGTGTTGCTGCTCACGCAACCACTGAACAGCTTTGGTTTTCTGTGTTACTCAGTTAGATGTAGAAACTAACAGACTTTCTGTGGTATCTGAAAGCTCTGTTGGCAGTATTCTGCTGAAAATACAAAAACTGAAAACAAGTGTATCCTTCACTTGTAAAAGTTTATTCTAATTCCTCTTACTTTGAGGCAGTATGATGACTTCTGTGCACTCATGTGGAGGAGCAAGAGTTAGAAGGATTTGAAGCCTTGTGATCCAAAGATCCAACAGTTCAAGAAGGGGAAGGGAAAATAAATAATTAAATCACTCTAACAAGCAAGATGTGTCCTTATTCAGAGAACAGGAATACCATTCTTTCCTTCTTTGGGGAATATATGAGCAGAAAAATGAACTGGGAGACAATAACATAAGAGTGTTGTCAAAATATTCCAAAAAGTAACTGAGACTTGTGCAGATGCCAAGTCTAACTTTGGCTGACTCTCTTTTAGGAATTTTGTAGAGCAATTTTCTGAATTCTATTAATATAACAAGCCAATGTACTTTAGATCCTCTGGGTCTATGTTGTGGGATGTAAAGGTGATTTCTTGGATATTTTTCAGAGGCCAAGAGCATGTGTACTTTGAAATGCAAACTTAAATGTTTTATAGAAATTAAAAGATAGTGAAATGTTAAGGGAAGAAAAGAGGAATGAAAAGAATAGACAATACATTTCAAATGTAAGAGTAGTAGAATGATACTATTAGGGTTTTTTTTTGGCTGTACGCCACAGTCATGGACAGTAGTAAGTTTCTTTGTTGCCTCCAGACCCAGCATTCAGAGTTTTGTATAAGCTAGTGTTATGTCAGTACTTGTATCGTAACCGCAATGTGCTCTGTACTGCCAGCAATCTGAATGGGGCCCACTGTTGTTTAAAATAGGGAAAGAGGGCCCTCTTGGTTAACAAAAACCATAATTTGTTGATAACATAATATACTTCAGCACTGTTAACCTATCGCGTGATACAGCTCAAGGTGGTCGAGAGCAGAAGTACCAAAGCTGTGACAGTATAAGGCTATGTTACGTGCCAATAATGCTGTAGAACATATGCAGTCCGTGACAATGAATCAGCATGGTGAATATGTCCTGCATATGCCAAGCATGGCAAGAAAAATGGTGAGGGGCTGTATGTACCATCTGTTAGTTGGTTACTCCCTGTAGCATTTTGCCTGCCGCCGCCAGAGGTTTATGTCACGCAACTGAACAAATATTGGTGTGTCTTGCACAATTCAGAAGGGACTGAACTCTTTCAGTGCATTTGTCTTTCCCTGATACTTGTTTCCGAGACTCCTGATAGCATCAGCGTGGCCTTAAGCCCCAGTTCAATTGTGAAGCCATAGCATTTTTGGTCATAGTGCAGTGAATAATAACGTATGTAGACTGCTTTCAACTCTAAACCTATTTAAGGATACAATGATTTGCCTGAGCATCCATGATCTGTGTGTTCATGAGGCTGATAAAGCTTGTTACTCCAGGCATTAGTCTGCAACTTAATGAATACAAAATTTCAGTTGTCTCTCCCTGAAGCTATCTTAGTGAGTAATGCAGCAGCTAGCTAGAGCCTTTTTCTCCTGCTGCATTCTGCCTCTTTTTCATTGGTTGTGAGAGCTCATGGTAAAGTTTTCTGCTATTTTTCCTCTTCCTGTAAAAGCATAAGAAACATTCTTTTATTGAGTGGCGTGTTATATACTATTGTTTAGATTCTTCAGATCTCCTAGATCTCAGAACCATAGGGGTTTTAGTATGTTTTTTTTATTGCGGCTTAAATTGTATCCAGATCTTTATCAGGTATTAAGAAAGTATACATACTGGTCTTTCTTCTGTAAGCATCCAGTTTTGGCCATTGTTGGAAATAGGGTGCTGAAATAGCAAACCTTTGGTCTGACTTGAATACATCAGATTTTTTTAATGGAGATACAGACAGCATGGAATTTTCAGGGAGGACTCATCTTTCAGTTAAATCAGATTTCCTTCTCTTAGTTTTCTTTCTGCTAGGCATATTATTTAACTTCAAGCAACTGTATTTATCTTGGAAAAATATCTTGTAATTGAGTTAAAGAGGTGGTGCACTTGTGACTCATGGTGCTCTGTTTATATAAAATGGGGCCTCAGTTGTGCAGCCCAGGAAAATGTTTGTGTGGATGAGTAAGATCAAGTCTTGGTAGTATCTTCAATAGGTGTTAGTTTCCCAAGGTGTAAGAAACAGTCTTTTGGAGTGATAAATGTGTTTTTCTCTGAAAAAGGAAAAGAATTCTTTGGTGCTTTGGAAATAGACTTCTATTTGTGTTCCTTTCATCTAATGTAGGAGAAATGAGATCTATTGGATGAGCCATCATGGAATCATCTAAATTCTCTTAAGTAGCCATTGAGCTTTAAACTGGTTTTATGTGTTATTTTTTTATCTATAGCACATTGCAATACTGCTGCTCACACTGACAAGTCTCAAGACCTCTCTGCAAGAATCCTCTCGCTTCCACTTCTTATCTTTTTGCACATAAGCAGATTATCTACTTCACGGAGACTCCGTGTTTTCAGAGCTGGCAAGGTATGCAAGGGCTCTCCTGCTCCAGATATAACTCCTTGCAGGGCTGGCAGTTTGCATAGTGTTGGCCAATACAGGAGGCTGAAATGTTTATCTGATTTCTCATTCATTTCCATTTCCTTCAGTGTTTTACATTTATGCAAAAGAAAGAGGCTAAATAGAGGCCTAGATGCTTTTACAGTGATACCAAAATCCTGTTTAGCTCTGTTTCTGAAAAGCTTATGAAAGTTTTCGGTTTCACTGCTGTTGGCTCAGAGCACCTCTATATCTTTTAATGTATTTTTTAATACTTTCTTTTCCCACCCTGCTACAATGAACCCTTCCGCCCATGGACCTTCGAGTTTAGCCCTTCCTTTCTGGACCAGACTGTTCTCCAAGGCACTGCAATTATCAGTTTCCCAGGCTGAGAAAAGTGATTTCAGCTTTATATTGTTACTGCTTCAAAATGCACCTTGGATAAAGTCTAAGCTGGTGTTTATAATGTAACTTAACATGACCTGTTGTAAAGTAACACCATGACATTCTGCTTATTCCATCACAGTGAGAAAATAAATACAAGAAATTTCACTTTGACCTCTGGCTTAGTGATGAATTTAATTTGAAACACCCAAGAATAAACATAAAATGAAGGACATAAAGTTTAAGAACTGTTAATAGTAAGTCATTCCTGCATATTCTGGCTGCTTATCTTTTGCTGTTGATTAGCCTCTGGTTTACAAGAATCTTTTGTGCGTTCATGGCAAAGATGTGAATGAAAGTAACTAGTGCTTCATCTAACAGTAATTTAACAGTAATAGTGAATTAGGTTTTGTAATGTTACCTGTGATCAGTGGCACACAAGAAGCTGTCTCCAGATAATTCTAATTTCTCACCTCTTCTAGGTTCCGAACTGTTTTAGGCAACATTCCAGCAAAGAAAGAGTATAAGAAAAGCTGGATAATGCTGTCATCTGAGTCAGAAAATACATTCATAAGCATGCTGTCACAAGATGCCTGTTAGAATGTCATTTTAAATGAACCCCTAACAAACGTGTGTCAAACTTACAGGTATAAGTCATTATTTCTGTGTTGTATGAATGTGTGCATATAGTAACTGCTATTCAGAGCAATCTGCTGTAGCAGTGGGACAAAATTCTATAAAACTTGCTCGAAGGGACTGAAAATGCAAGGCTACGCAGCTTGCATAATACTCTTCAGACAAATGGAAGGCAAAGGCAAAAATGTCTTTGAGAGTAGAAGTGTTTTTCAGTGGAATCTACAGAGGCAGAATGAGTCCAAACAATTCTTAATACAGGAAGAAAGGGAAAACCAGTAAGAAGGAGGGAAAAAACCCCAAGCAACATGTTTGGAAATGTTGTTCTAAACTAGTTGGTGAGAAGAAATGAGTAAAGGCGTAGGCTAGGTTTAAGTGCTGGGAATTGAGAAGACAAAGGCTCTTAAGGAGCTGAACTCTAGTGAGGTACGTGGAGCTTCTGAGTTTGCTGTCTTGTTGGTTCTTGTTGCCAAAAATGTTTTGGTTAAAGTGTTTTATTAGTTTGCTTTCTGTCTGCTCACAAGGGAACAAGTTGTGGCTTAAGCTGATATCAGAGCTAAGTCTCTCAAATATTTGAGATGCTAAAGGAGCCATTAGCACATTACCACAGAATTATAAGTTGTGATGGCCATAAACTCTTTGCCCCCAACCGTTATGTGCTGCTCTTGACTGCACAAAAGGAGCCTTGGTTGGGCTGCAGCTGTTCCAGCCTAATTCTGCAGTGAACAGGAAGAAAATCTGTCACAAAAATCTGTCAGTAAAACGTGAGTGCAGGTAGAAATGTTTTAGGAGCCAAAACGGCTCAGGTGGCAGACAAGCTGTGCCTGGCACCCAAAGCCAACTGCTCACTGAGTCCCAGTTTTGCCTAATAATAGTGACTGGGTTCTCTTGGTGCTTCTCTGGGGTGGTTTTAATCACAGTGGTCTTGCTCTTCATCTTCTTTTCTCTGCTGGTGAAGCTGTAGTCTATAGGGAATATAGCAGGCTTCTCTCAGCCTGCTGGTTATGTGCAGCATTGTGGAGATGCTGGGACTGTTTTCCTTCTTCAATTACATCTGCATTTGTGCTTCCCAGATCCCACTCCCCACATGCTTCCCTCTCATGTTCGATCACTCCTTTTAGCTAAATATTTCCTAAGTACTCCTAAAATCTAAAATCTAGCAGGTTGGGGGGAGAGTGTTTGGAGGAGAGGGTTAAGTGACAGCTTCCTTTTCAATTCTGCCCGTGTACCTTCTTTTACTGGTTTATGTTCCTGGACTGCCACGTTATTGTGAGTTATGGAGATGATTGGTGTTAGAGATCGTGAGCAGGACTGCACATTTGCTGGATGCTGAATTGTTTTGGCCTGGAATCTCTTTGGAGCATTACTCCCTGCGAATAGGTCATTCACTCTGAAACACACAATTAGAGCACATTGGTTCTAAATTTCTTTCTATAACCTTGCTTTCTGTTGTAGGCAAAAACTACAGGCACATCTCTCAGCAGTGTTGTTTGGTACAGTACTTGGTCTAAACATTTTCCCACTGGATCTAATCCAGTCTGGGACCACAACTGTCGTGAGAATGCAACAAATCATTCTGGGAAGTATCTAAATTTGCCCCTGTTGGTCAAAGCGATGTTTATGCACAGTCAGAACCCCAGGACGGAGGAGAGGGTACTCTTGAACCCTGTTAGTAATGTGTACTAAAAAACTAACAGAGCTTTCATTTTTTGCATGAGTAAACCGCAAAACTACTGTTTGCTAGTTTGAACAACCCCAGATTTGAACATCATTGGAAAAAAGCCAGGAAAGCAACTGGAGTCAGCCCAGAAACATTTTTTTTTGATCCTCGTAGCCACTTTATTCAAACAAATAAACAAACAAAAACCTCAAAAAACCCACAAAAAAGCCTTTAAAAATGTCCATTTTCTTTGAAAGAGTGCCTTAGAGCTTTACTGTGATTGCTTGAGATGTGGTACCTGCATGAAGACTGCCACAAGGAAACTGTCAAACACAAAGCAAATACTGTAATGCACATTTTTGCTTATTTCTAGTCCTGCCTCAGATCAGCATAAATCATTGTTTGTTTCCTATATAGTAACTTCCTCAAATCTACAAGGTATTTTAAATGATCAGCCTTGCAAAGAGGTATATTTAGCAGTTTTCCAGTGGAGTGAATTGTGGAGCTCTCATAAAAACAGGGCAAGTGGCCAAGGGAAGTCTACTGTTTCCATGGCCTGCTCTGAATGTTCTACAGCGATGGGTTTGTCTCCAGCTGTAACGGATGCTCAGGTTGCAAAATACAGCATTTAATACCTATCTGAAGGAAAGATCTAAGGTACTTGGATGACAGAGGCTCTGTCAGGCAGAGTGTGAAGGATCTTGGCAAGTGCATTGGTGTTGTTGCTGCCTGTTCTGCATGAGCTTTGAGGGTAAAACGTGTGTTCATTCCTCCATCTACTACTTTTATCATAAGCAGCTAAAACTACAGCCTGATTGCTCCTACTTCCAACTGCTGCTTTGGCTTAGGGTACTGACAGGGAAGATCCTGTAGGTAAGGAATGATACCTATTTTGAGGGCCCAGCTTGGCTGACTGGTCACCTCTTTAGGGAGCGAGTTACAGCATCCTCTGAGCCTTGTCACACACATTGTCAGCAAAGCAGAAAACGAAGATTTATGGGATTAGGTGCAAAGTGGGTCAGTAATGTGAAAAATGGATGAAAATATAATAGAATGAGAGGTGCTGCTATTGAGGAACATTTCAAAAATAATATGCTAGATCCTCAGCACAAAAAATATTAGTGCATGAAAATAAGAGAGATAAGAATGAGATGGAGAAAATTTGCTAAAAAAAATTGAGACATGCAAATTGTAGGACAGCCTCTTTGATTTTAAGCTGTTAACTTCAGCTGGGTGCTTAGTAGTAAAGCCATTTCCTAAATATGTCATCATTATTAAAGAGGCAGCAGTTTGCAGATAAGTACAGGGTGATGCTGAGAAAGTGACAACATTAAATGTATGTTGAATCACCTTTTATACTCAAAATTAAGATTAGATACTGTGAGAACTAGTTAACAGAAAACCACCATTTGTTGACTTGTCTTGCAGTGTAAAATCAATGGCAAGTCTGCTGCAAGTGTTCACTTCATCTGAAGAATGACTGGTTGTTAGGATCAAAGGAATAAACTCTTACAATAAACATAATTTTTCAGCCTAGTGCTGAAGAAGCTAGGAGCAGTTCCAGTTTGCAAAATCTCATTTATTAATTCGATTACGTCTGTTTGCCCTTGTGTAGCTTTGATGTTCAGAAGTCAGTGTTTAAGCCTTGCTGCAGGTGACAGCTGTATTGGAAGCTATTAATCACTGAATGAGTCATCTGTTCACCTGCATTAGACAATGTCTAAGCAGTTTGATAAAGCTGAAGAGGACCTGAGTTTAGAAAGATGGAATAAATATTATTTGCTTCAATTTGTCCCAAATCCATTGCAGACAGAACAGTCTGTATGTTAAATTCTCCAAAGAAATGTCTACTTATTTTTAAACAAATTAGAATATTAGGACCTGTAATGTCTTTAAAACATTGGTGAAATAGAGGGTGATTCAGTATTTCAAGTGCATATTTGAAAGAAATATCTAGGTTGATAATAAGTTAAATTGATGGGGACACCATCTTCTTCCAGTTTCAGAAAAAAAAAGCTCTTGATGTAGCTTAATTGGAGTGGAAAGTAGTGCATTTGCTTGTTTGTAGAGCTCAGCAAAAGTCTGCTACTGCTGGAATGTATGATCTTAATTTTCTTCTTGCCTCTCTCCTGCTCATGCTGGCTGAAGAGGTGGCCATCACAGTAATTGACTGGAGTCAGGACACAGCTGAAAGCCTTTACCTTATTTCAGAAGCATTACCACCACAGTTCTCCCATCTCTGTGGACTCTTACAGCAGCAACAAGGAGAATACATGAAAACTTCTGCAGGAGGTCGTCAAGTGCAAATAAACCAAACATTTTTCTTCTATGTGTTATCAGTCATTAGTTGTAACTGTACCTCCAGTACTCAGTAAGCTGCGTCATGTGGGTCACTGTGCTTATGTGGCAAGGAATGATCAAGAAGATGATTCGTCTGTTATGGATGATTTGTCTGCACCACCTAGTAGCTTGCAGTCTCATGGCAAAGGCAGCTGCTTGTTTTTTGCCTGTTTTCAACAGTTCAGTGATACAGTTGTGTGTGTTTAGCGAGTAACTCCACAAGAGATACGTGTTAGGTGGCTGTTGAAAATTATGCTAGTGCCTCACTGCTCAGAACGCAGCTTGTCTAACAACTTGTTTCAGTCAGACATCTGAAAAGTTGTTTGCTTCAGACTAACAATAGCCCTTGCACAGTTTGTTGTGTTTGGCTTCAGGGATCTGCTTTGGGAATGCACTTTGAAAGAGGACTCAAGAACTCTTGTCCTCCTCAAATGACAGAACTGGGCTTCCATTATTAGTCAGTAAACAGTCAGAGTTTAGAACAGCACTATCCAGTTAGATACTGTCCTTCCTATGTTACTAATCACCTTCATCAATTTGCATGATACTAAAATCTTTGTTCTCCTGTCTATTCTGATTTTATAGTCTTAGAAAACTAATGGAGGATAAGGGTACTTCTCACACACTTTTGGCATACTGGTCACCTTCAGTTTTTCATCTTAGCTGCTTACATAAAGCTGTTCTGATTCAGAATATTTTTGACCGAAGCTTCTAGTTTTACTGTTTGCTAGACAGTATTTATGGCTAAAATTTTGTATAATAGTTGCCTGTTGAAAAGGTATTGAAAAATGTGTACCAAATCTATCTGCTTAGGTTTTACCACCTTAAATAGAAAATATTTTTTCATGATTTTCTGAAAAATATTCTTAACTTTGTATGGGAAAAACAGAATAAAAATTGGATCTTACAGTTACAGTGGCTGTTGTCTAGCAAATTATGCACACTTGTGTTATTTACTTATTCAGGGGCTCTTTCTTATGTTCAGCACACTCCACCCCACTTAAAATGCCATCCTGTGGTGTCTGAAGACTCACACTGCATGTGTCTTTGGAAATCCAAGTTCCACTCTGTGTGAAGAACCTAGAACCAAGGCAATCATTTACAGTTGGCAAAATGAACATTTTTTTCCCTTTCCTTTTTTACTGTGCATCAAGTCAATACAAGACAAAATAGAGCTCGAATGTTATGGTAACACACCGAACTGTATTTTGGAATTGGTACACAGTTTAACTCCTAAAGCAGACAAGCTTTGTATTAATTAGAAGCTGTAATAACACTCCTGTTATTTATTGGTTGATAGATCTCTCACAAAGGAATTTGAATTGTGCACATTCCTTCCTTCCTGCCACAGCTAAACTTGTTCTCAGAGTTGGATTCTGTGCAGTAGAATTGGAATCTAACCAAATCAAATGATTCAAGAGGAAAAAGGAAAGCCGACCAAAATCCCCAGAGGATGCTTATGATCAGTAGCAAGGCAGATGTGCTTTTCATAGAGATGCCAAAAGCATCTGCAACATGTTCATCAGAGGCTAAAGGTGTTAGCTAGGTTGAATGCTTGCATAGCTTTACAACCACATGATTCATTTCTCAAATGATCACACTTTGGTTCACAAACTTAAGGGCAAGAACTTGCTAAATGCTTGAAGAGGCCACTGTGTATGCTGGATTATGTAAACAGTGATACAAAAGAGACAGTCCATGAGTCAGTGCATTCAGCACAGGCATGCCTTTTCCAGGCAGAAGGAGCCATCACTCAGCAACTGAATTTGAGTATTAAGTGAAGCACCAGTTTGTAGAGTAAGTATGGTGGATTTTGTGCTTTAATGCTGGTTGGCAATATATTATTCAAAAGCCACATGTGCCAAAAGCAATGCTTCAAAAGAAAAAGCCACCGGCTTTTAAAGCAGTATTCCATTTAACTGATTTAGACATGAGTAATTTTGAGGGGGTTTTATTTTCTCTTGCTGTAAAGCGTGAAAAATTTGTCCTTCAGAACAGTTTGGCAGAAGCACAATGGAAGAACCTTCTACTCCACTCTGCTGACTTTAAACCTAGTCAGATTGTAGTGTCCCCATTACTTGGACAAAAAGTAGCAAAGCGATGGTTTTTCCTGAGCAGCGATGCACAGTAAAAGTCTGCAGCTTCATTGTTACTCTTAATTTCTTGGAGAGTTTAGGGAAACCCTCCATAAGCTATGAATTTCAGATTCCATCAGGAAGCATTTTGTGCTATTTGAAGACTGAAAGGACTCTGAGGAAGACTCAAAGAACACTGAGGAAGTGCTTACTAGATTGATAAAGTGAAAACTATCCTTGCGGGAACAGTTATCACTGGGAGGATAAGGACAAAATATTTTATCTGGTAATTTGAGGTCAGTGCCTGAGATCTGCTATAGATTTGTGCATGCAGGAAAGATGTGATGCTCTGGTCAGAGAGCTCTGTCCTGGAGACATTAAGAATTCTCAAGCAAGGCGCTCTGCCTGCAAAGCCCCTTCTTGTCTGTTGATGCTGTGCTTGGGATGTTGTCTGTTCTATGCTGCATGTTAACCTTGCCTTTTCTTATTTGAGTCAAGGAAGTACCGAAAGCTGTTAGCTGAGGGAAGTGTGTCTCTGAATGCCAGCGCTAAGGCTGTGCACCTAATGCACCTAATTTCTTTAAATAATTTTCAAGCTGTTTTTGTCTTTAAGCCCAAGGAACATCTGTTTTTCTAAGGAGATGGCATGATTCCCTTATGCTGTCTAAATACAATGGATGCTATCTCCTGGCATTGGAGGTTGAATTCTGTCTTGTGTTTTCTTAGTTTCAGTTCTTCCCTTTTGCCCAGGTGCTGTGGTTTTCTCTAAAAGTTAAACTACCATAGAGCAGTTATTCCATATTTTGTTCCACTTTGAGCTGTATTCCTTAGTTTTTGCTGGTTTCTTTTCACTTCATAAAGCCACTTGGTTGAATGCTGCTACTGAAGTGTCAACATACACTTCTTGGTGATTATACAGACAGAGTTGGAATTCAAGACTGCATATTAGTCCATGACTGAATGACCATTAGATAGTGCTAGAGATACCATATCAGAAGAGCTTATTTGTAGGCATATAGATGCTGACTTTTCTGGAACAAAGAATTCCTCTAGAAGACAGCCAGAGAAAAGTGGAAATACAATACACAGTGATTCTAAGCCATACAAACAAGTTCCCTGACAGTGGTTGTAATTGCTCTAATGAAAGATGTTGCTTACTAAAGAAAAACTGTCATGGGTGTGCCTTTATAGCATTTCTCTTTAACTGCATGTTTAAACAAGGGATTAGATAATGAAGCAGCAGTGTCCTGTAAGGGATGGAAGGAGGCATATGGAGAAAGTATGACTGTTCTGCAACCTGGCTCTTCCTCTGTCAGTGTCAGAATTTCCTGTTGGTGTTGCAGCTGAAGTGAAAATAACCAAGGCAAGGCCCAGTGAAGATTGCAGGCCTGTGCGTTAGAATGGGCTTTCTGGCATTCCAGGCTTTTGGCATCAACTCAGCAGTAGGAACGATTGTGTAACCGGGAGGATTTCAGACATGTGTCGTCGTCCCCCGCCACCGCTTTCCCCCCTAACAAAAACCACTGCAAAACCAAAACTCTAATAAAAGCAGTGACGAGAGGATGAGTCCCATGTTAAGTGATGGAAACTGATTGTGGTCCACACCTTCTTCATCTTGCTAGAGAGCAATCTGTTTTTCTCCAGGCAAAATTTAACCTATGCTTCTTAGTCAGACCAAATGATCAGTAGTGAAATTGTTGGTGTCACACATGTGGCATTTGGCTAAAGGGGAAACCACGTCTGGTCTGATTTGCTTTTTAACTATAAGGCTTCTGTTTTTTCTTTCCTCAGAATCTAAACAGATGGATTTCAGGTTCTTGAACTGGTGACTATGCAATTCTTCCAATAAACCTGTTTCATAGCAGTCCCTTTACTCGAAATATCTTTCCTGTTCCTTAGCCATAATTGTTTTCAGTCCTTATATTTATAAGCAAGGCTTTAAAAAGAAATGAAGACCCTTCATCTTTAGGGAAGCTCGTATAAATAATTAGAACTTGGTAGGCTTCTCGAACAGTCAGAAGAAAATCCAGCAACGGCATGTAGCGCTTAGTTTAAAGGAAGTGGAGAAGCTGTTGGTGCTAGAGGTGCTCTTGAGAAATGTTGTGTGTCACAAGCTTGCAGTTATGTTGAACAAAGTTGATTTGCGGAGACTCTTCCTCACAGGTTTTTCAGTTATTGTCAGTTTGTACAAAGTGTGCAGTGTTAGGAAGTCCATTCTGTGGCACAAGTCTCTGTGCTGAACTGCAGTCTTGAATCAGTGTAGATGTTCAAACCACAGCTACTACAGAGGAAATTTACTTTAGATATGGATGCTCCTGTCACTCCATGAATACAGTGGAAATAACAGCAAAATAAACCATTTTGGGCCGCCTTTCAGTGCTGTAGGTTGAGCTATGATATCTGGTTCTTCTGTCCCTCATCTCTTCTCTTGCAGTTGTGGCATAGGTTTGATCCTATTAGATCCTGTTCAGAATCCAGAAGTCCCTGCTGAGCAGTAATCCTGTAATTGTTTTCCTCTTTAATGAAAGTCATGTGAGAAAACAGATTTCCCATTTGCTATATTGTGTGAACTCTTAGTGTGATTTGCCATCAGTCTGATTTCTCCAGCAAACAAGTTTGTAACATAGTCCTGGTCATCTGTCACTCTTGGCCACTCTAAGAGCGAAGGCACTGTTGAAGGCACAGGTTCTCAGTCAGTAAACGTAACACAGACACTGCACATGAAGAGGAATTTTCTGTGGCAGTTCATGTGTCTCACATAGGATCTGAAGAGATACTTTTTACTGAGATAATCAGAAATTCATTATGAAAGTTGTCTTGTCTCTGGCTCCACTATGGTTTGGAAGACTGACCCCCCAGAGTGTGCTAACAATGGTAACAAATATGTTCTCTCAGGTTTGGTTCTGTTTCTGGTTTTATTAACTCAGTCAGTTGTGCTGTAGGCGAGCAGCATTTTTGAGTTTCTACGCAGCAATTGCTGCATGGATTTTGTACTCCTTCATCCAAGTATTGAAATCTCAAAGGAATGAGGCCATGTTTCACAGGGTCTGTATACATAACTGAAAACGTTCAGAAGTTCTTTCTCAATCTTTCTCTAGATGGGTGACAACTGTGAGTGTGACCAACAGAAAGAGCTATAGTCTAACTCTTATCTGGAAGCACACAAATGGTGGCAGCTGTTACTGAAAGTTGTGTAGTCCTTGTGTGTTACTCAGGCCAAAAGCATTGCTGTTCTCTGTCCAGGGATGACAGTTCATCATACCTCCAGGCAGTCAGTCCTGTGCTTTGTTTGCTTCTGGCTGTTCAGGGAATGTTTACCATATGATACCGACCTCTTTAGATTGTGTGAAACTATGTGTGAGCCTTATCAAGAATATTTCTCTGTTTCTGGAGGTGACAGGAAGGTGTTACTGCAGTTACTGCAAGAATGGCTGGGACTACTGTGGTTTTAAAGTCCTAGTCTTTAAAAGTGGCTCAAACATCTGTCAGTGGAATGAAGTTTGAGTGCTGCAGGGGCAATCCTCACAAGCTGAGTTTGTGTAGCTGAGGTCAGAGTTGGAGCCTTATCTTGTCATCTAAGTGCACAGTTAATATAAAAATTGAAATATGGCAATAATTCTCTTTCCAAGAATGCACTTCCCCAGGTTTTTCTTATTTTATAAGCATAACCTCCCACATTTTTATTAAATTAATTTCTTGAAACACTTCACCACTTCTTACCAGATCACTGGTCACCTCAGTGTGTCACACAGGCATAGCAATAACATACGTGCAGGGAGAGCAATCATGTACACCCTTAAAATATAAGTTACAGGCTTGGGTTTGTAGCTCTAAGTCTGGAATTCCAGATTCTGTGATGAACAGCGGGATCAAGATCAAATGTGAATGCATCAAACAGTCTTTTTTACTCTTCCACCCTTCCTCTGAGACCTTTTTTATGAACAGGCAGGCTACGCCAGTAACACGATAGAGCGCTGCCATGAAGGGTGAATCTGTAGTCTAGTGTCAGTTTTTGGAGCACAAAATAAAAATCAGCTGAAGGGATAAATGTGGAATAGATTGCACCAATATCTGCAAGACTAAATACACTTTCCCCATAATGAATAGCTAAATCTTTATTAATAGAAATTTTAATTAAGATCCAGATCTATAGCAGTTGTTCACAGAGCTTTTAATGACAGCTCTTTGTCTCTCAGATTGGGTGCTGTAGGTAGTATTCCCTTCTTATTGGCAAGAATGTGCTTTCAGGTGCAGTCAGAGGATCTCCCAAGTTGGCTGGATGTGGAAGGAATGTCAGTTTCCAAGATTGCTTTAAGAAGAAAGTCATTGGTTTTAGGGCTCTTTGAAGGAATGCCAAGTCCCACATATGTTTGGAATTACCAAATGCATTCATGAGACACTTTAAATTGCAGTTTGGTTATGTCAGTGGTAGAATAATGGCAGTCTCCATAGACCTGGAGTTTCTGGATGAGTAGCAGCTTCATTTTCCCCTAGCTGCATCGTGTCGTATACCATAAAGAGCGCATCTGAAGCAGATTTGTTACTTTTGTCCATTGCTCTGTGACTGGCAAAGAGCACAGGTGGGTTTCTACCCCAGTTTGCAGTTTTCTTTGCTTTGGGTGCACCGATTCCCACCATCTCTGTGATACTTGGCAGGGGGCTGCTACTGCAGCAAAGCGTCTGATGTTGACATGATTGCACCATCGGTATTCCTTAGCCTTCACTGCCTCCCCCTGCTCCAGAACAAGTCATCATTCTTTGGAGGACGTAGGACAGCCAGGAGCCTGCCTGCTCCTTGACCTTTTGGATAACTGGCTATTCATGCAAATATTGCAAATATGTTGTTCTGGAGACAGCAAAGCATTCTCACCGCAGTGTTTCTGTCCCACACCACAACCACCTCCCAGAAGGGGCTGCCCAGTGACACGTCAGGGATGGTCCCTGGCTTGGTGCCTCCTGCTTCACATGGGCTGGCTGTCATACCAGAGAGCTGTCTTGCCTGGATTTAGTTATTCTCACTAGAACTATTTTGCCACCACACACTTTTGCTAGAGACCTGTTGCCCTTCTTTGCTGTTTATGTGGAGGAAGCAAATGTCAGATCTGCTTTTTTCATTACAGAAATAACCACAGGAGGGAAGGCAAGGGTGGAAGTGTGCCCTCTAGATCTGGAAGAATTGAGCTGAAACCCTGGATGGTATTTGTTTTGAAACAGTTTCTGCAACGGATAACAGCTGCTCTTCCAAGGGAAACAATGAGTGAAACTGTGGCTTTGTTCAGTGTGCAGAGACAGAAACACCCAGCACAAGCTTAAGCTCCATCACACGCTCGTGGAGACTTGTGTCCCAGGCAGAGGCATTGTGAGCATTGGGTTACTGGGGACTTCTTGCTAAATCACAGCCTAATTCTAATTCTATCATGCATGCGAAGACTTGCTTCTATATCATGTCCCCATTGCCAAGATACCGCTTGACAGAATCCTCAAATTTTAATTAGAAGGCACATGAGCTTTTTGAAATTTATCTATATGTATTGGCATTTGCAACCCCATCACTCTAATAATGCCTATAACTAATGAGCTGTAAAATACCATTTTAATGCAGCAATACATACATCTAGATTCTACTCTTGTGTAGACGAATGTTCCAAAGTAATTCAGAACAGGTTATTCTTGTACTGAAAATAATTTGGCAATTTTAAAAAAATGCTCTAAAGGTCTCAGTTAGAAGTTTACCTAGCACTGTGAAGAACTAGGATTTCTACCAGGAGCTCACTAAGATGATTAGTTGTATAAGATTAATATCTTTGTGGATAATTAGTAAAACTGGAAACAAGTTTTGAAAGGTCATTTTCAGTCTCTTGGTTGTTGGGAAAAACATTTCAATTCAGAATAAATCTACAAGATTTTCACAGTAAACTGGAAGGTTTTGTAAGGAAAACACTTCTATTGTGTAAGCGAGAAATCCGTGTGGATACTGGGGTGTTTTTTTTATGTAGAATGGCAAGCAAAGCTTGTTCAGTGACGCTGTGAACATCCCAGAGTTGTGGGGCTGAATGGGACTAAGGTGAGCATCTTTTGAAGGGCTCTGTCAAGAAATAAACTGCAAAATACAAAAGGTTTCCAAAAGAGTTTAATAAATAATGAGGTTCTTTCGGTACTGTATAAACTATAAATATACCATGCAGTCCTTTATAACTTAAAATAATTTACAGACTGAGGTAGGGGTGGGAGGATGCTGTTGTGGGGTTCAGATCCATCTCAGGGTCTCCCTGACTTCCTGCTGAGCACGCACACACAGGCAGTGTCGATTCGAATAAATCGCCAGGCTGCCTGCTTGCCCTCCATTGTCAGCGCCTTGACAAAGGTGTGTGTTGTTGTGCAGTAAGAGTTCCAGTGCTTCGCATCGATCCCTCTGCACCCGCTGGAGACTGGCTTAGGGTCCCTGCACTTGGTCTCAAAAAAATACTGCTTAAAAACGTTGTTGTTAACGTTGACCTCTCCCAGCACTGTCACCTCTTTGCCTTTAATGTCCGTGGCTGTGGTTTTGTCCCCAACCCACATGCTAACGCTGTCACACACTGAGAACTCTCCTCGGTGTAATACGGGATGCGTAGTCCTCTTGGTCCTGGCAGTCCTGTTGAGAGAGCTTGCATTGCTGAGAAATCCCATGTTCTGTCCGTGATGTGACAGTGGCGGAGGCTGTGTGCTGAACAGCACCCGAGGAGAACGGAAGCGCCGCCTCTTAAAAAGTTTTGGGTCCATGGTGATATTTATAGCTTCTCCTCTACCTGTTGTCCAAGTAGAGTGGCTGTGGAATGCCTGTGGAGCTGCCTTGGGGCCATGGTCTCTGTTACTCCTGTGAGTATTGAGCAGGGAGTGTTCTGCAGGATACTCCAGTGGAGCATTGTCCTCTGACTTTGGAGCTGCCTGTGTGCCGATCAAAAAAGCTAGAATCAGAGTGTAGTACAGCATGGACATTACGCTATGCACCTAGAACAAAAGAAAAATGTAAAGTTACAGTCAGCCATGCTGGCACAAATGGTTGCTGTTGCTGGCAATAAATTTATAAGAAACCCAGGACCATAGAGATTTCATCAGGTATTCATGTGGGAGCCAGATGTTGTTCTTCCGGAAAGCTCATTCAGGCAGCATAAACGTTCTTAATAACGCGAGAACATTAGACAATAATAGCTAGATTATTATTAATTCCTCTGGTATTTGTTATTAGAACACTGTTTATGAAGCACTTGTTTGGTGTTATTAATGTGGAGACCATATGGCCACAGCACGTTCCCAGGAGTAAAATCTCTAGTGATTTTTTGCAGCAACCTTTTTTGGCAAGGCCTGGTCTCTTGGCTGCAAATAACCTGCAAAGCAGTGAGAGCCGAAGCAGTCTCTTGGCTAAGCCAGCTGTCCGTTCAGTTAGTTTGTCTACGGTGGTGTCCTTGAGGCAAGGGTGGGGACCACCAAGCCGGTACCTGTGGGAGGGGAGAGCCCCAGTGAATCGTGGCTTTATCACGCTCTCAGGAGCAGGGCCGGTTCAGCAGCCCCAAGCAGCCTCCATCTATCCCATCTGCCCTTTTGGGATGCACCACATTGGTAGTTTTGGGCAGATAAAGCCCAGGCTCCTTCCCAGAAGAGCTTAGGCATTATGTCACAAGGGCAGATGGGATTTTCCCATGTTCAAGCTGCCTATTAGGACAAATATGGGTATTACATAAGAGCACCATGGGCAACGGGCTACTTCTGGCTTGTCATTGTAGGTATAGCATAACTAAAACCATTGCGGTCACAGTACTGGGAATTATGTACAGGGAAACACCTTCCTTTTTGAAGAGTGCTGTGAGCAGAAAGCTCCACGAACATACTACATAGCAGATGCAGCACCAGTGCTAGTCTTCTTTCGATATGGAGAATATGCACAACTCTGTGGAAGAACGTTAGGCAAATGTCTAAAATTTGCTCAGAATGATTCTCTGCTAGGAGAGCAGCAGCAGTAATACCTTGTTAGGTAACTAGCATGTGTTGATTAGTTCAGTCATATGTGGGGCTACAAATCATCATCAGCATCCTGGGAATAAGAGACATTAAAAATGATCTGAAATTGCAGTTAAAGGCAGACACTGTATTTCCTCTGTGAAAACTTCATAAGCAGAGACAGGGTATAAACAGAGAAAACTATGGCGCAAGGCTCCTCCCCGTCTCTGCCTTGTTTTGCCTGACAAGCCTCAGCTGGCCCCAACCTGCACTGTGTCCGGCCAGCAGACAGGCAGCCGCACACAGACTGGACAAACAAGGTTTTGTGAAAGAGGAATCGAGCTCTGCAGTTCCACTGTGATTTCCTAGCATGTCTTAATGTTTTTTCTGGGTGTGGGTCAATTACTGTTGAAGTTTCCCCTCTCTCTTTCTGTTCAGCGCTCTCAGATTGGAATCCTAAGCAGCACTAAAGCATGCAACCAGGCCTTTAGCTTTGCTAGAGCACTGTTTTGTAGAAGATGCAGCACTCTTAAGATGTCCCATAGGATCTTGGGTGGATAGTCTTTTCTTGGACCGGAGCTGAAATGCAACGAACAACAGTGTTTGTGCAGAGCTGGGCAAGCATTTAAGAAATAGTTGGGAGATACCAAGTGAAGGCAGTGACTGAAGAGGAGAGTGAAGATGCAGCAGTGCCTGCATCAAGGGGAGAAAAGAAGGGAAGGACCATAAGCTGCATGAGCAGTTGTCTGTGCAACATTTAGGTTGGAAGAATTGCCGACAAATTGATGGAGAGAGTCAAAGCTCTTTCACAGAAAATCCTTATGGTTCCAAAGCTACTCTGATTTGCTTAAAACAAGGCCAAGAGCTGGTGCCTTCCCACATGCTGCTCGTGCTTGAGCAGTCATCATCATCTGTATAAGGAAACGGAGCTGGGTGTAGCTCAATAGCTTGGCTGTGTGCTGTTCAGAGAGTAACCCCTTGTTGTAAAACCAAATTAAAATCAGATGGTTCATTACATTGCTAAAGAGCTTTCTTGACTGAAATGTTAATGGAAAAGGTTTGCAGAACAAAATCCAGGCACAATTTAGACATGCCAATAGCGGCCTCAACCTATTGTGTTTATACATAAACCCTTTTTTTATTATTTCCTTCTATAGGAAAGAGACATTGCAATGTCAGCAAAGAGCTGTTTCTGGCTTTGTGCTATACAAGATTCACTGCTGTAAAATGCAGCTACGTTTGTCTCCCTTCTCCGAGTTTCTTATGTGACATATGCTAAGATTATTGCCTTAAGGCCATTAACACAAAATCAGAAAGATCTCACCTGCTTACCTCCTCCATTTTTTTAATTTAAAACTTGCTTTATATTACCTCTCTGTGGGGTAAAGAATTCCATGGGGAGTGTGGCCTAGACACAGACAAAATGTATTTGAGATACCTAGTGCCTTTCCTGAAGGTTCAAAATGGGATCTTCTAATCCGTTATTAAATTAGTGGAGAATAGAAGTGGACAGATTAACAGATGGACTAGACTTGATGACAACACAAGTAAAACAAGTTAACATGAAAGAATAGGTGTGCCTTAGAATGTGGACATTTTTTTCCTGATACACAGAGATGTTTTACAGGCTATTCTGAGGGTTATTTCTAAACTTTATCACCTACTTAGCCACTAGACCCTTTCATGGTGCCTTCTAGAAGGGTTTACAGTGCATACCGAGTGCAGCCTCCTGAACTTCCAAGGAGGTGCAGAGCTGCTGGCAGTATCTGGGGATCTTGGTAACATTGGCCACAGACATAAGCATAGGTATGTTGATGCCAGAAATGCAAACTCTGTACTAAACCAGAGGACGTTTAATGGACCATCTCTCATTATGAGTAAGCATTCCTCATGAAAGACATGGTGTCTGGAGGCAGAATAAGAGAAGACAGAATGGAATCTCCTATTTTAGCCAGACAATAGCTAGTATCAGTGAAGCAACTTGTTTAACAAGTCAAAGAGCTAAACTTGTTAAAAAATAAGAGCGTTAGATGCAGACTGCCCTTGTCTTTATTCTTTAGAAGACAGACCAATGATTTTTTTTAGTTCTAGATGACAGCTGTCTTCCCCACTTTTATGTTGGCCAAGTATCCTATAAACACCTTCTCTGGTATAGCTGTTCAGGCCACTGTGTGAAACTGATAATAAATGGTTTCAGTCTCCTCTGAGAAGGCACTTACCTCTGAGTATACGGCACAAAAGAACTGCTCTCCCAGCAAGGTCTTTATTTCACCCAGATGCCGAGCTGGGGTTGGTTGCAGCATGCCATCGGGCCAGTCGGACTGTACAGCTGAGTCAGGGAGTTGCTTATTCTGCGTTCCACTAGAAGTAGATGTATTACTTTTAATAATTAGCTAGCAAATAAGTGTTTTCAGTACCATTCCCCACTTGATAGGAGGAGTACAAGGACAAATTCTCTTGCTTGGCTCTCTAACCTGTCCAGTTTTCACTGTTGTGGTCTAGAGATTGTCTGAAGTACAGTTCTTGGTTTTCAAGAAAAGCACATTTGTAAGACAGAGCTACCTTTATTCAGCATCTTCACTATGCTGTGGTTAACAATCCACTGCTCCCAGTCCCTCATGGGCATCTTCCAGGTTCACTGAGCCTGTTAGTGATGCAGTATAGTCTGCTGATGCCTGTCAGAGCTCAGTTTGCACAGCAGCGATTGACAAATAAGGGCTCAGATCCCCTGTCATCTTTGTCTGGGAAGCAGGGCTGATTACAGGTAAAGGGACCGCAAGTTGTGTGCCAGCAAATGCAGCCAATGTGAAACTCGATGGCTAATCTGTTTAGTAGTCCAGATTGTTCTAAAGAGCACCACCACCATCTCAACATCTGTTTTCTGTCACAGTGCTTTGTCATGGTGCACTTCTGTTGTCAGTACCCAAACACTCAAAACCAGAGATGTTTGTGGTACCTGCCAGCCATGAATTGTGCCACATCCATGAATCTGCTGTGCATGCATCTTAGTCCCACTGTTTGTGCCCCATGCTTTCCACTCCTGTGATGCCCTAAGCGCTGGGAGTCCTTCAGAGGCACTGAAGGAGGGCTGCCAACATATGCCTTGCCATACATTCCCAACAGCCAGTGGAAAGTAACTCATACTTATCCTATGATTTTTTTGTCAATGCATACAGTAACAGTTGGCGATAGTAATATAATCCAGCACGCCGACACCTTCCCAGCAGAGTACATTTCTGATTATAAATTCCTGAGTGCTATTGACAGTGATAGCAATAGTATTTTATTAACCTTAAATATTTAGATTACTTATATGTTCCATTTAATAAGGTAAATAAGGATTGTATAAGGTGGTGTTGTACTGCAAAAGGTCCTGCTGGATTCAGTGTGGAAACTCAAGTGCGTTTGCTAAGGAGAGCATGCTGCTAATGCCAAGGTATGTGCTAGATTCATTTTACACCTGTGCAATTTCTCTTCACAAGAGAGCTGACTGCCAGGAACTGTAATTTAACTGGATTTAACTCTTACCAAGACCCAAATACAAACTACTTAATTTTTAAAAATCTGACTGAACCCTCCCAAGCCTGTTTTCAAGCTGTGCAGGGCACAGGAGTCAGTCTGTTATGTGCATATTACATCTCACTGTGCAATACTGCCGCAGTGAGCTGGCGGCTCTTTGCATTTGCTGCTGTCGCTAGATGGTGGCTCATGTTCCACTCTACCTGCGTGGCTGAAGTATTTAAGCTTGTTTCAGGGTTATGAATGTGTCAGAAAGGTCAAACAAAGTTCTAAGATCTGAAGCTTCATGCTACCAGACTGAGTATGCTATATTTTTGCAAGAATGTACTAGTAAAGTAATAACCCTTTCAGTGGACGCTTTACAGTTCAGTAACAGTAATGACAGAGCTATAATATGCTGGCCACTGCCAAAAATAATCCACTAACTTTTCTGACTGCCACCCTAAGAAAACACTGCTTCAGTTCCAAATGGCTGTTTTTTAACCACAAAAGAGTTTATTTTAAGCATGGCTTTTTTTTTTTTTTTTTTTTTTTTTTAAAGTTCTTTTACTGTCTTCTTCCCGGATTCCCAGTTGTGGCGGAATCCAGTAAATGATGCAGAGTTATTCAAATGATGCTGAAGACAGCATCTAGATACTATCCCTCTCTACCCACCACTCCCAGAGGTTAATCAAATCCCCTACTGAAGGAAGTATTTCTTCAGAATTTGCATGCATTCAGAATTACAGACCTGGGAGGTAACTCCCCCCCTTCATTCTTATTTCTTAGTCTCAGGGCATGTAGTAGTAGGTGTTGTGGGACCTTACAAATACATAAAATGCCATTTGCACAAGTGCTTTGTAGAGGTGTTCCTATTTATTTTTTTGATTTGACAATTGTGCAATAAAGATGCTCATAGTAAAAGCTAAACAGTCTGAAACCGGTGTTATAAGGGGCCTAAAGGGAGAGTGGAGAAATGGATCACATCAAAAAGCAAATGGTTCTGTGTCTTGAAAAACTCTTTGTGTGCAGGCACCTTTAAGTGAAACAAAATAAGTATACATAAGGACTTCCCATTTTTTTTGAACAGTTATCCCACAGAATCTGAGGATGAACAGCCAGAAAGGGTATGTTGCCTGGAAACTTACTTAGAACAAAAAATTTAGTCAATTTACTAAGTTAATTGCTTTCAATAAGAATAGCAGTGATTAAAATTGTTACCAAATTTCTGTTCCATATAAACCCCTCAAACTTGTAAGTCTCAATTCCAGGGCAGATCGGTTTCAGTTCAGACTGCCGGACTTGGACAATAAGCAACTGGTTTATCAAGAGGTGTGTGACAGTTTAGGAATTTCAAGAGTCATTTGTGGTTTTCTCTGAGAAAACTGCCATTGAATTTTGGTAGCTCTTTTTTTTCTAGAATAAAGAAACAGAGCTTTTTTAAACCTGGAAGCATTGGTAAAGTATCATTACATTGGGAGCAAAAATGGTGAACCATGTTGAAGTAGTTCCATTTCGTGACTACCACTTTTATAACCTAGTTTTCAATAGCTTTGGGGGGTATATTTTAAACAGAAGTGACTGGATATAACCAGCCCAGGAGGGTCCATTCTAGTTCTATGTTTTTCTAAAATCATCTGTTTTCATAGAATAATATTATATATACTTGGCGGTAACTGGCAAAATATGACCATCATGTTTCACTACATTTCAGGGATATTTTTGCATTTGTGTTTGAAGTGGATTGATTTTGTTCTTTGATTGGCTCAGTAGGAAGGGCTGGGGAAGGCAGATGAAAACCTGCTACTTGAATTTACATGCAAAACGTATAATTACAGTTCAGAAAGTTCACAGTCTTTTGATGTTATTTCTGGTAATGTTTGACCATGATATAATGAACAATGGACAGTTATCCAGCAGGGAAATTCACTCTGGAGCTTATAAGAACTTCCCAGTACCCATCAGTCCCAGGGCATTCAGGTCACTCTGAGAATTATTCTTGAGGTCAAGAACAGTTTGGGATTATTTTTTTTTCTTTTTTTTATACCTGTGGAAGGAAGAGAAACAGCTGCTTTCTTTGCTGCCAGTGTAGTACAGTTAAGATATATGTTTTTTTCCAGAATGATGACTGACTTAACACTCAAACATAGAAGAGTTTTCTACAGAGAACTCTAAGGGATGAAGATGTGCTTTTGGTGCTGAAAACTTTTCAGTTTTTAGCCCAATTCATTTTCCAATTTGCTTTTGCTGACAGTGTGATCTAAGTTTTTATTGTCACATGCTTTTGCTAAATGTGAGTGGTGATGAAGTGGGCAGGAAAAGGTTCCTCATTTGTAACTTGTTAAAGATTAATATACACTCTGTGTATTACAAGTGTGTAACTCCGTCGTGTCTGGTTGGAATGTATTGTTGCTTTCCTTGAAGAGTGCTGCATTATGTTTTCCTTTGTGTTTTTTGTCTTAGCATTATACAGTTGTATTATACGGTGAGTATGTTGCTTTGTGACGTCTCACAATGTGAGACTTGAAAGACCTGGAAAATAAATAAAAGCCTGATGGAGCAATCAGTAATTGAAGCCATGCTGCTGTGTTACAGTTCTATCAGCATCACATTCTATCTGCTTGCTCTTACAGCATGGCAGCACCTCTGACACTCCCGTAATTCCGTTGTAGCACTAAAAAGGTGGAACAGCCTCAGCTGGTATGAGGTGTGCTGCTGCTTGAACTGAAGGAGCAAGATTTTCCAAAATAGTTTGGCAAGCCTTCTTGTTGTTTGTCATGCATAATGCACCAATAAAGCTTTAGTTATAGTAGTTTTTATCCTAGATACTTGCTGTTTGCTGCATTGAACTGGGCTGTAAATATGGTATTACTGTCTGTAAATGCTAGTAAAAATGGTGCATGCTTGTCTGTAATACAGAATATTTTTTAATGCTTTATTTTAGTAGAGAAGACGGTGCAGCCTCGTAGTTGTGCATTCACCAGATTCTGTTAAAACAGCTGCTACACTAGTAAGAGAAAAGATAATACTGCTTTTGGTTCAATCAAATACAGCAAGTAAATAATTTGCTAACTGAAAATAAACATAGGCAATAAAAATGCGCATAGATTGTTGTGATCTAAAGCATGATACAATTTGGAATGTTTTCTGTCATTCTTGAAGTCATTGATGTGGTTTTTGGATGTGCAAAAAATAAACAGAAGGGATATTTGAGTCTTTATGGGTTTGTGGTTACAGAAATGCTGATATATCTTGAACTTATGAAATGACACATATTTCGGAAGTGACCTTCCTAATGCCAATAATCTGCTTATGCTCGTCTCATGCAGTTCATGATGAAGGTATGGAAGAACAAAGGCTTGTGAGAACATGTCTCATCTACTAGTTTTGTAATTCAAATTACAGGAAATAGAAGAAAACCATCATCGTAATGGCAGGAAATAATAGTTTTCAGAGTATTGAATAAGCCAATAGACCCCTCAAAGTGTTTGATTAGGCTTCTGCATTTCAGAGAGGAGAAGTGGTTGCATTATTCAATAATGCTGAAAAAAGATGTTGGTACTGTATAGGGGTTGGCCCAGCTGTGACGTTTGTGTCTGTGCAGTTCTTTCCAGGGACACAGTATGGAGTGTGTGGTGTGCTGGGGTTATGGCAGCAGAGGGTTTGCAGCCAGTAAAGTGCCGCTTGTTTTCTGGTGTTTGCAATGATGGATGATGTGCTTGGCTGTCTGTGCTGCAAAAGGGATCGTGGAGGTCACCAAAATAAACAACAAGCAGTGTGTTAGTTTTGTCTTGCTGCTTCTGGTAGTGAGAGAGACATGAGGGTGGCAGTTGCTGCTGGAGTTGCTGTTAAAGAGAAGGCATCTATTGGCACATCCTCCTCACCGATAGATTTGAACATGTCTAGGAATTAAAATATAGACGTAGCAATTCAGGGGAAAAGACTTCTGAGACCTGAGAGGCCTTGAAGGGAATCCTTAAGCCATTATGACTAAGAGCAGTGTCAGAGGCTGCACTTCAGCTTTTCCTTGATCTTAGCTGGTGAACAAGAAAATGGGAATTTCTGATGGGCTCAAGATTTCATTCCTCTGTTACATCTGTAGTGACTCATCTTGTAAATAAGAGTTTTACGTATGCTGAAGAGCCAGCTGGAAGCTACCTGTGTCTCACACACTTCCTTTTATTCCAGATGCCTCCGGTACTGAAACGTTCCCTTGAGTGTTCCTAGGGAGAGCAGTAGACTGAGAAAAATGCTGCCCCGCAGCACTGAGCATGCATCATGTCACCGTGATCATTGTCATCATGGGATGTGCAGCAAAACCCCTACCTCTGGATTTCTGACTCAGGTTTAGTCTACGCAAGCGTAATAACAAGAGTGTTTGATGGCTCGCGATGTGTCTGCCCATTCTGGGTGTTTAAGGGAGAAAAGCACTGTGAGTCTTGACCTGCAGGGTGCAGATTCACCAAATCAGAAACTAAAAAGACTCTGGGAAACCACTTCTTCTTAGGATTTACTTTATGCTTTTTGGGACATAAGTAATGAAAATGGCTTATTTGCAGAAGCCTGATCTTATCATTTGTGTCCTCCTGATGCGGTACATAAACATTTCACTTGCTAGTGCCTCTTCAGAGAAGCCCCAAAGGAGGGAAACAGGTCTGTTGCCCATCAGCTTCATTGACACTCCCTTCCCTCTGCTGAGGGAAGCTATCTGATGAGAGAGACCCACCCTGCAGCAGGCAGTAGTTTCTTGATGTAGGTGACGGAGACTCATGAGACAGCACGGGCAGAGCTCAACTTTGAAAGACTCCCTTTGCAAGTACTGAGTTGAAGAGCATAATTGAAACTTCTGTTTCTAAGGATGTAACGTTTGGCATTGTGATACTCTAACACGTAACATATGCTTATGGGAATTCAGTCGTCAATAGTCATCTTAAATATAGCTGCCTTTGGAAAACAATAAATGACCTCCAGGTCATGATGACCACACCAGTAAAAACTTGCAAAGGCATGCAGCTCTTACTGTGACAGACTGAGTGTTAAACACTCATAGTGCCACCCTCCCAGAAGACAAAATTGTATCTTATTTAAAATAACAAACTGACAGTCATTAAATAAAAGGTACAGATTTTGTCCCCTGTCAGGATAAAAATATCTTTAAATATAGTGAAGAAAAAATGAATTGATGGTCACTTATCAAACCTAGTGAGAAATCTCTTTGAAAATAAATGACAGAAAGCAGTCTTAGAAAGAGCATGTGAATCTGTTTCTCCTGAAGTTGATGGCCTCAGTAAAACTAATTGGACTAGAAATAAAAATGCTGGCTAGAAGTAAATTTTCTGAGCATACTACAGTTGTATATCATACTTACATTATCATCTCTAAAGCAAATCCTAAAATTAATCATTGATGTGTGGTGATTACTTTGGAACTTCCAATACAGATTTCAAACTCTGTCTATGTTTTATAAGACTCCAAGATTTCATAAATCCTAATTAAGCGGCACAAATGAGCGACTAAAGATCTCTGGCACTAATTGACGGGAATATTTTTGCAGCATAAATAAGACAAATCCCTTCCCCCCATATAAAGCTGGGTGCCTTTGAGGTCCATGGAAACAGGTGCCTCCATCCTATCCACCTCCCAGAGAGCACGAGAGATTGCTGCTCACTTCCTATCCAGACGTGAGAGGAGGAATTGTTCCCTACCCGCTGCATAAAGCAGCGAGTCCAAAACACCTACCTGAGGGTAGGTTCATGGCCTGTCCTCCTCTCCCTCTGCGCCTTTCCCAGATGGATCTCAAGCTGGTTTTGCCAAGTGTCTAGTTTGCTGTATTTGATCCTGAGATTTCCAATACAAAATTACCAGAAATGAGAGAACTGGAATTTCAGTCTTTGGGGAACTACCAAAATGAAACGGGAATTCATCTGGGAAAAGAAAGCATGAGGGCAATCAGAGTACAATGTTACTATCCCATCTTACAGCCAAAAGTAGTTAAGGCAGAAAAATACAATATCTTTAAGGGCCAGTAAACTTTTCCAACTAGTGATGTTATTGCAGCTACTCAGAAGGGAATATAAATCATTATTCTTGTCCAAACCCTAATTAATAAGAACCAGCTGAATCCTAATGGCGATACTAGCATTTCATTTTTATTCAAGCTCATAATGTTAATTTTTGTTTTAGTTTTCACTTTTCTACCACTACACAAAGAAATCTGAAACAAAGGAGACTTTTAGAGATTTCTGGGTCAGTGGGGAAACAGTACTGAATATTTCTTTGCCTCTGTAGGATTTTGCATCCAAAAATGTCAAGCAATTTTAGAAGCACTTACTGGCCTCTGGTCTATCCTTAGAAGCTGCTTCTGTTGCAAGTCAAGAACCTGAAGAGTAACAGTGGATTCTTGCCAAGCAGTAGCTATGTTCCTTTTTGCCTTTGCTCCCTCTGCTCCTTAATTTTAAGCTGCAAGAATATTCTTTCCTATTTCTAAATCTGTTTTACCTTCATGAGACATAGAGAATTCAATTACCTTCTTTAGTCCTTGAATTCCCTCTCTAATGATTTATTTTACATGACAGTAGGGAAATAGTGACAAGAAAACTCAAACAAGAGCTATAGAAATTAACTTCTATTTTCACTGCAGCTGAAAATGAGCAGTGTCTCCACGGTAGCCACATTCATTCTGTACCTACCTTACTGTAATTGCATTTAACTAATTTTGTTAAAAGCACACATAAAGTATGGGAATAATACTCTTAATTAACTTTAAATGTTAATATTTTTCTTTAAATCAACACGCCTGAAGTTGAACTGAATGTGTGAAAAACTAAGTAATTGGGCTGATCCTTATTAGTAGTTTGACTTGTGTGTTCTCTGACGTATCCTGTAAATTGAGAAGTGTATAATTTCTAGACAACTACTGGATATAACCAATGGAGAGCATTGAGCTGTATCCCATGATACATGAGGTGATGTGCAAAGATTGTGGCAGACATTTGTATGTCTTCTCTTTGCAAAGCCTGAGCTTGTCCTGGAGATTGTAAAGATGTAGTGATGCTCAGACTCCTGTACTCTTGCCTTTCCCATTTAATTTGCATTCAAAATTATTTCCTTAGAATTCCTAAGTATTCCACTGTGGATATGTGAAATACAGTGGGTTTTGCCATCTAAAATAAGCAAATAGTGTTGTTGAGTGCAAGAAAAACTTTCAGTCTGAAAGCTTTTTAGTAGTTTCTGGAGACTTAAAATGCAAAGTTACTGAAGAGGCAGAAGAAAGGGGGTTTCTTTCTCTGCACAGCAAGACTCTTTTAAATCTGGTGCAAAATCGCATAAGAACAGGGTCTGTAGTAGAGCTGTCCACAAAAAAATCTGGAAACGCTGCCAAATAAAACAAAGCAAAACACAGAAACATTACAAGAGTTATCAGATTGCTGTATCACGTGTGTAACTGTTGTAATGTTTTCCGGAAGCACAAGTAGTTTTTACAGGAGAAATAACAGTCTCATGACAGCTGGGGGAGTTTACCAAGAGAAGCACAAGGTTCTTACTATTGCTTAGACCTCTAAGCCATGTTTAAACTCAGTACTTACTTAGGATTAAAGCAAAGTTTCTGTGTAAATGTGTTGATGTTATGCAAAATGCTCCATACCTACTTTTTTTTCCTCCTGTGTATTTCCTAATCTGAACTTTCAGATTTTAGCCTAGATCATCTTGATTAATTGGCAGCAGAGTAAACTGTTGCAAAGCGGATGCATAAGTATTCAGGAAACAGATCCCATTTCTTCACATTCTTTTGTTTGCCTTGTTGTCCTCAGTCATTGTAATTTTGTGTGTGTGTGTGTGCGTGTGTGCGCGCGCACGCCATGAGTGGTGGAAAAACAAGTGTGGTTTTGCCAGTGTTTATAATCCATATGAGTAACGGCTCTTGCTCTCTTTATCATAATCCTTTCCCTCCCCCCCCCCCCCCAACTTTCTTCATGGAATAAATGGATTGAAAAAATAGTAGGAGAATGGGATTACCACCCCTAAGATCCGGCAGATGACTGCTGCTATGACTGAGTGGTACAACAGCAAACACACGATAGGCGCCTACACACAGTCATCCCATCAGGGCCAGACGAGCACTGTGCAACACTTGTGCTGATCTGATAATAAATTCTTGGGCAGCACACTCAAGGACCAAGCCATATATTCCTGCTGGTAAAACCTCATGTCCTCTGGAACAGAGTCTTGCCCCTGGTCATGCCTGTCTTGACATATTTCTCTTTGTTTCCTCTCCAGTTCCAACTGCTGTCTGCTTCATGTGCTTTCTGACTGTGTCCTCTCCACTGTTTGCAACTCTCTCTGCCTTCTCCTTTCACACACTGAGGCCAGCTGCTTCAGAGTTGCTGCCCTACCTAATCTTTGTTGCAGTACGTGTTGGACCTCTTGTCATCCTAAGCATCTTGGCTTTCATCTTGTGTGGAAGGTTTTTACTCATTATGTATTAACCCATTGCACACTGACTCACACAGTTGCAGTGCTAGGCAACTGCTGGCAACCATAAAGAGAGGTAGTAACAAAGTGTAGTGGGTTCTGTATGTGAGCAAAACCCATATATTCAGAAAAACTAATTCAAACTGCATTTCCCTGTACTGAATAAGTAAGTCCCGTGACTCGATTTAGGAGGTTATTTCATTTCTATGCTCTGAGCAGCTCAGCTCTGCTTTAGTTGAGATCCTGACACTAAACCAATAAGGATAGAAAAGTACAGTCCAAACTTCTGCACTGTGCAAAGCTCCCAGCATCCTGAGTGTGTCAGGCAGCTGCTGCACAAAAAATCTGACTAATGGTCCCAGAGAGCAAAGATAATTTGAACTGGGTCCATGTTTTAGCTGTACGATGTGGGGTTCTGGGCGCAGACCCAGCAAGCAGTGGGCGAGTAGGAGTTTTCTGTCTTTGTATTATGTCAGAGTTTGAGGGGAGGCAGCTGTTGTGAATGTTTTAAGAAAGGAGATTTTCTTCCCCACCCAGACATTTAAGGTGAACTTAAAATTTGGGAAGAGGTTTGTGTGGATCTTGAACCAGCAGCCTCTGTAGCCTGACCACTCTGCAACATCCTTACTTTGTCCTAAGCTTGAATGATGATCAGTGTAATATGCAGAGAAATGAATGATAATGCAGAATGCAAGACAGCCTTCCTCCCTTGCTAGTAATTTGCAGTTGTGTCAGAAATAAATGCCTGTGTCTTTGAACAGCTTCTTGGTCATACAGTTATTTTGTATAAAAGGAGAGTTAAACAGAAAAGTGTTTGTAAAGGAAAGATCTGATCCTTTCTCATAATGTTCACTCCTTATACCTGGGAATCTCTTAGGCAAAGAACAAAGAAGTTTAAATGAAGTTCAGGCTTCAGCAGCCTCTGCTTGAAAACAGGAAAGAGGGAGTTGGACTAACCTGTCAGCCTCAACAATTCTTAAAAATGTGCATTTGGCAATGCACTTGCATTAGGAACATTTGTAGAGTTCTTATATGGTCATTTTCTGTTTTCTGGCATCATCTGATTGCTGATGCACTTTTTTTTTGCTATAGTCAACAAGGATAACAGGGAAAACATGTCTCTTTCCTTTTTTGTTGTGCACTTGCATGTCTCTGCCATGTTTTCTACAACTCTTTGGCCTTGTTCTCAGTCTGAATAAATCTGAATGTCTAAATTACAAAGCGATGCTAATCATCGATGTTTCACATCCTCATCTTTCTGTGGGGTTCACTGCCTACCCTGGCACCCAGAGTTTGAAATCTGGGAATTCTGATAAAAGTAGGTTAGGATTAGAAGATTATTCTCACAGTGTTTACCAGCATACTATTTTCCTTGATGTCTTTTATTACATTAGGTATGAACCTTCTTGCATTTCTGTAGTGAGAACAATCAATTGATTGAATCTGTAAACTCTTGGAACTGGGATGACTAAACTGCTGTAACAAGTTTTCTCACCCTATGTTCATCAAAACAATCTTGCAGAAGCTGATTAAACAGAAACATTTTCAATGCTGTATCACAGGAGATGTGAGCAAGAAGTCAGAGTGAGAGGAGGTAATTCTGAATGTTGTGGAACGTTAACTTGCTATAGGAGTGAGAAGCTGCAGAAATAATAACTTGTAAATTATGTTTGGAGGCTGTAGCCGGTTAGGGCAATGGTTCTTCCAGTTCAGTGAGGGAAAACTGCTGCAGAGAAAGGCACACATGTTGCTAGCATAACAAGCAGTAAGGCGCATTTACTTAAACTACTGAGAAGGACAGCGATTCCAAACCCTGTAAACTCACCAGCCTGAGGCAGCCCTGCAGCTACCTATGGTGTACAAATGCCATTTGTACTGCTGCTGTTAAATGGAGCATGCCATTCAAACCAGTGCAGATGAAGAGTTACGACCAGCATGGAAGAGTGCTACCTTCGTGCAAACTTTGATGTTAAAAAATGATAACTTGAACTCACAGATACACTGATTACTCTGCTAAAAGAAGGCATGAAATCTCTTCCCTGAATTACAGCATTTCAATTAGAAGAATGTGACCAAAGTCTCAATCTTGTTGACAGGGATAGATATGGATAAGGCAGAAACAAGATCTACAGCAGCATAGCCTAAATGTGAAAGTCAATGGCTTGGAGGTTAGGAACAGCAGTGCTAGCCACAGCAACAAAACTACTCCCTGTCCCTACTTTTCGTGTAAGACGGACCTTGACAGTAAGTCAGTCAGAAGGAGTACCTCTTCGGCCTTGCAACGAAGAGCTAAGGAGAGTTATTTTAAATTTACAAGCCATGTCCACAGATTTGTGAGAATTTTCTTTAAACTTCTTTTCAGCCCCTCTAAATTCTGTGACATTCAAGGTTCAATGAGAATCTCATCTGTAGCTGATTCTCACGGGCGTTAATGGTTCCCTTGTCTTTGTGGTCTGCTTGAAACCGTACTTGTTTCCCAGAGACCTGGCATGAAGGAACGCTTACTGGAGTTAGGATTACGGTCTCCACTGAGTTCCATTTTTACTGCCATTAACTTTCTAAACTGTTCCCCATAGCTGACAACCTTTCTGTGCTTGGAGACCTACTTAGTGGGAAGCTGGGAGAGTGATGTTTTATGTGAATCTAGAATCATTGTGCCTTCAATTGAGGTTTGTTTAACTTTGTCATTAAGACCATTTGCAATGTAGGCATTTTGTGGCAATGCTTACATACTTTTCCTGTATTTCTGCATTTCTATTGTGATTTACCTATTAATGAAAGAAAAAGAAAAGCTCCATGTTCCCTTAAGATATTTACAAGTAGCCTTTATTCTTTTTCTTCCATTACCTTGGTTAATAACATCAGCAAATTTTTGGATTGGAAATTAGAGACGTGGCTGATCTTCAGGTTCTGTGCTACGTTCTAGGTAAGAAAGTGGCTAGGTTTATTTAGCAAAACACAGGTGCTCTGGTTTCAGTAGCTACTTGTCTAGGTAGCAGTTGGTACAGCTCTCAGAACCCATAAGCCCTGGGTTTATCATCAGTACATCACATTAGAAACAAATAGTGCTTAGAAAGCAAGAGGAATGGAAACATCCCTCCCCAAATGACAAGAGCTTTGTGGTGAACAGAAACCACTGGGTGCAGTATTGCTGTCTGTGCTCACCAGACGTTTGGCTGTAACAGGCTGTGGGGGACACGTTAGTTTCCTCCTCGTAGAATGTGAGTCAGAGGCAACCGAAACATGTGAGTTACAACATGAGCTTGGCTTGGGGAAGCCTAATACTTGCTTCTTAATTAGAAAAAAGAAAGCTGATAAATCAGCTGAGTCATCCTGCTATACTGCAGTGTTGGTATGAATGGCATTCCCTATGGATTGACCTACATGGAGAAAAGTGCCAAGCAATAGTCAAGAAGGAGTTCAGTCAAATGTTTCAAAATATCACCTATGAGTTTTAGATAAAAGTAGAGGTGTTCTCAGTCAAGCTGTTAACTGCTTCCTGAAAACTTAGATTGTTCTTTGCAGTAATATGACTATTTTCACCAGGGCTCCCTCAAAGTAGAAAAGCTTTATTTCTCTTCATTAGGTGTACAGTAGGCATTGTAGTGTGCAAGATAAACAGACTGTATCATCGCATCTGCCCTCTCTCATGTTCTTCTTTCTGATCGATGTGGCAGTACTGCCTTGTTTCTGGGACAAATAATTTTACAGTGCCTCTAAGAATTAAACCAAGGTTTTTGGGCACTTCTAGAAAGATCACTAAAGATGGGCACTTCTAGAAAGATCACTTCTAGAAAGATGAATGACACTAACCTGCCCAGTATCTTGCAAATAGTACTGACAGATGAGGTATGTTTGAGTTAGTAGGATTTGCTTTATTGTTTAAGGTATTTCTATGGGTTTTCTTTCTTACATCTAGCAAAAATTGTTTCAGCTAGGAACTGAAGGCAGATTATGTCAATTTTTTTTGCAGGAGTTTGTCCAGTTGATAGTAGTTATTTAAATACTGATCTAGTTCCTGATGTGCCCCAGGTTGTATGCAATGATGAAAAATATATCATCAGCACATCTGTAAATGAATCATCTTTTCTCCTGCACCCACATGGTTGCACAACTTTATTGACTGCTTGCTTTGGTGAATGTTTTGTATTTGCCATGTGAAACTGTTCCATCACGTTTGTAATACTGGAAATTCCCAGCACGCTTAACACCTTAATACAATGTTACAGTTAATGTGTTCATAATCATTTTGAGACTCTACACAGTACTCTTCTTTAATTGTCAGTCATACAGCACTGACTTCTGGCTGCAAATCATGGATCTGGATTAAACATTTTCTCACCTGGCTGTACTAAACCATCTAATGGACTGCACAAAGCAGGCTGCAGAACCTTAGGCGAGATACATTATTGCAAAGTAAGCAATTACTTTTCTTTCTCACTTTATCAATGGATTGAGGTGATAAATTTCTCTCATACCAATAAGGCTTCGCTCAGCACAAACACTGGAAATGGAAGATTGTTCCTTTTTTTTTTTTTTCTATTTTATGATTTGGTGAATAATGGCATTGCTGGGAGAAAGTGAAATAAAGCTGGAAGAAATAGAAGAAGGAGGTTAAAGTGTTTTGTCAGAGCTCTTCTTCAGAGTTCAGTTCTGTTTCTTCCACTTTATGCCTTGCCATGAGTCAATGCTATATTGCTTCTAGAATGGGAAATTTGGAGCTCCTGCATATGAGTGGGAAAGGTGGAAAGGGATGCTAGTTCTCATTCCAAATTCGCGATGGACCTTTTACTAGCAAGTAAAAGGTTTCTAACTCACTCAGAGTTTATAATACTCATTTTAAACTCTACTGTGCTGGCTAACTTAAATTAAAAAAATGTTTCTTTTTTTCTACCTTTATATTCAACCCTGTGAGGAACAGCATTTGGATTTTGTAAAGAATCTTGGCACATTTACTCCAAAGCTTGTATACTGTGCCAACAGCTTGTGGTCACCTGGGGACCCGCTGATCATACATAAGCTATCTGATACGGTTTTGGTCTTTGTTGTATTGGTCATGACAGAGGAAGCGTAGTGAAATGCGTAATGCTTTTCACCACTCTAGTCTGTATTTAGTTCAGTGCAGATCACTCAGCAATGTGCAGGATGGAATGAAAACAACTGCCTGAACAGAATATCTACAAGTATTTTCTCATAGTGAAAGATAGAAGCTGCATCCCTAATGAAGTGTGTTCGTTTCCACAGTAGGTGAAGCATTGAGTCAACCCATTCACTTAGCACTCTGCTGCAGGCAGAAAGCATTAAGAAAAGTCTGATTTCAAATCTGTATTTGCATAGTTTCTGTGTTGATATTAATTAGTTCAAATGACCTAACATATTTGAAATTCTTTGTCATTATATCACTTAAACTTGTAAGTAAGGAACCATATATTTCCTTTGTCTGGGTATCTGACATGGACCTCATCATATTTGTTACAGCATTATTTCTTAATGTTTTTGTCTGCTGAATCATCTGTCAGGAATAGTCATAATAATTACAAGAAAGCAACTCTGTTCTGAATTGGAAGTTAGGTGGTATGCCTGAGCATATTGGAAAGAGACAAAAGAAGAAATACGTAGGCAGATGTTATCTATCATATGAAAATCCTAAATACTGCTGAAGAATGGGATTCCACAGGTAGTCGTCATAATCATGGCATAAGGAATAGGATTTCTTTGGCGTCTGCCTACTTTTACTGCAGTCTTCAACAGATGATGAATACATGACAATTTTAGGTTGTCTAACACAAGAAAGATAAGCTTCTTTTTTCTTTTTGAAGATGTGCCTAGCAGGTTTCTGACGTAAAAACCTTCTTAAGAGGCCTGTCGTGTTTGCATTTGGTGCATTTCCACTTCTGTGTGGTTTGGGGTTTTTTTTAATAAATATTAAGTGCAAGGCTGATAATCAATTTGTACACCTTACTAGATCATTTTCTGCTTGCTTAAAATCAAAACCAGAGGGAAGTTTTGATGACTAGGTGTGTACCTAGTTTCTGTGCATGATAATGTAGCTTAAACATGTCACTTGGAAATGAGCTTTTGCAAATTTGATTTGTGTTAAGGAAGGTGAACTTTAAATCTGGCCAATGATATTGCATCAATTCTTCTGTGGCATTGGGAGTGTGGTTTTTTCTTAGAAAGTATTTCCTTTCACTTTCAAGTGATGGCACAATCACGGATCAGGTGCTGAACACTGAATTCAAAAGACTTAAATGCTTCTAAAAATTCGAAATATTGATCAAAGGGAAGACATCCTACATTTCATTAAATAGTTTTCCAATTTCTCTGCTTGCAAATAGAAAAGGAGGAGGGGGAGAAACAAGAAGGAAAGGGCCACCTGCTTTTCTTTCTCAAAACACGCAGAGCAAAGTGGTCTGCAGTGCAGTGCTTCACAACAGCACCCTGTTACACAAAAGCAGTTGAGTGAGAAATGTGCTTCTAGGGAGAGCTCGTGCATCAAAATACCTCTAATGCATGTGATTCTGTGGAGCCAGGAACTCGCACCTTTGCCGTATGTAAAGTGTCGTGGAATGCAGGGCTGAGCGGTGAAACTTTGCACTTAGCATTTACAGCATGTGCCTGAGAAAACGATGAGAGGAGGCCTTCACAAAAATGACTGGGGTGGGGAGGGTTTGGATCTAGGCAGAACAAAAACATAGCTGATGAATATCTATAACATTGATAAGAAACACCAATAACAAAGACAGGAATGGAAAGGATTCTTGACATGGAAAACAGAAGCATGCCTAGTTTCTGGGGCTTGGCATTTCTGTGTATACAACATGAGTTGCTACACGAGTGTACAACTGAATGCACGTCTCTTGGTTGCAGCGTAGACTTCCAACTGGGTTCAGCAAAGAGCATCATGTGAATTTAGTCTGTTTTAATACAGAAATGACACTTGTGAAATGGCACTGTTGTGTGGACTACTAACTGACGACCCTTGAAACTGCTGCGTGCTGATCACATCTAACAGCAGGGTAGAGGCCTTAAAGCTATAGGTTTCTACATGGAGATAATTTGTTTTATGAAAATGCAGGATAGGTAGAGGTCCTCACCAAAATAAAACCTATGCTGTTAAGAGGTCCATTTGATCAGAGAATTTATGTTCAGGCAGAAATGTATGTCCTGAAAGTTATTCAAACCAGGTGCTTGCCAGTTTAGCTGACACCAGAAACTCTGACCACCACAAAAAAACAAAGCTTCAGTTTTTCTGCTTATTGTACTGCTTGTTTTAATACAGTGAGAGGACTGAATTAATACGAACCCAGAGCAACAGAGAAGGGTAGACCCTGGGCTAGTTAACGTGTGTGTCTTTGACCAGCAGCAGCAAATAATATTTGCAATTTATGTAAATCTGAAAAGTATAACAAAGAAGAGGAAAAAACTTCTCATAGAGGACTATGAATCACTCATTTAGCAAACTGAGCATAAGGAAACAACACATGTTATGAAACAGCCGGTATGTGGTAGGAATATAGAAGAACGTCATCCCTAGTTGAACATAGAACACCAGCCTTATTTACAGGACTGGAATCTTTATTATGGGAAGAAAATTAGTATAAACTATGTTCAATGGATATTGGGTGCTTCAAAACCTGCTGTGTGAGTCCTAAGAACACAAATACAGTGCAACCAGAAATCAGTAACTGCTTTAAAAAAAAAAAATTGCCCTTTTGTAGGTCATCCTTCCCTGAAGCCAGTCGTCCTAAGAAGTCACAAATCTCTGTGCAGCAGCTGCCTGCAGACTCTGCAGTTTAGTAGTCTGTCAGCTGTAGGTATTAGTTTGCTGCATGCAAATAAGATGAAAAATTTGTACATTTGCAGAGATGGCTATTCCGTGTCATCTTTTCCCCTATGAGTGAGGGAAAAAGACATTGTTGCAAGGCTGCTGTGCAGAACTGTTTGTTGTCAGTCTGAAATATGAAGGCACTAGAAAACTAAGGATATAGTCAGCTGCAGTGAAAAAAAGACGTCCACACTCGCACAGCTGGACAATTGTTTCTCACCTGCCGACTTGCTGTGGGTTATGGGTCCTGCTGACCTCCCTTATGGCCACCCAGTAATCCTTTTCCTGATGAGTGAAAGTGAAGCTCTTAAATGGGGCTGGATTTGCGGTTGTGTTCATCAGAACCATGAGTTGTTCTTGAAGTGCGTTAAGCAATGAGTAGTTCAAATGAGTGATTTGTGTGGCTGTGGTAATGCAAGCGCCTTAAACACCTTGCTGGTCTGGGGCTGGTCCATAGAGCACCTCAAAAGAATTGTGTCATAATGGGCAGGAAATGATGCATTTTGGAAAATGCCAGCTGTGTCATCCACCACAGGGCAAGTCTCTGTGAACATGCACAGGTCTTTTTTTTCATACCCGAGTCATCTAGCACATAAAGATTTTTTTTTTTTTTTAAAAACCATATCTTTCAAAATAGAAAAACACAATTCTGTGAGCCAGAGTTGTTAAACACATCATAATCAATGTAACATACAGCAATGAGGTGCTTAGCAAATATCCATCACAAAGCTTTCTGAAGAACTATTTTTTTAAGAGCCTGGATTGCATATGGTTGTGTAAAGAACAAAATAATGATGATTAAAGTAGATCAGTGAAGCAGACCACAAAAAAATTCTGTCACCTTTATACCTATACAATACAGAAGGAAAAATAAGAAATTATTCAGAATAAGAAGCAATACAAATAGTCATAGACTAGTAAAGCCATACTTAGCAAATAGAAAGTTGTCAAAGACTTAATCTACTTCCTATCGGTATTTATACTGGGCTAAATTATTCATTGTAGGTCAGAACTATCTGAAACAGCCTAATCCTTTATTAATTTTCTGAGCAGTTAACACCTAAATGAGCTAAATCAATTTTTGTTGTGTACTTTTTAATGCAGTAATATTTTTCACAAATATGGCCGTGCAAAATAAATGATGAAGCCTGAGTGTAAGAAGCAGATTAATTTTATAGATTATTCATTCATTTATTCATTTCCTGGAAGGAGCTTTGTATTTGATAGCACAAATGCTCATTATGATTTTGTCAAAAATATATAAATCCAGGCACAAAATAAATTTAAAGGACTTGTCTTATCTTCTGTTTGATTTTTTTTCTGTCTTTGTGCTTGAATCTTTTTCCACTGACATGGGTGTTTTGGTATGTAATGGGTCAATGGGAGCAGAATCTGATCTTATATTAGTGCATTGTTATGGGAACATGAAATTTCATATTGGAGCCAGAAACATAAATTTTGGAAGTTTTTGGAATCAGTTTAATGATCTGTGTTCAATGTTCAGTTTTAGAAATTTACTGAACAAAAGAAGTCTTAAACTGAATCAAGTGGGTTGGTTACTGTGGGTCTGATCTCTGACAGTGAAAGTGTTTGTAGGAGCTGTCAGACTGAGGGGAGACTAGATTGGGGTTTGGGTCTTAAAGTCTAGGCCAGGCAACTTTTTGCTATGCGTCATCACCTTCTCATGGTTTCTTCAGGGAATACCGCTGCAGAACGTGGGAGCCACGTTCATATGATAAAACCGATACCAGAAACAGAGAATGTCAGTCTCACTGGTCTTGATTTGGGTCATTTGCTAATGTCAACTACTATGGAAAATGTCAAAGCATTTTTAAATGCAAGAGCCTAGGAAAAAAAGAAGAAAGGCTCTTGACTGGGAAATAAACATTGCTTCCAATATAAGGAAAACTAAAGGCGTTTCATTCATTGAAATATGGCACAGGAAATTCAAATTATGCTACAAAAGCCTGGCAGTAAAGCCATCAAGCACACGATTTCAAAGTACTTCATGGAGTCATGTTAATTTCGTGTGTACATAAATAGTGAGAGAGGTCTCATTCACTGTGGGTATGTATGCAGGGTCTTATTTCTACATGCATATAGCAAGTTTCATCTTAATACCTGTATGCAGGCTCAAAATATTGAGCAGCGCTTTGCACATTTTCTCCTACTGTACAATAATGGTGTGATGCAAGTGTCTTCCACATATAGTCCAATGTAGTGGGAATATAGTGAACATATAGAATGTAGTCCCACAGACATTACGCCTGCAGGTACTGAAGTGCTCTTTTCTTGTCTCTCATTCTTCCAAGCACATGAGAACTGCGGCAGAGTGTGGGGCAGTTGAGTGGGTTTCCTTTGGCACTAATGCATTCAGAGACACGCCGACTAGTGAATCGCTGTAGCCAGGTCTGCACATCCTTAGTGACTTCCCAGCTATCTACCAATGTAGTCAGCATCTTATGTCTTCCTCTGTGTATCCGTTAAATGTGATTTCATCCCTTCTACTGGGTCCCCATAATGGTTTAAAAATGTCAGGTGTTAACGTTCCAGTACATTCTGACTCATTAGCAAGTGCATAGTAATCTCAGAGAAGCAAAATTTTTGGGCATAAAATCCTACTTCTACACACAGGAGATTTTGTATAATTGTAGTGTATCTTTGTGCCTGCTGCAGGCTGAAAAACACATTTCATGCATCAACAGCAAGTCAGCTACACTTGGGGATTGGTTAGCCAAGTCAGGTGGACGTCTTGCATCTCCCGCTTTCAGCCTCGGAATATGCCAGCGGTTCTTGGCATTCAGGTTCCAATGTTTGTATTGCCATTCTCTGGACAGTTGCTTTGTGCAGGGTGATGGGATTCTCAAAGTGAAAGGTATATTGTCAGGGAAATTAACGATGTATTATTTTCATTCAACTTTTAAATTTAGATATATGTGCAGTATTTTTAGTGAAAGGAGTTAGAAAATATTTAAGTTCAGTACTGGGTGTCAAATAAGGTGTCAGCTCCATGAATAAGCAGGCCACAAAGGTACGAGATGCAGTGTATTTCAGTGAATTTAATGAGATCAGCCTGTTAAGTACTTTCATAGCCCTTTCTCCAGCATCTCAGCTGTAATCTGTTCAGACATTGATTAGCTGTAAATCTCAGCATTAATGTCTACCTGTGGTGGAAACTTACATGAATGCATGCCTACATCTAATCCTTGAGCAAAAATGAAAATAAAAAATGCTATCTTTACCTTTTCATTTTCATAGAATCATAGAATAACCAGGTTGGAAGAGACCCATCAAATCATCGAGTCCAACCATTCCTATCAATCCCATAGAATCATAGAATATTCTTTCATCAGCAAACCAGCAACTTATAGTAAATATAGTAAATATTACACAGTTACCTTTCTCCTCACTAGGATAGGTCAAGTATTGGACAGGCTAAAACACCGAGGAGAAAGCTGGGGTGTCAGTCCCAGAGCAGACGTTCATCCAGGTCAGTATTCTGTCTCCTGTGGTGCCTATAATGCTCAGGGACTGGTGTATGAACACGGCAGCCATATGGCAATCATCTCCTTGGAGCCTCTCTGCAGTCATTTTTGAATCAGATTTCCTGAACCACAGGTAGTGGTTTTGCTTTTAGTATGTCTGATTACTTTCTGAACCTCTGTCAACTACAATATCCTGTGGAAAGGAATTCCATAGCTCAGTTATACGTGGAGAGAGGAACCACCTTCTTCTGTTTGCCTTGAACTTGGCACCTGCTAGTTTTATTTCCCGCTCCTTGGTTTGTGAACTGGGAGACAAGGCAACAGCCATTCCCTTCTAAATGCTTTAAGGACAATTATGACAATAAGTTATTATCTTCATCATAGCCCTCCTCAGCCTTCTCTCTTCCAGATTTAGAAATTGTAATCTATGTAGTTTCTCTAAAAACGGAAAATGTTCCAGGCTTTTCATCATCCCACACCTCTTGTTTTACTTTATTCGTTTTCTGAGATGTAAATGATGACCAGAACTACCAGCAATATTGAGGATGTGGAGACGTTACAATTTATATCAAGGGTCTGAGATTTTCTTTCCACTAAGTTACGTAGTTTTTTAGTATCAGTGGAACCAAGCAAATAAGAGGGCACAAAACAGACATTAATAGATACTATGATATCTTGGCAACAGCAAAAGTGAACTTGGTGTTGCTCAGACACATAATTTTATGTATAAATACACACACACAGAGAAATATTTAATGAATTCAGCAGAACTGCACAAAGGGCATTGTGTCAGGAGAACAAGTCAGACACATCCCACAGGACGTCTGTCCCAGAGTGGGAGATGCTGCTGGCATAAAAGCTCTTAAATGCATTGTCCTCTGTGACCCGGCTCAAGCCAAATCCTGTGAGGGAGAATTTCCCTCTCGTTCTGAAAGAAATGCAGCTGTAGTGTCATTGTTAGATGTGCCTTTCACTTTCTTTTACATTGGGGCAAGTTTTGTTTGGGAGAGGCATTACCTTACATTTCTCTGAGTTTATCAGCTGATCTAATAAATGTTTTAGTTTATGATCACTTTCTGATTCAGCCTGCAAACCTCCTTCTCTGAGAGGGCAGTTGCCAGCAGAGGTCACCGGCGATGTAGCCACATTGAGGAGTTGACTTTCACTGGATGTTATTGGCCTGGGCTGGAGGGACAGACAAATATTTCTAAACATACTAGTCCAGCACTGACTTTCGGTGTTAGAATATTGACTCTTTTGAAATGAAAGGATTGATTTTATCAACCCTTTTATTATTTATCAGAGGAGTTTACTCTTAAAATATAGACTAAAAAATGGCAGAATTATGTTAACTTCTTAAAAATACCAATATAAAATTACCAATTACTTTAATTCAATTAATGCTACTTAATACATATTCAATATTCTCTTAGTCCTAAAAGCATGTCGTAAAGAAACAGAAAGCCAGTTAATAGAATTAATGTTTAAAGGGACATTTTTATGTCACCAAAGCCATGGAGCAGTAGGAGATTTTATGGGGCTTATTCTGTTGATTGAAATAATCTAGTTTTTAAATGTGTTCTATCTGACCCTTGTTCTTGGAATCCCGATAAAGAGAGACATTTTATGCTTGAAAATGCTAATCTGAACACATATTGTAGGTATTTTTCTGATCTGAGTTTTTAAATTAACATCTTCTGGCCGTCACATAGGCTGCCTAGTTAGTCTATGTAACAGTTGTTTACTTAGCATATAGGTTAGAATGATCCATTGGGCTCATTGTAATTCTCCACTGCACCTAAATGAAGACATCTGAAAAGACGATTTCATCTTTTGAATGAGAAAAAAGACACTGATTAGCTGCAAGGATGAGAAAAAGAAAGTCACAGTTACTTTCTTTACTGCCTTGTTGTGAGACCGACAGAACCCGTTAGAGTGAGTGGCTGGGGTTGATCAGGATGTGAAATCACTATTACTCTACTGCCCAGATTCATCAGAGAGGGCTCCTCCTGTGATTTGTTAGAAATTTATTAATGTATCTGTTATTGATACAGGTAAAGGCCAAATCTTTGTTGTCGCACTCATGTGAACATTTCAGTTTATTTGGGTCTTCCTTCCATCACTGTAACCTCTTTGTGAAGGTGCGGAAAATGACGTCACTTTCTGAGTTTCAGGCAAATGTCTGAAATACTAGTTGTCAGGGTTGTTTCAAAAAGCATGTTTTCTATAATATCTGAATCAGCTCAGAAGTGCAGAGAATGAACGTAGAGGCAAGTTAGCTTCCTCTCTATATTTTTGCAGATAATTGTCACGTTTCATTTTGACTTAGCAAAAAAAGTGCCTAAAAGACTGTATAGAGATACTCTAATGCATGAAAACATTCATAAATTATCTGTCTAACAGTTACATTGCAACTTCAAAGTTGTGACAACTTGGAAAAACCAGCCTGACAAGCATGCTCACTTTCACTGTTTTTCTAAAACTTGAACACGTAAGGAAAATTTAAAGTGGAAAAAAAAAAAAAAAAAAAAGCAACTGAAGCACAAACACTTTATGTTCCCAGCATAGAAATTCCTTCTGACTCCCTGACTGGGGTCCTCATTTTTGTCTCTGACTGGTGTGTCAAATAAAACTGTGTTATTGCCCAGTGTAAATGAATAAACATTATCAGTTTCATCCTGTCACTAACAGGCAAGCAGCAGGGAGTTTGTAAGCTTCTCCAAGTGGACATCCTAGAGGATACACTGTCTCTAGCGAACTACTGCTCTGCCCAGAGCTAAAAGGTTTCTGCCCTGGGCCAGTAATGTTTTGATTTACCAGAATTCCTATTTATTTAGATTAAGAAAGAAAGAAAGAAGTTCTTATCTAGAGTAGAATTATCATAGGAGGGGAAAAAAAAAGGAAAGTGTTAAGTAAGCCTTAATATTCAGAACAAAGACAGTAAAGAATTTAGATATAGGTGTAACTACTCTACCATGCAAATAAAACGAAGTTCTCATATACCTGGATAAAAAGAATGAGAAGAATACTTACGTTTCTTTAAGATTAGGCTGTTCTTACTAAAGATGTTTTTCAGGCTTTAAGCTTAAACACAAATGGCTTAGAAACACCTTCCAGATGTGCGTGCTGTTTAACCTGCATTAGTAGATGCAATTTTCAGTCTCACTAGACCACACTTTTCTCGCAGATGATATTCTTTAGCAATGAGCATGCCGTATTTCAAATACATATGATATGTTCCTCCTCAAGAGGGCAAAAATCACTGTACAGCAAAACATACTGGCTAATTCCGAAGATACTGAACTTCCACAACTGGTGCAACAGCCACATTACTTGCTTTGTGAAAACTGGCTGTTGTGGGGTCACTCACCTCAGAGCAGAATGGATGCACGTCGGGGAGACAGGGAATCCAGAGTGCCGTCCAAGCTGTTTTGTAGTCTGTAGCACCCCAGTCTGTGGACAATTTCCCAAGCAAGAAGAGCCATTCACATTCCCTCTGCCTTTCCAGCCTCATTCACTGCTCTCAGGGCTCAGCTAGCTGCACTGACTCACAGAAATTCAGCTCCCTCTGGGTCCTAGTGCTGTAAACGTGTGGGAGCTGCACGGACTCGTAGGAATTCAGCCTTTGGCTCCGTGCCTAGTCGATGCAGTGATGCACAGATGTGCAGTGAAAGTTTCAAAGCGTGCACTGGCAGTATGACTGTGCATGCATAATACCGAGAAAATCCTCCAGCTTCCTGGTTTCACTGTCAAAAACTGAAGCCCTCTTTAAGGGAAGGGACGTTTTGTCATCAGCCTTTTTATTTTGCATCTTAATCCTTGTACTCAATTTAAAGATGAGAGCTCTCAGAAAGAAACTCTGAGCTCCCCGATGAATGGGTGCTTTTGAAAATTATCTCTAGAGCTCTTTATTCATGTCATGAGACTACAAACAAACCCATAGGAATACTTATAGTTAACTGGTTAAGCGGTGGACTGGGTTCCCTGCAAAAACTGTGCAGTCCCCATTATCAGCTGTCTTTAACAGGGGTCAGCCAAACAGTGATCTAGAGTAGCAGAGAAATATTTGACCCTGACTTGGGACAGAAGAAGGGATTATATAAGAACCATTCCAGCCATAATATTCTGTGTTGAACATGCTTACCGTAAGCATCAAAGAGATATGGAAATGTTGTGGGGTCCATTATGTTTGCGGGGTCCACAGAAACAAAAATATGTTTTAAGCCCTGATAAAAATAGGAAAGAAATGCAAAAGTGAATAACTTCATAAGATACCACAAAAAAAAAAAAAAAAAAAGCAAGTTAGCTAAAAGCTCTACTCGAAAAAAAGCTGGGTAACTATGAGGCAGTCCCTTAGCATTTCATAGTTTGCATTCTGGCACAGTGAAACCTTTGTGATTACACAGCTGCAAGGAAAAAATAAAAAACTTAAGAAATTTCCATCAAAAAGCAGACCACTGCATGTTATCTGTATGGACATAATCAAACATGTTTTGATTCCATCCAGAAGAGGGCAGCCATCTGGAGAGACTTTTCCTTAAAGTCCTTTGGGGAAGGCAAAGATGTCTGGAAGGTACTACGTAAAGGCATTCAGCAAGAGATAATTCAGCTTTGAGATAATGATGTTTCTTATTTGCCACATGGATATGCTGCTTGCTGAATCTGAAGCAAGCGTATCTTCATTTTTTATGAAAACTAGTAGACAAACCTTAAATTTCTTTCCCACAATGCCAAAGATAACAGTGCTTCAATGCTAGACTGTTTCTTGGAAGAGATGCACATTTAAAATTGCCTGAAATATTCTTAAGGAAATTGCAGCACAAAATACTTAATGGAAGTGCTAAAATTACCTTCTGAATTTGGCAGGATTATGGAGATTGTTTTGTTTCTCTAAAAGAAAAATGCTCTCCACATATGATAGCAGTCACAGACTAAAGTACAATGTCCTCATTTACAGAGCCAGCCATCAGAGTTTCTGGAAGTTTCACCTGCTAAATCTGACCTCAGGATTTGGCCTTAGCTTCATATTTCACTGCAGAAATGCCACACTATTCTTGTGTCTCACTTCATTAGAATATCCTCAGATTAGGACTTTGTGCTGGAAAATTTGAAAGAGCGTTATTGCCTGTTGTGACTGTAGGAAGCAGTATCAAAGCAGAGATATAAAAAGATGCTTTTTTTTTTTTTTTTTTTGCTGAAAACTTAGAGCAGACTTGTGTTCAGCATCTCTGCAATTGACTTCTTGGGAAAAACTGCCTGCTTCTTCTTAAAACTGTGGTGACAAAAGCTTGTTTGGACACAGTGATCAACAGTGTATTGTATCTATACTTAATCTGCATCACAAACACTTATTTCTGTCTTGAAGAAATCCTCCTCTTGTGTTTCATTCTTGTACCTGGTGAGTTTACAGTAGGAGGCTGATACCAGCAAGGAAGCAAGACAGCTGTGACAATCACTGGAAAAAAGGACTAGCTTGTGTTCTCCCACATAACTCAAACTAACACTGCTTTTTGATTTTGGAGTAGGCGTGGCCCCACAGGCACGCTAGCAGTTCACAGAAGAATGCCTGACCCTAGGTGGACTACTGTACTCCCAGCTGAGCGGCTGAAAGCATTGCTCTGAGGTCACGTGTCTTTCTCCTTAGCAGTGGTCTGAACCACAGATTTATAGAGAAAAGTCTTACTATATGCATAATTGCTTAACTTGTATCCTTAATGATTTCTTGCTTTAGCAGCTCACTGCATAGAAGGTGAGGGAGTGGCAGTGTTAGGCTAGGTGAGGAAAAGATGCACTCTGGAGTCAGAGAAGCAGCTGCATAGAGAGAACTTCTGTGGGTGCTGAACAAATGAAACCTGGTTGTCTACAGATTTGCATCCAGATATTTCTCTGCCTCTGCTATAATAACTTCAAGTGTCCCATGATCTCTTGTATGAGCTTCCTTGAACAATATCTCCACCTTCCCTCTAAAAGTAAATCAGTCCAGTGTGTGCCTGGCTACTGCCATGTAGTGCAGTAACACATTTTCCTTCAGGCAAAGGTGCTCACACCAAAATGAAGAGCAGCACAGTTGAGAGTGATAATTACAGGTAAAACATTTTGTGCTCTCCTGACTGTAGGGCTGTCTGGTCTGACTGCTCAGCTGAGTTCGGAGTTGCCCTAAACACCACAACAGCAACTGTGGATCGTCACAGCCTCTTCCTTCCACGTCATCGCTTCTGTCCAAGAAAGATGGAGAGTGGAGGAGGCACGATGTATGAAAAAAGTGCCTTATGCTTATGTGGTATGTGCAGGATTGTACGAGCGCTTGAGAAGTGTAGATTAATTTCTCCTGGAGTCAGTATCTTTTGTGATGCTGAAAGACTCAGGGAAGGAGAAAAAGTGTCTGGGCTTTTCTGTTTAGGAGCAACTCTCTTCAAGGAAAAATGCTGTCCAGAATTATGAAAGTCCTCATTTATTTCTGAAATTTTGTGAGTTTGGAAGTAACACAGGTGGGTACAGCTGCTGTTCTTATAATCTTGGCACTTTAGAGAGATGTAGGGTCACTGAGAAAGTGGCGTAGAGAGCATCAAATACTTTTCACAGATCCCATAAAAGTGTAGCAGGATGGTATGAGGTTAACAAGTTGTATTTTCTTATTTGTGTGTGTGTGTGTGAAGTTACATCCAATACTTCCTTGTAATTGTAAGTCTTTATACAAAAAAAAAAAAAGATATATCAAAATAATTCACATCCTCCTGGCTGTCCTAGAGGTGTTTTGTTGTGATGCAGGAAAAGTTTTAAGCATGCCAAATGAGGCATTCGAAGTGCAGGACAGTGTCTGCTTTACCTAAAAGCATATTTATCATTTGCAGTTTTAAAAATCTCCAGAAAATAGAAGCTAGCTGTCTTGCATGAACTTGTCTGAGAGCTTTCTTCCTAAAGCTAAATTGAATGTAAAGAGGTATTAAACTTTTCCCTTAACACTCAGCAGGAGGAAGTTTACCCATGTTTGGTTTAGTAGAAGTTAACTTAGAGCCTGGAAAGAATGATCACAATGCAAATTCACTTCTTGTGTTAGTTACAAAAAATGAAAAAGTTGATACTGGAATTAAGTGTTCTGTTTTGCCTTAGTTTGTGTAGCGTTACTTTATGGTATGGGTATGGTAGAAGTTACTAGAAAATAGCCATAACTCACTTTTGGGTGGTGAATAAATAGGTCAGACAAACAAAATCATTACTGATTTACTGTAGGATTCATTCTCCTGTAAATATTTTCTTAACTGTTTCTGCCACATGGCTTCACAGTTGAGTCAATAACACATACAGAACGTAGCTTGGGTGCATTGGAAAATCGATCAGTACATGATGCATTTCCAATACACTGCAATTCAAACCAAGCCGTGAATTTATGGTGAATTATGGAAGTGACTTACACTAATATTTCCGTTCTCTTTTGGTTAGTTATGTATTGCATAGTAGAAATAAACCACTTTCCTGTAAATGAAAGCATCTTAAAAGCCTGAGCTTACTAAAAGCATGTCTCTTGATTGTTCAAATGCTGTTACAGACAGACAATGTAATTTAAAAGACAGTGGCATATAAGCAGAGCAAATCTATGAAAAAACCTTGATGCTACTCTTCAGACTCAGCAGAGATTGTTCTTGGTAACTACCAATATTTCTGTAACACGCAAGACCTGCCTTTTGTATTAATGCTCAGCTGTTGGTTGGCAGTGAGGGTCAAATGAGAGCTTATTTCTAGTTAAAATATTGAAGGAAAAGTGGATTTTGAAAATTAGCACTTAGATGTTGATTACTTGCTCTTCTGTGAGAGGATGAAAAGTTTCAAAGTATTCTGTTTACAAGCTGCAAAGTTTTTTTTTCCCCTCAACATAGCTTTTTGCCTTTGGCTGAACCAGGCCTTGGTTGAAGTCTGAATTCTCCTTGGAAACCGTAAAGACTTTGTCAGTCAGAGGTTACTTGTCATGGCCTTCGGTATGAGGTCTCTCTCCTGTGGAAAAAAAGCTCCTTTGAAGCAGTTTTACTAGCAGCACACATGGTCAGGTGTACGTTTTACATTCATCCCCATGACAGGAGCATTTCAAGAGCTAGTAAAATGCATGCTTCCCCTTTGTGGTTGGGGATTTTTGACTGGTTATACACTGCTAACACTGCACTAGTATTACTGTTACGGAGATCCACAGAGTGTGACAATAGTGTCTTTTTTTTGGGTGTTATCAGCCCTGTCAGTGAAGCTTATAGTTGTCTGAAGACTCACTTACCTAGAGTCATCATGAAATGAGGCCATTCAGGAGGTCTGGATGTGCCTCCTGTTGCTGGATAGCAAGGCTATCATTTGCAGATTCCCTGAGAAATAAAGGCTTCCAGCATTGCTCCTCTGCTGTTTTCAAAGAATTTGGGACCAGACAGGAGTGTTAACTGGTGTAGAATGGTTCCCCTCTGCTCTCATCTATGAAATGGTCCTCATTTTTTCTCTTCTTGCTCTCCACCGCTCTTCCACCATGCTCTAATAGAAACTGTGTCTCCTTGTCAAAGCCTGGCTTCATCACATGTGCATAATGCTCACTGAGTTAATGAGAATAATTTGCCAGTACAGCCATACTTTGCTCATGACCTTTGAGAGTTGGCAGCCGCTTCAGAGATTTTATATCCACAGGGGATGAGTACTATAATCTGTTCCTTTTTGCCACGGTAGTGGTCAAATGACGTATGATCGTATCAGAAATTCTCCTTCATTCAGGCTTGCAGTGCTGAATCTTCCTGTATGGCAGCAGGTCTTGCTGGAGGCACAGGCTCGTGGAACACTATGTGTATCAGAATCTGACCTACGGGCAGTCCCCACGAGGCAGCATGTTGCACTTAAGGGAAGCTGCAATAGCCCTGAATAGCACGTGGCTTTGGAATATCACAGAAATGGTGAGCACTGCACCAAAGATTTTCCTGTAGAAGTATCTTCTTTTTTTTCGGTGTGCCTTAAGACATTTCAGCGTGCAGCTTGACCTTCCGTCATAAAGTAGACCACAAAGGGGAGAACTGGGTGCTATCAGGGAAGGTTACCTTATTGCTTAAGTCTTGTGGAGGAGGTGGGACAAAGACTTTGGCATTTAAATTGCTGGTATATAATTTTTTTAAAGTGTAAAATTAGGCTTTTTATTAATATCTTTTCCTACTCTTTGGTATGAACATGATCACAAGAGGCTTGGCCCACCTCTTTGTCTATAAACATGCTGCCTAAAACTAAGAATTCGCAAGGGCACCAGTTTTGCTGAAAGATTTTAATAGAATATTTGTGCCACAACAGAGAAGGCTGAAGCACTAACAGCAAAATTTCACCAAGCTGTGGAGTCGAAGTAAAAAAATAGTTTGGCAAAGTTAGCAATTGCTCTGTGATAACAGATATTACGTGGCTGCTTTAAAGTTTGTTTAGGATTTGTCTGAGCTCTGGCACCAGGACAGGATTTACAATATCAGCAGATTTCTTCAAACACGTATGCCCTGTTAAAGTTTTCAAACTACCTGTGCTTTACCATAAATCAGTGACCGTGCTAGAGGCTGTACTTTGGGGAGGACCACAGATTGCCTCCAAACATTCAGGATTTAATTTCCTTAAGCTGAATTCAGTCTTTGAAAAAGAATCTCATCTGCAGGATTCTCTCTGGCCAGTGCTTCTGTGTGTTTCTAAGGAGGAGCACACTTAGGAGTTGTCATAAAACACGATTCTCTGTTACTAGCATTGTTGTATGGCAGTAATTAAAACCAGTACCAGTGAATAAAGACTGCTACTCACTCTTTATGTGTCAGTGCCTGAGAGCGTTAGCTTTGTTAGTCTGTATTCTGTGGCAAATGTTCTGAGTTTGGGTTGGTTACTTTGTTTTGGTTTATTTCCGTTAAAGCTTTAAAAACAGAAAAGGGTTTTTGACGACTACAGTGGACTTAAGACTACTGAAAAATGCATTTTGTCCCCAAAGTGGCAGCAGGAGATAAAATTTACTCACAGCCGTTGCAGTAGAGACGTTGAAAACACATGTCTACCTTAATTCCATTTATATTTATTTTATATGTGGGTGAACTTGTTGTCCATGAACTTGTCTGGTTCCTTTTCCAATCTATAGGCACTACTTGCTCCCACAACATTTTGCAGCCACAATATCCAGAGGTTCTCTACCATCTCTTTAAAGTACTGTCTTGTATGTTCTCTGAATTAACATGAATTTTCAATAAGCGTCCATAGGTTTCAGTAATGTCAGGTTTGTTAACAGCCGTTGCATATTCACCTTATCCAACAGCTTCATCATTTTCATAGAATCATGGAATCGCAGAATACAAAGTTGGAAGGGACCTCAAGGATCATCTGGTCCAGCCTTTCTTGGCAAAAGCGTGGTCTAGACAAGATGGCCCAGCAGCCCGTCCAGCTGAATCTTAGAAGAGTCCAATGTTGGGGATTCCACTACTTCCCTGGGGAGAGTAGTCCAATGGCGATTGTTCTCCTCGTGAAAAACTGTCCTCGTGTCCCATTGGAATCTCCCCAGGAGTAACTTGTACCCATTACTCCTTGTCTTTTCCACATGACTCCTTGTAAAAAGGGACTCTCTGTTTTCTTTGTAGCCACCCTTTAAATACTGGAACATTGTGCTAAGGTCTCCCCTAAGCCTTCTTGTCTTGAGGCTGAACAAACCCCGTTTGGCCTTTTCTCATATGGCAGGCATCCCAGTCCTTTGCATCTTTGTGGCCCTTCTCTGGATCCTTTCCAGCCTGTCCACATCTTTTTTGTGTAGATGGGACCAAAATTTTTGTAAATATTCATCACGTCCTTCCCCACCTTCCTCCACAGTTCAAGGAGTCTTTCTAGTCTCTCCTCATACAACAGGTGTTTCATCACCTAAATCTCTTTATATGCCCCTCTGTGAAACTTTTCTATCTCTACTATGCCCATTCTGAGACTGGAACTGTGGATGCAGAGAGATCCCCCAAGGTTTGTGTACATGATCTCTGAGGCATACTTATTTTCTGAGATATCTGACATTTGCAAGCAGCGGTGACTTACGATAAAACCATTTTTATGTGCCACAGTAGTTGGCACAACAACCCTATGCAGTGCTATAGACTGGGAGAAGTCTGGCTGGAAAGCTGCCTGGAGGAGGAAGACCTGGGGGCGTTGTTTGATGGCCAACTGACCATGAGCCAGCAGTGGCCCAGGTGGCCAAGAAGGCCAATGGCATCTTGGCTTGGATCAGAAACGGCGTGGCCAGCAGGTCCAGGGAGGTTATTCTCCCTCTGTACTCGGCACTGGTGAGACCGCACCTCGAATCCTGTGTTCAGTTCTGGGCCCCTCACCACAAGAAGGATGTTGAGGCTCTGGGGCGAGTCCAGAGAAGAGCAACGAAGCTGGTGAAGGGGCTGGAGAACAGGCCTGATGAGGAACGGCTGAGAGAGCTGGGATTGTTTAGCCTGGAGAAGAGGAGGCTGAGGGGAGACCTCATTGCTCTCAACAACCACCTGAAAGGAGGTTGCGGAGAGGAGGGAGCTGGGTTCTTCTGCCAAGTGACAGGGGACAGGACGAGAGGGAATGGCCTCAAGCTCTACCAGGGGAGGTTCAGGCTGAAGATTAGGAAAAAAATTTTCACAGAAAGGGTCATTGGGCCCTAGAACAGGCTGCCCAGGGAGGTGGTTGAGTCACCTTCCCTGGAGGTGTTATAGGGAGGGGTGGATGAGGTGTGGAGGGGGATGGTTTAGTATTTGATAGGAATGCTTGGACTCGATGATCCGGTGGGTCGTTTCCAACCTGGTGATTCTATGAATCATCAGTTGCACTTAATGTTTATAAAAACCCCCAAGGAGCCCGGTCATCCATGTGAAGAAATCATTTTGATATTCTGCAAGAGTTTATTTCAGCTTGTTAGTGTTGGATCGTGCAAGCCCTTATAAGCTGATCACTACAGCTGCTGTTTTGTTACTTATTCTTGTCAGAGGGCAGTTTGATTTTCAAAATGGTATTTTAATTAAAAAGGAAAATGTACTTGAAGAGATTGCCACTTTCTGGGGATGCAGTGTCTTGCATAATCTGATCGAGAGAGACCATCAAACCCTAAAGACCAGATTTATAGCAATGAAGTGTAAAATGTCTCTTTCCTGCAGTGCCATCACTTTGTCAGACTGATTCCTGGTTTGTTCTTTCTTTCTGCTGGTTCAAATTCTGCAGATATTGACAAGGCCTTTCTGCTTGCACAGTGGTAACGACAGACCTTGGCTGCAGTTTTCCTTCAGGCGTGTGAAGTGTGTATCGGACTGGATACCGCCTCCACATTGCCAGGAGAAGCTGGTTCTCTGTCTTTTCAAGGGAGCCCTTTTTTTTTTAAAGCAGACATATGTAATAATTTTTTTAAACTGTCTTTTTCTTACTAGATATCAGAATATGAATATTATCAGAAAGCGTTATGGTAGCCCCTTCGTTTATAAGTGTTTTCTCCCTACACATATGTGTGAGTGCGGGAAATGAAAATCCCAGTGTCTAGCTGTGACTGACTCCTGCTTCTGCACTCTGCTGTAGTCCCTTCAGTACAGTCTAGGGGAGGTAGAAAGGATGTAGTAGGAAGTCCAGCTACGAAATTAGGAACAGCGACTTAACACCACACCTGGATGTGAGATGCATTTGACTATTAAGAGTGGGACATTTTAAAGTGCCTTAAAAAATGTGGTCAGTTGGAGGGATCCTGCCCTGACACCAGAAGACTCAAAGGGTAAACTTGCTCTTCACCATCTCTGTGTCCAGTATCTTCTTGTCTTTAGTGATAAGTCTTGAAGAGGCTTTGGGTCAAGGCTGAAAAGGAGTGCAAATGATTGCATTTAAAGTAATGCTCAAAAAGTATTTAATCTCATGCTTGTCTTCTGGGGCCTGAGCTCTGAATTGTGTAACAACAATAGAACTGGTGAAAGTGTAAAATGCTGGGACTCCCTGCCAATGTTACAACTTGCCTTTACTACTAAAAAAGGCAGTAAACAGGAAGGGTATATCAAAGAATGAATTGCTCTGCACTTGCCCTGTTTCTTGCAGTTGTTTTCTACGTGTCTTCTGGATGCTGTTGGAGACAGGACTCCAGGCCAGAAGTACCTTTGGACTGAGCAAGTGTGGGAGTGCCTATGTGTGTTCAGGTGTTCTGCAGTAAAAGGCATAGTTGTATGTGTGAGAGGTATTCTAAGTTGACAATTGAATGAAGGCACAGCTTTTTAGTTTTGTTATGAGGAAAATTATGCATGGAGCCAACCCCTGGTAGGACTGTAACATTCATGCACCAGGTTTTTCTTTCAGTAGTACAAAGGTCTCATCTTCACCATGATTTTAACCTCTGTATTACTGAGTAAATCTTCCCAGGGTCTGCAAAATTAAAATCCTTCAGCCTTTATCAGCAGTGAAGTGAAGCTCTCAACTGATTCACTTGTATGTGTCCTGAACTTTCTTGCTTTGTGCACTACTGTGGGACCAAAAGAATTAACAGGGGGGTGGGGGAGACTAGGGAGAAAAAAACCTGTAGGAGAAATAGTGAAACAACTGTACTAGACACGTCAGGTGCTGCAGAAGAGGTGACACAGCAGTGAAAGGCCAGGTGAGACGGGGAGGAAGGCACTCAGGAGAAGAGAAGGCTTCTGGTAACCACGAGTCTGTGCTGGCATAGGGAGAAATGAAAAATGTGCATGTACCAAATTGTATTTTTGCATTCTGCACAGATCTACATCAATATTAATATTTTCAGTGGGCTAGCAGAAAGAGGGAGAATCTTGGGCGGGGGGAGGAACCCCCTTTTTTTTTGCCAAATCAGGCTAGTGGATCAAGCCTTGAAAATGGGAACAGCTATGCTTTTCAGGAACACTTTCACATGCACCCCTTCCCAGGGGTACCAGGAAGTGGTCCTGTGGCATTGTCAGGAGACTTGCAGTACCATGAAGTGAAAGTGCCTCTGTGAAAGCCAACCGTACAAATCAAAATGCAGGTCTGAGACATGCAGCTGTAGCATTAGTTGAAAATGCTCTCTGCATGCACAGGAGGAATTCAACCCAATTTGGGTTTGAAGAAAGCAGAGTTTACTCCAGGACACAATGTGCAGCGTTTGCAGATCATTGGACAGCACAGGCTAGTACAGATCATGCCTTTTTATGGGGACATTCCAGCTCCAAAGAAAGCAAATTCTTCTGAAACACATTGTCTTAGTTAAACTTTTAATATGTTTTCATATTGCTAGCAGCAGATTTTTACAATGTGGTCATGTAGTGCTCCGCAAACAGAAACTTACATTGCATGCTGTTGAAGAACTGGAGGCTGTGTTACCACTATGGTATCTGCAGAGTGTTTTATACTTGGAATGAACAGGTTAATTACCTTGCTGGCAGTGCTTGGAGACCAGTGAAGTGTGTTTCAATGAGAATGTTGTTCCAGAAGCTGTGGGAGAAGGGATGTATTTTGGCTAGCTCATCTTAAGCTCAGGATGAGAAACTTAGGTGGGCCCTCTTTTGATGGCAGGAAGAACCCCACTAAAAGCAGATGATCCCCCATGAGAGACAGTTACTGGTTCTAACCTAACCTTAGTTAGGCACCTTTCCTTAGTGCCACACATGGCATACCCTCTTTCCAAATGTGAAGATAAAACTAGAACAGTCATTCCCATAAAAAGGAGTTTTGATTGTCCATCCTATGATTGCCCTTTAGAAAAACTTGCAGATAATCAGCATTGCTGAAGGCTCTTGCCTCATTTTGTCTTTGTTCTTGTAATCTGAAAGACCATCCAGCATAGTTGGTGACTAGACATATTAGCTCCCTTGTAGCAGCATCATGCCTAGCTTCTGCATGAATATCCAAGATCTGCAGTGTTAAAGGCTTGGTGCTGCCTAAGTTCCTGCTGTTCTGCTATATGTCTTGGCACCTTTCTCCTTGCCATTCTTTTGAAATGCACAACTGCATTATGTCTTAAAACTATTCTTCATTATGCAAGAAGGGAGGTTGGTATTTTGGGTTTTCCTTTTGTTACTATTCTCCTTAGGACACGCAAACACAATTTTACATTGCATTTGTCATTCCCTAAGCCTTTGTAACATTTGTGCCATTCCAACTGCAAGCCGTCAAATGGGTAAAATAATTCTGCCTGGAAATCAACCTAGGAATTATAGGTTTTTGTATACTAAGAGAAGAACTCAAACTTACAAATGTCTCATAATGCTTAATGTTTTCTCATAAGGTGTTCTTGAGGTCCAGGGTAATTTACAGAATATTGAAAGACTGCCTCTCTTTTTCTTCAGTTTTGGAAAAGTATACAGCACTGCTAGCACACTGTCTGTTTGTAATGAAACCATGCCTTTGTGACAGCTCTGCCAGAGGAGAGTGCACCAATTACCTGCAGATTGCATGGAATGCTGGAGAATAGGGAGATATTTGACCATAGTCTTGGTTTTTAGTAAATCACCAAAGAAATCATCATCTGTGTTTGTAAATCTTAATTCCTAGATCCTTGAAGGCATTCTCCAGGTAAAGCAGAAAGAAAGAGTGATGCAGGACTGTGTTCTCTAAGTGGTGGAAAACACTATTACTTGGCTGAAGCTTAACTTAAACAGGGAGAAGGTAGTGCATGGAAAGACTTCTCCCAGTGCTGGATGGGAAGTGAACTGTTCATTTCTGTTTTTAAATATATCCTTTTTCTTTAGAATTACATTTAACATTGAAATGCTTTTAGATACCTGGTATTTATATATTAGTATTTGCATAGCGTATAGATGAGAGACTGCAAACCAAGTTCTAGTGTGACTGACAGAGGAAGTATTTATGTAAGAAGCGACTGACAGCAACTTGTCCTGCTCTGTTAAGTTTCTTCTGTGACTTCTGTGTCAAAAGTGAGTTCTTCAAAACCTCCAGCTCCTTTAATTTTTTAACCTTAATTTTTTCTTGTTCTGGGAACAAGAAATTTTCACTTTCCCAGCATTCTCCTTTTCACTTTGCTCTTACTGCAAAGAAGAGATGAGTGAAAAGGGAAAAAACCCAAACCAGAACAAAAAAAAAAAAAAACAAAAACACAACCTTCATTCCAGAGTCAAAACTTGCAATGAGAATCTTTGAGACTATTTTTGTCCAATTCCATTTGGACAAAATTCAAGAATTTAATTTTTCCCATTGCATTTACTTTGTACTCTAGTTGACTCGGAGAGCAAAGGCTGAAACCAATGCTGAACCACAGAATTCAATTAAAGCACAGGGAGTAAGCAGGGAGAAGAAATCAATGGGTGGATTATTCTATCAGCTGCTGTTCCCATGATCATCTTATCTTATCCTAGAAGAGCTGTTGGGAAGTGGAGTCATTGTAAAATAAGATCAAACTGCTGCGGCCTCTCAGCACAGAGCAGAAAATTAGATCAGTAGCATGAGCCTATTCTTCTTTATCTTCCTTCTAGGCAGCTGGACTGTCAAATCCATCCATAGTACGGAGGTTGATCTGTTTATTAATCCTCTGCTCGCCCACTATGAAGTTAAACAACAGTGCCTGAAACAAGTTTAAATCAGTACAGATGCCAGGCTTCTTAGGTTTATATTTTACTGCTGTTACATGCATCTAGCAGCTAAGTCCGACATTTGGAAAAGAAATATTTATCAATTATGAAATTACCTTTGTGTCTATCGATAAAGGAAATCTGAAGTAGAAAGGAAACATTCTAAAATGTCAATGTTTAATTTTTAATTTGTTTTTACTTTTTTCATATAGTTTTACTTTCCCAGGTAGAGTATAATAGCAGTGCTTCTGAAGTTTCACATCAAGGTTCCTAGAGATCAGTGGAAATTAACAGAAAGAAGAGAACTTGTTCCTGAGGTAGTATGAGCTGTTTTAAAAACAGCTTGTTGGTATAGAGACTTTTATTTAATAGATTGACAGTCTTCATTTTGAAAAGGCCGTGAGTGAAATACGTTCTATTTTTTCTTTTGTATTTACTAATTATATTAAATTGATTTACTGATGGAAAACAAGTATTGTAAGCCTGTATGGATGGTCCTACATCATGAAACGGCGAGAACTTCGGAGAAGAAAGGGATTGCTGGTGATTCCCTTCAAAAACCTCACTATTAGGTATCTGCACTGTGTTGTGGAGCAACAGACTTTTCATGTCTTTGGTGATAAACAAACTGAAACATTTCACTCTAGTAAATGCAGTTCTGCAGATTGGTGAACCTGGAATAACTGTTACATCACAACAGCTGTTTTGTAGTTATACAGTGCTAGTTCTGATCCTTCCTAATCTGCTTGAAACTTTGTCTCTGGAAGTTTGGTATCTTCAGTTGGGTTCAGGTGGTAAATACCAGTCTTTTGCTGAAGCATGGGTTGTAAGGTATTTGGGATGTGAGGTGACCTGCGACATTGTGTGGTAATGTTTTCCATTCATAGACTCTGTTGTGTACTTCAAGCTGCCAGCGATAGTAGTGTCAGTGTCTGCTTACAGAGATAGACAGATGGGCATGACCAGCATTGCTCTAGGTAGATCGCTTCCTGACCCATCATTATAACAGAACCTTGTCTCTTTCAGGCACTTACAAGCGACAATAAACATGTCTTGCTTTCTGCACTTCTTTCAATATATTTATTTTTGTAGCAGAGAGGGAGAGATGGAAAATCCTCTGTGCGGTAGCTGCAGGAGCTGATCCATCACTGAGCAGGCACATGGCCAACTGGATGCATGGGCACATATGCAGACAGCTGAAAGGACAGATGTATCAAATCAGATTTATGAGGTCAGTTTTCCCAGCCAATAAAGTCCAGATTGCTGTCTGCCCTGTTATAACCTTCCTGTGTTTAAATGGATGTGAAACAGATAATCCAGCCTTTGGCGGGAACGCCGCTGATACAACACAAACATTATTTCTGTAGCCACATAAGATTATTTTTCCAATTCAGCAGAAAGTATTGGCTTGGAGATTGTTAAAGAGGTCACAGTATTTTTATACTGGTTGTGTGTGAATAAGAGTTTTCTCAGTCCAGGGGAAAGAACAAAGTATACTTATTTAGGAGACTATAGCAGAAAGGAAATGTACATCTTACTGTGATGCAGCAGTGGCAGATATGTTCTGGGCAAGCATATGTAAATATCTACCCTTCAAACTCCGTAAATCAGCCCATGTTATTGTGAGCTTTGCGGGCAATATGGACGAAAGGCCAATTACAGTTTCATTAGCATTTGAAGAATAAAGGAAAGAACTGTTTGTAGGCTGTGCTGCTGCTGTACTCTGAGGTGGAACCGATTCCATCTTTCTGTGTGCTTGACTTTTATATGTATGAAAATCTAGAAGGGGTTGTGAGAGCGCTGAACTCAAATGCCCTTGGCACAAAGAACAGGCGGGTGTTTCCTACAGATGCGAGCCTGAGGGTTCCCACCTCAGTGCCCTGCAGCTGTGACAGCAGAACTCAGGACTGTGGGGTGTGTGATTCCCTGCAAGTGTGCTCCTGGAACACTGAGGGGAGACTGGAGGCAGGGGTTTAGCAACAGCACGTAGTAAAAGGCCAGGAAACCCCACATTCAGGGACACATGCACAAGGATCCACACAGACTGCCTTTTGAAGGGCCACGTGTCACTGTTTAAGAGTTTGTTCAATAGAATGGGACAATATTTTTGAGAAGTTTTCACCCTATTCGTTATGATGATGGCTGAGCATGTTGTTTTCCCATACCTATAAAATAAAATGCAGGTGTTCCATTATGATGGTGCTGTATTGGTTGTCTCCAGTATAGCCATCCGAAATGTAAAGTCATGTTTATTCCTTTATTTTCAGTAAAACAATGCAGTTTACCATTCTATAAACTTTTTTTCTCTGAGCAAACATGCCTAAATTCTTTCAGTATGGGTATTTGAATCATTGCTTACTTATTCTATGGGAAAAAAATGCAAATTCAAATATGTACATTAAATGCAAGACACTTCAAGAAGATACTGAAATTGAATAGTAAAAATAGCTTTCTGATGGGAATATATTAAATAACATTGAACATAAAGGCTCGCTGGCAGTGTCAACTGCCAGCTGCAAAAACATACGGTATTAGGATGGGAAACATACTAGGAAGAAGCAGGCACTTGGGAAGAACACATTAGTAAAATTGCTATTTTTATTTAAAGGTCTATGCAGTCAAAGTTCATCTTCCAGTGCTTTCTAAGGATTAGGATTTCAGTGACATTGAAACTTTGGGGCCAAACCCATTTCTGGAATCATATTGTCCTCACTGGAATCAAATGAGAAGAAATTAGTGCTTTATATGAAAACTTATTATTGTTGTGGACTTAATAAGCTACTTTTTGTTGTTGTTGTTTTTGTTTTTCGTTGTAAAACTGAAGAAGCAGGTGATAATTAGTGCCCCCAGAAAGTGGCAAGTTATGCTGATTGTTAAAGCTGGTATGCCACACTGGAAACTATTGTAGAAAAGAAACAGCAAAGATAAATCATTCAGATTTTAAGTTTTACAAACCTGACACTAAAGTGAAATGTTCACTGTGTCACCATCACAGCCAAAATGCATCGCTTTGCAAAACTAGACCTTGACTATATCTGTTGCAGCCATGCAATGTGAAGAATGGATTTGGCTGACATTACAAAGACTTTCATGGACAACCTGTTGCATGCCCTCTTCTGTCATGCTGGAGCTTGTGCTTCCTCTCCTAAATTACTGGTTTTCCTTTGCCTGCTGCAAAAAATATAGTAATTCCTTTGAAAAGAAAAAATAGATTCACCAATTGCCCCTAGGAGATGAGAACAGATTCTCTATAGATGACACATTGCCAGCCGATCCATCAAAGTAACTTTCATTCTCAAATGGTGTCATGTTTCGTCTTTATTGCTCCTTTGGTTGTTTTCAAATTTTAGGGTTTAGGTATGCCAGGATAGTTAATCTGTAGGCTCAGGGTGTTAATTTCAGATGAAAAATTCTCCAAAAAGGGGTAAAGAAACCCAAACGTCAGTCTTGAGGGAGGACATGACTCCATGACATAAAAAAGAAACTGAATCTAAGTTCAAATACCGAACAAAACCACAGCAGAAAGTTCTCAGACCAAGACTCCCAGAGGACATGGTCACATAACTGCAAAATAAATACTAAGGAATCTTGGACATAAAGAAGTTATATAAAATTTTAATACTGCCAAAAATATTACCTCCCATCCAGCCCAGATAACAGGTGACATTTGTATGTCATCTTTTGTAATCAAAAGACTTTACACAGAGAGCCAGATTCAAATTTCATAAAAATCTGAGGTCTAATTTTGACCACCTAATTTTAAAATAGTGATGTGGAAAAACCTCTGCATATCTACTGCTCATCAGCTGTCATCTTACACTTTTATGTTAAAGTTAATTAAGTCCCTAGAGACACAGCAAGCTTGGGAAGACTTGGCTGTTTAGTAGATAGAGCCATGAGGCTCTGCAGTGAAGCGGTTGCCTTTCCTGGGCTTCTCACTTGGTAAATAAGATCAGATTCTAGAGATGTGGCGATCACCTCTCATAGTCCCAAAGGGTCTGCATCCAACAAACGTTCTCAGAATGTGGTTGATGCTGGCCTGCAGATTACATAACAGGTTGGCCATTAGAAGACTCTCTCAGAAGGTGGGACATGTAGGTTATTATGTGTTTATAGAAAGAAGAAATTCTCCAAGTATGCTGTAGCGCAAGAAGCTGCATTCACTGCCATATTTCCAGTGAATGGGCACAGAGAGAATATTGAAAATGAAGTTGCAGGCACCTTGCTACTGAGAGAGTGGTTCCAGACTCTGAATGCTACGTGGTTCTTTATAAACTTAAGTAGAATACCCAATTCTCAATGAACTGTAAGACTGCAGGTATGCTCTAGTCTCACTGTCTTTGCTGGTTAGACTGAGCCAGTTAAAATTCCCTTCACGTGGCATGATCGTGGCTCTGGAGTGCCTTGTTCCCTGCATGTTGCAGTACATTTTATGTCAGCACATGGTTCTGGTTTCCATAGTTGAGATGAACCACACAAAACTTAGGTGTTTCAATCACTGAACTAAAATTGTTGGGAAAGATGTAAAGCTAGGACACATAGAATTCCATAGAACTATTTACATCAGCTGAGAGAGGAACTTCCCTGGAAATTATTTGCAACACTGGTAAATTTTGATATCGCAATTTATTTAGAAGTTAGTTGTTTAATTATTTAACTTCCTCACAAAAATACATGTAAAATTTCAGCATAGAGTTGAAGTTCATAATCTTTAAATCTGTTTTCCTCACAGAATGTAAGAGCAGAGAAAATAGAGGAGCTCCACAATCCCTCTTCATTTTCCTCTCTTGCTCTCCTCTCTTCCCCTTCCCCTTTTCATCGCCCTTGCCCTGTATTTCTGCCAGAGTATATGTACTACAGCTGTAGGCTGTGGAGGAATACAAGTGTCTTTCTCTGAGGAGACACTATTAGTTTCCCCTTACTGACGAAACATAGTTCAGAGACTTTGTGCAATCTGCAGATTTATGAATCATCTGTGAAAACAGTTATCTTCAGTAAAAATTATTCCTCACTGTCTCTAACTATAAACAGGAATGTACTGTTTGTTCTACTTAGTGACAAAAGCAACCTATTGCTGAACAACCTACTTCTTCCTGTTTTAGGGGACTTTCAAATAAAATTTAACTTGCCTTCAGTGTGATGTCTCCATGAACTGAACTTATTCTGGTGACAGATGCGCTATAACTGCATAGCTGTAAATATTTAATGCGGCTCTATAAGCTATAAGTATGTGCAGTAGTACAGATGTGTCTCTTGCTGAAGTGTCTAATTACATAAGTTCTGTAAGTAACATAACTGTATAAACTAAAACTGCCACAAATTCTGTTTGAGTGAATGCTCGCTAGTTATACTGCTCTTTGGCGTACTTGAATTCCGCATCTGCAGTATGCTGAGGCTGTGCTTCTGTTGTACCCTTTAGCATTGGAAACAGAGCTACAGCATAGGGGATAAGGTACCCTGTTCCCTGGATGGTTTGGAGTAAAAGCCACATAGTTTGCACAATTATGTGCAAAATCCTGTTTATGCTAAAGCCTGTTAATGGGAAGTGCATTTAAGTGGAACTAAATAAAACCATGATAAAGTTCTCTAGTCTGAAATTATATCAAAATCATAATGATATATTTCAGAAACCACATTTCGGCACTGAAACCGTGAGACTATCATGGTCTATGAGAGCAGAGTCCAGAGTCCTGAGGCATTGAAACAAATGGTTTAGAAGACAGGCAACAAGACCTGGGGAAATATTCAATTTCCAAGAAGCCCTGCAGGGGTCTCGAACCAGCTCATCAGTGACTGAGAATGGGAAAATAAGGAGGAGACCCCACTTCCATGATAGGCTGAAGTCTTCAGTCTCCCTGAGGAATTACAGAAGGATGTTATATGATGTGTCAAATGAAATGAAGGAGAAAGGTCAACGTAGGTAATGTGAAATGAAGCACCAGGATAAAAAAAAAAAAACAAAAACCTAATTTTACATTTGTAGTAGTTGGTTCTGAGCTGTCTATTACAAATCAGAAAAAATACCTATAATAATCATTGGAGATTTTTGCTTTTAATTATTCTGTAGCGGTGGGCGGGGGAAGCCTGGTGACTTGCAGAATAAATTCTGTCATTGTAAAATATTCCCCATGCATACACGTGCAGCTCTCATTCCTCTGCAGAAGGAAGATATTACAACTAGAAAAGGCTTAAAGAAGGGTGAGAAGTACAATGAAGAGTATACAATTCTTTTTCATGTAGAAGCAGCCTAATAAATGGAATGCCTTCCTCTGGAAAGGAATAAAATAAAGGGGAAAATGGAGAGATCTGATAGAATCCTGCCTAGCCATAAGGGACATTGCAAAGGTGATGCTAGTGTGCTTTCTACAACATGAGAAGCAGGGGGCAACAAAAGCCACTTGCAGAGTAAAGAGATAATGACTGTTCTTCCTGTTGCTGTAGAATGTCACATGGGAAATTTGTATGAGTTTAAGGCAAAATGAATGCATTCCTCAAAAGAAATGCAGGGAGGGCCGGTGCTGTCTTCTGATATAAGAACCCCGTAAAATGCAGGTTTCTGGAGGGTGAAAGAATATTCTGGAGCCCTTTAGTACATGTATGTCCGAAACTTATACAATTCCTTGGTTACCCTTTAAACATTACTGATGTGAAGACAATTTGGGCTGGAGGGAAGTTAAATATTTGTTACATTTACTTCCCACAACGTAATACGGAGTGTATTGAAAAAAATGAAGTCTGATTATGCCTTTTGCAGCTTTTACATTGAGCAAGACGGTTGGAAGTGGACATTTTCTTTCCATTCAAGTTTCTTGCCTTTTGCCTCCAAAGAGGGTTGAGTGGAGGAGGGAAACCCTGTTTTTGCATTGCTTATTTACACGCAGCTTTTATATTATTCAGTTCTGGACAAACAGTGCACCGGAACTTGAAGCTGTAAGTAGAGAACAGCCAGCTACCTGAGATACCTATGGCTGTCAGCGTAAGCACAAACAAGAGTGAAAGATTCCTAAAAATAGTACTTTACTGATAGTTTTAGGTAGTTCCACGTGGAGCAGGGAGCTGGGCTCAATGGTCTTTATGGGTCTCTTCCAGTCTGACACACTCTATGGTTATTTAAGGAGAAATATTGTTACTTGTATGCAGTCCCAGCCTGGAGGAAGCTAAAAAATATATAGTGTGCTGTAGTTGGTTATTTTTAATATCTGATTTTTAGTTTATTGGAAAATTCTCCACATTTATCTTACCTTGTTCTGTGTTGACTGACAATAAAAGTGAGACTAGGCTAACCGGTATTTTTTTCCAAAGAACAATACAGTTATCATTAGCCTTCAAAAAGCCTCACATACCAGTCATAAGTCCAAAAATTTTTGGACAAAACGCACCACTGATGGAATGCCATGCACGTCTGTATGGACATGGGGGATCCATACACTTGTCAAATACTGGTGTTGCTCCATTTAACCATACTTACATATGCATGCTTCACAGATACATGGATCACCAGGAAAGTGCTTGGCACTGGTTCTGCATCATTACAGCTCGCTCCAAACATGGGAAGCCTCAGCGTGAGGGCTGGGGCTTTGCTGACGAGGCAGTGCTAGACTCTGTGTGTGTCTGGGTATTTACACTCTGCTGTGGGAAACCCTGACTGAGTGACACGCATTTTTTTTTAAACTCACTTTTTTCTTTCTGGATGCCTTGTTGATGAGTGGCTTGGTGGAAGAAAGAGAGAGTGTCCCTGGAGAAGATGTTTGATTTTGCTTCCTGGGTGAGCAGAAACTTTTACAGAACAGATTGCAGGCCAACGCTGGTGGAGGAGGACTGGGAAAGGTCAGGGACCCCGAAATCTTGGCTCTTTTTTTCGGCAGCTTTGCTGGTGAAGCCCCATAGACATTCTCCTAGGCCCTCTGCTTACAACAAGAGACAGATCACTTCCCCCTCAAGATTTACAAGACTGTTTAAGTTTATGGCATCCTTAGGACCCATGAGGCAGCCATGATCTGTGAAAATAGCTGGGAAAACTGCAAGCACAGAAAGTGAATGAATGCTGCTGGTTTTATAAATGCACTGGCAGTTATGACTTCCCTCACCAACTCACTTAGAAGACAGGCCTGTTTGCTGCAGCTAGAAGCCTGAACAACCTGTATTTGGAAGGCAAAATCCTGGAAATTCTGTTTCTCTTAACTCCAAAACATTCTAGTTTTACTATTTGGTTTTTAATAATAATGACCTTTTTGAGATGCACACAAAGTGATGCGCCATCTGTATCTCAAGTATCATCCCATCAATCTAGCTGTTGGATTCCTTAAATGAATCTTATACATAGCAGTAGATTTATTAAGTTGTTCAATATTATTTTAAAATAAGTTTAAAAATGTTTCAGTTTTTGAGGGATCAAAGCAGTGGGACTTTTCATTCTTAAATTGGTGAGATGAAGCATTTAATTTGAAGAATTACCTCTTCTGACAATCATGAGAGAGTTTACACAAATAGGGCATTTAATTTTAAAGCAGAAAACCTAAATTATGTAAATAATGTAATTCTCCATTTAGATAGTCTTGCAGGCTACCAAAGTGTATATTGAATTTTTCCTTTATACCAAGGATAGACGAGGGGAAATCCAGATATCTGCTAGGAAACCTCTTTGTGTTTTTGTGCTGCTCTCCCTCGACACTCAGCCAGGGTGTCTGCGATATTGAAGGATCCAAGAACCCCAGCAATGCCGTATTTGCAATGCAAGGATTAAAGACTTAGTATTCAGTATTTTTCATGGAAGGAGGAAACAGATGGAATATAGAAAACAGATAGACTAGAGAAGGGACAGCAATAATGTGTCTAACAATAACCAGAAGGAGAAAGCAAAGCAGCTGTTCCACACTGGTGTTTGCCTTTGGTCACAGAAAGAAAGCGTGATGCATTTCACTCGCAAGAGGGAAGCAGCAATACATTTTATTGGTATAAGACAGTGAGTTAATGGTAAGTGCAACAGTGGTTTAACAACATTTAATAGCAAGGTGCACTTCATTATTTACAGCATATGGGACAGGGTCAAACAAACTGTTAGAAAAACCCTCCCGCTGAGTCACAAGGTGCAGAGAGGGGATGAGGCGCAGCTGGATGCAGTATTAGTCCCAGACTTGGTCAGTGGTTTATGTCTAAAGGATTATATATATGTGCAATTGGTCCTTTATACCATGTAGCTAAGATTACAGGTTTCAGTGCATTTATTCACTTACCGAGTATTTGATGTGATAAGGATTCTCTCAGTCTCGAGGAGGAACCCAGAGATGCCCCTACTTGTGGGGAAATCCTGGCATCTAGCCCACTGCCCTGCAGGAGAGCTCAAGGTGCTCCTGAGCCGCTCACACTTGACGGGGTGGTATGGTTGACTCCTGTCATATTTGCATACTGACTGCAGATGTTAGTTTTGTCCAAATTTAGTTTGAGTTAGACGGTGACCAGCACAGTGGTCAGGTGGGCGCATCTAGACCTTGGTTACGGTATTGTTATCTATCTTCACCAAATCCACTTGGAACCGAATGCAGCTGTCACAACCAGACACGTCCATCACAACCACCAATGGTTTTCAGTACAAGTCTCTACCGACACTGAAATATGTTAAAAAAGCTCACACAGATGTCAAGGACAGAAATATCAAAAAGTGGCTGTAATTGAGAATCAGTGAATGAATTACAGTAACGCATAAATAGTATATCTGACTGACAAAAATTCCTTGGTTTTCTTATTGAAGGAAACATTTTTTGGCACATGCAAGGTACGTGTCATAAATAAATGTTTTTTAAAAAAACCCTGTATGATTGCTATGGGGTTTTAAAATTATTTTTCTTAAGTCATCCTACTGAATTGCATTATTCCTGGGTCTTTAAATATCTGAGCTCAGGTTTTGTTACAGTGGATTTCTTTTTCTTTCTCCACCTGTCTATACAGTTCATCCTTGTAAGCAAGGCTTTTCCCACATATGAAATATTTCCTGAGAGTAGTTCGGTTCCCTTGTACCATGGGAGTCCTGGCACACCAGAAAGCTGGATTTTATCTGCTCTGAACTGCAGGGAAATTAGTTCTAAGAATTCTTTGTCTATACCAGTTCACCATGCGATCCAGTTCCTTTATATTTGTATTAGTTCATTAATTACTAAGTTCAATCTTATAAATTAGCCAAAGCAAAGGCTTTCATCCCTCTTTCAGTGTCTATTTTCATGTCATACATCCTATTGCTGCTTAGTATTTATATGTATTTGGACTTTATCTGAGCAGAAGTTGTTTAATTTGACAGATTCTGTATTTGTCACATCAAAATATGTTGCTATGGAAAAAGTTACGAGTTCTAATTAAAAATGCAGAGGTCACAAGTTTCCCAGAACCAGTAGGGCAGAGATCCTAGGAGAAAAGAATCACAACATAAAAAATCCAGAGATATGTCAATCTGCAACTTTCCAGATCTGAAAGGAGAACAGCAAGCATTCAGAAAAAATCTCACAAGGCTGAAATTTTGATTGAGCTCCCTTGCGTTCATTCAGATGCCGTATGTCCCCCTGGCACAAGTTGCTTCTGGCATTCATGCAGAGCACTGATATCTGAAATGTCATCCTAATGCAACTTGAATAGAGGAGCAATAGAAATTAGATGGAAATAAGTAGAGAGAGAAATTAGAGCTGCCTGGTCATCCTTTCAAATCAAATACCAGTATTGAAAATGTCTTCATGTAACAGTGTTGAGTGTTTTGTCAACTACAGCTGTCCATCACCTCCTTTGAAAGTTCTCCCATGTTCAGTTGTCTCATTGATTTGTCTTTATTACCTCTTTAGTTGTCTGTTTACAGTTTCCCTTGTTATAAATATTTGTAAACAATTATTATGTCTTCCCACTCTTTTTGCTCCAGTTTGTTCACTTACAAGCAGCGTGAGTGCAAGTGCAGGTCTGAGTTACAGGTCCCTGAGCTGTCCATCCCTATGACAAGATGTCCTCACAGGTTATTGTAATCAGCCCACAGGATTTAGATTAGCTGAAATTGCTCAGTGCCACACTGATATGAACACACCTCTTCCATACTATGTTGGAGGTTTCTGATGCAGTGTGTTGCATGACATAGGCAAGATATAATGATTTTTTGCTCAAAATGTGTTTAGCTTCTAATCTTTTTATGGCTTTGGAGCTCTCGGTGCTTCCACTGTGGTCATTCTTTTTTTCTTTTTTTTTTTTTTTTTTTTTCAAATGACAAATGTCTTCTGTGTTTGTGCTCTCTGCCCTCCAATAGCAGGGCAAAGCAGTTTGTCTTGTTGACCTCGACTCTGCAATTCAAAGGCAGTGATGCAAATTCACTACTGTAGCACAGTGCCAAGCGATCTCCAGTTTCTTCTCGGGATAGCTGCTAAGTATATATCTGTCGTATGGAGGTGGAATGCCTGAAGTCTGATGGGTCCTGCTCACCCAGTCTCATTGTGTGCACACATGTAGCTTCTTGTCATCAGCCAAGACTCAGCATGAGATTCACATGGCCCATAGAGAATCATTCTGGTGACAGTCAGAAATGTTTCTTGTAGGTAAGCAGACACTTGTTCTTATGTATGTTTTGATGAACAATGTGTGAACTTTCACTTAAAGTTTCAGTTATCTGCTTGCAGATAATTTATAGAAGTTATCTTGCAAAAGGTACAGCATAGGACTCATGAGGCGGACTTGCTATTTCAGTTTAATGCGTGTATGCATATGGGATATTTTTTTCGGTTTCTACAAGAATTCTATACTTCTTTTAATGCCAGAGTCATGTATGTCTCACTACCATGACTGTGGCTTCAGGCCACGTCCCTTAAAATGGGGAGATAGATACTCAAGTTGAATATTAAAACACGAAACTGTCTTTGTTGTTACCATAGCCCTTTCTTCATAACTGGAGAAACTGGCATTGGAATTATGCATTTCAAAGCCTATATGCATCATTTTAGTCTAAAAGAAATTGCAATAATTGATGAATCAATAATAGATATCTTCCCCCCCTCTCCTTTTAGGTTTTAAACTACCATATCTAATTAGGATGAATGATGGATGCCTTCATGATGGCTTACAAATGCTGATCTATAGTTTTATGAATGCAGAAAATGTTTTTAATGAGTCTGGTTTATATTTTTAAGGTCTATGACTGAGCTAATTGCCATGAAACATTCTAGGCAGCTCTCTTGAACCTACTTTACCAACCATTTTCTTTTACTGTTCTTTGCATTTTAATAAGGCAGAAAGTTTTCAGATAGAGAATACATTCAGGATCAAGATGCATAATTAACGTCTTTCTGTTGAACTGAAGTAATGTCAAGTCTTCACTTCCTTGCTTTACTTCTAAGCCACACTACATGAGAGACTGAATTCAGATAGCAGTTTAGAGGGCAACCATACTTCTGAGAAGGTACAAAATTTACTTTATCCTTTTCTACATTAATAAATTACTTGAAGCTTTTTAATAAGTGTATGAATTCAGCTCATAATTTAAAATCCATCCTGTGTAATATAATATTACAGACCGAAAAGAAAAATTTTCTCATTTTTGTGTTGCATGTCGTACAGATCTGTTTTCAATGACAAAGCAAAAAAAACCCCGAACCCGGGCATGCTACAGTCATTTTATGTAAGTATGGTATTTCCATTTTCCCATTTTAATTGTGGAGGTATTTTTATTGCGGTCTTTTCTCTGAATGTATTTAAAAAAAAAAAAAAACAACAAAACAAACAGGCAAGATACTCTGAAAGACCAGTATCCCAAAGGGAAGCTGTGGAGACCTTTCCTCGGTAAGAGTATCCTGAAAAAATTCTCAGCCTTGAAGATCTCTAAAAGGCAAGAAGATAGAGTAAAACTGTTCCAGAGAGCATAGAGTAACAGGATAGGCTCTGTACACTGTTTTGCACTAAACTTCTGATCCAGAGTGTTGCTAAGTGCCAACAGAAATATTTTTCTGTTAGCTGCCAAACAAGCGCAAGACTTTCTGAGTATCTTTTCACCATTTGGAACTCTAAGACAGGGGGTGAGGGGGATTGTGTCCAGCCTATCAGGATCTGACTCCCTTACCAGTCTTGTTTTAATCCTGTTTGCGTTTCTCCAGAAAGGGTGTAAAACCAGCATCAAACTAACAGTCTCATAATTCGAACCCATTTTATTCAAGGACAAGACAACAGGACAAAGCAAAGTGCTAAACAAGGCACTCCATCTTCTACAACAGACTAGGATATGTACTGGAAGTGAAAATGAAAGGTAAAGTCACTTTGTAATAATTCCATGTGAAGATTTTCCCAGCAAAGTAGGGCCAAAGATATTTTTTTGTGCACTGATTATTCCAGGTAATGAAGATGATGATGTGAAAATGTTTTTATGTGATTCTACAATGAAAAAAAATTGTGAAGTCTGTTTCAGAACAAACCATATAAGGCGCAGAGAGTTCTGCCATGCTGTCATGGGCCGGGCAGTAAAGCAGCATGTAAAGAAAAAGGGCCTTAGAACAGAGAAGTAGCTCTCCTTGCTTTTGTGTGTCCCTGGCAGGTGGGACGCTTTCATGAATATTTTCACACCTCTGTTCTGTGTCTGCACGTTCTAAAGTCTTTTACGTCTGTTAGCAGGTTTTTGAAGGCCCTAAGGCTGAGGAATACCATGCTGGTATTTTCACATACCCTATCGATATAAATGAGATACAACGATATTACGATACAACGATCGTCGAGTCCAACCATTCCCACCAATCCCTAAATCATGCCCCTAAGTACCTCATCCACCCTAACCTTAAACACCTCCAGGGAAGGTGACTCAACCACCTCCCTGGGCAGACCGTTCCAATGCCTAACCACCCTCTCCGTGAAGAATTTTTTCCTTATCTCAAGCCTAAATCTCCCCTGGCGGAGCTTGAGGCCATTCCCTCTCGTCCTGTCCCCTGTCACTTGGGAGAAGAGCCCAGCTCCCTCCTCTCCACAACCTCCCTTCAGGTAGTTGGAGAGAGTAATAAGGTCTCCCCTCAGCCTCCTCTTCTCCAGGTGAAACAATCCCAGCTCTCTCAGTCGCTCCTCATCAGGCCTGTTCTCCAGCCCCTTCACCAGCTTCGTTGCTCTTCTCTGGACTCGCTCCAGAGCCTCAACATCCCTCTTGTGGTGAGGGGCCCAGAACTGAACACAGGATTCGAGGTGCGGTCTCACCAGTGCCGAGTACAGGGGGAGAATAACCTCCCTGGACCTGCTGGTCACGCCGTTTCTGATCCAAGCCAAGATGCCATTGGCCTTCTTGGCCACCTGGGCACACTGCTGGCTCATGTTCAGTCGGTTGTCAACCAGCACCCCCAGGTCTTCCTCCTCCTGGCAGCTTTCCAGCCAGGCTTCTCCTAGTCTGTAGCTCTGCTTAGGCTTGTTGTGCCCCAAACCAAAGCCATATGCTTGAAAGAGTTTGCCCGTCAGTAGTGAACAGCTCTTGCTGCCCCTCATGGCTGCACGTGGAAGGAGCAGGCATACCTGGAGAAGACTGACTGCTCTTGGAAAGGAAGCTGGAAAACTTGTTTAACGCATGTTTGAGATAGAAGGTAGATGTGGGTGGCAGATTTGCATCTAGACAGCCCTCAGAGATGTGTTGGTTTCAGGTAGGAGTCCTGAAAGGGTATGGATGGCAAAGGCAAGCTTTCTTAGTGTCAGAGCTTCTTGGATTTTGTGTTTGACATTAGTAACAACTAGAATACGTGGGTATAAACTGAAGCCAGTAGATCTCGTGCTCTTCTGGAGAGGAAGGACTCTGGAACTTGGGCTTAGTTGAAGTTCATTTTTAAAATGGTGCTGCTATAATCATAGAGCCGTGATGCTTTTGGCCTAAAAAAATAACTTCGTGGGAGACAGTTGGCCTTCCTGCTGGAATGTATGCCTGGAAGGTTAAATTGTAGAAAACAGCTGTAAAAGCTCTACTGATACTTAGAGGAGGTGGTGGATAAATTATGACAAAGATGTGGTAAGAAGACTTCTGGGCTTGGAGAAACTGGTTGAGCACTAGCTCTAAGTCTAGGCAATAAGGAGCATTTTGTGTTGTGGGCTTAGGGTTAGGGTTAGGGCTCCTCTTCCTCTGTAAATACCTCTGACAGCAGTCCTGCAGGGGCTCTGGGTCCAGACTCTCAAGTGCGTTTCCATTACTTTGTCCCTTGATAGTCAATGCTGGCAGTACTGCCTGGACCATCAAATGGAACTGACAAATGGGAGAATGAGTTCGTATTGATTTCTCTGCTGTGACAGACTATGCTGCAGGCTAGTTTCGGTGTAAGGGCTAGAAATAGAATCTGGGAACTTCCCTTACCAAAATGCAAGTATGGATCCTGGAAGAATCTGGCCAATGTCTTAGTTAAACATGTTGATATTAAATTAGTGTTTGCTAGCCTTTAAAAATGAAAGCAGGCTTATGCAGAACTGTAACCAAACTCCAACTTTTGGTTATAAGCTAAGAGTCAATTCACTAATGTCACTATAGATTAGATCCAATTTGCCAAAAATAACTATCAAAGCAGGTCACTGTTGTGCATACGAGCCAAATTTTTCCAGAGGTTGTGCTAAGACTATCATGGTATTCTGTGTTGGTTGTGCAAATCAATAAACTGCAAGTTCTTTGCAATTTCGCACAAATTTGTCTTTCTACTGTGCTCTTAAATACTGTTCTGCCTGAGCTGACTGGCTGCTTGTGACTGTTATTTTCAACACACACACTTTCTAACAAACCATGCGCTTTCTAGACTGGTGGCCTATGTTCAGTTAAATGGAAAAAGCAATTTAACCTTGTATGAGTTGTCTGCCAAAGCTGATCTGGTATGCTGCAGTCAAGCTGACCTCCTGAAAAATCCTCCCAGTTTTTTAAAATTTAATCAATGATTTGGGGTTAACGTGCGTGCTGATCTTTGTATTCTGAGCTATGTTAACTGCATATCTTTGACTTCTGACAAAACTTGCAATGAAAAGAGCAGTGTTTTCATTGTGGTGCTCAAGCTGGTTTTGAGCAGGCAGAGGCTGTTGACTTTATTAGTTCTACAGCTAGGAGGGCTGGTTCAGTGCTGCTCTCTTAGAGGACAGTAGAGCTTTGCACGGAAGAATTCTCAGTGCAGAACAGTGAAATAAAGCTATCGTTACTGACCTTTCAGAACCAAAAAATTTCTGAGCATGAGAGTGCCTCAATGAACTCCAGTGGTTTTGTATGATAGACACTTGAATGCAGTCAGCGATCTCTAGATGCATCACAAGTGTGTGTTTACTCTTAAACTACTGAGAGATTAGCTACTTTAGATTGGTGAAGACATCTGTGAATAGAAATGTGCAGGCAATTAACTACTGATAGTATTTCAGAAAAGTGCTCTTGCACTGCTGTTCAGCTAGACTTGCATGCCTGTGAAATGTCATATTATCTTCCTGATTCCTTTTCTCCTTCTCTCATGAATGAGGCACTCTCCATTTTTGCCTCAATGAAGGCTTTGTTTTTGTCTTCAGCACTCAGCACTAAGTTTCAAGTGATCAGAATGAAAAGTGCTATAGTAACAGAGCTTTTTCATCTCAGACTGCTCGTTTAAGAATATTGCTTACTGGTGGATGGATCTGAGCATTTACCAAAAGCATTTGTGTAAATCCACTAGCTTTTTCCTTATTCATGTGTCCCACCAATAATGCTTTTGGAATAATTATTCTAATACTATCTATAAGACTTGAGGACTCTTCACTTTTCTGTTGGATGCTTGGTTCTGTCATATTGCATACTTTTTTCTTTGCTCCAACAGGACAGACAGGGAGGCTTGTCTGAGGTCACAGAGCATGAGTGGCAGTGCTCAGTAGGGTTGCTGTGTTTTCCCGACAGTCCAAGAGTAAGAGAGGAGGACCAGTCTGACATGGTGACACTTGATATTATAACCTGCCACGCTGATATCTAGTTTGGGATTACACATTCAGAGATTGAGAGGACCTACCAGGGAAGTGTATTTAACTGCCAAGCTCTCTGTCCTTGGCAATTCAGATAAACTCCGTGGAGAAACACACACTTACTCGAGGGAATTATATGAGGACTTTCTGTAAATGTGTCTCAAAAACATTTTCTAATAAGATAAATAATGTGGGTGACTTTTCTATATTGGTGTGCTGAGATTTTTAATATTCTGTGAATATGGGCTGCATAGATAATGACAACAGACAATGGGAAGTCTTGCTTACGTTAAACTCTCTACCGTGCTACGGATTCTGTCTAAGAAAAAAAAAAAAGCCTTTTGATAGTAAATGATTGAAAGGGGAGTACTGACTGAAATTCACTTATAAAGTCACTAAAGCGTGGTCACTGTAGGAAAAAATAAGGGCTATCTAAGCAACGACTGTATGCCTATCTGATGCATCTTTATAAAGCGAGGGAAATATTTTTAGCAGAATATAGAGGCCCATTTGCCATGTGCATGTAAAAGACGAGGGGGAGAACTGTTGCTGCTGAAAACACCGAGGGCAGCAGATGTATCTTTAGTAAAGTGAGCAGATGTCAGAAACTGTAAACAATGAGAACATGGGAACAGGTGGAAAGTCAGCTTTCTGGCAGTCCTAGAAGCACTTGGTAGAAGCATGTATCCAATGCAGTTGATCGGTTGGCTGAAATACAGGCGAAACATCTCAAAACAGGACAGAGGAGAAGAGGTATTTTTAATCTGTGGAAACTTCTATTGCCGTGTTATCTCTAGCCTAACTGCAGAATTAGTAACTTCTTCCAATCCTTACCACTGTACAGATGTTACTGCAGATGGTACCATCTCTGCCAGGAAAACCTTGTAAATATGCACAAGGAATGTAAAGAGATGTGTTTAATTTCCAATAACAGCTGTTCAAAACAAATAATAGAATGCCATGTTTCTCTTTTCTTACTCTACCTTCCCGCTCAGGTGGAAATTCAGAGTTCTCCAAAAGAAAAGTTGTGTTTTCACCCATCATCTCAGGCACTTATGCATAATTTAATAGGAAAGGGCAGGCATCTACTCTTAACAGAGATCTAGGAAACATTTTCAGAATTGTACCACAGTGGAACAAAAGCCTTCCTTGAGCGGTAGGGTCTGAGAGAAAGGAGATTATATATATGGCATTCTTTTTCTGTTCTCTAATGGAAACTATTGTCTGATTTTGCTACCACCACGGTTTTCTGATTATTGGAAGTAATTTGTCCAGATTAATGCTCTCTGTTGAATTCATTTAATGGGACTTAATTTCATAACACTACAGGCTTTATCAGTAGTCAAAATAACCCCTGGAAAACCCCAGGAGGCAAAAATGCCTGTCGAGTTTAGCTGTTGAGGCTGGATGATGCTGCGTCATGAAAAAAGAAGTAATTGTTTTGAGGAAAAGAACCATCATAACGTGACTGGGTCTGTCAGGATTCTTTGTCTTTCATCAGATGTGTTATTCGGTTATAACTTGGCTTTTATTTTTATGTTTATCATAATGCCTTTTTTTTGTGTGTGTGTCTGGCAACACGGGAGTACTGTGAGACTTCCCTAAGAACATACTACAAAGTATGATACAGTTAGTTACCCACAAAAAAAAAAAAGCCCTCACCTAATCTTTTTATCAGATTGAGCTGGGATATTACCTGTTGCAAAGATGCATGTGAAGGCGCACATATTTTCTATTTTAACTCCATGTTGAAAATTTCAGCTTACAGAAGATCATAAAAGCTGTTGCGTTGGGGTTTTTTTTATCTCCCTAAAGAGAATCGCTTTCCATTACATACAAGTATCCCCAGGTGTTCTTCTCTGCATAACCAGTATGGTGGTTCCCATTAGCTTTCTCTACATGCCACGTATAGTTGCTTCCAGTAGCTATAGCTAAAAATCTGTGTGTAGAATCTCTTCTCCCTTAGACGTGGTACCATATACTCCCAACTCTGCCCTGGAACCCATTTACATCAGCAGCAGCTGTTAGTGAGTCAGCTGTCTTGCCTTTGACTAATCAGTCTGCTGATTCCAAATGCTAAAAGTAACCTTTGACTTAATATTATCTCACGTGTAATTCATCATTATTTTGACCCCTTTTTTCCTGAGGCTGGTCATATGAAGCTTTGTTTGATACCTTTATTCAGGATAGGAAAAGGTCTTAGGAATTGTAAACACATTAAATGTGTTAATAGCGTGTGAGACTTCTCAGAAATACCATTTTGCAGCCCCAAGCTACTTCACCCACCCACCCCAATAAAGGTTGTAAAACAACTGTAACAGCATTTCCAGGTTCCCACCTGGATTTGGTGGTTATTGCTTAGAGTTGATGGTTTGGCCTTCAGTATTTGCTATATATTTCAGGCGTTTATGACTTAGGTGATACCGCTAGGAATGAGAGCTTATGGTTATCAATCACTGTAGTCTCAGGCCTCATACTTTATCATTTAGGAATCCCACTCTTACATTTAGCATTTTGTGGTTTCCTAATGATAAACTCCTGAAAGATGAAACTCCTGAACTCTTACCTAAGATTTGTAATCTTCACGCTTCATAGCTAGAGCTTATCTCTCTGTGGGCTGATTCAAAACCAGGTTTCGATAGCTACCTTATATGCACTCAGACTTCTCAGGAAATTGCTAAGTTGTTGGAGGGTGCTGTGGGAAAGAATATACTGTATACCCATGTAAATAGTGGAAGTACAGACACATGAGCCTGAAATGAGGCTGGGTTAGTACCTCAAGGAGCTGAGAAAGAGGGCTCATGGTGGTTACTGACCCATAGAAAGCACTGAAATAGTAAAATTCTCCATAATTTTCAAGGAATACTCAAAGAATTGGCAGCTAGCATCTCAGAAATACCAGCCACCGTGTCAGTCTGTGATACAAGCATGCTGTGGGTATAGCAAGGGCAGGGCACTCCTGTGCAGGGCACTTGGCTCCTAGCAGTGCAGCAGAGCAGCACACTCGGCTGCATCACACGCGTCACGGTTGTGACCTTGGCCTCACTCACTGGTGCTTCAGGCCACTTGCCCAGCTACGCTGCAGGCAGCCATGCACCCAGGTGCTGTGTGTTCTGTGGTCATCGCCCTCAAAAAGCCCAGCACTGAATTACCCGACTCACACTGCGCACTGCATCCCTGATAGTCAATCCTGCCCTCCTTTGGGGCTCATAGACCAGAAGTACAGACTGTATTTGGCCATTGTCTTTTCCCAGTGTTTGTAAGATGGTCCGTGCACTCTTGCTGTGCTTTGGCCTGATGTCAGCCCAGTGGAGCAGGCTGCCCGTCCCTGGGATCTGTGCAGGAGCAGCAGGCACAGGGGCGGCACGCTGTGATGCAGAGGCTGAGGGTGCTCCTACGCGTGTGTGAGAGAGCAGAGCTCTGTGGACCACTCGCCTAACTGCACTCCAGGCCTGCATTCAGCAGGTCCTAGCCCATGCCCCGCAGCCTGACATGCCTACGGCTGCTCCTGCTCAAGCAGCGCCTGGCAGGCAGCGCAGCCCCAGGCCTCACACGTGTGCGGGGTATTTCAGAAGAAACTGAACATCGTACTGCCTGCACGCAACCCATCTGGCATCTGTCACCACAAGGTACAGAAGCGTCGTTTGTGCTGTCCATCATGTGCATTGTACTGCATTTCCCTTTGGGCTGTGTAACAGGCAATTTTCCTAATCTCATGACATGAACAAAAAAAGAAATGTAAACAGCACTTGCAGTGTGAATCATCACATCAACTTTCACAGTTTATACATGCTGCATTTTTAGAGGAAATGAACTAATATGTTTAGTCTGTTGGTTTTTAAACAGTTGTATGTTTTGTGGTTTAGAGTGATGAATCTTGAAAATAACGTGTAAACTATAGTAATGTCAGTACCGAAAATTTTGGGGGTGCTCCCAGTAAGATGCTTTGGTGCTGAATTACAGGCACATTTAAAAACTACTGACAAACCATTTTGTGGAGAAGGAAAAAAACATACCGAAGAAACATGCCTGTGTGTGATAATCTCAAACTGGGCAGCTTGCTATAATTGTAGGCAAATCCTTAGGTAATCACTTAAACTGTGCATCATCACACATTACAGTCACATGGACATAATACAGTTGTTCTTGCTGGATTCACAAAATACATAGAAGCAAACTGAATAGATTTGCAAGGTTACTTCTGGTATTTGACAAAGTTCTATGTTAATTTATGCAAGAGTATAGTTTTAAATATGAATGTCATTGTGTTCTCGCAGTTATTTTAGTCTGGGGATTAATAGATTAAAATTGCTTTCACAGTTAGGATCTGTAATTTCACCAAAAGTATCCTAATTTCAGGTAGATCCCAAGCCATTCCAGGCTTCTTATTAGTCAGCTTTGAATAGATTATTAAAGACACACTTGCTTTACTCTATATTGCCATTCTGAGTATCCTAATATTAAATATAGATGGTAAGATTATTGCCGTGGCACTCTGCTTGTGTAACCGTGGTCCTAATCAGACTCTGAATAAATATGGCATTTAAAGTTACGTTAATTTATGGAAGGCATTGATATTTTGAGTGTATAAGGCAGTGGCCAATCAGCGCCGGGCGAGCGCCCGGGGGCGGACCGAGCGGTTCGTGCTCCGCACGGGGCCCGGGGCCGCACGGGCCCCGCACGTGAACGGCTCGAACGGGGCTGGGCTCGGGTGAGTCAGAGGCGCCCGGAGAGGTGGGGAGGGGGGCGGCCGGGAGCGGCGCGGGGGAGCGCTCTATGGCCGGCGGCGCCGCTCCGGACTCGCTCCCCGTGAGCCGCGGTCCTGCCGGGGCCGGCTCGGGCTCGGAGTCGGTCGGGGGCTTCGGTGCTGTGTCTGCGCTCGGCGTGGGGCCCGCAGGGGAGATCCCCACTTGGGAGGGGAAGGAAGGAGGGGAGGAAGGGAAGGAGGGGTGAGAGGGAGAAAGCGAGGGGCGAAAAGAGGGAAAGAAGGAAAGGAAGAGGGGGGGAAGGAGGAGGAGGGGAGTTTTGGAAAGCGCTTTTATATTGTCAGTCTAGAGAGAGCCAGGAGGGAGGTGGCTTCTTTGAATCCCTTCTATAACCAGGCTCCTTTGCATTTAAAACCCTTGCAGGTCACAGAATTTTACAGTGGTGCAACGGCCGTTACACTTGCCGCAGATTCTCTCGGTTCCGACATTTCTCTTTCCAGTTACACAGAATACCTGTTTAGCCTTTTCGTCTATTTTGAGGCTTAACACCTTTTTAGACTTATTTGTAGTATTTGTGGTAACATATGTCCGGTAACAGTGGTACGGAAGGGGAGTTTTCGCATTCTTGACGGTAACTGTAGAGTTAAGGTACCTCAGGCACCTTGGGGAAATGCAGACGCACCTCTTGGATGTCCCTTGTCCTTGCAGAGCGCTATGGAGCCTACCCATCTCCCTCTCATATGCTCACGGTGGAAGAAGAGGAGGGTACGCACGGTGAAGGGGAAGTGGTTGCCATTCAGGTGAGAGGAGAAATGTCCAGTCAACATGGGTTCATGAAAGGCAGGTCTTGCCAAACCTGATCGCCTACTGGACGAGGGAAAGGCTGTGGATATGGTCTTCTTGGACTTCAGTAAAGCCTCTGACACAATTTCTCATAGCATCCTGCTTAGGAAACTGTCAGCCTCTGGACTAGACAGCCGCACACTCTTCTGGATGGAAATCTCGTTTGATGGCCCGGCCCAGAGAGTGGTGGTGAATGGAGTTAACTCCAGCTGGAGTGGAAGTGTTGATCTGCTGCAGGGTAGGGAGGCTCTACAAAGGGATCTGAACAGGCTGGACCGCGAGGCTGAGATTCAGTGGCATGAGGTTTAACAAGGCCAAATGCCGTGTCCTGCATTTGAGGCACAACAACCCTGTGCAGTGCTACAGACTAGGAGAAGTCTGGCTAGAAAACTGCCTGGAGGAGAGGGACCTGGGGGTGTTGTTTGACAGCTGACTGAACATGAGCCAGCAGTGTGCCTAGGTGGCCAAGAAGGCCAATGGCATCTTGGCTTGTATCAGAAACGGCGTGGCCAGCAGGTCCAGGGACGTTATTCTCTTCGAATACTGTGTTCAGTTTTGGGCCGCTCACCACAGGAAGAGTGTTGAGGCTCTGGAGCGTGTCCAGAGAAGAGCAATGAAGCTGGTAAAGGGCCTAGAGAACAAGTCTTATGAGGAGCATCTGGGAGCACTGGGGTCGTTTAGCCTGGAGAAGAGGAGGCTGAGGGGAGACCTAATTGCTCTCTACAACTACCTGAAAGGAGGTTGTGGAGAGGAGAGAGCTGTCCTCCTCCAAAGTGACAGGGGACAGGACAAGAGGGGATGGCCTCAAGCTCCGCCAGGGTAGGTTCAGGCTTGACATCAGGAAAAACATTTTTTACGGAAAGGGTCATTGGGCACTGGAACAGGCTGCCCAGGGAGGTGGTTGAGTCACCTTCCCTGGAGGTGTTGAAAGGACGAGTGGATGAGGTGCTGAGGGGCATGGTTTAGTGATTGATAGGAATGATTGAACTCGATAATCCTGGGGGTCTTTTACAACCTAATGATTCTGTGATTCTGTCTCTCTTTCCTGACAGCCCAAAAAGCCAGTCCAGAGAATGTCCTTGCTGCAGAAAACCTGGCAAATGTCTCGCAGAACAGCTCTGCTTTTTCAGAGCCCGGTATTCTTCTCTCTTCTGTCCTGCCTTGAGGAGTAATGGTGAGTGAGCTGGTACGGCACCTGGGGGAAGAGGAGCGTGAACATTACCTGTGCTCCGCCGGCTTAACGGAAAGGCCTCGATCTGGCTTCTGTGGGACCATCTTCACAGCACCATTGCCTAGCGAGGCCTCGTGTTGTTGCCCTTTAGCATTCCTTTGTGCATGTGTACATGCATGCTTATGCAGAAGTTGTTATCATACCACAGTTGTCGGGTGAAAGCCCCGGGGAAGGCGATGGCCAAGCAGAACATGCACAGGCTGGTTGACGTGGTTCCTCAGAAGGCAGTTCAGTTCCCTGACGAGCCTGCAGAGGTACCTCAGGGCCCCACAAGGGTGAAACGCTCGTGTTCGCTTGGCGTGGAGACCAACGACGGTGCAACTAAGTGGGTTGCTTCGCTGTCGGGATCTGCAGCTGGAAGCTGTTGTGGAGTCATCCCGTGGGTCTGAAATTCTCCAGCGTGGAGGCTGTGTGCTGGGACCGTCGATTTGCTTGCTAAGCCAGGTGGACCAGCTCTAGGAGTGGAAAGGTGATGCGGCATTGGGCATCCTCACCACACAAGAGTCGGTAGCACCAGGAGCTTCCATAGCGTGAGGGTATCTGCAGCTGAGGTGGCTTCTTTTGCCTCTCTCTGCCCAAATTGGGAAGATCTCGTTCTTCAAGTGAATGCAGAAGACTGCGTATGCTCCCAGATCCCATAGAAAGGGAAGTTTGTGGATTCTCCGACTGCCTCAGGCAGTCATCGGGCAGCTGTCGGGTGGGAAAGAGTGCCTGCTCAAATATTTCACCCGTTACCTTAACGACTAAGATATGCTGTGGTGGTGAGCTCGAGGTCAGGAGATGGAAGCGTGAGAGGCTGCTGTACCGGGTGAACCGCAGTACGCCTGCCTCCCTCTGGTAAAGCCTCCGTTTGGAAAACTTGGTCACTTGTCCTCCCTCTAACGGCCTTGGAGTGGCAGGAACAGCTAGAGGAGCACTGCCCAGTCCCGTGGCAGGCTCAGGCCAGTCTGGCACAGCTTGGAGCTCACCGGGCGTTGGGGTGTCACGCGCAATGGCGAGAGCTGCAGGGGAGGCAAGTGGTTCATTTAAAGCACGGTTACTTGGAGTATTTTGTCACTTGGAGTATTTTGTCCTAACAGCTCCTTGCTTTTGCTTTGTCAGCAGAGAGAGTCTGACAGGAGTATTGGCGACCGAGAGAGCCCCTGTGGGATCCTGACGCCTCCACAGGGAGACAGGGAGAAGCGACGTGGAGGTGCCCTCCAGGCCAGCAGCATTCGGGTACGTGGCTTTCTCAGGACTCATCTTTGCTAATCACCGTCAATTGAGTTGACAGCATGAACCGGAGCGTTCTCTTCTTAGAGTTAGCACGTGACAACGTTGCGTTTTGTGAATGCCGGATCGAGATGACAATACTAGGGTGCCATGGGCTTCGCCAGCCAAACCTGTGCATGCCATACACTATAAACATGCCACACACACACTAGGCGCATACCACACACAATACACCTCCCAGGCACATGCCATGTACATACTAGGCTCATGCCACAACAACTCATGCACATCCCATGCACACACCTTGCACCTGCAAGCAACATGCCACACACTCCATGTGCATGTTATGTTCATGCCTTTTACATGCCATCCACACATCACACACTAGCACACACCATGCACATGCCTTGCACATGCAAGCAACGTGGCAAACATGCCACGCGCATGTTATGTATATGCTGTGTACATGCCATACAGATGCCACGCACATGCTAGCACCCGCCACCAACATGACACATCAGCCACGGACAGACCATGCACATACTCACACACACCATGAGGGTTACCCACCATCCATGCACATGCTTTAAACGTGCAAGCAACATTCCACACGCTGCACACACATCATGTGCCCGTTATGTACGTGCTGTTTACATGCCATCCACATGCCTCCCACACACTAGCACATGCAATGAAAGTGAAACACATGCCACATACATTCCTTGCACATGTAAGCAACATGCTATGTGCATGTTATGTACATGCCAGGTACACACCATACACATTCATCCAACACACCATGCACACGCCATGAAGGTGACACACCAACCATGCACATGCCTTGCACACGCAAGCAACATACTGCACACACTACACATGTGCCATGCACATATCCCTGCGCTCGGGGTGAATGGGGCGGGGACTCAGTGCTGCCGCGCCGTGGCTGCAGAGCGGTGTGTGGCTCAGTTCGACAATTGGCTTCGATCCACTCAGCTTCTCTCGGCTCCTCGCGGCGCCGTTCGGGACAGGACGGCTCAGCTCGGCTCTTCGCTGCCCTCCCGCTGGCTGCGGCCAATGGGATGCAGGCTGGGACTGGGAGAGGGACAGCGCCCCGCGTCCCTACCGTCCCCCCCACCAAAACCCGGTGCCGCACAGGGCCGGGGGGAGTGCGGCGATACGCAGCCTTTCCTCTTATATCTGCTCACTTTTTTAGTTTCTTTATGACAGCTTTATCGGATTGAGTTTTAGCCTCATGGCTACGCATAAGACGTGGCTGAATGTGATGGGAAAACTGCTGGGAAAATGGCAAGAGGAGGATCGACAAGAAACAGTGGAACACCCCCTTTAAAGTTTGCTGCTCGTCCCGCTGCTGAGAAATGGGAGCGTCTCTGAATTTGCTACTGCGTGAGACAGATTAAAGAAGTTTAATAAAAGTTCAGTTCTATCTAAATGGTAGATGGGAATGTGCTTATGTAAAGCATATTGTATGTAACTGTTACCAATATGCTTCAACGCACTGTATCTCAGCAGCTACAACATTGAAGGAATCTTTTAATCTGTACAGTTTTTTAACAATGATAATTGACATTTAGTGGCTTAATAACAAATATAATTTTATATAATTTCAATCAAGCCTGGCTGTCATACAATGAACTTGCAGTAAACCACCAATATTTTATATTTAGGAGTAATTTCTTATTACCTATCCTAAGTGGGATGCTATAGTTTTGCTGTTAAAAGGGTGGGTCTTGTTCAAAAACCTCTGAAGATAGTAGCTGGGTTGGTTAAGTCTGCGCCACACCTGTGGTCAGCAATTAGGTACAAGTGAAGAGTTTGCCTCTTAAAAGGCCTCTTGATTTAGAGCTGGCTCCCACCTGCAGCTAGAGCATTCAGTGAAGTAAGGGGCTAGAAAATTACAGGTCATTCTCATTATTTCTGACCCGATGAACTGTATTCTGAAGCAATGCTTACTCAGGGGTTGAGGTTACAACTTGAAATATGTTAGTAACTCCAATGGAAAGACAGACACCCCCAAGAACCTTCTAGAAACCTGTGGGTTGCCTTTAGGTTCTAGGGGTCCTAGAACAGTCCTACAAGGTCCTAAAGGGGTCCCAGGGGGCTCTAAAGGGTTCCTGGGTGTTAGAGAAGGATCCTAGAAGGCCTAAAGTTGTCCCAGGGAGTCTAGAGCGTTCTTTGGGGGTCCTAGAAGCCGTAAATGGGTCCCAGGGGGCTCTAGAGGGTTCCTCAGTGTCCTAGAAGGCCCTAAAGGGTCCTAGGGGGCTCTAGAGCATTCCTTGGGGTCCTAGAAGGGTCATAGAAGGCCCTAAAGGGTCCTAGGGGGCTCTAGAGCGTTCCTTGGGGTCCTAGAAGGGTCATAGAAGGCCCTAAAGGGTCCTAGGGGGCTCTAGAGCGTTCCTTGGGGTCCTAGAAGGGTCATAGAAGGCCCTAAAGGGTCCCAGGGGGCTCTAGAGGTACTTTTGGGGTCCTAGAAGGGTCCCAGTGGGGTCTAGAGGGTACTTGGGGGGCTCTAGAAGGGTCCTAGATGGCCCTAAGGGAGTTCCAGGGGGCTCTAGAGAGTTCCTGGGGGTCCTAGAATGGACCTACAGTGGTCCTAGGGGGTTCCAGAGTGTTCCTCAGGCTCCTAGGAGTGTCCTAGAAGGTTCTGAGCCCCTAATCTGTGCACCAGCACCTCCCCACACCACACCACCGCCCCAGATAGTGCCATACCCCACGCTGCCCCCCTGCCTTTATAGCGGCTGCAGGGTTACATGACACAGAGCCGACACGCCCCCTCCCACCACCCGGACCACGTGACCTTCCGATCACAACCTCCTCCCCCCTTCAAACCACACCCCCCACCGGTGCCTTTTTCCCCCCGCGCGCCTTTAAAGGGGTGGACGGTATCACGTGATTAAAGGGAGGGACACGCCCGTGCTGCTCGGACCGCGTGATCTTCCGCTCCACACCCCCGCTCACGTCTGCGCACCACACAGATCACGTGACCCACCGCACCGCCTTTAAAGGGGTGGGTCACATGGTGGAGGGGATGGACACGCCCCCCACGCTCGAACCACGTGACCCCTCCCACCTGCTCTCGCCGCCATTTTGTCATGCGGTGGCCATTTTGTGTCACGAGAGCCCAGCTCAATTTCCACCCCCCCGTTTCTCACCTTTCTGCCCACCTTCCTCGCTAATGGCGGGGCGTCGAGGGTGTTATAAATGGCTATGCTGCCAGGCCAACTCAGCGAGCACAGTATTTAATTATCCAGGGATGGGGAGCTGTGTAATACAGCGCTGGGTGCACAGGGAGCTCCTGCTTTACCACATACAGAATGAATGGAAAAGCTGAAACAGCAACAGTGATCAGTACAAAGGGACAGAAGAAGAAAGAGAGAGATGAGAAGAGAGAAAGAAAGGCAAGGCATGTGCAGGTGCAGAGAAAGAACTAAGTCCAGGCACCAAGCATGTAAAATTGGGGGGGGGGGAGGGGAAAGGGATGCAGATTAGCACAAAGATGGAAAAGGAAAAAAAAGAACTATGGATACAGGACAGATGCCAAAGACTGAAAAGAAAAGGATGAGAAAACAGAACAGAAAAATAAAAGAAAAGAGGTACAAGGATGCCAGAGAACAAAAGTTGTACAGCAGCACAGAAAATGAAAGGAACCAAAAAGTCCAGCTTTAAAATGTTTGCTCCCTAGTCCCATCACTAGCACAACAAGCAACGCCACAGGAAAACATTTCATTTCTTGTAAGGATCCTTTCAGGCATTCAGTAACGTAGTTCTCACTAAGAATGTAAGTCAGAATTAATAAAACACAGCTGCTCCCCAGGCCCTATTTATAACTTTGAGGGGGGGGTCACCCCGCCTTGTTCACAGGTGATGGGTGTGAAGGCCCAGGGGGTATATAAGCCACAGGCATTTCCTCAGGTGGTCATTCAGCTTCAGGTTTTCCTTGAGATCAGAGCTTTGCTGTTGTCTCAACTTGCTGTAATTTTTTTTATAACGATATGTTGGGATGGTAAGCTTTTTTTCTTACAGTGTGTACAGCTGTAGCTACATTTATTTGTTTTTGTGTACAGGTGTATGTTTGATTTTAGGTCAGTGATTTTGATTGGGTGTTGGAGAAGGTAAGATGTTTTAATACTTTCTTCTTTTGTTTTTTTTTTTCTTCCTGGATGCTTGGTCTTTGCTGAGGATTTCTGCTTATGTGATGACTTGTTGGTGTTCCTCCTTCCGTGTGGGACTTTTCCTAGAGTCTCTGTATCTCCTTTGTCTAGGATTTCCAGTTACAAGGCAACTAGCTGCTGTTCCTTGTTCTGTGGGGAGTGATGTACTCATCCTTGAACCTCTGCAGTTTGTAGCAGGCACTTCGCAGGGGCTAATAATCTAGATTTCAGTATGTTAGCCTAGGGAAGTAAGTTGATTCTGTGGGCTGGTATAAGGTAGAGGGGACCAGAGGAACCTTAGGAAAGGCTCAGAAACACAGCTTCCAAGGAATATCAATGCAGAAGAGTCAAGGAGTTAAAATATAGCATGGGTTCTGTTAGGAAAGAGGAGGGTTCTTTCTCTGACTTTTCAGGGATGGAAAATGGCTTTAACAGTTTGGAGCTGGGGAAAGGGAAATAGGTTCATCAGTCTTTCTTGGGTTGGTTTGGCAAGTGCTATTCAGTTTTATTTCATTCTAGGCTCTTCTCAGCCGATGGGAGGCAACGATGAGGTTGAGACACAAGGCGTGGATCAGCTGGACCCTTGTGCAGCGATTGTCTGGTTTGCAGGTCAGAGGAATTTGTTCTTGAGAAGACTTAGTTGCCCTAAACAATGTAATCTCTAGGACTCTGAGATCTCTGCTCCTTCGTACCTTCTACTTAACGCATTCCTTGACTGACTTCTTTGCATGTGTCCTGTCTCCATCCATCCGTATGTCAGAGACCTCACTACTTAAAGGTATGGACTCTCTGCCTATCTGCAGTGCAGGATTTTGTCCCTGTTTTCTCCGGTGTTTCTCAGGGAAGAGGATGGTCCTTGTTTTGGCTTGTAACTGTTTGCAGCTGGAAAACTCTTCTTCATCTGGTCTGTGGGCACACAAGCCTCCCTTATTTAGTAGAGTTTGGATTTTTCCTGAACTTACCGGTGAGATTTGCTCTATTATTGCTCGCAGCAGTTGCTGCCTTGTCCCTGTTATACATTGTGTTTTTTTCCTGTTTGTTGAGTTTCCAGTTTAGGTCTTAGAGCAGTTAAATCCCACTGTTGTGAGTTTTTCATGGGCTGAGTGCCTCTGTAATTCCAGTCTCCATTTCTGTGCGGTGAGCATCCTGTGTTTTTAGGTGTTCCATGTTTATTCTTTTTGAAAACTAGTAAAGGTTATAATTTTTCAAGTTCTCGTCGTTTCCTCCTGTGACTAAAGTCTGGTAAGTTCCTAGAATTTGGATCTCCATGGCTCATCTTTCTTTTGTCCTGGGTATCGGCGCCACTATGTTCCTACAATGGGAGCAGTGGAGAGGAAAGGTAAGCAGATGGCATGGGATTTTGTGACACCAGTAAGGTAGTCTGGCTTATTATCACTATTGTGGCTTTGACAGTGAGGAGGAAATTAAGTATGTCTCGAAGAGTCAAGTAGTATCTGGCATCTCAGTTATGTATTTAACCTTTAGTTTGGCAGGTGCTCTGTGGACTACGGTGGCAACAGGAAGAGCACTTCTGATGAGTTGGATGGTAGGGAGAAGGAGAGGGGGACAGACCGAAGTGCCCCGGGCGATGACTGCAGTATCCAATGTTTGAATTGGCACCGAACGGGTAAGTGGAACGCCTTGGCGGTTTTGCAGCAGGTTTAGTACAAGATGTCGGCAGCGAGCGGTGCGATGCTGACTCGGCACTGTGTTTTCTGTCTGGATTTTTTTGGCAGATTATAGTCCAGGACAACGTGACAGTGTGGGATTTTTCCAGTTAGTTGATGCAGTTTGAGTTTTTTCTGCCAAGGACGGCTTCAGGCCCGTGGTCATCAAAGTTAAGGGGGCTGTGGTTTTAGCCATGAAGAGGTCAGAATGTTGAGAACGGCAGGTTTAGCATAGGGTAGACGATTGTGCGGGAAGAGTACGCCTCATTACAGGTTTGGAGAGGGCTTTAATTTTCAGCCCCGAGCTAGCGTGTGCCAGGCAGGGCGGTTCCAGCCCATATCTGTCCCGTTCTTTAGAGTATGTAGACTCTGCCGCATCTTAAATCTTCTGCGGGTCTCGATGTCATCTTTGCGTTTGAGCCACATGTCATCTCTAGACTCTCGGATGTCTGTTCTTAGTAAGGTGCTGATCGGGCACCGCTCTTCTCACATCGCAATCTTAAAGCGTAGATAGGTCTTGCCTTTTGGCAGTTTGCGGTCAGTTGCCTATCGCATAGGCATTGCGGGACATGTTGGCATCCTCAGCCTTTATCGTTCCATTTTCTTAAATCCTCGTTGTGGGACTTCTTCCATATGTGTTCTGTTTTGAGGTCTTTAAGCAGGGCTCAGCCTCGCATCCTTCTAGTTGCAGCTACGTCTCCTTAAGGGGCCCGGTCTTCCATTTTGCAAGGGCCAACATAATCTTTCTTGCAACTCCCTACAGCATCTTGGTCAACTCCAGCTCTCTTTAGAAAGTCATTCTTACTGAGTTTCCTTTTTATTTCCCATCATCAGTTTTCTGTGCAGAGTCGGTCTGCGCATGTTTGTATGTGGCTGGAGCTGCTCTGCCTGAGCTAAAGAAACGGTAGTCAGCAGAAGGATAGCAGTGAAATTCTATGTTTAGATATTCCTGTATGGATTTTGAAGGGCAAGGCGATACGATGCATTATAGAGCAAGTAGCCATAGATATATGGGGCGAAGGGAATCATTTTTGATCGGTTATGTGGCCACAGAGGTAATGACCAAAGCCATCTCGGATATGCCGCCGGAGCGTCGGTAGAGCAGTTTAAATTCTGAGGGCAATAAATCTGGTGCGTGCGGTTGTTAAGATTTGATTTTAACTTTTTTTTTTTTTCTGCCCGGTTGTTGTGTGAAGAAGAGTCGGTATTCCCAAATCGAAACGGCATGTGGAATTGTTTAGTTATTGTCGAGTTTGGAGGTGAGTTATCGAATGTTGAGTTTTACAGGTGCAGAGGCATCGGGTCTGGCAGCGAGGGGCAGCAATTGGATCGGGGGTAGATTCCCATAGGCAAGGGGGTCGGCTGCCGAGTCAGCAGTTAACTACAACTTGTACCTACACAGCTAGTAATTGTGTTTTGGGTGTTTTTTCTCTTTTGAGATACAGAGCAATGACCAAAATGGAATACCGGTACGGGAGCCGTGTCGGCAAAGGACAGCAATGGTGAGTTACATGAAGAAGCAGTTATAGCTCACATGTCTCAGTTCACGGAGTCACAAGCGTTCCTTGCTGTTTGTGTTACAGGTGGCACGTAAGCCTCAAAGCACAAGGAGAAGATGGCGGTGCCCAAGGTGGGCAGCAGTTGAGGTAAAGGAGTGGGACCAGGGGAATAAAGACTGTGGGCCATCTTAGTTTTAGGGTAGTATCTGAGCATGTGTGGTTTTGCTTTCTCTTCTGCAGGAGCCACACGCAGCCTAGAGGGGCGAAGCTTTGTGTAGACAAATGGTCTGAGAGGTGAGGAGGTTGTTGTCTATACAGATGTCTAAGGCAAGTTTTACAGAGCAACTCAGCTGAGTGTTTCTCTTTTGTTTTGTAGGTGCCACATGGGCTGCCTTTGGACTGGGAAGAGTGTTTGAGGTGAGTTGGGTAGCAGGGAGGTGGAGCGAAGGCCTGTGGATTTGCCACCGGCGGGGCCCTGTGTAGCGTGGAGCTGACTGTTGATACTGTATTTTTTGTTCTGTTTTCTTGCAGATGTAGAGGAACCCGGTGACCGCAGGACCATCCTCGACAGTGGATGCGATTTGGGCCGCTTCTGTGAGGCGTGGTTTCCGGCTCTCGGACCTCTGAAAGTTAAGTTGAGGGATCAGGGCTGATGTTACGTTGGGAAGAAGGGAGGTGTTTTGTCATAGCAGGGAGGGGTTGTATTGCAGTGTTGTATTGCACTGTTTGACTTGGCGTTTGAGTTTGTTGTATAGCACTGTCTTTGACTTTGCCTTTGAGTTTGCTGTGGTGTCCTGTGCTTGGCTTTGTACTGTTGTGTTGTGCCCTGGCTTTGCTGCAATGCACTGTGCTTGACTTGGCTTTGTAGTGTTGTGCCCTAATCCTGCTGCAATGCACTGTGCTTGACTTGGCTTTGCTGCAATGCACTGTGCTTGACTTGGCTTTGCTGCAATGCACTGTATTGCACCCTGACTCTTTGTAGTGTTGTGCCCTAGCTTTGCTGCAATGCACTGTGCTTGACTTGGCTTTGTAGTGTTGCGCCCTAGCTTTGCTGCAATGCACTGTGCTTGACTTGGCTTTGTAGTGTTGCGCCCTAACCTTGCTGCAATGCACTGTGCTTGACTTGGCTTTGTAGTGTTGAGCCCTGGCTTTGCTGCAATGCACTGTGCTTGACTTGGCTTTGTAGTGTTGCGCCCTGGCTTTGCTGCAATGCACTGTGCTTGACTTGGCTTTGTAGTGTTGAGCCCTGGCTTTGCTGCAATGCACTGTGCTTGACTTGGCTTTGCAGTGTTGCACCCTAACTATGCTGCAATGCACTGTGCCTGACTTGGCTTTGTAGTGTTGCGTCCTGGCTTTGCTGCAATGCACTGTGCTTGACTTGGCTTTGCTGCAATGCACTGTGCTTGACTTGGCTTTGCTGCAATGCACTGTGCCTGACTTGGCTTTGTAGTGTTGCACCCTGACCTTGCTGCAATGCACTGTGCCTGACTTGGCTTTGCTGTGTTGTGCCCTAACTTTGCCGCAATTCACTGTGCTTGACTTGCCTTTGCTGCAATGCACTGCGTTGCGCCCTAACTTTGTAGCGTTGCGCCCTAACTTTGTAGCATTGCGCCCTTCTGTGGGACCCACACGCAGCCTAGAGGGGTGAAGCTTTGTGTAGACAAATGGTCTGAGAGGTGAGGAGGTTGTTGTCTATACAGATGTCTAAGAGGCAAGTTTTACAGAGCAACTCAGCCGAGCGTTTCTCTTTTGTTTTGTAGGTGCCACTTGGGCTGCCTTTGGACTGGGAAGAGTGTTTGAGGTCAGTTGGGTAGCAGGGAGGTGGAGCGAAGGCCTGTGGATTTGCCACAGGCGGGGCCCTGTGTAGCGTGGAGCTGACTGTTGATATTGTATTTTTTGTTCTGTTTTCTTGCAGATGTAGAGGAACGCGGTGACCGCAGGACCATCCTCGACAGTGGATGCGATTTGGGCCGCTTCTGCAAGGCGTGGCTTCCAGCTCTCGGACCTCTGAAAGTTAAGTTGAGGGATCAGGGCTGATGTTACGTTGGGAAGAAGGGAGGTGTTTTGTCATAGCAGGGAGGGGTTGTAGCAGTAGTGTAGAAAGAGTACTGTGCTGGGACAGGTTAAGGCAGGCCTTTGGGCAGGTTAAGGCAAAAGGGCCTACTTCTCAGGCCAAAGATAGCATGTCCTGGACAGTGCGGTTCCAGCCTGTCTGTTGTTGTGTTGTTGATGTAGTATGTGTACTGTGCTTTGGGTATTCTGCAGGCCTTGATGTTCTCTATGCTTATGCCATGCTTGGCCTTCATTTCTAGGGTCTCTCTTTGTGTCCCTCCCCCCGCCCCCTCTCCTTCTGGGACTTTTTGCGTCCCTCCCCCCCCTCTTCTGGGACTTTTTGCGTCCCTCTTCCCCTCTTCTGGGACTTCTTTTATCTGTTCCCTACATTTAAAGTATTTAGGCACAGATTCTTGTATGTCCATCTTTCCCTTGTGGCCATATGCCCTTGTAAGAGTCACTTTTCCAGAACTGTCATTGAGTTGTTCTTGCAGTCCTTAGGTCTTCCTGCCCCATGGCATCTCTGATCTGGGTGTCATCCTCCTTAGTTTTCTTTTTCTATCTGGATTGCTATTGGTCCATCATGTGTGGTGCTGCTCTATGTGTTTGTCTGGCTGGAACTGCTCTGCCCAGGGCAATGAAGTTAGAGACATTAACAGAAGCGCAGCAGAAATATTGTGTGGGTAATATGCTGATATGCAGAGTACTGGGGCTCTCTAGAAGAGTCTGGGTGCTTTTAAAGGGTCCTGGGAGGCTCTAGAAGGGTTTGGGGGCTTTTAGAATGGTCCTGGGTGGCTCTAGAAGGTTCTGGTTGCTTTTAGAAGGGTCCTGGCTTATCTAGAAGGGTCTGGGGGCATTTAGAAGGGTCCTGGGTGTCTCTAGAAGGGTCTGGGTGCTTTTAGAATGGTCCTGGGGGGCTCTAGAAGGGTCTGGTGGCTTTTAGAAGGGTCCTGGGTGGATCTAGAAAGTTCTGGAGGCTTTCAGAAGGGTCATGGGGGTATCTAGAATGGTCTGGGGGCTTTTAGAAGGGTCCTGGGGAGCTCTAGAAGGGTCTGGGTTCTTTTAGAAGGGTCCTGAGATGCTCTAGAATGTTCTTGGGGCTTTCAGAAGGGTCCTGGGGGCGTCTATAAGGGTCTGGATGCTTTTAGAAGGGTCCTGGGGGGCTCTAGAAGGGTCTTGGGGTGCTCTAGAAGGGTCTGGGGACTTTTAGAAGGGTCCTGGGGTGCTCTGGAATGGACGGGGTGCCTTAAGAGGGCCCTGGGGACCTCTAGATTGGTCTGGGGGCTTTTAGAAGGGTCCTGGGGGGCTCTAGAAGGGTCTGTAGGCTTTTAGAAGGGTCCTGGGGGGCTCTAGAAGTGTCTGGGGGCTTTTAGAAGGGTGCTGGGGTCCTCTAGAAGGGTCTGAGGGCCTTACAATTGTCCTGGGAGGCTCTAGAATGGTCTGGGGTTTTTTAGAAGGATCCGGGGAGGGTCTAGAATGGTCTGGGGTGTTTTAGAAGGGTCCTGGGGGGCTCTAGAAGGGTCTGGGGGCTTTTAGAATGATCCGGGGACGGTCTAGAAAGGTCTGGGTGCTTTTAGAAGGGTCCTGGGGGCCTCTAGAAGGGTCTGAGGGCTTTTAGAAGGATCCGGGGAGTGTCTAGAAGGGTCTGGGGGTTTTAGAAGGGTCCTGGGTGTCTCTAGAAGGGTCTGGTGGCTTTTAGAAGGGTCCTGGGAGGCTCTAGAAGGGTCTGGGTGCTTTTATAAGGGACCGGGGAGCCTCTAGAAGGGTCTGGGTGCTTTTAGAAAGGTCCTGGGGGGCTCTAGAAGGGTCTAGAGGCTTTTAGACGAGTTCTGGGGGCCTCTAGAAGGGTCTGGGGGCTTTTAGAAGGGTCCTGGTTGGATCTAGAATGGTCTGGGGGCTTGTAGAAGCGTCCTGGGGGGCTCTAGAAGGGTCTGGGGGCTTGTAGAATGGTCCTGGGGTGCTCTAGACGGGTCTGGGGGCTTTTAGAAGGGTCCTGGGGGCCTCTAGAAGGCGCTGGGGGCTTTTAGAAGGGTCCTGGGAGGATCTAGAATGGTCTGGGTGCTTTTAGAAGGGTCCTGGGAGGCTCTAGAAGGGTCTGGGTGCTTTTAGAAGGGTCCTGGGTGGCTCTAGAATGGTCTGGGGGCTTTTAGAAAGGTCCTGGGAGGATCTAGAAGAGTCTGGGGGCTTTTAGAAGGATTCTGGGAGGCTCTAGAAGGGTCTGGGGACTTTTAGAATGGTCCTGGGAAGCTCTAGAAGGGTCTGGGTGCTTTTAGAAGGGTCCGGGGGGGCTCTAGAATGGTCTGGGGGCTTTTAGACGGGTCCTGGCGTGCTCTAGAAAGGTCTGGGGACATTTAGAAGGGTCCTGGGGTGCTCTAGAAGGGACGGGGTGACTTAAGAGGAGGCCTGGGGGGCTCTAGGAGTGTCTGGGGGCTTTTAGAAGGGTCCTGGGGTGCTCTAGAAGGGTCTGGGGGCTTTTAGAATGCTCCTCGTTGTCTCTAGAAATGTCTGGGGTCTTTTAGAAGGATCCGGGGAGTGTCTAGAAGTGTCTGCGGCCTTTCAGAAGGGTCCTGGGGGGCTCTAGAAGGGTCTGGGGGCTTTTAGAAGGGTCCTGGGAGGCTCTAGAAGAATCTGGGGGCTTTTAGAATGATCCGGGGAGGGTCTAGAAGGGTCTGGGGGCCTTTAGAAGGGTCCTGGGGGGCTCTAGAATGGTCTGGGGGCTTTTAGAAGGTTCCTGGGGGCCTCTAGAAGGGTCTGGGGGCTTTTAGAATGATCCTGGGGGGCTCTAGAATGTTCTGGGGGCTTTTCGAAGGATCCGGGGAGGGTCTAGAAGGGTCTGGGGTCTTTTAGAAGGGTCCTAGGGGCCTCTAGAAGGGTCTGGGGGCATTTAGAAGGGTCCTGGGGGGCTCTAGAATGGTCTGGGGGCTTTTAGAAGGGTCCTGGGTGGCTCTAGAAGGGTCTGGGGGCTTTTAGAAGGGTCCGGGGGGGCTCTAGAAGTGTCTGGGGAATTTTAGAAGGGTCCTCGGATTCTCTAGAAGGGTCTGGGGGCTTTTAGAAGTGTCCTGGAGGGCTCTAGAACGTTCTGGGGGCTTTTAGAAGGGTCCTGGGGGTCTCTAGAAGGGTCTGGGGGCTTTTAGAAGGATCCTGGGGGGCTCTAGAAGGGTCTGGGTGCCTTTAGAAGGGTCCTGGGTGACTCCAAAATATTCTGCTGGCTTTCAGAAGGGTCCTGGGGTCCTCTAGAAGGGTCTGGGGGCTTTTAGAAGGGTCCTGGGTGGCTCTAGAAGGGTCTGGGGGCTTTTAGAAGGGTCCTGGGGTGCTCTAGAATGGTCTGGGGTCTTTTAGAAGGGTCCTGGGAGGCTCTAGAAAGGTCTGGGGGCTTTTAGAAACGTCCTGGGAGGATCTAGATGGGTCTGGGGGCTTTTAGAAGGGTCCTGGGATGCTCTAGAAGGGTCTGGGGGCTTTTAGAAACGTCCTGGGAGGATCTAGATGGGTCTGGGGGCTTTTAGAAGGGTCCTGGGGGTCTCTAGAAGGGTCTGGGGGCTTTTAGAAGGATCCGGGGAGTGTCTAGAAGTGTCTGCGGCCTTTCAGAAGGGTCCTGGGGGGCTCTAGAAGGGTCTGGGGGCTTTTAGAAGGGTCCTGGGGGGGTCTAGAAGGGTCTGGGGGCTTTTAGAATGGTCCTGGGAGGCTCTAGAAGGGTCTGGGTGCTTTTAGAAGGGTCCTGGGTGCCTCTTGAAGGGTCTGGGTGCATTTAGAAGGGTCCTGGGGGGCTCTAGAAGGGTCTAGGGGCTTTTAGAAGGGTACTGGGGGGCTCTAGAAGGGTCTGGGGGCTTTTAGAATGATCCTGGGGGGCTCTAGAAGGGTCTGGGGGTTTTTCGAAGGATCCGGGGAGGGTCTAGAAGGGTCTGGGTGCTTTTAGAAGTGTCCTAGGGGACTCTAGAAGGGTCTGGGGGCTTTTAGATGGGTCCTAGGGGGCTCTAGAAATGTCTGGGGGCTTTTGGAATGATCCTGGGGGGCTCTAGAAGGGTCTGGGGGCTTTTAGAATGATCCTGGGGGGCTCTAGAAGGGTCTGGGGGCTTTTAGAATGATCCGGGGACAGTCTAGAAAGGTCTGGGTGCTTTTTGAAGGATCCCAGGGGGCTCTAGAATGGTTTTGGGGCTTTTAGAAGGATCCGGGGAGGGTCTAGAAGGATCTGGGGGCTTTTAGAAGGGTCCTGGGGTTCTCTAGAAGGGTCTGGTTGCTTTTAGAAGGGTACTGGGAGGCTCTAGAAGGGTCGGGGTGCTTTTAGAAGGGTCCTGGGTGGCTCTAGAAGGGTCTGGGGGCTTGTAGAAGGGTCCTGGGGGGCTCTAGAAGGGTCTGGGGGCTTTTAGAAGGGTCCTGGGGGCATCTAGAAAGCTCTGGGAGCTTTTAGAAGGGTTCTGGGGGGCTCTAGATGGTCTGGGGGCTTGTAGAAGGGTCCTGGGTGCCGCTAGAAGGGTCTGGGGGCTTTTAGAAGGGTCCTGGGGGGCTCTAGAAGGGTCTGGGGGCTTTTAGAAGGGTCCTGGGGTGCTCTAGAAGGGTCTGGGGGCTTTTAGAAGGGTCCTGGGTGGCTCTAGAAGGGTCTGGGGGCTTGTAGAAGGGTCCTGGGGGTCTCTAGAAGGGTCTGGGGGCTTTTAGAAACGTCCTGGGTGGCTCTAGAAGGGTCTGGGGGCTTTTAGAATGGTCCTGGGGGTCTCTAGAAGGGTCTGGGAGCTTTTAGAAGGGTCCTGGGAGGCTCTAGAAGGGTCTGGGGGCTTTTAGAACTGTCCTGGGATGCTCTAGAAGGGTCTGGGGGCTTTCAGAAGGGTCCAGGGGTCCTCTAGAAGGGTCTGGAGGCTTTTAGAAGGGTCCGGGGGGCTCTAGAAGGGTCTGGGGTTTTTTAGATGGGTACTGGGGGGCTCTAGAAGGGTCTGGGGGCTTTTAGAATGATCCTGGGGGGCTCTAGAAGGGTCTGGGGGCTTTTCGAAGGATCCGGGGAGGGTCTAGAAGGGTTTGGGGGCTTTTAGAAGTGTCCTAGGGGACTCTAGAAGGGTCTGGGGTTTTTTAGAAGGCTCCTGGGAGGCTCTAGAAATGTCTGGGGGCTTTTGGAATGATCCTGGGGGGCTCTAGAAGGGTCTGGGGGCTTTTAGAATGATCCTGGGGGGCTCTAGAAGGGTCTGGGGGCTTTTAGAATGATCCGGGGACGGTCTAGAAAGGTCTAGGTGCTTTTTGAAGGATCCTAGGGGGCTCTAGAATGGTTTTGGGGCTTTTAGAAGGATCCGGGGAGGGTCTAGAAGGATCTGGGGGCTTTTAGAAGGGTCCTGGGGTTCTCTAGAAGGGTCTGGTTGCTTTTAGAAGGGTACTGGGAGGCTCTAGAAGGGTCGGGGTGCTTGTAGAAGGGTCCTGGAGGGCTCTAGAAGGGTCTGGGGGCTTTTAGAAGGGTCCTGGGGGCATCTAGAAAGCTCTGGGAGCTTTTAGAAGGGTTCTGGGGGGCTCTAGATGGTCTGGGGGCTTGTAGAAGGGTCCTGGGTGCCGCTAGAAGGGTCTGGGGTCTTTTAGAAGGGTCCTGGGGGGCTCTAGTAGGGTCTGGGGGCTTTTAGAAACATCCTGGGAGGATCTAGATGGGTCTGGGGGCTTTTAGAAGGGTCCTGGGTGGCTCTAGAAGGGTCTGGGGGCTTTTAGAAGGGTCCTGGGGGTCTCTAGAAGGGTCTGGGGGCTTTTAGAAGCGTCCTGGGTGGCTCTAGAAGGGTCTGGGGGCTTTTAGAATGGTCCTGGGGGTCTCTAGAAGGGTCTGGGAGCTTTTAGAAGGGTCCTGGGAGGCTCTAGAAGGGTCTGGGGGCTTTTAGAACTGTCCTGGGATGCTCTAGAAGGGTCTGGGGGCTTTCAGAAGGGTCCAGGGTTCCTCTAGAAGGGTCTGTAGGCTTTTAGAAGGGTCCGGGGGGCTCTAGAAGGGTCTGGGGGTTTTTAGAAGGGTCGTGGTGTGCTCTAGAAGGGTCTGGGGACTTTAAGAAGGTTCCTGGGGTGTCCTAGAAGGGACGGCGTGCCTCAAGAGGGGCCCTGGGGGGCTCTAGAAGGGTCTGGGGGCTTTTAGAATGATCCGGGGAGGGTCTAGAAGGTTCTGGGGGCTTTTAGAAGGGTCCTGGGGGCCTCTAGAAGGGTCTGGGGGCTTTTAGAAGGGTCGCGGGGTTCTCTAGAAGGGTCTGGGGGCATTTAGAAGTATCCTGGGGGCCTCTAGAAGGGTCTGGGATCTATTAGAGTGGTCCGGGGGGGGTCTAGAAGGGTCTGGGGTTTTTTAGAAGGCTCCTGGGAGGCTCTAGAATGGTCTGGGGGCTTTTAGAAGGTTCCTGGGGTTCTCTAGAAGGGTCTGGGGACTTATAGAAGGGTCCTGAGGTCCTCTAGAAGGGTCTGAGAACTATTAGAGTGGTTCGGGGGGGCTCTTGAAGGGTCTGGAGTCTTTTAGAAGGGTCTTGGGGGGCTCTAGAAGGGTCTGGGGGCTTTTAGAATAATCCGGGGAGGGTCTAGAAGGGTCTGGGTTCTTTTAGAATAGTCTTGGGAGGATTTAGAAGGGTCTGGGGTCTTTTAGAATGATCAGGGGAGGGTCTAGAATGGTCTGGGCGCTTTTAGAGGGGTTCTGGGGGGCCCTAGAAAGGTCTGGGTTCATTTAGAAGGATCCGGGGAGGGTCTAGAAAGGTCGGGGGGCTATTAGAAGGGTCCTGGGTTTCTCTAGAAGGGTCTGGGAGCTTTTAGAAGGGTCCTGGGAGGCTCTAGAAGGGTCTGGGGGCTTTTAGAACTGTCCTGGGATGCTCTAGAAGGGTCTGGGGGCTTTCAGAAGGGTCCAGGGTTCCTCTAGAAGGGTCTGGAGGCTTTTAGAAGGGTCCGGGGGGCTCTAGAAGGGTCTGGGGGTTTTTAGAAGGGTCCTGGTGTGCTCTAGAAGGGTCTGGGGACTTTAAGAAGGTTCCTGGGGTGTCCTAGAAGGGACGGCATGCCTCAAGAGGGGCCCTGGGGGGCTCTAGAAGGGTCTGGGGGCTTTTAGAATGATCCGGGGAGGGTCTAGAAGGTTCTGGGGGCTTTTAGAAGGCTCCTGGGAGGCTCTAGAAGGGTCTGGGGGCTTTTAGAAGGGTCCTGGGAGGCTCTAGAAGGGTCTGGGGGCTTTTAGAACTGTCCTGGGATGCTCTAGAAGGGTCTGGGGGCTTTCAGAAGGGTCCAGGGGTCCTCTAGAAGGGTCTGGATGCTTTTAGAAGGGTCCGGGGGGCTCTAGAAGGGTCTGGGGGTTTTTAGAAGGGTCCTGGTGTGCTCTAGAAGGGTCTGGGGACTTTAAGAAGGTTCCTGGGGTGTCCTAGAAGGGACGGCGTGCCTCAAGAGGGGCCCTGGGGGGCTCTAGAAGGGTCTGGGGGCTTTTAGAATGATCTGGGGAGGGTCTAGAAGGTTCTGGGGGCTTTTAGAAGGGTCCTGGGGGGCTCTAGAAGGGTCTGGGGGCTTTTAGAAGGGTCGCGGGGTTCTCTAGAAGGGTCTGGGGGCATTTAGAAGTATCCTGGGGGCCTCTAGAAGGGTCTGGGATCTATTAGAGTGGTCCGGGGGGGCTCTAGAAGGGTCTGGGGGTTTTTAGAAGGCTCCTGGGGGGCTCTAGAATGGTCTGGGGGCTTTTAGAAGGTTCCTGGGGTTCTCTAGAAGGGTCTGGGGACTTATAGAAGGGTCCTGGGGGCCTCTAGAAGGGTCTGAGAACTATTAGAGTGGTTCGGGGGGGCTCTAGAAGGGTCTGGAGGCTTTTAGAAGGGTCTTGGGGGGCTCTAGAAGGGTCTGGGGGCTTTTAGAATAATCCGGGGAGGGTCTAGAAGGGTCTGGGTTCTTTTAGAATAGTCTTGGGAGGATTTAGAAGGGTCTGGGGTCTTTTAGAATGATCAGGGGAGGGTCTAGAATGGTCTGGGCGCTTTTAGAGGGGTTCTGGGGGGCCCTAGAAAGGTCTGGGTTCATTTAGAAGGATCCGGGGAGGGTCTAGAAAGGTCGGGGGGCTATTAGAAGGGTCCTGGGAGGCTCTAGAAGAATCTGGGGGCTTTTAGAATGATCCGGGGAGGGTCTAGAAGGGTCTGGCGGCCTTTAGAAGGGTCCTGGGGGGCTCTAGAATGGTCTGGGGGCTTTTAGAAGGTTCCTGGGGGCCTCTAGAAGGGTCTGGGGGCTTTTAGAATGATCCTGGGGGGCTCTAGAAGGGTCTGGGGTCTTTTCGAAGGATCCAGGGAGGGTCTAGAAGGGTCTGGGGTCTTTTAGAAGGGTCCTAGGGGCCTCTAGAAGGGTCTGGGGGCTTTTAGATGGGTCCTAGGGGGCTCTAGAAGGGTCTGGGGGCTTTTAGAATGATCCTGGGGGGCTCTAGAACGGTCTGGGGGCCTTTAGAATGGTATTGGGGGGCTCTAGAAGGGTCTGGGTGCTTTTAGAAGGGTCCTGGGAGGCTCTAGAAGGGTCTGGGGGCTTTTAGAAGAGTCCTGGGTGGCTCTAGAGGGTTCTGGGGGGTTTTAGAATGGTCCTAGGGGCCTCTAGAAGGGTCTGGGGGCTTTTAGAAGGGTCCTGGGATGTTCTAGAAGGGTCTGAGTGCTTTTAGAAGGGTCCTCGGATGATCTAGAAGGGTCTGGGGGCTTTTAGAAGGGTCCTGGGTGGCTCTAGAATGTTCTGGGAGCTTTCAGAAGGGTCCTGGGGTGCTCTAGAAGGGTCTGGGGGCATTTAGAAGGGTCGTGGGGGCTCTAGAATGGTCTGGGGTCTTTTAGAAGGGTCCTGGGTGGCTCTAGAAGGGTCTGGGGGCTTTTAGAAGGGTCCGGGGGGGCTCTAGAAGTGTCTGGGGAATTTTAGAAGGGTCCTCGGATTCTCTAGAAGGGTCTGGGGGCTTTTAGAAGTGTCCTGGAGGGCTCTAGAAGGGTCTGGGGGCTTTTAGAAGGGTCCTGGGGGTCTCTAGAAGGGTCTGGGGGCTTTTAGAAGGATCCTGGGGGGCTCTAGAAGGGTCTGGGTGCCTTTAGAAGGGTCCTGGGTGACTCCAAAATATTCTGCTGGCTTTCAGAAGGGTCCTGGGGTCCTCTAGAAGGGTCTGGGGGCTTTTAGAAGGGTCCTGGGTGGCTCTAGAAGGGTCTGGGGGCTTTTAGAAGGGTCCTGGGGTGCTCTAGAAGGGTCTGGGGACTTTAAGAAGGTTCCTGGGGTGTCCTAGAAGGGACGGCGTGCCTCAAGAGGGGCCCTGGGGGGCTCTAGAAGGGTCTGGGGGCTTTTAGAATGATCTGGGGAGGGTCTAGAAGGTTCTGGGGGCTTTTAGAAGGGTCCTGGGGGGCTCTAGAAGGGTCTGGGGGCTTTTAGAATGATCCTGGGGGGCTCTAGAACGGTCTGGGGGCCTTTAGAATGGTATTGGGGGGCTCTAGAAGGGTCTGGGTGCTTTTAGAAGGGTCCTGGGAGGCTCTAGAAGGGTCTGGGGGCTTTTAGAAGAGTCCTGGGTGGCTCTAGAGGGTTCTGGGGGGTTTTAGAAGGGTCCTAGGGGCCTCTAGAAGGGTCTGGGGGCTTTTAGAAGGGTCCTGGGATGTTCTAGAAGGGTCTGAGTGCTTTTAGAAGGGTTCTCGGATGATCTAGAAGGGTCTGGGGGCTTTTAGAAGGGTCCTGGGGGGCTCTAGAATGTTCTGGGGGCTTTCAGAAGGGTCCTGGGGTGCTCTAGAAGGGTCTGGGGGCATTTAGAAGGGTCCTGGGGGGCTCTAGAATGGTCTGGGGGCTTTTAGAATGGTCCTGGGTGGCTCTAGAAGGGTCTGGGGGCTTTTAGAAGGGTCCGGGGGGGCTTTAGAAGTGTCTGGGGAATTTTAGAAGGGTCCTCGGATTCTCTAGAAGGGTCTGGGGGCTTTTAGAAGTGTCCTGGAGGGCTCTAGAACGTTCTGGGGGCTTTTAGAAGGGTCCTGGGGGTCTCTAGAAGGGTCTGGGGGCTTTTAGAAGGATCCTGGGGGGCTCTAGAAGGGTCTGGGTGCCTTTAGAAGGGTCCTGGGTGACTCCAAAATATTCTGCTGGCTTTCAGAAGGGTCCTGGGGTCCTCTAGAAGGGTCTGGGGGCTTTTAGAAGGGTCCTGGGTGGCTCTAGAAGGGTCTGGGGGCTTTTAGAAGGGTCCTGGGGTGCTCTAGAATGGTCTGGGGTCTTTTAGAAGGGTCCTGGGAGGCTCTAGAAAGGTCTGGGGGCTTTTAGAAACGTCCTGGGAGGATCTAGATGGGTCTGGGGGCTTTTAGAAGGGTCCTGGGATGTCTAGAAGGGTCTGGGGGCTTTTAGAAACGTCCTGGGAGGATCTAGATGGGTCTGGGGGCTTTTAGAAGGGTCCTGGGGTGCTCTAGAAGGGTCTGGGGGCTTTTAGAAGGATCCGGGGTGTGTCTAGAAGTGTCTGCGGCCTTTCAGAAGGGTCCTGGGGGGCTCTAGAAGGGTCTGGGGGCTTTTAGAAGGGTCCTGGGGGGGTCTAGAAGGGTCTGGGGGCTTTTAGAATGGTCCTGGGAGGCTCTAGAAGGGTCTGGGTGCTTTTAGAAGGGTCCTGGGTGCCTCTTGAAGGGTCTGGGTGCATTTAGAAGGGTCCTGGGGGGCTCTAGAAGGGTCTAGGGGCTTTTAGAAGGGTACTGGGGGGCTCTAGAAGGGTCTGGGGGCTTTTAGAATGATCCTGGGGGGCTCTAGAAGGGTCTGGGGGCTTTTCGAAGGATCCGGGGAGGGTCTAGAAGGGTCTGGGGGCTTTTAGAAGTGTCCTAGGGGACTCTAGAAGGGTCTGGGGGCTTTTAGATGGGTCCTAGGGGGCTCTAGAAATGTCTGGGGGCTTTTGGAATGATCCTGGGGGGCTCTAGAAGGGTCTGGGGGCTTTTAGAATGATCCTGGGGGGCTCTAGAAGGGTCTGGGGGCTTTTAGAATGATCCGGGGACGGTCTAGAAAGGTCTGGGTGCTTTTTGAAGGATCCTAGGGGGCTCTAGAATGGTTTTGGGGCTTTTAGAAGGATCCGGGGAGGGTCTAGAAGGATCTGGGGGCTTTTAGAAGGGTCCTGGGGTTCTCTAGAAGGGTCTGGTTGCTTTTAGAAGGGTACTGGGAGGCTCTAGAAGGGTCGGGGTGCTTTTAGAAGGGTCCTGGGTGGCTCTAGAAGGGTCTGGGGGCTTGTAGAAGGGTCCTGGGGGGCTCTAGAAGGGTCTGGGGGCTTTTAGAAGGGTCCTGGGGGCATCTAGAAAGCTCTGGGAGCTTTTAGAAGGGTTCTGGGGGGCTCTAGAAGGGTCTGGGGGCTTGTGGAAGGGTCCTGGGTGCTGCTAGAAGGGTCTGGGGGCTTTTAGAATGGTCCTGGGGGGCTCTAGAAGGGTCTGGGGGCTTTTAGAAGGGTCCTGGGGGTCTCTAGAAGAGTCTGGGGGCTTTTAGAAGCGTCCTGGGTGGCTCTAGAAGGGTCTGGGGGCTTTTAGAAGGGTCCTGGGGGTCTCTAGAAGGGTCTGGGAGCTTTTAGAAGGGTCCTGGGAGGCTCTAGAAGGGTCTGGGGGCTTGTAGAACTGTCCTGGGATGCTCTAGAAGGGTCTGGGGGCTTTCAGAAGGGTCCAGGGGTCCTCTAGAAGGGTCTGGAGGCTTTTAGAAGGGTCCGGGGGGCTCTAGAAGGGTCTGGGGGTTTTTAGAAGGGTCCTGGTGTGCTCTAGAAGGGTCTGGGTACTTTAAGAAGGTTCCTGGGGTGTCCTAGAAGGGACGGCGTGCCTCAAGAGGGGCCCTGGGGGGCTCTAGAAGGGTCTGGGGTCTTTTAGAATGATCCGAGGAGGGTCTAGAAGGTTCTGGGGGCATTTAGAAGTATCCTGGGTGCCTCTAGAAGGGTCTGGGATCTATTAGAGTGGTCCGGGGGGGCTCTAGAAGGGTCTGGGGTTTTTTAGAAGGCTCCTGGGAGGCTCTAGAATGGTCTGGGGGCTTTTAGAAGGTTCCTGGGGTTCTCTAGAAGGGTCTGGGGACTTATAGAAGGGTCCTGGGGGCCTCTAGAAGGGTCTGAGAACTATTAGAGTGGTTCGGGGGGGCTCTAGAAGGGTCTGGAGTCTTTTAGAAGGGTCTTGGGGGGCTCTAGAAGGGTCTGGGGGCTTTTAGAATAATCCGGGGAGGGTCTAGAAGGGTCTGGGTTCTTTTAGAATAGTCTTGGGAGGATTTAGAAGGGTCTGGGGTCTTTTAGAATGATCAGGGGAGGGTCTAGAATGGTCTGGGCGCTTTTAGAGGGGTTCTGGGGGGCCCTAGAAAGGTCTGGGTTCATTTAGAAGGATCCGGGGAGGGTCTAGAAACGTCGGGGGGCTATTAGAAGGGTCCTGGGAGGCTCTAGAAGAATCTGGGGGCTTTTAGAATGATCCGGGGAGGGTCTAGAAGGGTCTGGGGGCCTTTAGAAGGGTCCTGGGGGGCTCTAGAATGGTCTGGGGGCTTTTAGAAGGTTCCTGGGGGCCTCTAGAAGGGTCTGGGGGCTTTTAGAATGATCCTGGGGGGCTCTAGAATGGTCTGGGGTCTTTTCGAAGGATCCGGGGAGGGTCTAGAAGGGTCTGGGGTCTTTTAGAAGGGTCCTAGTTGCCTCTAGAAGGGTCTGGGGGCTTTTAGATGGGTCCTAGGGGGCTCTAGAAGGGTCTGGGGGCTTTTAGAATGATCCGGGGAGGGTCTAGAACGGTCTGGGGGCCTTTAGAATGGTATTGGGGGGCTCTAGAAGGGTCTGGGTGCTTTTAGAAGGGTCCTGGGAGGGTCTGGAATGGTCTGGGGGCTTTTAGAAGAGTCCTGGGTGGCTCTAGAGGGTTCTGGGGGGTTTTAGAAGGGTCCTAGGGGCCTCTAGAAGGGTCTGGTTGCTTTTAGAAGGGTACTGGGAGGCTCTAGAAGGGTCGGGGTGCTTTTAGAAGGGTCCTGGGTGGCTCTAGAAGGGTCTGGGGGCTTGTAGAAGGGTCCTGGGGGGCTCTAGAAGGGTCTGGGGGCTTTTAAAAGGGTCCTGGGGGCATCTAGAAAGCTCTGGGAGCTTTTAGAAGGGTCCTGGTGTGCTCTAGAAGGGTCTGGGGACTTTAAGAAGGTTCCTGGGGTGTCCTAGAAGGGACGGCATGCCTCAAGAGGGGCCCTGGGGGGCTCTAGAAGGGTCTGGGGGCTTTTAGAATGATCCGGGGAGGGTCTAGAAGGTTCTGGGGGCTTTTAGAAGGCTCCTGGGAGGCTCTAGAAGGGTCTGGGGGCTTTTAGAAGGGTCCTGGGAGGCTCTAGAAGGGTCTGGGGGCTTTTAGAACTGTCCTGGGATGCTCTAGAAGGGTCTGGGGGCTTTCAGAAGGGTCCTGGGGTCCTCTAGAAGGGTCTGGATGCTTTTAGAAGGGTCCGGGGGGCTCTAGAAGGGTCTGGGGGTTTTTAGAAGGGTCCTGGTGTGCTCTAGAAGGGTCTGGGGACTTTAAGAAGGTTCCTGGGGTGTCCTAGAAGGGACGGCGTGCCTCAAGAAGGGCCCTGGGGGGCTCTAGAAGGGTCTGGGGGCTTTTAGAATGATCCTGGGGGGCTCTAGAAGGGTCTGGGGGCTTTTAGAATGATCCGGGGACGGTCTAGAAAGGTCTGGGTGCTTTTTGAAGGATCCTAGGGGGCTCTAGAATGGTTTTGGGGCTTTTAGAAGGATCCGGGGAGGGTCTAGAAGGATCTGGGGGCTTTTAGAGGGGTCCTGGGGTTCTCTAGAAGGGTCTGGTTGCTTTTAGAAGGGTACTGGGAGGCTCTAGAAGGGTCGGGGTGCTTTTAGAAGGGTCCTGGGTGGCTCTAGAAGGGTCTGGGGGCTTGTAGAAGGGTCCTGGGGGGCTCTAGAAGGGTCTGGGGGCTTTTAGAAGGGTCCTGGGGGCATCTAGAAAGCTCTGGGAGCTTTTAGAAGGGTTCTGGGGGGCTCTAGAAGGGTCTGGGGGCTTGTAGAAGGGTCCTGGGTGCCGCTAGAAGGGTCTGGGGGCTTTTAGAATGGTCCTGGGGGGCTCTAGAATGGTCTGGGGGCTTTTAGAAGGGTCCTGGGGGTCTCTAGAAGGGTCTGGGGGCTTTTAGATGCGTCCTGGGTGGCTCTAGAAGGGTCTGGGGGCTTTTAGAAGGGTCCTGGGGGTCTCTAGAAGGGTCTGGGAGCTTTTAGAAGGGTCCTGGGAGGCTCTAGAAGGGTCTGGGGGCTTGTAGAACTGTCCTGGGATGCTCTAGAAGGGTCTGGGGGCTTTCAGAAGGGTCCAGGGGTCCTCTAGAAGGGTCTGGAGGCTTTTAGAAGGGTCCGGGGGGCTCTAGAAGGGTCTGGGGGTTTTTAGAAGGGTCCTGGTGTGCTCTAGAAGGGTCTGGGTACTTTAAGAAGGTTCCTGGGGTGTCCTAGAATTGACGGCGTGCCTCAAGAGGGGCCCTGGGGGGCTCTAGAAGGGCCTGGGGTCTTTTAGAATGATCCGAGGAGGGTCTAGAAGGTTCTGGGGGCTTTTAGAAGGGTCCTGGGTGGCTCTAGAAGGGTCTGGGGGCTTTTAGAAGGGTCGCGGGGTTCTCTAGAAGGGTCTGGGGGCATTTAGAAGTATCCTGGGTGCCTCTAGAAGGGTCTGGGATCTATTAGAGTGGTCCGGGGGGGCTCTAGAAGGGTCTGGGGTTTTTTAGAAGGCTCCTGGGAGGCTCTAGAATGGTCTGGGGGCTTTTAGAAGGTTCCTGGGGTTCTCTAGAAGGGTCTGGGGACTTATAGAAGGGTCCTGGGGGCCTCTAGAAGGGTCTGAGAACTATTAGAGTGGTTCGGGGGGGCTCTAGAAGGGTCTGGAGTCTTTTAGAAGGGTCTTGGGGGGCTCTAGAAGGGTCTGGGGGCTTTTAGAATAATCCGGGGAGGGTCTAGAAGGGTCTGGGTTCTTTTAGAATAGTCTTGGGAGGATTTAGAAGGGTCTGGGGTCTTTTAGAATGATCAGGGGAGGGTCTAGAATGGTCTGGGCGCTTTTAGAGGGGTTCTGGGGGGCCCTAGAAAGGTCTGGGTTCATTTAGAAGGATCCGGGGAGGGTCTAGAAACGTCGGGGGGCTATTAGAAGGGTCCTGGGAGGCTCTAGAAGAATCTGGGGGCTTTTAGAATGATCCGGGGAGGGTCTAGAAGGGTCTGGGGGCCTTTAGAAGGGTCCTGGGGGGCTCTAGAATGGTCTGGGGGCTTTTAGAAGGTTCCTGGGGGCCTCTAGAAGGGTCTGGGGGCTTTTAGAATGATCCTGGGGGGCTCTAGAATGGTCTGGGGTCTTTTCGAAGATCCGGGGAGGGGTCTAGAAGGGTCTGGGGTCTTTTAGAAGGGTCCTAGTTGCCTCTAGAAGGGTCTGGGGGCTTTTAGATGGGTCCTAGGGGGCTCTAGAAGGGTCTGGGGCTTTTAGAATGATCCGGGGAGGGTCTAGAACGGTCCTGGGGGCCTTTAGAATGGTATTGGGGGGCTCTAGAAGGGTCTGGGTGCTTTTAGAAGGGTCCTGGGAGGCTCTGGAATGGTCTGGGGGCTTTTAGAAGAGTCCTGGGTGGCTCTAGAGGGTTCTGGGGGGTTTTAGAAGGGTCCTAGGGGCCTCTAGAAGGGTCTGGTTGCTTTTAGAAGGGTACTGGGAGGCTCTAGAAGGGTCGGGGTGCTTTTAGAAGGGTCCTGGGTGGCTCTAGAAGGGTCTGGGGGCTTGTAGAAGGGTCCTGGGGGGCTCTAGAAGGGTCTGGGGGCTTTTAGAAGGGTCCTGGGGGCATCTAGAAAGCTCTGGGAGCTTTTAGAAGGGTCCTGGTGTGCTCTAGAAGGGTCTGGGGACTTTAAGAAGGTTCCTGGGGTGTCCTAGAAGGGACGGCATGCCTCAAGAGGGGCCCTGGGGGCTCTAGAAGGGTCTGGGGGCTTTTAGAATGATCCGGGGAGGGTCTAGAAGGTTCTGGGGGCTTTTAGAAGGCTCCTGGGAGGCTCTAGAAGGGTCTGGGGGCTTTTAGAAGGGTCCTGGGAGGCTCTAGAAGGGTCTGGGGGCTTTTAGAACTGTCCTGGGATGCTCTAGAAGGGTCTGGGGGCTTTCAGAAGGGTCCAGGGGTCCTCTAGAAGGGTCTGGATGCTTTTAGAAGGGTCCGGGGGGCTCTAGAAGGGTCTGGGGGTTTTTAGAAGGGTCCTGGTGTGCTCTAGAAGGGTCTGGGGACTTTAAGAAGGTTCCTGGGGTGTCCTAGAAGGGACGGCGTGCCTCAAGAGGGGCCCTGGGGGGCTCTAGAAGGGGTCTGGGGGCTTTTAGAATGATCCGAGGAGGGTCTAGAAAGGTTCTGGGGGCTTTTAGAAGGGTCCTGGGGGGCTCTAGAAGGGTCTGGGGGCTTTTAGAAGGTCGCGGGGTTCTCTAGAAGGGTCTGGGGGCATTTAGAAGTATCCTGGGGGCCTCTAGAAGGGTCTGGGATCTATTAGAGTGGTCCGGGGGGGGCTCTAGAAGGGTCTGGAGGCTTTTAGAAGGGTCTTGGGGGGCTCTAGAAGTGTCTGGGGGCTTTTAGAATGATCCGGGGAGGGTCTAGAAGGGTCTGGGGGCCTTTAGAAGGGTCCTGGGGGGCTCTAGAATGGTCTGGGGGCTTTTAGAAGGTTCCTGGATGCCTCTAGAAGGGTCTGGGGGCTTTTAGAATGATCCTGGGGGGCTCTAGAATGGTCTGGGGTCTTTTCGAAGGATCCGGGAGGGTCTAGAAGGGTCTGGGGTCTTTTAGAAGGGTCCTAGTTGCCTCTAGAAGGGTCTGGGGGCTTTTAGATGGGTCCTAGGGGGCTCTAGAAGGGTCTGGGGGCTTTTAGAATGATCCGGGGAGGGTCTAGAACGGTCTGGGGGCCTTTAGAATGGTATTGGGGGGCTCTAGAAGGGTCTGGGTGCTTTTAGAAGGGTCCTGGGAGGCTCTGGAATGGTCTGGGGGCTTTTAGAAGAGTCCTGGGTGGCTCTAGAGGGTTCTGGGGGGTTTTAGAAGGGTCCTAGGGGCCTCTAGAAGGGTCTGGTTGCTTTAGAAGGGTACTGGAGGCTCTAGAAGGGTCGGGGTGCTTTTAGAAGGGTCCTGGGTGGCTCTAGAAGGGTCTGGGGGCTTGTAGAAGGGTCCTGGGGGGCTCTAGAAGGGTCTGGGGGCTTTTAGAAGGGTCCTGGGGGCATCTAGAAAGCTCTGGGAGCTTTTAGAAGGGTCCTGGTGTGCTCTAGAAGGGTCTGGGGACTTTAAGAAGGTTCCTGGGGTGTCCTAGAAGGGACGGCATGCCTCAAGAGGGGCCCTGGGGGGCTCTAGAAGGGTCTGGGGGCTTTTAGAATGATCCGGGGAGGGTCTAGAAGGTTCTGGGGGCTTTTAGAAGGCTCCTGGGAGGCTCTAGAAGGGTCTGGGGGCTTTTAGAAGGGTCCTGGGAGGCTCTAGAAGGGTCTGGGGGCTTTTAGAACTGTCCTGGGATGCTCTAGAAGGGTCTGGGGGCTTTCAGAAGGGTCCAGGGGTCCTCTAGAAGGGTCTGGATGCTTTTAGAAGGTCCGGGGGGCTCTAGAAGGGTCTGGGGGTTTTTAGAAGGGTCCTGGTGTGCTCTAGAAGGGTCTGGGGACTTTTAAGAAGGTTCCTGGGGTGTCCTAGAAGGGACGGCGTGCCTCAAGAGGGGCCCTGGGGGGCTCTAGAAGGGTCTGGGGGCTTTTTAGAATGATCCGAGGAGGGTCTAGAAGGTTCTGGGGGCTTTTAGAAGGGTCCTGGGGGGCTCTAGAAGGGTCTGGGGGCTTTTAGAAGGGTCGCGGGGTTCTCTAGAAGGGTCTGGGGGCATTTAGAAGTATCCTGGGGGCCTCTAGAAGGGTCTGGGATCTATTAGAGTGGTCCGGGGGGGCTCTAGAAGGGTCTGGGGGTTTTTAGAAGGCTCCTGGGGGGCTCTAGAATGGTCTGGGGGCTTTTAGAAGGTTCCTGGGGTTCCTCTAGAAGGGTCTGGGGACTTATAGAAGGGTCCTGGGGGCCTCTAGAAGGGTCTGAGAACTATTAGAGTGGTTCGGGGGGGCTCTAGAAGGGTCTGGAGGCTTTTAGAAGGGTCTTGGGGGGCTCTAGAAGTGTCTGGGGGCTTTTAGAATAATCCGGGGAGGGTCTAGAAGGGTCTGGGTTCTTTTAGAATAGTCTTGGGAGGATTTAGAAGGGTCTGGGGTCTTTTAGAATGATCAGGGGAGGGTCTAGAATGGTCTGGGCGCTTTTAGAGGGGTTCTGGGGGGCCCTAGAAAGGTCTGGGTTCATTTAGAAGGATCCGGGGAGGGTCTAGAAAGGTCGGGGGGCTATTAGAAGGGTCCTGGGAGGCTCTAGAAGAATCTGGGGGCTTTTAGAATGATCCGGGGAGGGTCTAGAAGGGTCTGGGGGCCTTTTAGAAGGGTCCTGGGGGGCTCTAGAATGGTCTGGGGGCTTTTAGAAGGTTCCTGGGGGCCTCTAGAAGGGTCTGGGGGCTTTAGAATGATCCTGGGGGGCTCTAGAAGGGTCTGGGGTCTTTCGAAGGATCCGGGGAGGGTCTAGAAGGGTCTGGGGTCTTTTAGAAGGGTCCTAGGGGCCTCTAGAAGGGGTCTGGGGGCTTTTAGATGGGTCCTAGGGGGCTCTAGAAGGGTCTGGGGGGCTTTTAGAATGATCCTGGGGGGCTCTAGAACGGTCTGGGGGCCTTTAGAATGGTATTGGGGGGCTCTAGAAGGGTCTGGGTGCTTTTAGAAGGGTCCTGGGAGGCTCTAGAAGGGTCTGGGGGCTTTTAGAAGAGTCCTGGGTGGCTCTAGAGGGTTCTGGGGGTTTTAGAAGGGTCCTAGGGGCCTCTAGAAGGGTCTGGGGGCTTTTAGAAGGGTCCTGGGATGTTCTAGAAGGGTCTGAGTGCTTTAGAAGGGTCCTCGGATGATCTAGAAGGGTCTGGGGGCTTTTAGAAGGGTCCTGGGGGGCTCTAGAATGTTCTGGTGGCTTTCAGAAGGGTCCTGGGGTGCTCTAGAAGGGTCTGGGGGCATTTAGAAGGGTCCTGGGGGGCTCTAGAATGGTCTGGGGGCTTTTAGAAGGGTCCTGGGTGGCTCTAGAAGGGTCTGGGGGCTTTTAGAAGGGTCCGGGGGGGCTCTAGAAGTGTCTGGGGAATTTTAGAAGGGTCCTCGGATTCTCTAGAAGGGTCTGGGGGCTTTTAGAAGTGTCCTGGAGGGCTCTAGAACGTTCTGGGGCTTTTAGAAGGGTCCTGGGTGGCTCTAGAAGGGTCTGGGGGCTTTTAGAAGGGTCGCGGAGTTCTCTAGAAGGGTCTGGGGGCATTTAGAAGTATCCTGGGTGCCTCTAGAAGGGTCTGGGATCTATTAGAGTGGTCCGGGGGGGCTCTAGAAGGGTCTGGGGTTTTTTAGAAGGCTCCTGGGAGGCTCTAGAATGGTCTGGGGGCTTTTAGAAGGTTCCTGGGGTTCTCTAGAAGGGTCTGGGGGACTTATAGAAGGGTGCCTGGGGGCCTCTAGAAGGGTCTGAGAACTATTAGAGTGGTTCGGGGGGGCTCTAGAAGGGTCTGGAGGCTTTTAGAAGGGTCTTGGGGGGCTCTAGAAGGGTCTGGGGGCTTTTAGAATAATCCGGGGAGGGTCTAGAAGGGTCTGGGTTTCTTTTAGAATAGTCTTGGGAGGATTTAGAAGGGTCTGGGGTCTTTTAGAATGATCAGGGGAGGGTCTAGAATGGTCTGGGCGCTTTTAGAGGGGTTCTGGGGGGCCCTAGAAAGGTCTGGGTTCATTTAGAAGGATCCGGGGAGGGTCTAGAAAGGTCGGGGGGCGGTCTAGAAAGGTCGGGGGGCTATTAGAAGGGTCCTGGGAGGCTCTAGAAGAATCTGGGGGGCTTTTAGAATGATCCGGGGAGGGTCTAGAAGGGTCTGGGGGCCTTTAGAAGGGTCCTGGGGGGCTCTAGAATGGTCTGGGGGCTTTTAGAAGGGTTCCTGGGGGCCTCTAGAAGGGTCTGGGGGCTTTTAGAATGATCCTGGGGGGCTCTAGAATGGTCTGAGGTCTTTTCGAAGGATCCGGGGAGGGTCTAGAAGGGTCTGGGGTCTTTTAGAAGGGTCCTAGTTGCCTCTAGAAGGGTCGGGGGGGCTATTAGAAGGGTCTGGGAGGCTCTAGAAGAATCTGGGGACTTTTAGAATGATCCGGGGAGGGTCTAGAAGGGTCTGGGGGGCCTTTAGAAGGGTCCTGGGGGGCTCTAGAATGGTCTGGGGGCTTTTAGAATGTTCCTGGGGGCCTCTAGAAGGGTCTGGGGGCTTTTAGAATGATCCTGGGGGGCTCTAGAATGGTCTGGGGTCTTTTCGAAGGATCCGGGGAGGGTCTAGAAGGGTCTGGGGTCTTTTAGAAGGGTCCTAGTTGCCTCTAGAAGGGTCTGGGGGCTTTTAGATGGGTCCTAGGGGGCTCTAGAAGGGTCTGGGGGCTTTTAGAATGATCCTGGGGGGGCTCTAGAAGGATCTGGGGGCTTTTAGAATGATCCGGGGAGGGTCTAGAACGGTCTGGGGGCCTTTAGAATGGTATTGGGGGGCTCTAGAAGGGTCTGGGTGCTTTTAGAAGGGTCCTGGGAGGCTCTAGAAGGGTCTGGGGGCTTTTAGAAGAGTCCTGGGTGGCTCTAGAGGGTTCTGGGGGGTTTTAGAAGGGTCCTAGGGGCCTCTAGAATGGTCTGGTTGCTTTTAGAAGGGTACTGGGAGGCTCTAGAAGGGTCGGGTGTGCTTTTAGAAGGGTCCTGGGTGGCTCTAGAAGGGTCTGGGGGGCTTTTAGAAGGGTCCTGGGGGGCTCTAGAAGGGTCTGGGGGGCTTTTAGAAGGGTCCTGGGGGCATCTAGAAAGCTCTGGGAGCTTTTAGAAGGGTCTGGTGTGCTCTAGAAGGGTCTGGGGACTTTAAGAAGGTTCCTGGGGTGTCCTAGAAGGGACGGCATGCCTCAAGAGGGGCCCTGGGGGGCTCTAGAAGGGTCTGGGGGCTTTTAGAATGATCCGGGGAGGGTCTAGAAGGTTCTGGGGGCTTTTAGAAGGCTCCTGGGAGGGCTCTAGAAGGGTCTGGGGGCTTTTAGAAGGGTCCTGGGAGGCTCTAGAAGGGTCTGGGGGCTTTTAGAACTGTCCTGGGATGCTCTAGAAGGGGTCTGGGGGCTTTCAGAAGGGTCCAGGGGTCCTCTAGAAGGGTCTGGATGCTTTTAGAAGGGTCCGGGGGGCTCTAGAAGGGTCTGGGGGTTTTTAGAAGGGTCCTGGTGTGCTCTAGAAGGGTCTGGGGGACTTTAAGAAGGTTCCTGGGGTGTCCTAGAAGGGACGGCGTGCCTCAAGAAGGGCCCTGGGGGGCTCTAGAAGGGTCTGGGGGCTTTTAGAATGATCTGGGGAGGGTCTAGAAGGTTCTGGGGGCTTTTAGAAGGGTCCTGGGGGGCTCTAGAAGGGTCTGGGGGCTTTTAGAATGATCCTGGGGGGCTCTAGAAGGGTCTGGGGGGGTTTTAGAATGGGTCCTAGGGGCCTCTAGAAGGGTCTGGGGGCTTTTAGAAGGGTCCTGGGATGTTCTAGAAGGGTGTGAGTGCTTTTAGAAGGGTCCTCGGATGATCTAGAAGGGTCTGGGGGCTTTTAGAAGGGTCCTGGGGGGCTCTAGAATGTTCTGGGGCTTTCAGAAGGGTCCTGGGGTGCTCTAGAAGGGTCTGGGGGCATTT